>CM053588.1:87478886-87559967 GCA_028646515.1 Pseudochirops corinnae | reverse complement strand
TCTGTGTGGCAAGATGCCCAGTTTAGAGTTTATGTCATTCCTTCCCTAAGCCAAATTCCGTGAGAGTAAGGTTGACTCTTTCCCTTTTGCCTTCCTCTTTTCCCCCTCTATTGTAGCAATTATCTCTTGCCTCTTCCATGAGAACACAACTCATTATTAATAGAGATTGAACTAGAATCCATGTCTCCTGTCTCCTAGGACTAAGGACTTTTCACTGTACTTTCTTAATATTTCATTATAGTATGAAGGCAGATGATTATTTCATGGGCTTATTTTGGAAGTAGGGCTTATAGTTTGACTTTTTATAATCTGAAAAACACAAGGGGTGAGATGACCTATATTCACCATCTTCAATTAGAACCTGAGATTGTAAGGGTAGAAGAGAAATGTAGGAGATAGATTGTTTTTTTTTTTTCTTTTAGACTTTGGATATAGTTAACTATTCATTCTAGTTTAATTTCATATCATTTAGAATTTTTCCTGCCCCACTATTTTTTGTGCTTCTTCCTGTGATTTTTCTGAGAACTTAAAATCCTTTTTCTTTAATGTCTTCTGCCTTCTTATTCTAAGTAACTAGAAATACTTAGTCTGGGGAAAAGAAGATTTGTGAAGAATATGATAGCAGCCTTCAGATATGTGAAAATCCATTATATAGAAGACTCCTACTATAAGTTCCTTGGGGACCAGGGACCTGTCTAGGCTAAGCTTTCTATCTCTGCCAGCATCTGTCATGGTCCTTTGTTGATAGTAGATACTTACTGTTTAGGAATGATTGAAGAGGGATCATATTTGTTTTCCTTGGTCTTCTAGTGCAGAACTAGGAGCACAGAGATTGGGGTGTAGGGGTGAGGGCGTGATATAAGGAAGAACTTCCTGACATTTGTGAGATGGTCAAAACTGAAATGAGTTGTCTCTTGAGAATTAAGTTCTTCTTCTTCTTCTTCTACTACTACTACTACTACTACTACTACTACTACTACGAACTACTAAGTTCTCCATTATTAGAGGACTTTGAGTAGAGAATGGATAACCATTTTCTGGGGTATTTATCAAGGGCATTCCTGCTTAGGCATGAGTTGAACTAAACGACTTCTTAGGTCACTTCTAACTTAAATTCTGTGCTTCTTTCACTGGGAGCAACATACCAGCCTTAATTAGAATATTTTGGTGCTGCCCCTGAAGTCACAAAATATATAATTTTCACTAAATACAAAATAGCTATGTTAAATAACTAGCATTTTCATAGCACTTTAAGGGTTACATATATTATCTCATTTGACCATGACCTGTACTCTCTCTGATACCATTAGGTCTTTGGACTCTTCTCATCAGCGCCATGCTAGGTGAATTCAAATCAGAGATGAAGGTGGGGAGGTATAAGATACTCAGCAGTGTCAAGAACTTTGACTATAGCTTTTGCCATGATTAAAATAATCAAAGTGGTTTTTTTACATTTCTGGAAAGGGCATTATATAAGATGTGTTACCCCATTCCTTTGCACTAAAGTCTTTATGAATATTACCATGCATGATCCATTCTTTTAAAGACTTCTGCATATTGGAGAACTAGTCATTCTATTTTTAAGGCTTTTTAGAAGACTGTTATGTGATATTATTGGGTGTGACTTTTGTGACAACATTTGTAAAATGGAGCAAAGAAAGCAGTGTGAGTTCAGAAGGCTTTTTTGGAGCCCAAGATATACATGAGGGTAATCCTACAGAGGTCTGTGTGGTCACCTGTGTACAGGGTGCCATCTTAAGGCTAGGATTAATGCCTCCAATAATCTATTCATCCTATGAAACATAAAAGATAATATAAAAAAAACCAGACTGTCCAAAAATATGGGCATATGGAAAAGTAAGATAATTTGTCAAATATTTACCTTAAAAATAGAATGTGTTTCTAATTTTGCTAGTTTCCTGTGACTCCTTTTCACAATTTAATACCCATAGTAATATTAGCAGGTTGCTAACATAGAATAAAATTATATGTTTTCTTCATCTCTGGCCACCAACAGAACCTTCTTTATGAGTAAGTTCTTACGGCTCCTTCGAAGTGTTTAGTAGATCACAGGATAAGGAATGCCCTTTACTTCTGAGGGGAAAAAAAAAAACACAAAAAAATTTTCCCCCTCATATTCTGCCTTGATTCTGAAAAATATCTCCCCAGTGGCCCTACACTTTTCCAGGTAGTCCCCTGAACCAATAGGCAAGAAGTTTATGGGCAGGTTCTTGTATTACTGAAAAAATCCCATTTGTACATATTTTTTCTTTTTTGTTATTCCAAGGAAGAGACCTAAGACTGTGGGAGAAATGGAGCAGAGCCACCACTTCTTCTTGCCTTATTATTGGTTTTATTTTGGGAAATCTGCAGTAAAAATGGAGAAGAAATATACAGCAATGGAGTCCCGGGACCTCCCAGCCGTACTGGGATGCAAATTATTTAGTATTGGTACAAATGATTTAATGGAAATGCAGTGAGGTTTTCCTGTTCAAACAGTTTCCATTCCCACTACTTCCATGTGGAGGAAGGGAAAAAAAAGTCATTCCACATAACTCTATGGTATAATTACCAAAGAGTTACATATGGCAAACACTAATCTGGCATTGTAATTTACAGTGGCTATAAGAATATTCATGATGGTGGGGAGGAAGCATTAGAGTGGAAGAGATACCATTGCTAGTTACAAAGAAAATACAAAATCACTTGAACTGAAGAATATTGCAGATGGATACTTTTGTTTAATGGTATTTAAAGCTGCCTAGATAGATTGTGGGTAAGGAGAAATGTGTTTTACGGGAAGTGCAACTTTTCTCCCCATACAAGAACAGTCTGATTATAATGTAAATCTAAATTTTTGAGATACTTCGCTGGTCATACTAGTAATACACTTATGATTCCTATATGCATCTTTTCTTAGTATTATATCAATCCTGCCGCATCAGAATGGAGTAATTAATAAACTTTTTGTTAAGATTATGTAACAGTCTGCCAGTGCTTCTGTAAGCTTGGTTCCTGTTGTTAAAATTTACAGGATCATGGACTACTGAAAGTGGAAGACAGTTTCCAGAGCTTCTCAGTCAGCTACTTTTATTTTACAGATTAGGAACCTGAGACTCAAGAATGTTATGACTTGCACTGTAGTTGTATGGCTTTTGTCAGTGGCAGACCTAGAACTATAAGTAGGGTTTTCCTGTGTGATTTTAGGGAATGGACTTTTCATAAATTCTGAGGTGATCTTAAATTTTTAGGAATGAAAAAGTAATTCATATGTTAGTTTGATGAGTCTTTAAAACATTTCTATATCTCTTTATCTGTTATTTGTGACTAGGAAAGCTAGAAAACATTTTTTTTTCCCCAGTGAAATGGTTCACTTGTATGATTAGTTAAATTCTGAAAGCTAACATGCTTATCAGGTAGCTTTTGAGTTTATTTTGAGTTATAACCATAATTTTGATTTTGTTTTTCCTCTTTATTTTAACCCAGAAATTGGAAATAAGAAGTTTTATAAGTACAGCAAAGAGAAAACATTGAAGTGGCTGAATAAAAAGGTATAGTTGGTTTTAATTTTTTTTTAAGCATTAAATGCCTGTCTGTTTAAAGTGAGAGCATTAATATAACAAGTTGTGTGATTTGAAACAGCTTTGTAGAATGAACTGGCCAGAAAAGCTACATGAGAATTGCCAAGTATGATCCGATTAAAAGCATATTAATAATAATTATTTATTTCTAGAGTTCTTTAAGGTTTGCAAAGCACTTTCTCCACAGCAGCAGTATGAATTAGGTAATGGAAATATTATTCTCATTCTACTGGGGAGGAAATTGAGACTCAAAGAGGTTAAACCACTTATTCAAGGTCATATAGCTAGCAAGCAGCAGAACAAGAACTAGAGTCTAAGTCTTTCCCTTATCCAAGTCCAACACTGGATGAGACTTCCTCTTGCCATCTGTGTAGAAACATACAGACAAATATGGTAAGGTTCTCATGTAAATCAGGGCAGTTTGAATATGGGCAGATTGGTGAAAAGTAACTTTATTTACCTGGAAAACAATGAGTTCAAATAAAAAAAGAAATACAACTTACCTCTATGAGTCAATAAGTATGAAATAAAATGCAATTTTAGTAACCTTTTGTTGAATAAAATTTGTCACACTATTTTTAAATTCACTCTAGTTCAACTAGTTGATAAACATCAGTCAGTAAATATTTACTAAATCCTCACTATCTGCCAGGCACTATGCTAAACTCAAGGTATTTTTAAGTTAACTATAATTTTTATGCCCTCAGTCATTCATTTGGACACCTTCTACTGGCCCATTTGCAGATGATTCTATGGTTTCATAAGCTTTGTCTCTGTCTTCATATCAGCCTTAATGAAGGTATACTAGAATTATAGCTAATTATGCAATTCGTTAAGAAAATCAAAACATTGAGCAATCTATTAGAGTCTAGGTTACAGTTCTGCTCTCAAGGCTGATGGTTTATTTGTTTTGTTTATCTTAATTAGAGTCATTCACATGTTCAGATTTCTTATAAGGGTTCTTCAGTTTCACAGACCTTCCTAGAATTACCTGTCATTCGATTCAATTTGATTCTTATACATGTAATCAAGCAAGTAAGCACTAGAAACAGAATCTTGATTCAGGATGGTGGGGGGAAGGGAGGGAACATACAGTATCCAAGTAGAGAGGTCTTGTAGGAGATAGAAGATATGGGAAGAATCAGGTCTAGAAATGCAAGTTACTTCCTTCAATAGTAGTTCAATCATAAGAGTATGCTTGATATACTAAATGTAACTACTCTGAAGTTGTGGAAGCCATTGATAACTAATTGGTATTAGTTCCAACAGACTGTATCCTACTACTGCCAATTGGTCTACATGGATCAGTTACTACCATTATGGTTGCTGTTGTCAGGAGCTAACAGTTGTCTGTTCTGTCTGAATCCCATCAGCTCATTGCCCATCACTAAAACTAAGAACCTGGGACTTTGTGGAGGTACACTTGGATCTGCCATGCTGGAGAGCATCAGGTGTTTATCAGCTCTACATACTAGTGGGGGCCTAGCAAATAAGAACAAGGTCTGATTCTTTCTGTATGAAGTCAGTCATTTAGCTGACAAGTCTGAGGAGGATCGGTCTTTCTTTTGTAGGTTTAAATGTCATAGGATTCTTAATTAACACACTCTTAAGGAAAGCTTGTTTGCCCAGCAGAAATATATGACTGACAACAATGACCTTGTGATCCTAAAGCAGGGGTTCTTAACTTGTTTTGAGTCATGTTCTCCTTTGGCAGTCTAGTGAAGCCTATGCATGGTCTCTTTGTCATTTATATTGAAATACATTTATCAAAAAATATGAAAAAAAGTTCACAGAATTCAGGCTAAGAATCTTTGTCCTAAATATTAAGTTTGAATTAGTCAGTGCATCCAAATTTGCTATAAAAACTTGTCCAAGACAGAACTATTGAAGATCATCTTTTTATGAGGTCTCTGGGACCAGTAAGAATTTAGTGCAGTTTCCTGTGTTTCTTCTACATTTTATGTCCATAATTGTGCCTGTGACAGTATAGTACAGAATTGGTGTCCTATGAGTCTAGATAATATATAAATTGGACCTCTTTTGCCATTTGAGTTAATCTGTTTTTTAAGGTGTTATTTTCTTTGGTCAGATTGTTGACTCTCTTTTCATGATTTTCTTACATCATTCTCATTTCTCTTCCCAATTTTTTCTCCATTTCTTTTATTTGGTTTTCAAAATCTTTCTTAACCTGCTCTGTGGCTCATAGGAAGTCTTCATGTTTCTTGGAAGCTTTTGGTGTGGGAGTTCTGACTGTGTTGTCTTCCTCCCATCCCATGCCTTGATCCTTTTTGTCCCCAAAGGAGGAATCTCAAGTTCAGTTGCTATTCTTACTTTGCTTCCTTTGCCTGCTCATGTTGCCAGTGAATTACTTGATTTTTTAGCTCTGTGGAACTCTGCTTCCAGAGGAAAAAGCTCTGTCCCAAATTGCTGGGGTTTTCCCAGCTGCCAGAGCTATTAGGAGGCCACTGCAGCCCCCACCAGCTCTGGCTCACTGAAAACACACCCCAGGACCACCACCCAAGACCGCAGTCCGGATCCAGGCCGCCCAATGTAAGAGCACATAGCCTCTGAACGATTGCTTGGCCCCCTGCAAGTCTGCAGGCCGGGAGCTCTGAAGCAGCCATGTGGAGGCGGCTGCAGGGCCACCACTTCTGCCGCTTCCTTGCCCTGGAGGCAGTTTGGCCGGACCACTTTTCTCCTCCAGATTTAGCTGAGTCCCATTGACCTTTCACTTTGTCCTTGTTTCTTATGGCTTGATAATTCTGGAAACTGCCACAGCTGCTGCTGATCCATTCTCCTGAAGGCTCCAGCTGTGGCTTGTCCTGGCCGCCCCGGGGCCAAGCCACAGTTTCAGGCTGGGCTGGTTTTGGCTCCCAGCGTGCTGCAATGAGCCCTTCCTGCTGAGCTGCCTTCAGCGGGGGATATGTTTTTCTGTATTTTTGTGAGTTTTTGAGCCTAAAATTTGTTTAGAGTCATATATTATGGGTATTTGAGGTGGCTATGTGGGAGCTGCAGAATCTTATTGCTTCTACACCACCATCTTGTCTCTAGATAATGTGAATTGACCAAATGAAACTGTAGCTGATATCCTGCCAGCCTTCAAAAATGGTGAGATGTTACAAAATAGGTTGCTGATTTTCACTTCTAATTTTGCTAGATTATCATGGCAGTGCCTTGTAAGATTTCTGGTATTTCCTCAGCTCTTTATGTATAGAATAATAGCTGATGAAAATGTTTGAACAGAATCTTGGTGCCTTATCTAATACTCTCTTACTCAGTCTTTGTTAATGGTTGTGAATTTATATTTCTTTATTTCATTATTCTCTTGTTTCTTTGAGTAAGCAGAAGTTCATGCTTATTGCACCTAGGAAAATTTTTAGGTTAATTAGAGTTTTAGATATACATATATTAGGAATAGGCTAAAATGTTATCATTTCTCTATAATTTTTTTCTGAGTCTATAACCATCTTTGATTTTGTGGGGTACTGTATAGGTATTTATAGAACCTATAATACTTATTCCTCAACCCCTTAAATAATGACTTGATTGGCCTCTACAAAGCCTCTACAAATTTCTTCCTCAGTCTTTGTGGCATGGTTTTCCAAATTGGAAGGGGTCAGGTGTTCTTTTAATTGGCACTGATTTCCTTCATTCTTCCCATTTTTATCATTCTGTAGGTGGATCAGACTGTGAGAGCTTTAAAAATTGGCAGTGTAAATGTAGGTGCCCGAGTATTGTCTGCCACATCTGTCCCGGGTGACCATGGCTCTGACATCAAAGAAGGTAAGTTCATAGAATCATAGATAAGAGCTAGAAGGGACCACAGCTGCCTTCACATCTATCCCTTTATTTCACAGATGAGGAAACTGAAATACAGATGAGTTCAGTGGTTTCCTCAGGGTCAGGTACCTGGTAAGTGACTGAGACAGGACTTGCATCTGAGATACTGCATCAGCAACCATTTTAAAATAAGAGTAACATTCCTGCACCTCAATACCTATCTGCAAATTTTTAAAGTCTTTAATTTTTATTTCTGATTTTTAAAAATGTTATTTTTGATATTTATTTTTCTTGTGCCAATATATAACAGGGAGGTCATTTTTTTTTCTGATTCAAGTAACATTTCTGCATCAGACTTCCTTTTATTAATGTTTTCTTAAATGATAAAAACTTGACTTAGATTAAAAACTAATATATTTTATGGTAAAAAAAAAAGTACTTTTCGGTTACATGCATGATTATTGTGTATCCTAATTGAAAAAAAATAAGTTTACAAGTTGAGGACTCAAATCACAGCTTCCAAGGATGGGATGAGAGAGTTGGGTACATTCCATCAGAAAAGAAAAGACATGATTGCAGTCTTCAGATAGATGAAAGGTTTTCTTATAGAAAAGGGGATAGACTTTTTCTGCCTTGTACCAGAGAGCAAAACAAAGACAAAGGAATAGCAATTAAAAGAGTTAGATTTTATAATATAAAAGGATTTAAAGCTAGATGAGGCCTTAGAGATCAAGGTGTCCAACAGAGGTGAGGTGACTTAGTAAGTAACGCAGACAGGCTTCAAATCTGGGTCTCTTGATGCCAGATACCGGAAAAGGTTCAGTGTAAGGAAAAATAACAGAGCTGTCTAAAAAGGAATTGGTTGCTTCATAGGTTGCACTAAAGTTTTTCAAGTAGAATTAACCATTTATTTTAGATGTTGTAGATGGGACTGATGCTTTGGATATGAATTAAATTGGATCACCTAGATGGCTGTCTTTATAGAATGTAAATCCATTGAGGACAAGGGGCTGCTTAGTTTCCCTTCTTGTATTCCCATTTCCTACTATAGTGCCTGGCATAAAGTAGGCACTTACTAAATGCTTATTGATTGATTTACAAGTCAGCTAGCTGTTCAGTGATTATGCTTCTCTCAAGCTATATAATGGGTTAATGGGTTGACCACCCACTCTGCAAGACCTCACATTTCTCACCTGGGTGTGTGGATACCTGCCCACTCCCTGGCCTGGCTTGCTTCCAGTCTGCTTTTACACAAGCAGGTTTAGGTTCCCAGAAAAGGGCTTCCACCAGTTATACTCAAACTCTCTCTGAGTCCTAGGAATCACTTTGTTGTGTGAGAATGTATTTCCCCTGTTCATCACTCTAGCTCTTGAATCCTCAGTGATGTATTTCTATCAATCAGTAATCGGCAACTCAGAGTAATCACACTTTTAGATTTTATGAATATTCATTTATTTAGCAATAAGGCAAAAGACATAATAATATCAGTAGTAGTCATAATTAAAGCAAATATATGAAAAGTAAATATACCACAGTCCACAAATAAACCTGGGTTAATCCCACCAGAGCACTCAATTTCTGTAGGGGAAGAATGACCCTACACGGACATTTGCAAAGAAGATGCTTAAGTGAGGAAAACACATACTCAGTTACTCACTATTCTGGAATTGTAAACCTCAGTATCCTTATTCTGTTTTTGGAGCTGTCCATAAGATTTCCTTGATGAATGTAGTTTATATATTGAATAAATGCCTCCACTGCTAAACTGAATTATCTACACCAGGGATGGGCAGCCTATGGCCTCAAGAACACATGTGGCCCTCTAGGTCTTCAATTTCATTGAATCCAAACTCCACAGAACAAATCCTCTTAATAAAAAGATTTGTTCTGTAAAACTTTGGACTCAAGTCAAAAGGCCACACCTGAGAATCTAGATGGCCACCTTTGGCCTTGAGGCCTCAGGTTCACCACTCCAATCTACCCTGTCCTTGGCAAACAACTCACTGGGCAGTCTAACTAGTTGGTCTACTAAGTGACTTCTTTGATTTTCTGCTTTCAGTCTGTTCTCTAGCTCAGCTAGACTTAATCCTTGACATAACTATAGTAACCATCACTTCTAGCTTCAGACCTAGCTGATACTGATCTGAAATCTGGCCTTTCATCTCTATCTCTTCTTATCTTTCTGGGTTCAAGCTTTCCATCCTTTCTGCAAATATGACTCCCCCTAAGCTCCTGATTAGTAGCAATAGAATTACGAACCCAGAATTCTAGGTCTAGGAGGAAACTTGGAGAATATATAGTACAACCTCCTTACTTTGTACAAGGGGAGACTGAAGCCTATGATTAAGTGTGAGGGTTGGACTATGTATCTGCCAAACAATATTCTTTCAATTTCTCTATCTCCTCATTTGATAGTTAGAAGAGTTCTACTACTTGTATGTTTATGCAATCTGATTAGTTCCTAGAAATCTCAAAACTATGCTCTGAGGCCATTGTGCCATTGTCCCTTTGTATAATTCAGATATATACAGCTTGAGTCATTTTATATAAAAAGAAATTTGAAGAGTAGTTCACAATATAATAAATGTCAGTCATCTTACAACATTCCTTGTGTAGTCTGCCAGCCAGTAACCATGCTAGGAATGGTGAGGTTCCTTTTTTGCCAAGCACCAAGCTGTTTATGTGACTGGTGGGAAAAGGGTACTCTTTTCTTGTACCCAGAATTCTGATTTGGAACATATTATTTTTCTATTTTGACTCAGATTTCGAGCTGGAAGGGACCTTATTTTATGAAGGTTCCCCTCATTTTACAGATGAAGAAACAGAAGCCCAGGTTAATTAAATTGCCTGAGGTCTCATAGTTAATTTATTAATAGCAAAATCAGGACTTGGGCATCTGAATCCAAATCCAGTTCTTTCTGCTGTAGGATGCACTGACCCTGTTGCCCTCTGGGTTAAGCTGACCCTGAAAATCCCTTTCCCCTAGACTCAGTAATCCTAAAAAACAAGATGACTTCATTTCTGATATGATTTTAAAAATCATTTGGGAATGGCTGTGGAGTCTACAGGGGTCTTAATGTGGATAAAAGAGTCTTATATTTCAGATTACAAATAAACATCCAACTTACGAGTGAACTTTTGGAATAGAACCTCTCAAAGTTGGGGAGTGCCTGTAGTTCAAAATAGTTTCCCAGGTAACAGAAGAAAGATGAGGACACTTTTTGCACTCCCCCTAAATCTCATTTGGTTTAATTTTTTCATTGTGTAATTTGGAGGCTCTAGGGAGGGTAGAATAATGCTCTTTATGCTTATTTTGAATGTTTGTTAAAAGTTACCTCTGAATTTCGTGAAGAGTGAGTGACTATTAATTAAAGAGTTTAAGAAATCTTATCACTCATTTTGGAATGAGGCTATGGAAAATTACTTTTACACTCAGGAATTTTATTTTAAAAAAACAATACCCAAGAACCTTTCTTCTTTTTATTTTGGCGATTTTAAAAAACTACTCATTTAGGCCCTCAGTTGTCATATGAAGAAAAACAGTGTAAGTACAGAAAAGTGGTAGTTCACAAAAGAATATAACTTCTTAATGTTTGTATAATACAGTGAGAGTTCCTTAAAGTGACTATTGTTATCCATATAAAAAAACCATCACGTTAAAATGCTCACTGCCCATATGTGCAGGGGTGGCTGAAGAGACCTTTCGTCATTGCTGCTTTTCAGACTGTAAACTCCTTTTAGGGAGAGACTGTGTATCAGATTTCTTTTAATATTCCCCAGAGTGCCTAGCAGTGTTCTCAACACGTAAGAGGAGCCCAGTAAATTTTCAGTGTAGCTGCTGTTGGCAGACAGCATCACAGGCGATATATCTTGGGTTCCCAAGGTCATTTTGGCTTGTCTGCTGCTGCTCTCTCCTCATGTGTTACAGCTCTGCAGCATCACTGTAAGTCACAAAACTTGAGGGCATCAAAGAAAGAACATTGGACTTAGGAGTGAGAGAGATTCAAGTTCACATCCTGCCTCAGACACTTAGCAGCTCTGTGACCCTGGGCAAGTCAATCTCCTCTCTAAAATGATAGGATTCAACTTGTCGACCTCTACAGTCCCTCCCAGCCCTACATCTGTGATCTGTGATTGAACAGCCAACTGTGATGATAGCTGCAGTTTATGTATCAACACGCATGCGAATAGAAGAGGGAGGGGGTCCTTTGGAAGAACTTCATGAGATCCGCCAAGCTAAGTCACTAACATGCCATAATATACTCAGTGTGAAAGTGGTCACAGGTGGAGTTTGGCAGAAACTGTCAGGAAATAAGAGACTCTCTGCTTTGAAAAATGGAAAATGACATTGATTAATTCATCATTTCTTATGAACATTTTGACTCATGCAAAACAGTTGCTGCAATGAGGATGTTGAAGCATATCTTTTGAAATCTGAACCTATTTCAGCTGAGACATTTAATTTCCTTGCCAAGCGGAGAAGCATGATGTCTACCAGAGGCAATGCTTTGTCATAGAACAAGCCTTGACCCTGCAAGGAGGCAATGTGGTACAAGAGATGTGCTGGCCCTGGAGCCTGAAGACCTGACTTCGGATCATTCTCCCCATGCTCATTACTTGTGTGTGACCTCAGGCAAATAATGTAACTTCCCTGGGCCTTGGTTTCTTTAGCTGTAAAATGAAAGGCGTAGATTTGATGACTTCTGATGATCTCCTTTCCCCCTCGAAGTCTGTGATCTGATGCCTCATTTCCAAAGCCTTACAGAGAAAAATGACGGGAGGTTTTAAGTAGCAATGCCCTAAAAGAACAGTGGAAAAGCCAGATCATCCTGTGACAGTTTATAGGTGATGATGGGAGGAAAACAAAACATGGAAAGTGGAACAGGTTGGCCAGTATGTTTATGTGGATCTCTTCACATAATTGCAACAGTAGAACCACATTTGGGTGCTATCATCTCAGTATCCAGTGCGTTATTTGAAGCAGTCATGCATTAGAGTGTAAAGTTGGGACTAATGGCTAGGCCTGGCTAAATACTTAAAGGAGAAATATATCGTACAGGTAATACAATTTAAAAGAGAAAAGAAAATATTAGATTAAAAAGATAAGTGATCAAGAAAACCTTAACTATAAATCAGGATAACTACTTTCTCATGTCTTTAAAACTCTAGATGATCTATGCATTGAAGCCATCTTGGAGGAGAACATGAGAAGGGAATAAACAGACTTTTGCAAATGATTTTCTATAGCAATATTTAGACCAAATATTTAGAGTCATGCAGTCAAGGATAGAAAATGTAAGAACCTACTGTTTTCTGTTGGTTAATTTTTTTTTAAATATTTGAGTAAATTAAAGTTTTGAAGACTTTAGATAAGGTTTCTCTCACATATACATTGAAATTATGCAAGACAATGAGTTTATAGTCATGTCTGCTGATCTACTGAGGATTGATAGGTGTGTTTCAGTGTCTTAGAAGATGTGTAAACAAGAAAAGGATTCTTTGTAGATGATGGTTTTACAGATATTCCTTTTTATAGATGACAAGGTACAGCATAGCAGAACAATTCAGAATCTCCTTTGTGAAATCCAGAGTAAGGCAAAAGAAATTGTTTTAGCCATTCACACTAAGAATACTAAAGTGGATGAAAGCTCCTTTTGCCCAGACTAACTTACAGCTAGACTACAGCCTGCTGAATTATCCCATTGGCAAACTGTTTTGCATGGATATAGATAAAATAGTGATCTCTGTCTATAAAGGAATGGAGGAAAAGATTGAGATGAATCACCAGTGGGAAATTACTGTTATTGATCCTGCCCTAAAAAAACCTTTCTCTTCAACACAATTGTTCCCTGGTGGATACTCTATGTCTGCAAATAATAGAACACTATAATCTCAGAAGAATTCAACTTATAACTAACCTAGTGAGCAGTGGAACTATACATGGTAGGACAAATAGATTGTCATTTTCGCATACATAAAAAAAATAATTTTCAGGACATAAAAGATGGGACTGGAAAAGGAGGCTGGCTTGTCATATAATGAGAATTATAGAAAATCCAAGTGCTGTTTTATATCAGCACCTTTGACATATTACAATATTAAGAGGAAAGGCCTCCAGTATATTTGGTAGACCCACATGGAAGATTTATGGGAAAAAATATGGACAGGAATCACACGTAGGATGAGTTATAAAAGGATTATGATTGGCACTAGTGAAAAGATCACCCCTACTGAAAAAATCACAGTTCATCAAAATATCATTGTTACCAGTGTTTGTTACAACATCGTTTTCTGCATTGGTCTGCTGGCCATTTTCCAGGATTGTAACAGTAATCTTAACTAGTCATTTAATCTTAAGTATGGTTCAAGTCTCACAGCCATAAAGAAGGTTGTAGACTGTTGCCGTTGTGCTTATTGGGTTTTCCTGGTCAGATTGATATAAAACCTTACTCCTTTTAAGCTTACCCTAAGGCAAAATTTGTGACCTTTAAGGCAAAGTTTAGCCTAACTGTATAAAGGAGAAAAACCAACAAGAGGTGAAAATTGCTGATTGTCTGGATTATGGCATGCAGTTAGGTGGAAAAACTCTAGAGTTTGTCTATCATCAAGTCAGTAAACATTTTTCAAATCCTAACTAGGTTCCAGCCACTATACTGAGTGCCAGGGATATGAAGAAAAAGCAAAACATAATCTTTGCATCGTATATATTGGACACACACTTCCAGTAGATTAAGAAGTTGGGCCCAGAACCAGAGAGGAAGAAGAGAATGGACCGAATTATTTTGGGAAATTGTTTCATAATAATGACACATTTCCCTCATAAACAAATACTTTTTAATACAAGTAACCTATTTTGGTTTGGTCACTGGTCAAGGAGTATGAACTTTCCTAAAGGATAAAAAATGAGCATCACTCAGAGGACAGTGAAGAAAACTGGTGATCATGAGGAGAACGAGTTGTGTGACAAGGAAGGAGCTCAAAGAAGGACCAAAGTGAAAGATTGTCAAAGAAATATAACCAAATAAAGAAGATAGACTGCTCATGTTGTGAGAGCAAGGGGGAACAGGGAAAAGGCCGAGATGCTACATGGGTATCTTTTACATGGGTCGAGAGAAAGTGTGGGACGCTAGCACTACGGGTGGACAGCTCAGTGGTAAAATTGTGGGAGGACATGAATAGGAGCCACACAAGTTGGACAGGAATGGATGGGTTAAGTTCTGTATTAGAGGGAATATTCAGATTGATGAGATCAACCATTATCTTGTTTACAGGCAGTAATGGGAAGAGAGATGGAGATAATTCTAAAAGCAGAAGGTCTCAACTCTAAAAATGACTTTGAGCAATTTCTGCCCCCACATGATTATCCTGCCTGGCTTAATGATGTTTAGTTATGCTCTGGTATTTTATATGAAATACTGACATTAAGAACAAGACTCTGAAACAGATTCCATGGTCTTATCTAATTGTTTCCAACTAATGCCAGAACCATATTTTAGTCCTGAAGCGTTTGCCAAATAACTGTAAGATCCAGATGCTTTAGAATTAATGATTATACATTCTGTTGAGTTAGCCTTTTACTTTAAAAAAAAATAACATTTTATTAGTTCTACAGAAAAGACACATAACATTAAGTATCCTCTTAAAGCAAATACCTTTTCAAGGACATAGTCTGTAGATCACTTCAGTTCTCTAAAATAATCACCCTAGTTACAGTGGATTTCATTATAAATGTTATGTTGGAAGAAAAATAAGCAGAATTACTCAGCTAAGAAAAAAAACCTGTACATATAAAACTGTGGCTATTTCATACTGTTAAAGCTACCCCATGCAAGGATTCTAAATTGTAAAATAATCCTTGCATAATGGAGTGGTTCTTTTTTTTTTTCTCTTACTCACAGCCTTAATTTCATTTTCTTTCAGAGGATTATATCCGTTATGCTCATGGCCTAATATCCGAATATATACCTAAGGAATTAAGTGAAGATTTGGCTAAATACTTAAAGTAAGTATGATTCATGTTTAGTTATGCTAAGGAAGTGTACTGCCTCTTGTCACCTGAGAAAAAAATTCCCTTGATAGCCAAAAGGAATTACTTATCGAATGATAACTTTTTATAATAATGTTTCCACTTATTTTGGGTGGCATGGAGGCTGTTTTTATGGTTTTTGTTGGTTTGACATTCCAAACATCAAAACTAATTCATAACAAAGAATGAAATGAAGAGTTAATGTTATTTAGGAAGACAAATTTATTACATTTATTTTGACCCCCCAAATTATTTCAGAGTTACCCTATGGATTTGCATTGTATTAATTCAGGAAGCTTAAAAAAAAACCCTAGTGACGGACTGCTTTTTTGAAAAGCATCAGATTTCAAGATTCCATTAAATTTCTTTGTGAAATCAAAACCACCCTGTTGTAGGACAAAAAAACCCCACTAGATTTGGAAGCAGGGGGCTGATGTTCAGAACGCAGCCAACTCTTGGGCCAATGGGCAAGTCACTCTTTAGTGCTTTGGGGCTCAGTTCCCTCATCTGTAAAAATGGTGGTTAGAATACCTGTACTTCTTCACAGGGTTGTCAGAATAGTGAAACTTAAAACTTTCCATTTATATGGGAACTGTTGCTACTCTTATGTGTTTGTATATGTATGCTGAGCAGCTGGGTGGTACTTGGATAGAGGGTTGGGCCTACAGTCAGGAAGATTCATATTCCTGAGTTCAAATCTGGCCTCTGACACTTACCAGCTGTGTGATCCTGGGAAAGTCACTTAACCCTGTTTGTACTCAGTTTCCTCATCTATAAAATGAGCTGGAGAAGAAAATGGCAAACCACTGTTATATTTTGCAAAACACTTGTATTTGCTAAGAAAACCCCAAATGGAGTCGTGAAGAGTCAGACGTGACAAAAAATGACTGAACAACAACAACATATACACTATTGTATACTATTATATGTTAGTATTCTATTGAATACTATGACTCCTTGAAAGGAGAGAATATTTAATTTGTCTTGCATCCCCAGAGCTTAGTGGGACACAGTGGGTGCTTAATAAATGCTTGCTGTTGGTTCTGTGCTCTCTGTGATGTAAGAAAGATGTATACCCATCACCACACGCACAAAAAACACGATCTAAATTGTAGCACAGTGATTTTGCAGCTAGAGGACCAGTTCTGTATGTGTTGAGGGATACAGAAGAGTAAGGTGATCGACAACAGTTAGTTCCTTTGTCCTAGAAATGAAGGTATAGACACTGCTGCCAATTAATCAATGAACGAAGTAGATTCTAGGGATAAATACAATATTCCTAGATAGGTGTGAGGGATATAGATACAATGCAATACATGAAACAATGCTTACTGGAAAGGAACTTATGCTCTAATTGGAAAGCCGTGTGTGTGTGTGTGTGTGTGTGTGTGTGTGTGTGTGTGTACAGAATACAGAGTAGTTAAATACAAGGAAGTTTGAGGTCACTAGCAATTGGGTGAACAGGAAAGGCTTCATGTAGATTGTAAACACTTTGAGGGTAAGTACCATGATCTTATATCTTTTTTTTGAATACCTATTGCTCTCCTCATCCTTCTCTAGCAACATATGTAGTATGGGCCTCTAATAAAAGCTGCTGATAGACTAACAAATTTCTATAGGTCTCAAACGGCAGATGCCATGATCTGTCATATGACCTTGGTATTGAATCTGAGATCTGGAGCTCTTCTCCCTGAAGCTAGCTGGTAATTTCAGTTCACTTAGTTATATCCTGAGTCTTTTGCCAGCTTGGATGACCAGGATGGCAATCATGTAAGAGATTAAGTAGACAAACCGTTATATGGGACAGCCACATATGAGGTCTGTGACACGTAACACCAACTAAGGTTTCTTGAGTTTCCTCCTCCAGATACTCTTAATCTTTTTCAGTTCCAGAAAGTGTCAATCTATGTGAAATTTGCACATTTGCCCATTCATTTCTTACTGAACTCTGTAACTCTATTTCTCAATGGAAAACTTGTATTAATTGAGAAACTTGATTTCTTTTTCTTTTGATCCTTTCCCCTCCCAATTTATATTTCCTTTTTTCCCTTCTTTTTTGAAAGAACAAACAGAAAGAAGCAAAATAAACAAGTTTCTCTATAAAGTCAAAACTAAAAAATGAAACAACTGCCATTTTTGTTCATGGTTACAAATTACCTATTGTTAAGTAGACAGTAAGTTTTTTGGAATCTACTATACAGCCTACATTAAATCTTAAATGATTTGTGGAGCTTAAATTTCGAAGATTGTGTGTGTGTGTGTGTGTGTGTGTGTGTGTGTGTGTGTATTAAAATGTGGAAAATCTACCTAGGTTAGACTATAAGTGTGGATTAGAAGATCTGGCTTGTATTAGGATAATTTTAGGTTTTTTATTTTGCTTTATTTTTTACATCTGAGTATTAATAAAACATCTAAAATATTGTTTTGGAGATGTTTAGCCTACCTAAATTATATTTTCCTCTAATTCTAAGAGAAAGATACGTAAATGGAACAATTGTCCTTCTATTATCATTTGGTGTTGCAAATATGTTCCCTTTTTTTAGATCCTTATTCCCAGGATCTGGATTCAGTTCTTGCTTCTGTTATATACTACTAAAGTGACCTTGGAAAAGTGAACCTTGGTTTTGTTATTTGTAAAATGGGGTTTATAATATTTTTACTGTGTATTTCATTTGGATTTATGAGATGTATGTTAAGTGCTCCATAAACTATAAAGCTCTATAGGAATGTAAGCTATCATACAATTATTCACTTAACTCAGAATAATTAAAAGTACAAGTAGCCCAAAGGACATTTGAAAGACAAATGGTAGGTAGTAGCCTGCTGCATTTTGCCAGTGATTATGCTCATTTGAGAAGAACTGTGAAGCATTATCCATAATATGTATGACTAGACAAGGAGATGGGTGTGCCATGTAGTGAGAATGGGAGATAATATGTTGGGCTGCCTGAATACTTGTAGCAAAAAAATTATAGGCAAATCTCTAGTATGTTGACTGGGTTGTCCATGAAGGGCCGCCTGTACAGTAGGAAGACATGGATCAGAATTATCCAGGATGAGAAGGCTTGGGGAACTTGTGATCTCTACCTATGGAGGGAGTACCTACAGCTCCATCAAAATTTAAAAGTATTTAGTGTGGTTGGTACCAATATAATAATGGAAATAGCATGAGACAAAAAAATCTACCAGACTTGGAATCAAAGTATCTGCCACTTTCTCCCTATATGAATTTAGGTGAGTCTCTGCGTTTTCTGGGCCTCAGTGTCTTCATTTGTAAAGTGAGGGCATTAGACTAGATGATCTTACAAGGTCTCTTTTGGCCCTAAATCCATGATCCTAATAATAGCTTGCATTTTTGTAAGAACTTAGAACTTACAGATTTATCCCTACAAAGAGCTCTCTTTCCTTGGTTGATTGCCTATTAAGGTCAGCAGAGATTTCAAGGTGAATCATGAAAATGCAAGCTAAGCCTTGCATTTGCCTGGCCCCTCCATTTGATTGTGGGTAAAAAGCCATGACAAAGATCTCTTGTTTTCTTAGGCTTCCAGAACTTTCTGCTTCATTGCCTGAGCCTCTGTTAAAGGTAAGAAGCTGTGACTAATGTATCTTTGGGGGGCTTGGAAAAATATTAAGCTTTTATCACATGATATTAAACATTGCTTATGTACAATTTTATGCATGCTACACCCACCACACACAGTGCAAGTCTGTATGGGATATGGATTACATTCTGCCTACTGTTTGTAAGAATTTTGAAAATGTCTATCGTTTTGGTAAAGGGGAAGCATTTAAGCTGTTCCCAAGGTGGTATATAAAATGTCACTAGAGCTAATGTAGCAGGATAACTTTATAAGACTAACCCAGAGGTGGAATTAAGGGGAAGAAAAAAGAGCCCTTTTGCAAGCTTGCTTAAATGTTCTGCATTATCGGTTACAAGAAATAATCCATATAAGTTGAAACTCATTTGATTTACATCTCATTGACATTAGAACATGGGCAACCAGAGTACGGTTTTTCCAACACAAAGAACCATTTGTGTGGGAATAATAACCACATTTTTCTTTATTTTAAACGATCAGGGAAATTTGTGTAGAGTTTTCATCTGTTATTAGGAAAAGTTTTCCTAGTCCAAACAGTCTACAAACTGCCACCCACAGCTGCTCCGCAGCGTGGGCTATGGCTTGTATCTGCCTCCCAGATCTGTAGGCTCAGAGAATCTAGCCGTAAACAACACCTGATCTTTAAACATGGCCACACACAGGCAACACAAGGGTCTCAGAGAAGTACGCAACTCAAACGCAGGGAAATAAACACTCCAACCAGCTTGTCGTCGGTACCATTTTCTTAGAACTTGGCTATAGCCCCTCCAATAATGGATCCCTTGAGAAGGTATAAAGGACGTGTCACGGGTTTCAAATAGCATTTTTTTTTTACTCTTCCAAATACAACCATATACTGCCTAAGTTGGAAGTAGCCAATGCTTTCATGACTCCAACTTTTGGGATTCAGAGGCTCTGCAAAGAAGTAGCTGATCTGACATTGAATAAAAAGTGTAATTAACATCTTTGACCAGTGACAGTATTAATCCATTCTCTACAAATTGTCAAAGTGTTAGTGGAATGCCTTTTGGGCAGGATAGTCCTGCAAGGATAGAGTCAGTAGATCTAGGACCATAAAAATGAGCGTACCAGGCCACACTCAGGGTTTCTGCAGCCTGATATTTTGCTTTTGACAGCAACTAATGTTAATCCACAAGGGTTATAGATGGTCCCTGCCCTCAAACATCATCATAGTTTTCATTAGTAAGTCATTATAGAACCTACTTGAATTTATCAAAACCTATTTATCAAAAAAATACATTTTTCCCTTTTAAAAAATTGTTTTTAATAAGTAATGAATAATAAGTAATAATGTTTTTAATAAATAATGAGCATTTTAAAATGATCTCTCCTTCTCATTACCCATTTATTAAGCAAATTAAAACAAAAAAATCCCTCAATACATATCTACATAGTCTGACAAAACAAATAAGCCTTGTCTATAAATGTATGTCTCTTTCTTAATTTTCAGTTCACGAACAACATGTTTCACTTTCATCCTTTTGGACTCATGGTTCATCATTGCTTTTTCAGAGTTCTGAAATCTTTCAGAGTTGTTTTTGTCTATAATATTGTTATCATTATTCTCATCAGTTTATAAAGGTCTTTGCAGTTTCCTCTAAAGTTGTCCATTTCATAATTTCTTATGCTGTAATAATATTCCATTTTATTCATGTGCCACGATTTGTTTAATCACTCCCTATTAGGAGGATATATTGTTAGGTTCCTATTTTTGGCCACCACAAAAAGAGCTGCTATAAATATTTTTGTATATATAGATCCTTTTCCTCTTTCTTTGATTTCTTTTGGGGTATAGAGTCAAAACGTATTCATAGTTTGGTAACTTTCTGAACATAGTTCCAAATTGCTTTCCAGAACAGCCAAACCACTTCACAGCTCTACCAATCATTACCTAATGTATCTGTTTTTCCATAGCTCCTCCATCATTTTACTCTTTTGTCATCTTTGCCAGTCTGATAGGTATAAGGGGGAACCTCAAAGTGATTTACTTTGAATTAATCTAATTATTAGTTATTTAGAAAATGTTTTCATGATTGTGATAGCTTGGATTTCTTCCTTTGAACATTGCTTGTTCATATCCTTTGACTATTTATCTTTAGAGAATGGCTCTCAGTCTTATAACTTTGAATCATTTCCTTATGTGTCTGGGAAGTGAGACACTTCCCAGGGAATTTTTTAAAAGTGTATAAACATTCATGCAAAAAATGTTTTCAACCTTTTTCACATTTTGAGTATTGAAGTCCACAAATTAACTATTTTCTGTGGAAAAATTACTTTTCATTTGTCCCAAATTTATCATTTTCAAATTATCACTTAAGGTTCTCATTTCCAAAATTTATCTCTATATCATAATTTTGCCTTTTGAAACTTCCATTTTATGCCCTTTGAGATTCCATCTTCCCAGTCTTAAGATTGCTAAATTGTTTTTTTAATTTGTTTGTCCTTGTCAGTTCTTCATGTTGGTCATTTCAACTGCCCTTCAGGTAGCTAATTCTCTTAATTCTTCCAATTCCACTATTTCTTATGGTTTGGCAACCAGAGCTGAAAAAGGTATGGGGCACACTCTTGTTTCATTCAAAGATAGGGAAGTGTTTTCTTCTTATCTCTAATACTACACCTAATGATGCTCTTCATAACATGTCAGCCTTTGGGTCCACTGCACATTGGGTTGAACTGTCTCAAGGATAGATACACTATAATAACTTCTAATAATAAACCTGAGGTTTATTATTAAACCTACAATTTTCTCAGTATAGAAGCTTAGGACCCTATATAGATCTTTTGGAAGTCATTTATAAAAAGGTTAAGTAAATGTGACTTTAGCACAAGTCCTATTGGACCCTGCTGTTTATAGTGCTTCCTTCAGAGAAGTGCCTGTTTAACCATGACCCTTATTTCTTCTTTCTGAATAATTGTCCATTTCTCTAATCGTAACTTTCTTTCCCTTTCTTTCTCCTTTGGCCTCATTCCTCCTAAATTTAGTCTTCATCTTTACCACAACTTCTATTCATTTTCTCCCTGCTTTTCCAGTCCGTCATACCTATTATGACCTCATCCTGCCTCACTTTGAAATCTTGATGCTATAGTCAGCCATATGCTCTGTCCTCTACCCATAAGTCCCTTTTTTCCTTGTCTTAATTACTACTAATCTCATGTCAGACCCTAACCTTGTAACGCCCTCTCACTCACTCTGCATTCCAGTCGAAATGACACATTTGTTCTAAGAGCATGGCATTCCATCTCCCACTTTTCCATAGGTTGTCCATCAGCCTAGTGCCTGGAATACACTCCCTCTTCATCTCCATCTTTTAGAATAGAATCTTCCTTTAGGGCTTAGCTGAAATACCACTTTGTGCTCTTTCCTTCCACAAATTATCTTATGATAACTTTTCTGTTTATATACAATATTCTCTAATAGAATGTAAACTCCTGGAAGGCGAGAACTGCTAATCATTTTTTTTCTTTTTAATCTCCAGCATTTAGCACAATGTCTTGCTTATAAATGTTTGCTAAGTCAGTATTCTATCCACCATCATAAAAAAACAAAACACATTTTCCATTTCCATGGTGACTGTGTTTTTTACAGCTAAAAATCTAAATCTATGTAGCAGTTGTGGTTTGTTTAACATATGCACAAACTATGCTAACTGCTGCACCCAGAGTAATTGGAAGCCAGACCTATCCAAGGAGCTCGCAATGTTTGTTTTTCTTTATTACAAATAATTATAGCAGTATTTATATGGCGTTGATCTTCAAACCCATCTAAACAAATCAGTCATCATCTTATGAAGAATTTCATATGCAAAGCAAATAGTTTTCATTTTGGAACCTCTCCATTGAACTTTGCTATGAGATAAACCCATTAAAAAAAAACCATGGTATAAGCAGTTGTGATATCACCTAGATGTAAAATGTTTTAGCACCTCAACAAGAAAATTACTATAAACATCCTCATAGCCTGAGATTTTTTAATCCAAATCTGAAAATGTAGGTTTTAGCCCTACTGATAAGCTACCAGATGGTAGTTTTTTGGACATTTTTCCCCCTTAGAAAAACCTCTTAAGGGGCATCTAGGTGGTGCAGTGAATAGAGCACTGGCCCAGGAGTCAGGAGGACCTGAATTCAAATCCAGCCCCAGACACTTAACACAAAACTAGCTGTGTAACCTTGGGCAAGTCACTTAACCCCAATTGCCCTACCTCCTCCCTTCCAAAAAAAAAGAAGAAAGAAAAGCCCCTTTTCAGCATTATTTTTCTTGACCTCAAAGCTATCTGTTAATTTAAATTTTAAAATGTGCTCTCCAAAAGATCTTTGCACTTGGAGTGATATGCATGTGTCTCCATCTTTTTTTAGACTGTCATTGGTGTGTTTTCTGACATTTGTTTACCTTTGCACACCAAGAAACAAAATACATTACTAATATAATTAAAATCCCAATAATCAATATATTTTATTAATAGTATATTCATATTTTATTGGGAGAAATATTAAAAGAGAAGCATTGTTTTTAATCACCTCTGAGTTCTACATTAAGATAACTGTTTCTGTCCATGAGTTACAAAACTTTTCATAAGCAACATTTCTGAAAAAAATGTTTTATACAAAAATCTGAGAGTCAGAGATAGGCCATGATCTGAGAGCAAATTGGAGACAATTCTAGGGTCAGCCTCCTTATTTCTAGAAGAGCATGAATGGCATGCAGAGATCTCTTCACCATGTATCTCCATGGAGTTTATTACTTTTGTTTTAAAATCAGGTTGCTAGGAACCTCTACTTCTTGCAACCCCTGTTTCCTAAGGGATGCATCTTCTGTGTTTAGAGCGCTGCCTCTATCATGGAATGTGAGCCCACACTCTGGCTCTTGAGCCAGAGACATCCACTTTCACTTGGGCACAAGGTCAGTGGTAAAAGTGTAAATATTAACCTGCATAAATACTTGACTGTTGCCAGTGTGGTCTGATGGGGAAATCACAGCATTGATTGTTGAGGAAGGCAGTTGGGGTTGTAATTCCAACTCCATCATGAAGGTAGGAATTACCTAACCTGTCCACGCCTTGATTTCCCTATTTATAATACGAGATACAATATCTGTCCTAACTACCTCATAAGGTTGTTCTGATGTGGATAAAGTGGGGCACTTGACAACAGTGAATTTAAAACTATAATTATGACCAAACTTGGCTTTAAAGAAAAGAAGAGCGGAAAAAATGCACACACATAACACACATTGTAATAGCAGGCATCTAGCATATCCAGGACGGCTGCTAGCACAGGTTTTTTGATCTGCTTTACTAAAGAAAAGCAACTTTAAAGGGGTCAACAATATTAATTAAACATATACATACATATGTATACATACATGTATGTAAATATGTGTGTATGTATAGGTATATATGTATATGTGCACATATATGCATACACACACACATATACGTGTGTGTGTATCATTCACTTAGGTCAGGGGGAAAAGTCAGCACCCTGAACTTCAGAAATACAAACAGAAATTACAAGCAGACAAAAAATACAGACAGAGCAAATAACACAGGTCAGCAGACCAACAGACGGGGCCTCTGGCTGTCTGACCATTACATACATACATAGTTAGTTACCAGAGAGAGAACCACCAACATTGGGGTTTCCAAAGCTGGTGGGGCTCAGTGGCTACCCAGAGTCTAATCTGACCAAATCATACAATTCCTCCCATAAGTGAGCCCCAAAGCAAAACCTTACCTTGGAGTATATACATACCTTCTCCAGGGTCGGAGGACATCACAACCTTTGTGACCCGCTGCCTAATTACAAAGTAACAAGAGGTGTGGGCGTTCCTGAAAAACAAGCCTCCTCTAATCAAGCTTCTCTTGTTGAGCTCCACTTGAGGCCTGTTAATGGGCAGGGAATATCTTCAACTCCCATTAACATTACACACATACACACACACACCTTTATAAAGGTCAGAGAGAGGGAGGGTCTATGGGTATTTAACACTGCATATATTGTCAGACTCAGTCAAGTTGTTAGCTAGTTTTACTAGCTGGTTTTTGTCTCTTTTTCATTCATTGTTACAAGGGATATCTCTCTGTGGAGTAAGGGGAAGAATATATTTGGAAGTGAATGTGATATAAAGATAAATTTTTTAAAAGCAGGTTTAACATTTAAGCTATATAAGATATTTCAGGCATATTATTAATATCCATAAGGATACCAAGGGGCAGATTCATGATGCAGTGGATGGACTGCTGGACCTAGAGTCAGGAAGACTCCTCTTCCTGAATTCAAATCTGGCCTCAAACACTTACTAGCGGGGTGACCCTGGGCAAGGCACTTTGCCCTGTTTGCCTAAATGAGCTGGAAAAGGAAATGGCAAACTACTCTTTTATCTCTACTAAGAAAACTTCAAATGAGGTCATAAAGCATTGGACACAACTGAAAAGCAACACAACAACAAAGGGGTGCTGTTATCAGGCACTGTCCCCAAAGATTGGGCATATGCCACACTCATGGAAACATGAGTATCATTTTTAGCCTGGCATTTATTTTTTGCGACATCTGGCGAATGACATCCCATGATATTCCTGAGGTCAGCAGTCAGTCTGAGAGAACTTTTGAGAGTTGGTGTTGGATCATTAGATGGCCATAGCCGTTAACACTTGGGTCATGGGTATGCTTGGGCCGCCTGAGTAGGAAACAGCAAAGCAGGGAACTCTGGGGACTTTGACAACAGTTGACCATGCACCATAGTGACTTTTGACACAGCTTCATCATTCTGACATTGCAGAAAAGGAAGGTGTCAGATGGGCCTGTAGAAGCAGAGGAAGACTACACTAAGTTTAACAGTGTAGCTCTGAAGACTAAAAAGGTATGTGTGACCAGTGCCCTGTTGTTATTCAGCAAATACTAGTTTCCTAGTGAATGTTTACCTTCACTTCCTTAAATCTCTGACCACAGAAAATCAAGTTGTTTGTCCAGAGACTCCTTGTGGTACAGAGGAGGGGACCCTCCGTTTTTAAAGATTGTGCCAGTGGAGTGTAACAGGTGTGACAGGTGTTATTGAGCCAGAAAGACCAAGAGTACAGGCCCAGGGACTGTATGTATCTGCCGTCCCAGGATCAGCTTAACTCCCTTCTGAGCAGTTTACCAGGAGAAGCTTGGCCACCAGGGGATATATGGATTTATTTCTTTTCCATAGCAGCTCATCCAGCTCACGCATATTGAGGCACAGAGGAGTTTTCAACTTGCATTGGTAGAGGAAGTACCCTCACCAATGTCATCAGAGGCCCCTGAACTATTGAAGTGTCAGGTGTCAGCAGACACAACCTATTCTTGAGGTTCAAACAAGAGTATGGACAATGCCACCTTAACTTTTCTTTTTTTATTCATAAACTCATTGCTGTAGAACAGTGGTGTCAGATTAGAAAACCAGAAATTAACATTATTTATGTCATATTTTGGGGCAGCTACAGTGGCACAGTGGATTGAGTGCCAGCCCTGGAGTCAGGAAGACAGCTTCCTGAGTTCAAATGTGGTCTCAGACACTTAGTAGCTGTGTGACCCTGGGCAAGTCACTTGACTCCTGTTTGTCCCATTTTCCTCATTGTTAAAGTGAGCTGGAGAAGGAAATTGCAAACCACTGCGGTATCTTTGCCAAGAAATCCCCAACCGGTGTCACAAAGAGTCAGACACAACTGAAAAAAAAAATGAACAACAAAATTATATTTTTACACATTTCCTAATTACGTCTTAATCTGATTCCTCTGCACTCCTCAAGTTTGATACCTCACCCTAGAAGAGAATGTCAGAGGTCATTTTGTCCATCCATTCCTTACTCCTAAGAATCATTACAGACAAAATATATATTTTTTTGAAGACCCTCAGCTCAGGGGCTGCTGCTCTCTCGAGCAAGCTTCAACTCCTTAGGATTGTAAATGTTTTTGTTTTTTTTTTTCCTTTTCCTGAGACTCCAGTTGTTTTCACTTTGTAAAGCACATGACAATTAGTCACAGAGACTAATTGAGCATTAGTCTAAGTTTTATGATTAATTGAGGTATTCTGAGTTTCTGTGTTGGGAAAAATTAGTGTCCTGTTCTTCGCATCTCCTATCATACACTGGCATGGCAGGCCAACAAGGAGGCAGAGGAAGGTGGTGTGCCAGTTAAGTGTTGGAGGCAGACTGAAATGTGTTGTTTTTCTCCATCCTTTTTGGTTGCCATTATTATTTGTTTCGTTGCCTTTTTATGAAGGACAAAATAGAAAGGAAGCTTTAGAGGTCATATGTTATATTTTATTACATAGTCATTTAAAAATGCTCCAATGGGGATTTTAATTTTAACACTTTCAGTCATATGGACTGTTTCTTTCTCTGTGGTGCCTCACCATTCTTTTCCCTCTAGGTTGAAAGCAAAGCATTGAAATAAACAATTGGCTGCTATTTGCTTTCTGTTGGTTCTGCCTGTAACACATAGCAAAAAAAAAATTTTTTTTAAAGGGAGCAGGAAAATACAACAACTTAAATTTCAGGATTGTTAGACATTAGCTTTTGAAAATACAGTTCACAAAGCAGTTCTTTGACAGCTCCCCACCCCTTGCCAAAAAATTTAGGGGAACCTTCCTTCTAGTCCCATGATGCTCTGCAAATACTGCTCATCTTTTAAATATGATCACCTCCTTTTTAGTTTCCCAGAGAGCTTAAGAATAAAGTCAAACAGTAAATGAGTGTGAATTATTCATCATCTGTAAGGCAAGGCTGTAATTCAGCCCCCTGACAGCACAGAGTGTCGGATCACTGGGAGAATGAACTGCAGCATGTGTCAATTCTGTTGTCTGCATCACTGCCCTTAATGTACCCTCAAGAATGATCCTCCCAAAGTAAGCCATTGGCTGCAGTCTTCCCTTCCAACAGAAGGAGACGGTTTTGCCTTCTGGCTCTTTTTAGAATGTTCTGTGCTTCTTAGATCTGAGTTCTGAATAGAATTCAAAGCTAGTTTTTTTGTTGAGTAATCACACCCTTATGAACCATGGAGCCATGAAGGCTATAATTCCCAATAATAGACCTTGAGATGTGTGTACCATGCTGTAGTTTTGCACATAGGCTTTTCAAATGGTGACTGCCTTAAAGCTTTACTGACCCACTTTCTCCCTCTTGTTTTTTATTAACAGACAAATAGCAAAATGACAGCAGCTCAGAAGGCTCTGGCTAAAGTTGACAAGAGTGGAATGAGAAGTATTTCCACCTTTTTTGGCACAAAAGCTAAAGCAGGAAAATAAGGATATTAAAGCCTTTTTAAAATCTAGATGAACTTATTTCTGATTTTTATACATATATATGTACGTATATCTCCTGTCCCTATCCCCTCCTTTCCAATAAAATAAAATATATCAGAAGAGCTATTGGAGTGTTATTTTCACTTTTGATTCTGCAGAATTGTGTCTGAGAGATTTCTGTGTCCCAGAGTACAAAAAAAAATGGGTATACATTTTGTAGACTTTTTGTCAGAGGGTCATATTTAACAAACAAAAAAACAACAACAAAAGTTTTCAGAAACTCACAGCCAGTGGTTGGATTTTATACCCCTGCCTATTTTGAGGGCTGGGCAAGGGAGGGGGTAAGGATGGGTTGGTTGGCAAGAAGGAGAAAAGTAATTAGGTGAATAGAAGTAATGTATGGCCATACAATTTCTTCAATAAACACATATACTACAAACATTTGGATGGATGAATTCTTTATAAAATTTTGTTGGGTTGCAAGGGTGACAATGGTTATCATGATCTTCTTGAGAGAAATTAACCAAATCCCAAAGGTGTTAAATTAACTAGGTGTTCATGGCCTCACTGCCCCCTCCGAATGCCACATTGGGAATCTGGGGTCAATCAGGAGAGGATGCCCCCTTCCTGGCAAGCCATTTTCATTCCATATGTTTTTAAAGCAGGTCAATTTGTGTTTGGTGAGAAGCAGAGCACAAAAAGCTTGGAAACAGATGGTTGCTAGGGCTAAAAACAGAGACCATTGGTGTGATGATGTGGGAAGTGAGAATAAGACTCGGAAGAAAAATATGTTATAAGGTAAAGAATACAGATGAGGGAAAAATCCAGGGGCCACCAAGTTAGGGAATTGGAGCCAGGAACAGGAGTTAAACTGGGACTCTGCAAGGAGCCAGGGACGGATCATTAAGGTTCACATATTTTGACTTCTGCCTTGACTGCCTTTCCTGTGTTCTGAGAGAGAGGATGTAATGAGTACCTTCGGTCAGCACCTTAAAACTTTTTATACCCTCCCTTTCCAGTCTCCTGTCCCCTACAGTGTTGTATTTAACACCAACACCAACATGATAGAACTTCAAATATTTGATGACAACTATCATTCTCCCCCCCAACCTCAAGTCTTGTCCAGGTTGAAAATGCCCAGTTCCTTCATCTGGTCCCCATATAATATGATCTCCATGACTCTCATTCTGGTTACCCTCCTCTATTTCCCTTACTTAGACTGATACCCCTTAATGTTTGTGCCTTCCCTCAGTAATAATCTCCAATTTTTAGAAACAATGGATAGAGCTCGGGACCTGGAGTCAAGAAGACTTAAGTTCAAATCTGCCCTTGAACACCTGCTTAATTGTGTGACCCTGACCAAGTTGCTTAACCTCTTGCCTGCCTCAGTTTTTTTGTCTGTAAAATGGGAATCGTAATAGTGCTCTTTGTGGTGATGTGAGGATAAAGTGATGTATTTGTAAAGTGCTATGCCCAGAGCTGAGAAATAATGTGTCTTGTTCGTGGAACAGCAAGGAGGCTAGTGTTACTGGGTCAAAGAATATATGGCTTAGGAGGGTATAAGGTATAAGAACACTGGAAAAGAGTGGTGGGGAGGTAGGTTATGAGGGCTTTAAAGCCAAACAGAGGATTTTGTATTTGATCTTGGAGGTGATAGTAATATTCAGTAAGCATTTATCAAGCACCAGCTATATGCCAGGCACTGATCTAAGCTCTGGAGATAAAAGAATGAAAAAAGAAAAGATGGAACCATAGATGTTTATTGAGTGGAGAGGAGGGCTTCATGACATGGTTGAACCTGCGCTTTAGGAAAATCACTTTGACAGCTAAATGAAGGATGGACCGGAGTGAGGAGAGACTGGAGGCAGGTAGAACCACCAGCAGATTATTGCATTAGTTCAGGAGTGAGGTGATGAAGTCCTGCATTAGGGTGGTAAGAATATCAGAGAAGAGGAAGTGTATTTAAGAGATGTCACAGAGATAAAATTGACAGGCTTGGCAACAGATTGAATATAGGGGTGGGGTGAGAGAGAGAAGTTGAGGGTGACACCTAAGTTGTGAGCCTGGGGGACTTGGAGGATGGTGCACTCAACAGTAATAGGAAAGTTGGGGCAGACAGAGAGTTTTGGGGGAAAGACGAGTTCATTTTTGACATGTTGAGTTAAGATGTCCAATTCAAGATGTCTGAAAGACACTCGGAGGTTCTGGACTAGAGGTCAGCAGAGAGGTTAGGACTGCATAAATAGATCTGAGCATCATCAGCATAGATGATAATTAAATCCCAGGAGTTGTTGAGATCACCATATGATGAAAGCAGCAGCTCAACTATCTCTGGTACATTCCATTAGAAATTCCTCCTGAGCTGACATGAAACTGGATGCCTACTCTTTGAGACTTGTCATTCAGTCCTTCCAGTTGCAGTATTGTGTGACCCGTGTTACTTTATCTTTTTTTCCCATAAGAATTAGTATGAGGCATTTTATTGAATGTTAATGTAATATCAAAGTGAATTCTCTACAACATTCACCTGATCTTCCAGCTTGGTAAATCTATCAGAAAAGACCTCGAATGACTTAATTTTTGTTGAATACCTTCTGGGTTCTTCGGAATCTTTGCTTCTTTCAGCTACCTACTTTAACAGTGGTCTTGAATTTTGCCAGTACAAATCCAACGAATGCCCATGGGTTGTGTATTGGGACATTTATCTATTTCCAGTCATTACTAATTCTCCTGTTCTTTATGATGATAGCATGGTACTCACGTCTACCATTTTTTTCCTCAGTACTCAGGTGTATCTTTCATCTTGTCCTGGTGTGATTTTGGATGCATCAGGGGCAACGCTGTGCTCTCTTACTCTCTCCTTATTTCAAGTAGCAATTTCCCATAAGTCACTTTTGTTTTGCACTTTCAAGCTAAAAAGACAGAAGGAAAATGAGAATTGATCATTTCTGCCTCCTCTCTCTTGTCAGTTACCTTTTCCCCGTGTGTCCCAAACATCCCTCCTTTTCCTTCTTTGATCATTCTTTTCCCCAATAGAGCTTACTTTCCCTCCCCAATCTTACCCATTTGAATCTTTGATTCTCCCAATGTTGTTCTTACAGTACTAGACATTTTTTTTGTATTTATACTCAGTTACTTGCTCTTGTTTATGTTTTCTGTGATTCAAGTTGGCAGGTAAATTCTGAGTTCATTAACATTGGTCTCTTGAGACAATTCCCGTTTTTCTTCCTTACTGGAGTTATTCCTCTATGAAGATAGGACAGGGCTAAGGAGATGACCTACAATTTCTTTGGGATGGGGATCTTCTGGATAAAGACACTCCCTCTGCCAAAGCCAAGCATTAGCTTCCTAGCAACTTAAAGAATTAGACAGCTGCTAGAATACTGCAAGTACAAGTCAGTTACCCAGGATCACACACCAGTAGTTCAAATCTGGCCTCAGACTCTTCCCAGCTGTGTGACCCTGGGCAAGTCACTTAACTTATGTTTGCCTCAGTTTTCTCACTTATAAAATGGGGGCAGTAATAGCACCTAACTCCTAAGGTTGTTGTGGCGACCAATTGAGATAATGATTGTAACTTGCTTAGCATCATGCCTGGCATATGTAGTCAGTGCTATATACATTTTATTATTATTCCCCAGAGGCAAGACTTGAGTTCAGGTCTTTCTGATTCCAAGGCCAGCTATTTCTCTGTCAAGGTTTTGTAACCTTTTTATGTGTCCTGGATCCCTTTAGCACTCTGGGGGAACAGATTATTCTAAGAATAACATTTTTAAATAATTAAAGGAAATGTGAAATTTTAGAAGTTAGTGAAAATTCATATGTGTGTGTTTGTATATATCAGCAGTTCTCAACCTGCAGGTCGCGACCCCTTTGGGGTCGAACGACCCTTTCACAGGGGTTGCCTAAGACCATCGGAAAATACGTATTTCCAGTGGTCTTAGGAACCAAGACACCGCTCTTCCGTCTCCAGGCGGGTCTGCCCACATGCCGATACGCTCACATATGAGTATTAAAGGGTCGCAGCATTAGGAAGGTTGAGAACCACTGGCATACGTGTGTGTGTGTGTCCTGAGGAAGTCTAGCATTCTCAGAATAATATTTTAAGTAATTAAAGGAATTAAATATTAATAAGTAATTAAAGGAAATGTGAAATTTTAGTTAAAGGTTAGTGAATATACAAACATATACATGCCATATATATATCCTATATATACACATACATAAATATATGCACATACATACATACACACATATATCTCCCCTATCCCAGTTCATGGGCCTCCTGAAATCTCTCCACGGACCATAGGTTAAAATCTCCTGACATATATACCACACTGCATCGAGGAACATATTAGCTAAAAATTAGTATCAGCAAGAAATAAACAACCAGTTGGCTGTTGTGGCTGTTTGGCTGCTCCCTCCCAACCGTAGTTCTCCATCGGCTCCAGTTCCAAACCATATGCCCCACTTCTGAAGCTCCTCTAACTCTCTTCATTATCCTAATTTCCCCACTCTCTTTCCTTCTGTTACCTTATTCTTTGCCTTCTTCAGATCAGCACAACAGCAGCATCAATGGGTAGTAGAAAAAACGGACTATCCTCCTTTTGATTTATATCCTTGGTATTTAGTGCAGTGCCTAGCACACAGTAGGAGCTTAATAAATGTTTATTGTGCTGTAATTAGAGGGTACAAACTTTTCACTCAGGACTCATTATTTAACAGTTGAGCACACAACAGCCAGATTGGATAATTTATCCAGCACCTAATCATTCTCTACTTCTAGACAGATAAGTGGACATAAGCGTGTATATATATAAACATATTATAACATATATAATGTATATGGTATATATAATTATAGATAATATGTATATCGTACATGTCTGCATATACATACACATTTATATGCACATATTATATGCATACATACACACATACATACATATACATGCATGTATACATACATACATTTCAGGACAGCCCATAAGGGGAAAGAGATTATAGGCTTCACTGATTTCTGGGTTATATAAGTGACTGCTCATCTGTCCTAATTTTCTACCCACACACTGTAATCATTTCTTTTCTGCCAGCATGAAGTTCTAAGAGAGCCAAACCCAGGCACTAGCCTCTTCCCAGTAAGAGTTGTGTTAGTATCAGAGATGGAAGTCTGCCTCTGTCCCAAGGCAGCCTGGTTGTTGGTAACCTGGGTCTGTTCTCATTCCTGCTGGATTCTTCCACTTTAATTCTCGCAGACCTCCCAACTGCCTGGATTTTTAGCCATCTGCTTTGCCTTCTCCCTATTAGCTAGGATTTGTGCCCCCACTTTGTCCCTGCTTTGCCTTCTGGCCCAGGTTCTTCCTCTGGCTTTCCTGGCCCTATCTTTCTATCCTTCTGAGGTTGGGATCCCCTTCCATATTGGATACAGATATAGGGCTACAATATAGGAAGACGGGATGGTACAATGGAAAGAACACTGGATTTGGAGTCAGGAGTCCTGATTTCAGATCTTAGATTTAATGATTAATGATTGTTTGACTTTGGACCAGTCCCGTAAGGTCTTAGGGCCTCAAATTCTTTATCTGTAAAATAAAGGATTTAAACTAGATAAAGATCTTGAGAATCAGTGTGATAGAAGAGCATGGAATTCAAAGTCATAACATCATAGATTTGAAGCTGGAAAGAATCTCAGAGGTCATTTTACAGATAAGGAAATTGAGGCCCAATAAAGTTAATCAACTTGCCCAACTTACATAGGTGTAATAAGTTGCAATGCTAGAATTTTAACCCAGGTCCTTTGACACCAAAACCTGAATTATTTCCACTCATTCCCATGCCTTGAAATGCATGCAGACATTCTCTTCTCCTCCTCCTCCTCCTCTTCCTTCTTCTTCTTTTCTCTTTCTCTCTCTCTCTCTCCTCCTTTCCTCCTCCCTCCATCTCCCCTTATCCCTCTCCCTTCTCATCTCTTCTCTTTGGTTCAACTATCATCTCTATGTAGATGATTCCCAGGATCCCTAGTTTCTCTCCTGAGCTCCAGTCCCAGTCCCATATCTCCAGCTACCTGTTGAGCAGCCATACCTGGATGGCCCATCCACAACAATTCTTATTTTTCTTCAAACCATCCGTCTTCCAGGCTCAGAATCCTATCATCCTTCCAGTGACCTTGGAGTCATCTTTAGCTTTTCCCTTAATCCCCATCCATTGGTGGTTGATTCTACCTCTACAAAATTACTTGGCGTTCATCCTCATCTGTTCACAGTCACCACCCACATTTAGTTCAGGACCTTATCACCTCTCACCAAAACTATCACAGCTGTCTCCCAGCTTCTAGTCTTTCTCCAGTCTATCATCCACATAGCTGCCTAAATAATTTTCCTGAAGCACAGATCTGATCATGACATTTCCTTGATCAAGAAACTTCAGTGACTTCCAATTGCCTCTAGGGAAAAACACAAATTCCTCATCTGAACTTTTAAGGCCCTTCAGCCTACCTTTCCTACCTTAATGTGTTTTACTCCTCTACATGAACTGTGTTCCAGACACATTGGCCAAATGTTCTCTGAACTCAACCTTCACTCTCCCTTCTCACAGACTGTTCCCCATGTCTCCAATGACCTCCCTCCACACCTTTGCCCTAACTTCCTTCAAGGTTCAACTAGTGATCTGCCTACTATGGAAAACCTTTGCTGATCCCCTTAATTGTTACTGCTCAATCATCCAAATTCGTATCTGTTTGTGTATTTTATTCCCTAAGCATTTCCATATAGTCCTATGTTTTTACATAGGTGGGTGAAGAGTACCTTCCTCCTTTATTCTGCTAGGGTTAGTTACTAGAAACAGATCATTTTCAAAATCTTTTTTTTCCCATTAAGAATTGGGTTTATTATTCTGGCTTCCCTTATCAAAGTTTTCATCTTTTAAATCTGAATCACTTTTTTTTTTTTTGGTCTAGACCTGCGGAACTCCCTGTGAGGAAACATGCTGAATTATAACTCAACAGTGTTAGAGAAACTGCCTGAGGCATTGGGAGGTCACACAATACAGGCAGAACTTGAACCCAGGTCTTTTTGCCTTCCAAACTGGCCATCTATCTGCTGAGGCTATGCTGTTTATCAGTCACTCCTAAAGAAATCTAATCAAGTGATGGTGGAACCATAGACTTAGAGTGAGGCCATCTGGTCCAGTAATAGTGATACCAATAGTAACACTGATACAGGTTTAAGATTTTACAAAGACTTTCCTTATAACAATCCTGTGCAATAAGTTGTACAAACCTTATCTTGCTCATTTTACAACTAGTAAATTGAGGCTTAGAGAGGTTAGATGCCCTGTCCAAAGTCACAAGCCTGAGGTACACCCCCCAGATGGGGTGTAGAGTGGACAGACTGCTGGACATGCGACCTGAGTTAGAGCCCCAAAGAAAGAAATGGGAAATTCAGAGTTGGAATTTCAGTGTCTTTCTAGTCCAACTGAAACCTCAGTTCAACACATGAAGATGAAAGGGGAGTGTCTTAATGCTCCTGGGCTTACGCTTGGGGTTTGGCTAGAAAGCTGGGAATCATGAAAGGGAAGATTAAATTGTGGCAAAAAATGTAGGTTGGCACCAGATTGTGGAGGGACTTGAAATTCAGGCATTCCTACTGAAATATGAACAGAGAAGTTTGAGTTTGAATGAGGAATAAAATGTTTTATTTTATTCTATAAGCAATAGGGCAACTAAGTGGTTGCAGAGGTTAGAGCACTGGATTTGGAATCAGGAAGCCGCCTCTTCCAGAATTCAAAGCTGGCCTCAGACACTTACTAGCTGTGTGACCCTGGGCAAGTCACTTAACCCTGTTTGCCTCAGTTTCCTCTTCAGTAAAATGAGCTGGAGGAGGAAATGGCAAACCATTCCAGTATCTTTGCCAAGAAGACCCTAAATGGAGTCATGGAGAATCAGAAAGAACTGAACAATAATAAGCAATAAAGGATCATTAAAACCTTCAGGCAGGGGAGCAATGTGATCATATATAGATATATCATATTATATAGACCTTCTTGTAAAAAATTACTCTGATACCAGTATGAAGGATTAATTTGAAAAGTTTAGAGATTGGAGACAGAAAGACCAGTAAAGAGGCTATTAAAATAGCCCAGAAGAAATAAAACAAGGCCACAAATCAGAAGGACTGGAAAGAGGAAGGCTAGAAGGGTTATCATAGATCTGCAGTTGGCAGGATTTGGGAATCGATGGAATTTGGGGGTGAAGACAAGGTGGAAGAATTAAAGAGGTCCCCAGATGCTCAAACTTTGGTGACTGAAGAGTTGATGGTACATTGAGTAGAGATAAGAAAATTAGAAAGAAACAGGTTCACTTGGAGATGTGTTTGGAAGAGAGGAAGAGAAGGGAGCAGATGGAAGGAGAGGGAAGGGACAGAGAAAGAGAGAGGTGTCCTAGGGGCTGACACTATCCAGTGATCTGTAGTGGTGGGTTGTAAGTGAAGGATGGGAGCTCAGAGGACCAGCTCAAGCTGGAGATAGAGATTTGGAAGATCATCTGCTCAGAGAGGATAATCCAGTCTTTGTTAGATGAGATCGCTGAGGGAGAAAGTTTAGCAAGAGTAGAAAGCTCAGGGGGCAGAACCTCAGGGAATGCCTATACTTAGAATACCATAAAAGAAGGGAAGGGAATGAGTATTTATTAAACACCTACTATGTGTGGGACATTATGCTAAGCACTTTACAAATCTAAGTATAAGGGTAGCTAAGTGGCACATTGGATAGAGTGCTGGGCCTAGCGTTGGGAAATTTTATCTTCCCTAGTTCAAATCTGGTCTCAGAAACTTAATAGCTGTGTGACCCTGGGCAAGTCACTTACCCCTGTGTGCCTCAGTTTCCTCATCTGTAAAATGACCTGGAGAAGGAAATGGCAAACCTCTCCAGTATCTTTGTCAAGAAAACCCCCACTGGGGTCATGAGGAGTTGGACACAGCTGAAAATGACTAACCAACAATAACAACTAAAACATAATAGACACTTAATAAATGTTAATTGATTGATTTTCTGAGTGAGGTGATGATGGGGAGAGTTGGAGTTAGGGACTTGAGGAAAGAGTAAAAGATTGGACAGCCACTTTAGAAAGCCAGTGAAAGAGGGATGAAAGAATTCGAAGCAACAATGAGAACCCAGTTGAGGTCAGATTGAATACATCTGTGGTCGATTTTCTTGATTCCTTTTAGTATTAGTTGATGAGTAACAGGACACAGCAAAAGGAAGTTAAGGACAGGAGGGACATAAGACTGAATTCACTACTCCACTGGCCAGAGGGAAGTTGTTCCACTTGCCCACTTAGAACACTGGTAGCATTGTTTCTAGGAGAGGCCCTGTCCCTCACAAGCAACATTGGGTTTTCACAGAACCAAGAAACAGTGTTAGGTGAGGTGTGTATGAAGTACATACTTCTTTGACAAAAAAAAGAACAAACAACATGTTTACAAAGGATTCATGGGTCTATGCAGAAATGGAAACAAATATCACAAAGAAAATATTTGTGTAAATCATCAGTTAAACTAGAAAAGTCACAGATCCATTGCTTTGAAACTGGCATACAGTATATTGATCACAGTGAAAAATGTCAATTCCCAACTTGTAAGGTGTGTTTGGTTTTTACTAGCTGGGAGTTTCAAAATAGTAATGAAGAATATTCTTATTATGTTAACTTCATACTGAATAAGAAGTCAGTTGCAAAATAGTAATTTAATTCTATTTATTTCTCTAATTTAAGATTTTCCCAAATGGTCAGTACTTTCCCTAAGCATGAATAAACAGCAGTTTTGTTCTTAATTCCCTTTTCTTACTAGATGGAAATTAATCCGATGAAGCAGCTAGGACAGAGTGGAGTGCTGGACCTAGAGTCAGGAAGACCAGAGTTCAAATCCAGCCTCAGATATTTGCTAGCTGTGTGACTCCAGGAAAGCTATTTGCCTCAATTTCTTTAGCTGTAAAATAGGTATAATATAATATGTGACTCCCAGATTTGCTGTGAGCATCAATCAACCAATAAACATTTATAAACACTTACTATGTGCCAGATATTGTGTAAGTGCTGGGGATACCAAAGGTGCCAAAGACAATTCTTTCCCTCAAGGAGCTTACAGTCTAATTGGGGACACATCATGCAAACAAATGTCTACAAATCATGCTGTATGTAGAAAAATAAGAAATAATTAAAGAGGAAAAGCACTGAAATTAAGAGGGGTTGGGGAAGGCTTTCTGTAGATGGTGGGATTTTAGTTGGGGCTTAAAGGAATCCAAGGTGGTCAATAGGAGGAATGAAGAAGGGAGAGGTTTCCAGGCATGGGGAACAGCTGGAGAAGATGTTTAGGGTGGAACCAGTATCATTGGATTGAAGAGTACACATTGGGGAATAAGGTATAAGACTGGAAAGATAAGGAGGGGTTTTGAATGCATTTTGTATTTGTTCCTGGAGCCAAGAGGAAGCCATTGGAGTTTATTGAGTAGAGGGTAACATGATCAGACCTGCCTTTTAGGAAAGTCAATTTAGTGCCTGAGTGGAGAATGGATTATATAGAGTGAGGAGGGACCCACCAGAAGGCTATTGCAGTATTCAGAATTCGCGGTTATGTGGGCCTATTCTAGAGGACTGATAAGATCGGAAGAGAGACATACAGTTCAAAGGTGAAATCAACAGGTCTTGGCAACAGATTCAGTATGGAGGGGGAGAGATAGTAAGGAGTCCAAGGTGACTCTTAGGTTGGGAGCCTGTGAAACTGAGAACATGGTGTTGCTCTCTACAGTAATAGGGAAGATAGAAGGTGAGGAGGGTTCAAGGGAAAAGATAATAAGTTCTATTTTGCACATATTTTAAGTTTAAGTTTTAAGATGTCTACTGAATATCCAGTCCAAGGTGTCCGAAAGGCATTTGAAGATGCAAGATTGGAGGTCAGCAGAGATTGGGGCAAGAAAGGTGGATTTGACCATCATTAGCATAGAGGTAATGAAATCCATGGGAGTGGATGAGATCTCCAAGTGAAGTCATATAGAGGGAAAAGAGCAGAGTGCCCAGAACAAAACCCTGAGGGACAACTTATGGATAAAGGGAATGATCTGGAGCAGGGGTGGCAAGGCCACGTGGAGCTTTTTAGTTCCTTAGGTGGAGCCTTTTGACTGAATCCAAGTTTCATAAAACAAATCTTTGATTATGGAGATTTGTTTTGTGAAGCTTGGATTTACTCAAAGGGCTGTACTTGAGGACCTAGAGGTCCTTAGAGACCTAGAGAGAAGAGAGACCTAAAACTTAGAGAGAAGAGAATATCAAGGAGAGAAAGTGATCAACAGTGTTAAAAGACTGCAGAGAGGTCAAGAAGAATAAGGATTGAGAAAAGGCCATTGGATTTGGCAAGTAAGAGATCATTAGTAACCGGAGAGAGCAGTTTTGGTGGAATGATGAAGTCAGAAGTCAGATTAAAAGGGGTTAATAATAATAAGAGGAGAGAAAGTTCAGGCATCTATTGTAGAAGGCCTTTTAAAGAAGTTTAGCTTTGAAGGGCAGAAAAACTGTAGGATGATAACAGGAATGGAAGGATCAATTGAGAGTTTTTGGGGGATAGGGAAAACCTGGGCATGTTTGTAGGCAGTGGGAAGTGAACCAGTAGACAGGGAGAGATTGAAAATAACTGAAAGGAAGTGAATGACAGAGGGGACAATCTGTATTGGAAGACATAGGGTGGAACGGGATCACTTGAACAAGTAGAGGGGCTAGCCTTGATAAAGAGTAAGGCACCTCATCATGTGAAACGGGAGAAGAAGGAAGTAGTGGCAGATGGCACCTGAGTAACGGGATGAGGAAGAGGGAAGAGGGAATTCACACAATTTTTTCTATGAAATAGGCAAGGTTCTCAGCTGAGAGGGGGAATTGGGGAGCCATAGGAGGTTTGAGAAGGGATGAAAAGATTTGGAAGAGCCACTGTGGAGAGTGGGATAGTGTAGTAGGATTGCTTAGCAACAGCAAGGGCCCAATTGAGGTTGTATCACTTAAATTTGTAGTAGACCCACTGAGAACAGTTGGATGATTTTTCTCTACCTTTGTTCAGCAATGCATGTGTAGGAGTGAATTATCCAAGTGGGACAGTGGGAATGTTCCAAGTTTGAGGCTTGACGGCATAATCAGTGTTATGATAAGGGGGCTAGGGATTCAAGAGAATAAGACCATATGGAATTGAATTGGTTCATCAAAGAGGGAGAAGAGGAGAGAGTGCCTAGTGCAAGGGAGATGACCTGGGAGAGAATTGAGTGGTCAGTATGGGAGGTCTTGAATGAAGAGTAGGGTTTTGTAAAGGAAGGCAGAGGGAGAGGTGAAAAGTCAATAGATTATGATTGGATAAGGTGATTTCAGAATTCTTCAATCTAGAGGTGGTATATTTGTGGATAATGGCAAAATCAAAGGTATAGACATTTTTGTGTGTGGCTAAGGTGGCTGGTGGTGAGTGAATAGGTTGAGGAATTAAGTGGTCAGGGTATTAGAGGGAGAATCAATATGTATGTTGAAATACACTAGTATGAGGGCAGGAGTTGGAAGGAGAGAAAAATTGTGAGCCATGTGTCAAACTCATGAGGAATAAAGGACAGTAACCTGGGGGTATGTAGACAATAGCTACCAGGATTTTGAATGGGTAGTAGATATCAAATGAGATATTTGTAAAATGCTTTGCACAGTGCCTGGCACATAGGAGGCACTAAATTAACACTTGGTTCTTTCTTTCCTTCCATCCTTCTTTCCTTTATGACTTTCTTTTTCTTTCTTTCCTTCTCTCTTTCACTCTCTCTCTCTCTCTGTCTTTCTCTCTTTTCTTTCTCTTTCTTTTTCTCTCTCTCTCTTTCTCTTTCTCTCTTAATTTTTTCTCTTTCTCTTTCCCTCTCTCTCTCTCTCTCTCTCACACACACACACACACACACACACACACACACATCTCCCTTCCTTCCCTCTGAGTAGCTCTTCAGTACTCTGGGGGTTATAATATCAAGGCTTCTTAAACTTTTTCCACTTCTGACTCCTTCAGCACTCCTTAAATCCCATGTGGGGTCTTGAACCACGATTTAAGAAGTGCTGAATTAATATCTAGCATTTATGTAAGACTTCAGAGTTTACAAAGTGCTTTACATATGTTATTTTATTTGATCCTCACAACAGCTCTATGAAATAGTCAAGTCAACAAGCATTTATTGAGCATCTGTGTGTCCCATGCTGTACGAGGGATTTCTGTAAAAAAGAGAGAGAGAGAGAAACCTATTCTCTGCCCTTGAACTCACAATCTAATGGAGGCAGGTGCTATTATACCCATTTTACAGGTGCTGGAAAAAGGTTAAATGATTCCCACAGAGTCATATAGCAAATAAAAGTTAGAATTTGAACTTTCTGACTCCAGGGCCAACCCTCTGCCCACCGCACCACCTAGCTGCTTACCAACTAGATAGTAGTGTCACAGGTGTTAAAATATATAGAAGTAGCAGCCTTCCTTTCAGATCCACATACAGCTGTCTTCTAGGAGGGAGTAAACTCAACCACACATCCCTGGAAGAAATGGCTTTACTGAAAAGGAAGCTAAGATTCAGAATCAGGACTGAGCTCTTGGCTGTCAAAGGAAACTAACTAGTCTTTTAGAAGAACACAACTGACATTTCCTGTTTCTCTCTAGATGGCAGCACCAAGAAGACAGAGGAATAAGCAAAGGACTCAGTAGGAAGCCTGACTGCATCCTTTGCTACTTCAGCCACAACTTTTTCTTCTCCATCTTCTATAAAACCAACAGATTGAGGGTGGGAAGAGGGAGGAGAAGTGGACTGGATATTTTAAAACTAACAAACTTATCATAGACTTCATTCTGGAATGTGATTTTATACTGTATTCAGTACTTTTAGTCTTTTTTGGATGTTTCTTTATAGAAAAGTCAATCCTACTGTGTGACTGTTTTCCCTAAAGCTAACAGGCTTTGCTGACATGATTCTCCCACAAAGCTTAAAAGCATTTCAGGAGTGTCAGCTACCCATTATCCCTTCATGTGCAAACACAGCTCATCACAGAGGCGTTCAGGTACTGTAATCAAAATGGAAAGTAGAGAGGTTGGATTTCCAGACTTTTGTCTTCTTAAAAAACAACCCCCCAAACCCCATACCACACAACTTATTACCTCCAAGTTCAAAATGTCAGCCTTGGAAAAAGTTCATTGTAAAATTTGGGTTGTTTAAATACCTTCCTACAATAGCCCATTTTGCATTGTTTTCCCTGGGGTTGTGTCTGCCTCTTCATGATATATGCCCATTTCCAGGTATGTACAGTGCATCTCTAAGCACTTGATTCCGGGCTAAAAACTGTGGTGAACTGAGTTTCAACTCGTAGTTAAAAAAAACCCAAACCTCCAATGTACCCCCAAACCAGGAAAATCAACCAAAAAAAATTTGACCCTTCTCTGCCCCATATCAATTTGGCTGTTTCAAATTTATAAAGATACCCAAACATGTGCATTTTATAGTCTCTAAGAGCTATAAACATGGCTTCATTTTTAAGAGATTTGTCCGGTATGTGTATTTTCGTTGAGGAGGAGGGAGGTGGGGAACAGTGGGAGGAGATGGAGCCAAGGAATAATTGGCTTGGAATTTCAGTGTATTGGGAATACATCTGAAGGGGAGTGGGTATGCATGCACAAATGTCATGATGTTTTGGTTAGCAGCCACTTGACATGTAACAAGAGCAGGATAACTCTTGAAGGAACTGGAAAATGTAGTTCTGGAGCTCCGAGGATCAGTTGGGGCTGGGTATACAGGTTGGGTGGGGGTGGGGAGGAGATAGAGACATGATTGGCCTAAAGAAGAAAAGAAGAAGGGCATGACAACTGTCTTTAAGTATTTGAAGACTTCTCATAGTCAAGAGAGACTAGCCTTCTCTTTGGCTCTCTCAGAAGGCAGAAACAAAAGAGGATTGAAGCTGCCAAGAGGCAAATTTGGGTACAATATCAGGAAGAAGACTTCCTAAGAATTAGAGCTGTCCAAAAGTGAAATAAACTACTTTAGGAGGTCATAGATTCTCTCTCTTTGGAGACTTTTAAGTAAAAACTGGATCACTGTGTATTAGATATAATGGAAATTCCTTTTAGGTATGTTTTTTTGGCAAGATGTGTACTAGAGTTCCTTCCATTTCACAAAATCTGTGACTCCAAGAGGGATGCTATGGAAGTGATCTTGGGGTGGGGAGTGTTCCTTTTTAGGGGACACTAGAAATGTAGTTATTACTCTATCAGGTCAGTTAAACAACTCTGAGAAGTCATGTATGAATTTCCACTAATTATATATTTCACCTCATCTTCTCCTCTTGTATTTTTTCTTCTCTTTACCCCATTCACCCACTTAGCAACTAAGTAGAAGGTGGTAAGAGAAGAGTGTTTAATATCTGTGATCAATAAATGATGTATATATTTCTGCTTCCTTGACTCTCTTTTTAAAAGTTTTATTGATGATTTCTTATGATTTCACAAATATTTGCAGATTATTCTCACTTTGTGAGAAGTATTTTGTAACAAAAAGTTAAGTAAAATTAACAGTGCTATGAACTCAAATGAAAGTGCATGCAATATTGCACATCTCTCTCAGCTCTCTATTTAATAAAATAATAGAAATAATAAAATAATAATCAGTTTTCTCTCTCCTACTCCATTAAAAAGAACAATATTTTTTGTAACAAATATACATAATCGAGTAAAATGTATTCCAGCAATATCTATAAACAATTGTATAGCTCTCTCATTTATGTGTGTATATGTGATATTCCTCCTTCTTTACCTCAAGGAAAATTTCTACTCAGAAGCAATATGTAAATCATTTCTATGTCCTATATGAATTGATACTTCTAACACACACACACACACACACACACACACACAAGGGGCAAGATCTGTAAGAAAAAAACAAATTGTTTAGAAGCAGAAGTAAAATAGGTATTCTGAAAATTTCAATTCCATGAGGAGCAGAGAAAAGATTAAAGAAGAAATAAATGGTAGGAACAATGTATTAAAAAGTAAAAGTTTAGAATAGACAGAAAGGGGGGGGGAATTGATGAAGATCATAAGAAAAAGTAATCATTTTTAGAAAAAAAAAGGTAGAAAATTTGAAAAAGCTAATAAAATAAGTCAAAAGTGGGAGAGAAAGGGAGCTTTTGCGTAACTGAGAGAAAAAAGAGGAAGAATTAGGAAACTAGTAACAGGAAGAAAGAAAAGGGAAAATAATAAATTAAAACTCCAAAACTATGAAAAAGGGTAACAAACAGGGAAGACAGGGCTTGAGGATGAGAAGAACAGAGCCTAGAGATATAAAGTAGAATAACGCAAATATAGGCAAGTAGCCAAAGAGAAAAAGTAGTATCTTTAAAGAGAAAGAGGAACAAAAAAATTCTAATTCAGAAAAAAAAGAGAAATGGAAAAATATAAACATAACTCAAGACTTTAAATATGAATGCATTAAACAGTTGAATAAAATGAGAGTGACCTCATAAGCTGTTGCTTTTAAGAAACACACCAAAAAAGCAAAGACATACATGCAGTAAAAATGAGGAGGCAGAACAAAATTTGCCATAAATCAGAGGAATTTTTTTTAAAAAGCACAAGTTGCAGTCATGCTCTCGGACCAAAACTAAACATAAAAAGAGACAAACAAGGAAACTACATTATGCTGAAAGGAACCTTGAACAAGAAACCAATATTAATATTAAACATATATACTCCAAATAACTTAGCATCTAAATTCATAAAGCAGATGTTAATGCATTAAAAGAAGATATATACATTAATACAATAATAGTAGGAGACTTTAATTTCCTTCTTCCAGTTTTTGAGAAATTGAACAGGAAGATAGAGGCAGGAAAGGTAGATGGATGAGTGGATAGAGTGCTGGGCTTGGAGTCAGGAATGTCTGATTTCAAATCTGGCCTCAGACACTAGCTGTGTGACCCCTTAGCAAGTTACTTAACCTCTGTTTGCCTTAATCCGCTGCAGAAGGAAATGGCAAACCATAACAGTATCTTTGCCAAGAAAACCCCATGCACAGTAGTGGTGTGCTGTGTTCCATAGGGCTACAAAGAGTCAAACATGACTGAATGACTGAACAGCAATAACAACAGGAAGTTAAATAAAAGGTAAAATATAGGATTGGGCCAAATGCAGGGAAAATTAGGGCTAAAAGATTTATGGCATCTTCAGAATGGAATACTGAATGAATACACATATTTTGCAGCATTACATGGAACTATTATAAAAACTAACCATTTATTAAGGCATATATATATACATATATGTATATATTGGAAAGATGTAAAAATGAAGAAATATAAATACATTCTTGCAGATTGTAATACAACGAAAATAATCAATTCTGGGAGCACAAACAAAAAACCTAGACCCAAAAGATGACTTAACAATAAAATTCTAAATAATTAGTGGGACAAAGAATAAAACACACAAACAGTTTAGAATTATGTGAAAGAAAATAATAATGATGAAACTACACACCAAAATTTCTGGGAGCAGGGAAAGCAATTCCCAGGAAAAATTTAAACCTAAAAATAAACATCAACCAAATAAATGAGAAGATGAATTAACTGAAGATGCATTTTTAAAATTAGAAACCCAACAAATAAACAGATGCAATATAAGTGCAAAAGAGAAGAAAATTAGAGGAGAAATAGATAAATTGGAAAATAGGAAGACTATGGAAATGATCAACAAAATTAAACGTCATATTTTTGCTTTTGTTTTTTTTTTTTTTTAGAAGGGGAAGGCAGGGCAATTGGGCTTAAGTGACTTGCCCAAGATGGCTAGTAAGTATTAAGTGTCTGAGAACAGATTTGAACTCAAGTCCTTCTGACTCTAGGGCCAGTGCTCTATTCACTGTGCCACCTAGCCACCTCCTAAAAAGCCATTTTTAAAAAGACTAACAAAATTTTTAAAAAATAGCCAACTTAATTTTTTTAAATGGGGCATAAAAATCAAATAAACAAAATAAACAAAATAAAATCACAACAAAATCAGAAGAAATAGAATCAGAAGTTACCATAGATAGTTGTATGCTAAGAAAACTGAAAATACAAAAGAAATAGAGAATTACCTTTGAAGACATAAAATACTCCAAATAAAGACAACTAAATTTAAATAATCCAGTGTCAAAATGGAAATTGAACTAATTATAAAGGATCTGTCAAGGAAAAATAATCCTTGTCCTAATGAACTCACGAGAGAATTTTATCAAACTTTTAAAGAACAATCATTACCATTACTACACAAATTATTCCCAAAATTTGAAAAAAGAAGCCCTCTACCAGACCTTTTTTTTTACAAGACTAATATCATCCTAATACTTAAAACCATGAAAGACAAAGATGAAGAACTATAGGTCAATATAATTAATGAATATTAATTTAAAATTTTTAAATAAAATCATGTCAGTCAGAATACAGTAATTATCCCAAAAAATCATTCACTATGACCAAGTTGTATTTATACCAAAGAATCATGAGTGATTCAACTTTAGGAAAGCAATCGACATAGTTAATCACATTAAAAATAAAAGTATTTTAAATCATGTAATTATCTCAGCAGGTGTGGGAAAAGCTTTAGACAAAATATAATATTTATGCAAAAAACTTATAAAATATAGACATAGAAGGGTCATTTTTTAAATCATTAAAAAAAAAATCAAAAACAAAAGCAAGCATCAAATGCAGTGGAGATATACTAGAAACTTTCCCAGGAAAGATGAGAGTAAAGCAAGGATGTCTACTCTCCACATTACTTGATATAATTCTAGAAAGGCTATAAACTTGCAATAAAACAAAAGAAAGACATTAAAGGCATACATATATGAGTTAAACATCCTTATTGCTGACTATATGATAGTTTAGTTAGAAAATCCTCTGTAATTAACAAAGATACTATCTAGTAGTAGCCAGAACCTAGGACCATGACTTTGACTTTCACAGAAGAGTGTAAACTACCTTAAGTAAATGTAAACAGCAAAAGAAACTCCAAATATCCTGTGGGAAAATTGCACATGATCCTGTGTTCATGTGCTTTCATTGTTCTGTATCTATATAATATCAAACTTGGCCTAGGGTGGGTATGGGAATCCATTATGCCATTTTGTCCTGCTGCCACCTAGGACAACTGGTCTCATAACTGTACTGTCTTAAACAACCCAATTAACCTAATTAACCCTAATAAATTTATATACACACATATATGTGTATACATATATGCATACACACAACATATATGCATGCACACAACCAAGCTGGCATGGGCCCCTCTTTCTTTGGTATCTTGGTATTGTCTTGGAGGATCTCTGTCCCTACAATTGGCATATTAGGGCAGAACAGACCAGCTCCCTTATATCTGGCCTTACAACTGGTATATCTGACAGGATAGTCTGCCCTGCCTACAAATCTTGTGTCCTTACAGATCATTGAAAAAGTAATAGCTTCAGCAAAATAGTACACTACAAAATAAACCCACAAAAATCAATTGCATTGCTATATAATCACGACAAAATCTAAGAAATGATAATAGAAAGGGAAGTCCCATCAAAAATAATTACAAAATGTATAAAATGTTTGTGTATCAATATACCAAAACACAGGGACAGCTAGGTGACACAAAGAATAGAGTTCTGGGTCTTCCGTGTGATCCTGAGTGAATCACTAGCCCTGTTTGCTAAGCAAACACACAAAACATTTCTATAGTTTCAATTATGAAGAATTCCTTACATAAAGAACAATTTAAATAAAGTAGAATAATATTCAGTGCTCACAGATGGGCCATGCCAGTATGACAAAAATGAAAACACTACAAAAGTTAACTTAGTGTTTTAATTCTGTAATAAGGATGCTTTAGAGAATTTGATAGAATAATTTTAAAAAATTTACTTGGAGAAATAGAAGATCTAGAATACTCAGAAAAAAAGATAGGAATGAAGGGTGATAAGGTCTTCCAGACTGTAAACTATAATATAAAGTTGCAGTCATCCAAGCCATTTGGTGTTGGTTAAAAAAAATAAAGAAGTAGATCAATGAAGCATACTAGACAAAGGAGAATAAGAAGTAATAGGATTCAATAACCCACTGTTTGTAAACCCCAGAACATAAATAACTTTAGAAAGAACCTCCACTTAATAAAATTGGGGAAAACTGGAAAGTGGTCTAGGAGAAATTAAGTTTAGATCAACATCTTATGTAATATGCCACAATAAATTAAAAATAGAAATGTGATCTTAATATTAAAGACCATACCATAAAACTTTTTGAATAGAAGCAAATCACGTATCTTTCACAGCTATGGATATGAGATGTATTATTAGCCAGATGAAATATAGAGACCATTACAAAAGATAAAACAGGTAATTTGATTACATAAAATGGAAAAGCTCCTGAATAAAAAAATATTTAATGAATCTGGGTTAAAAAGAAAATGGTTGAAGGGGGAAATCTTTGTATCTATCATATTTGTCTGATGAGGATTTTGTATTCAAAATATATAAACAACAACAACACGTATCTTATTAATATTCACATCTCTACTTTTATCTATAAATATACACATGTGTGATACATAACACATATAATCTGTTGATCATCTCTATACAAATACACATATTGTATATATATGCATATACAAACATACATAACCTCAAAAGCCATTACCTAATAAGCAGTGAAAGGAGATGAACAAACAATTCTCAAAAGAAGAATTAACAGACTATTAACAGCCATGTGAAAAAAATGCTCCAAGTCACTAATAAGAGAAGTGAGCATCAAAATTGCCTTCAAGTTTCACCTCACTCTCAGCAAATTAGCAAAATGACAAAAGATGAGAAGAGTCAATACTTGAAGGGTTTGGGGAAGATAAACATATTAGTGCATTGTTGGTAGAGCTGTGTATTAGTACCACCATTTTGGGAAGTACTTTCTAATTATGCAAATAAAGTAACTAAAATGTCCATACCTTTTGACCTAGAGATTATTATATTATGATATATAATATATATTTTATCATTATATAATATATATATTATTATATACCCCGTTGGAGGTCACTGATAAGAAGAAAGCCCCCATATTCCCCAAAATAGCTCCTGTATCCACCAAAATATTTGTAGCAGCATTCATTGTCCTCTCAAAGAACTAGAAACAAAGTAGATACCTATCTCTTTGGGAATGGCCAAACAAACTATGGTATGTGAATGTAACAAAATATAACTGTGCCATAAGAAACTATGAATATGTTATATATTCCTATATAGAGAATATAGATATATATAGAGAGAGAGCGAGAGAGAGACTATATATAGAATATAGAGAAGAAAGACTTTACATGAACTAATACAAAGTGAAATAAGTAGAATCAAGCAAACTATATATACAGTGACTACCACAATGTAAATAAATGGAAACAACAGCCACAAAACAATCCAAAGTAAATGTTGCAAAATTGCAAGGAACAAACAAATCTCCCACGAGAAATACGAGGAGATGCCTCCACTCCACTGTTTTGCAGGGTTGGGGCAGGGCGGGGAGCACCGGTATGGAATATGGCACATATCTTCAGACAGTTTTGTTGTATCGACTGGTTTTGCTGATTTCTTCCTCTTGTACTCCGCCCCCTCCCCCATGTTGTTGCATGGGATATCTCTTTAGGAGAAATTTTATGGATACAAAAACAAAAGAAATAAATAAAATGTATTTAAAAAATCAACCAATCAATACTTTCATTGCTTTTGGAAAGGGGTATCAATCAACTGCCTTTTGGATATGCTAATCATTCCTATGATTCCCAAATGAATGATGAACTAATAAATGAAGTTAAGAAGAAGCCTCATAGGAGGACTCATAGGAGAGCCAGGAGAGAGCAGTGACTTAGAAACCAAGGGAAGAGAGAGTATTCGGTGGGGAGGGAAGGGAAAAGCTGCAGAAGTTCAGAAGGCTGCGGATAGAGAAGAGGCCCCCACATTTAGCAGCTATGAGATTAGAGATTATTGGTAATCTTGGAGAGAGCAATTTCAGCTTAGTGATGAGTTTACAAGCCAGACTATAAGGGACTGAGAAGTGTGTGGGCAACCAGACAGTGGAACCGACATTTGTAGTCTAGCCTTGAAATGGAGAGATATAGGATCATAGCTATTTCGTTCATGTTTGACAGTAGGTAAATCAATCTCTCATTTGTATGTATCAAGAATCTCTCTCTTTCTCTCTCTCTCTTTCTCTCTCTCTCTCTTTCCTTCTCCTCTTTCTCTCCATCTATCTATCTAAGGAGGGGTAGACAGGCCAAAGCATGTAGGTGAAAGGTTACTAAAGTGAAAGAGGGCCCTTTGTGCCAGAAAAGAGACTGATATACAGGTTACTTGTACCACAAACAGGTAGACTGAATTCTCAACAAATCTATGATCTGTGTTCAGTATACTCAGTTTTAACAGTAGAAAGATTTCAATTAAAATGGTTAAAATAGGAAATAGAAAAATAAGGTTCATCTTTAAAGGGTAAACTTAATTATCAGAAAAATTCACTGACATATAAGTCCTCATTCCCCTTAGAAAAAGGAGGTGTTGTGTTAGGAAAACTCCCTCTGAAGAGGAGGCTCTATTTGCTTACTAATTGTTCAGTGAACATCAGCAATACAGGCCACAACATGCAGAAATATTTTACCAAGGGAGAATGTACTTGGCTGTTTGTGTGTACAAAATACAAATTAGGTATATATGTGGATATGTATTCTACTATGCACATAAAACAATAATAAATACATAATGATTTTTAAATCCATATGAAAAATTCTGTTTAGAATGGATTTTTAAAAATCTTATTCCTATTTGGAACCACAAGCCAGAAAGCACAAATAATAAGGTGGCAAGAGAAATTTTAAAATGGGTTTAAGTAAACCAGGAAATGTTCTTGGTCAAATTGGAGTATGCATGAGACTGATGCCTTAATGTGGAGCAGCAAGACAGAAAATGTGATGTGGTGTTTAGAATGTGGCCTTCCTGCTTATAAAGATATCTGGGCATTATTGGAAATATGGTCAGACAGAGAATACACATATATATATATATTCATGCAAAGATGATTGATGGTACTTTAATGAATGCTTATATTTAAAATTGTGACCAATGCCTTAATTTCCAAAGCCTACAACCATATGTGAGCAGGAACCATTTCTTCTGGGTGATAAAAAGTGTGTGTGGGGGGGATGATTTCAAGTTTGTTACTCTTTATATCTTGCTGTGGTCAGGGGAGGGGGAGAATCTGTGGGCTGGTCAGTCTAGGCTGTCGGTTTACTAAGTTCCTTCTCTTTGCTTTCTCCTCCTTTTCTTCCTCTTTCTCCTCTTTATCTTCTGTGCATTGTGGCCAACTTAAAACTTAAATAATCTTAGGCTCACAGAACTATAGAGCTAGAGGGAATCCCAAGAGGCTTTCTAGTTCTTCATGTGCTGAAACAAGACTCCATCCAACAAGCATTTATTAAGCAAGGTATTTATTTCTTTATATGCAAAGCATTGAGAAAAAGACAAAATGAAATATTGTTCCTGCCCTCAGATAAGTTACAGCCTAGTAGGTGGGAATACAACATTTAAACAGATATGCAAATAACGAGATACTTTGAGGAAGAAGAAATAACAACTAGGGGAATAAGAAAAGGTTACTGCTAGTGGGAAGAAGCAGCTGAGTTGAGCCTAGAAGAAAGCTAAGGATTCTAAGGAGTAAAAGTGAGGAGGGAGGTGAAGGAAGTGAAGGGAGGTGAAGGGAGGTAAAGGGAGATGAAGGGAGGTGAAAGGAGGTGAAGGGAAGTGACGAGAGGTGAAGGGAGATGGTAATGAAGGGAGGTGAAGGGAGATGAAGGGAGGTGAAGGGAAGTAAAGGGAGGTGAAGGGAGATGAAGGGAGGTGAAGGGAGATGAAGGGAGGTGAAGGGAGGTGAAGGGAGGTGAAAAGAGGTGAAGGGAGGTGAAAAGAGGTGAAGGAAGATGAAGGAAGGTGAAGGGAAGGCGTAGGGGGCAGGGCTGGGGATGTAGTGCTAAATAAAGAGCAACAGATCTGTTATGCTTTGCCCTTGTCCCTCAGTCCCTATCCCACAGAGCAGTGGTTCTCAACCTGTGGGTCGCAATCCCTTTGGGAGTCGAACAACCCTTTCACAGGGGTCACAGGGGTCGCCTAAGACCATGGGAAAACATATATTTCCAATGGTTTTAGGAATCGAGACACCACTCCTCTATCCATCTCCAGGGTCCGCCCACATGCCGATAAGCCCACATATGAGTATTAAAGGGTTGCGACATTAGGAAGGTTGAGAACCACTGCCACAGAGGCTAAGCTAGTTTTTCCTTAAAAGGGACTGAAACTGTCCTTAAGACTCAATTGCCTGAGCCTTGGGCACCTGAAGGAGCTTCCTGGTGGTCTAGAAAGAAAATGTTCAGGGCACAATGTCATTCACTGGCTCCAGTGCACTAACATGGCAAAGTAGAGACAGACCTGCTTTGCCTGGCTGGGTCAGTGCTTGTATCCTGGCTGAGTGTTCTTTCCTTACCAGAGGTAAGTAAAGCTCTTTCTGATAACTGTCAGGTGGACTATGACTGTTGTATTTCATTCCAATTTCTTTTTAAAAAAAGAAATAAGGTGTTTATTAAACATCTACTCTGTGTTAGGCACTGTGCAAGAAAATGGGTATACAAACACAAAGAAAAAGAAGCAATATTTTACTCACAATGAGCTTCTGTTCATGTCTTTTCCACTCTTGAACCTGAACTATCAGATGGGCCCATCAGGTCCAACCTACTCCAACTCTACATTCTGTTGCTATATTCAGTTGGCTGTCCCTCTTATACAAGATTGCCTTAAGCTTAGGCCTGGACCAGCTCTTTGTCTTAGGAGCAATAATAATTCTGTAAGAATTTGCCTAAATCTTTGGACATGGCTAATTCTATTTTTTCTTTTGAATATCTTGTGTTTATGCCCTGAGTGTGCTTATGGAAATCTTCGTAAAATCATTAGAACTCCCATTCTAAACGAGACCTATGGGACATGTTAGAGAAGCAATCATTTTGATTGCTCCAGGCCTGCTTATTGCTGGCAAGGAGAAAGATGCTGTCAGGAGACTTAATTTCCTCCATTTTCCTTTTGTAAACACCAGTGAACGAGGTGTGAAACAAAGGTGTCAGTTTTCCAGTTGGCCAAGTCTGTTTCCCAGCCATAACAAGATGGCAAGGGGGCACTCATCTCTGGATTTTGAATTAACCTTTCTGCTCCTTATTCAGCTTCTCACTTTAAGCTACTCAACAGCAACTTTTCCATTAATAGAGAATGAAGAACTGCAAAAGAGAGAAATGGGTTTATAGCTTTAGGAACTTGGCTCACATTTTACTCTGTTGACAGGTTTAAAAGGCAAAGAGAGTCTACCAATGGAAAAAATATTTCTTCATGGTGATACATGCTTGTAGTCCTTGCTCCTGGGGATTTTATGGCTAGTGGATTGCTTGAAATTGGGAAATCTGAGCTAAAGTAGGGATAAAGTCAATCAGGGTTCTTGCACTGTTTCACACCAATATGGTGAGCCACCAAGTTGTTTAAAGAACCAGTCCAGATTAGGCACAGAGAGGATCAAAGCTTTCCAGTGATCAGCAATGGGTTATAGCCTCTGGGTGACCATTGCCACTTCCAGTCTGGGTGAGATAGGGAGTTACTCTCAAAATAAAAAGGAAGAGAAAGGAAAGAATAGGAAAGGAAAGAAGGAAGAGGAAAGGAAAGAAGGAAGAAAAGGGAAGGGAAGAGAAGGAAAAGAGGCGAGAGGGGAGGGGAGGAGAGGAGAGACAGAGGGGAGGGGAGGAGAGGAGAGGAGAGGACAGGAGAGGAGAAAAAAGGGGAGCTGGAAGGGGAAGAGAAGAGATGGGAGGGCAGGGAAGGAGTAAGTTTTTGTCATCTTGAGCAAAAACTTTTTTTTTTATTTTGCAACTTTACAACCCTGGTTGTAATTGTAGAGAAAAATATTTTGTGTATATTCATCTGTGACTATATAAGGGACCACAGGAAAAGTATGGTTAAGTTGCTCCCCTGAGACCAAGACCAATGTAGCAGAAAACTCTCTGAAAACGGCCCCAGAGGACCTAGGTTTCAGGCCATCCTCCATGGTTTGCCCACTGTATCACTTAAGGCCTCTGTTTTCTCTTCTGTAAAATGTGGATGATATTTGCACTGCCAAAATCACATGGTTGTAGAGAGGAGAGGGTTTTGCAAATTTTCTCTGATTCCCTCTATCTCCAAAACCACTTGGGACCTCACAGAACACCTTGCTCAGAATTTCTCTAACGCACTTATATAACATTTCTAAAATTATCATTCGTGTTAGTATCTTCACCCCTTACAAGACTGTAAGCTACAGGAATACATAGACTGTCTTGTCTAAAATTTGTATCTCCTTAGCATGTAGTCCAGTGTGATATATATATAAATAAATGTTTGCTGAATGAATAAATGTTGTAACCTTAAAGCATGAAGTGAATATGGGTTATTACTTCTGATACTTTGATATTTTTTTTAACAAAACAGCTACTCTACTTTTTTTTTCAATAGTGGTGATCACGAAAGGTACATCATGTTTATTTAGTAAATGGCTGCTTTCCTCACATGATAACAGGATTTCCTTAAGGTTTTAAACTGAACGGTTTCCTTCTTCACAGTATAAGCACTAGTAGAGTGGACCAGGCAAGCTGAATGTAGTTACACAGAATAGGTTTTAGTTTACTGCAGAAGAGAGAGAAGAGCACAGCTGGTGTGATTCTTTTGGTTGTCTCTGTGATTAATAGTTACTGATTTGCATCAGTTGTTATGATAACAAAATTGAGTGGCCTGTCTTACAAATACCAAACGCAAAGCGTTCATGCATTTTCTTATTTTTTTGCTTTGCTTTTTTCTTTCTTTCCACCTGTGGACATTAATATTCATCTTAAGCAACAACAAAATAATCTTAGCTATAATGATAATAGTAACGATGCAAAATCAAGATGTGAGCCAGAATTGTCCATTTTTTCCACACGGTTCTAGTTTTGGGTTAACAAAATGAGGAAAATATAGAATACCTCTATTCTTACAAGACTAGTTCTTTTCATGGTTATACTGGGTCGTTGTCATGTGGCAAGATTCGAAGAGTTCCCATAAAGACTCCCTTTCCTAAAACTACTATAACTCCCTGACCCAAGTACCACCATGCCTAAAATCCCACCACTAGAAATGTATTCCTTTAATTTGATTGTTGCCCTATCCACCCAATCATCTAAAAAACAGACGTTTCGATACCATATACCACAATGTGCTCAAAATGGATACCTAAATATTAAAGCTCACAGCACAAAAAACATCAGAAGGGGACTAATTAGGTACCCTTCACAGCTATAATAGGAAGAAAGTTATTAACCAATAGATAAATTTGATCATAAAATGAAAGGTAAAAATAGATAATGTCAAATAATTTGAACTTGAGAAGCATTTGCACAAACAAAATCAATGTTATTAGCAGAGAACCATCAATTGGGGAAAAATAAAATACTTGTGTCAAATACCTATGACAGATTGTGATGCCTAAGATATATAAGGAACAAATAGGAATACATAAAACCAAGAATTATTCATTAATGGATAAATAGTCAAAGAATATGAACAAACAGTTCTTAAAAGAAGACATAAACTATTAACAACTGTATGAAAGATTGCTCCAAATAACTAATAATAAAAGAAATGCAAGTCAAAGTAACTCTTTGGTTTCAGCTCCCATTGAACAAATTGGCAATGATGAGAAAAGATGGAAAATCATCCATTTTTCAGAGACTGAGGAGACCAACACACTAAGACATTTTTAGAGGAGCTATAAATTGGTACAAACATTATAAAAGCAACTTAAAATTGTACTTGAAAAGGGACCAAGATTATTAAACATTTCGATGGGTAGATTACACTGCTAGGGGCGTATTTCAAAGAGATCAAAGACAGAATGAGAGGTACTATATACACCAAAACATTCAGAGTAGCATTTGTGTGTGTGTGGTAGTAAAGAACTGTGTATTTACAACACAATATATGTAATGTATACACGTATTATGTCAACTATGCTGAAAGAAAAGATAAATGTAAGGAATTGATAGGAGAATAGAGTTACATATGACTGTTATTGCTTACTAGCTAGCATTTATACAGTGATTTCAAGTTTTCAAAGCACTTTACATATGCTTTCTCACCTGATCCTCATAATATCCTTGTGTTTCTTCATCTTTACTGATGAGGAAACTGAAGCTAAGAGAGGTTATTACATGACTTGTCCAGGATTTCAGAACCAGTTACTGTCTGAGGCAGGATTTGAATTCAGATCTTCCTGGTTTCAACTCTAGCACTCTATTTGTTGTACCACCTAGTTATCTATGAAATGATGCCAAGTGGAGTTAAGGAGAGAGGAAAACAAAATATACAATGGCTGTAACAATGTAAGTAAAAAGGATTTAAAAAATGAAATCAAGTACTGTATAATTACAATAACCAAACTTTCCCAAATGAAGAAGTTTGAAAATGTACCTCTCTTCCTTCTTTGCAAAAAAGTTGGGGTTGGGTGGTGGGTAGGAGACTAAGGTCATAGAACACTGCATATATTCTTGTACTTGGCTGATGTGTTGGTTTTCCTCCAAAAAAATTTCCCTCTTTTTGATTCTTTGTTAAAAGCTATGACTCTGTGTAGGAGATTTGGGAGGGATGTATTTTAAAAATAAAATAAAACAGTATAAAAACAAATGGTAACCATTAAAAAAAAAGTCAGACACTTTTAGGAAATATAACAGGCTCCTATGTCATTGTTACTAAAAACTGTGTGAATCAGGTTGTTTTGGTCTTCTTATCCCACTGAGAAGACAATGCCTGTAGTTTTTGTTTGTTTGTTTTCATTGCTCAGGGAAAGAGTAGAAAGGGATTCAAAGAAGAAGGGAAGGAGACACAGAGAGGGGTTGTTGTGGGAAGGGAAGACCAAAGATAACCGTAAACCCTTCACAGTAGGATCCCTGCCTCCCTGGGAACTTTATCCTGGGAAGTTCAAATTAATGCCAAGATTATTTATGGCCCAATCATATTTCTAGACCAGATGACTCAGAGAATCATATTTCATGGAGTTATAGAATTTCTGAGTTTGAAAAGACATTAAAGATTCTCTAGTACATCCCATACCTGAACAGGAATCCTCTTTACGATGCATTTGATTAGTTGTCATTCCATCTTGGTGGGAATACCAATTGTGAGAGAGAATTCACTACTTTGAAGCCTGCTCATTACACCTGTGGACAACTCTATTGATGAGGAAACATATACTTACATGAATATCTCTTTTTCAATTTCTGCCCATTGATCCTAGTCCTGCTTTCTAGGACTAAGGAGATCAAGTCTAGCTCTTCTTGCATGTAATAGCCCTTCAAAAACTTGAGGACAGGTATATTGGAAATGATATACTAAAGTATATAAGGTATATGTGGTCCCCATCACACCTCCTCGAAACTTAGGTTAGTTTTTCATCAAAAGATATTGAAGCTGTACTTGAGATTTGGTTGTCTGAGAGGATGCATCATGTCCTGGTCATCTGAGTATAAAGCAACCTCAAGAAGCTCCAGCCTTTCTCTGAGGCTTGACTTGTAGACCATGATGGGCAACTCAGAAGCAGGAGCTCTTTGTTCAACTCTATCAACTTACAGTAGTAACCTCAATACATTTCTTTGTTGAATAGCTTTCCTCTTCTGGGTAAATCTTTTGTTAACTATTGAATGACCTACAAGTGTCTCATTGCCTCTTCTTCTCATTCTCATCCTCCTCCTTTTCTTTCTCCTCCTCCTCCTCCTTTGTCCTTCTCCTCCTCCTCCTCTTCTTCTCCTCCTCTTCTTCCTCTTCTTCTCCTCCTCCTCTTTCTCCTCCTCCTCTTCCACTTTCTTCTTCTTCTTCTTCTTCTTCTTCTTCTTCTTCTTCTTCTTCTTCTTCTTCTTCTTCTTCTTCTTCTTCTTCTTCTTCTTCTTCTTCATCTACCTCTACTCACTGTACCACTTAGTTGCCCCTTACTCTGCATCTTCTTAATAAATATGTCACCTCGATCTGAATACAAATTACAATTTTGACTTGCAGTATGAAGAAACTTGGACTGGAACCCTGTCTCTGATGCTTACTAGCTGTATGATTATGGGCAAATCACTCTTTGCCTAAGTTTCCTTATCTATAAAATGCTGACAATGATACCTATAATACCTTCTTCACAGGGTTGTTGTGAGGATCAAATGAAATAAGAAATATAAACTGCTACATAAATGTCAGCGATTATTATTTCCACTGCAATGCCAGCTTGCCATTTGGTAATGAGGAATATAACTATATCTTCAACTTTAAAATCTCCTCTGGTCTGTGAATGGGGGCTGCTATAAATAGGACAGTGCAATAGAAAAAGCAACAAACACACCACTGACTATGTAGTTCAAAGCCCTGGGTTCTATTTCTGATCTTTATCACTTTTCCCATTATAACCTTGGGCAAGTACCTCTTTGGACCTCTTTTCTCTTCTTAAATAAAGGATTGAACGAGATATCAAAGTGGTTAGAGGACTGGGCCTAGAATCAGGAAGACCTGAGTTCCAGTTTGGCCTCAGACACTTACTAGCTGTGTGACCCTGGGCAAGTCACTTAACCCTATTTGCCTCAGTTTCCTCATCTATAAAATGAATTGTAGAAGGAAATGGCAAACCACTCCAGCATCTCTGCCAAGAAAACCCCAAATGGGGTCACAGAGTTAAAGAAAGCTAAAAATGAACAACAAAAATGTTCCTCTCAGCTCTAAACCTATGATCCTATAATTTCCTGGACCGATATTAGAAATTAGGTGAAATAGACAAAGTTTTTTATTTTGTTTTTAAATCTTTAGGACTAGCATGAATTTACCCTGTGGATTAGATAAGGTGATTAGAAAGCAGGATATAAACTTAGAAAAAGAGGGGAGCAGCTATGAGGGTCTTAGGTACTAGTTGAAAATACCTCGTAACAGGGCTGAAAATCTGCAGAAAATGTATGAGGAGACCTTATGAGGAGGCCTGGATATGACATAATCACTCCAGAGACATAGTGAGAGGCTTCGGTGATCATAAGCTGCCCATGATACACGAGTGCTCTCTAACCTTCCCTGCTGAGACAAGAAGGAAAGAAATTCAAAAGGCAGATGACGTTGAACCCTAAACTTTATTACTGATGCCATGTGGGTGAATTGGCTGTGTCCTCCTGAGAGGGTGGGGGCAATGATGAGATTAAAGGAGAGTTTGAATACTAAACCCTTTGAGTCTTGGAAGATGGCAGCCATCTTATGTAAGGGTGCAGAGAACATTTATTTCCTGATTGAATTCCATGTTATTTACCTTCCTGTTTTGCCTTTATTAAATGCTTTTGTTTTAGGGTACAGGGGTCTTTTGTATTATCTGTCGTAGAGATGTATTGGTGAGGAATCAGGTCATGGTTTTGAATAGATTATTATTCAAATATAAGAAGAAGTAAGAAGATCTCATAGTTCTGTGGGCACTTTTAGGGGTATAGTGCTATATGTTCTGGGGCAGCGAGGTGGTGCAGTGCACAGAGTCCTGGGAATGGAATCAAGAAGATTCATCTTCATGAGTTCCAAACTAGCCTCTGAAACTAGCTGTGTGACCCTGGGCAAGTCACTTAACCCTGTTTGCCTCAGTTTCCTCATCTGTAAAATGAACTGGAAAAGGAAATGGCAAACTAATCCAAGAAAACCCCAAATAGGGTCACAGAGAATCGGACACAGCTGAAAATGACTGAACAACAATAAACTACATGTTCTAATTATGTTCTTGAATTTTTTAGAGGATCATACCTGGATGGCCCCTCTAAAGAATTAGTCTGTGTCAGTAGGAAGCCAAATTGTAATAATATTAATGGTATTTTTGAAGTGCTTATATTTTGCCTTCAGTTACATTTCTAAAAAACTCTACAAAGTAGGGACTACAGCTATTTAAAACCCCATTGTACTTATGAGGAAACTGAGACTAAGAAATTAATTAATTTGCCCACGACTAATAAGTACCAGAGGCAGGATCTGAAGCCAAGTCTTCCTGATTCAAGTCTAATATTCTACCTACCATATCATGGTATCTCTCTAAGAAGTTAAAATACTGAAAGAATAATGCAGTTACATTTAATAAGCATTTATTAAGGGCCTACAATATGCAAAATAATTAAGTCACTAATGGGGAGGCGGTTAGACACATTAGCAGAACCTTGAAGGGAGCCAGGGATTCTCAGAGGTAGAGGTGGGGAAAGGCATGTTTGAAGTGATAGAGCGAGGAGATAAAGAATGTCACATACAGGGAATAAGTTGGCCAGCTTAGCCTACGCCTAGAGTGTACAAAGGGGTATAATACAAACTCAGTCTGGAAAGACAAGATAGATCCAGATTGTGAAGGGTTTTAAATGCCAAGTATTTCATCCTAAAGGCAATAGGGAGCCATTGAAAATTCTTGACTAGGGGAACAGCATGATTAGACCTGTGCTTTAGGAAAATCAGTTTGAAAGCTATGTGGAGGATTCACTGGAGAGTGGAAAGACCAAAAGCAGAAATACTTGTTAGAAGGCTATTTTGTTTTTCTTGTGTTTCAGTCTCAGTTTGGGGTGAGGGAGTGGGACAGAGAGTACAGATTTGAAAACAAATTTTAATTTAGAAAAAGAAGGTGATGGTCACATGATTGGAGAAAGGACAGATGTGAGAATATGTGTGATGATAACTAATGACAGCTGATTGGATATGGGGGACTAGAGAGAGAGTGAAGTACAGAGGTTGATTAGAGGCCTCAAATCTGTATGACTAGAAGGAAGAAGAGATATGCCCAGGAGAGAAATAGAAAAGTTTGGAAGAGAGCTGTGTTTCGGGAGGAAGACATTGAGCTGTGGGGCTTAGTTCAGTTTGGGATATATTGAGTTGTTTCCTCATTTCTCATACAGGAATATTTTAGAGCTTCCTGGATGAGATATACAAACACTCAAAGGTTGTGGCCCAACTCTTCAAGCAGTTAAAAAAAAAATGAAAGAAGAATGTAGAACACCTTTTTTTTTCCTCTTGTCAATATAGTGATATGAAGGGGCCTAGGGAACCTCGCTTTCCTAGCAAACACATCGGCCAAGGTTTAAAAGAATGCCAGATGAAGCAGTGACGATAAAAGATAAAGAGAAGAATCAGTGAATCCCTTCTTCCTCTCCCAGAATGCACATGAAGACTGACAGAAAGGTGTGAGCACTCAGAGAGAAGACACACACAGTGTGTGTGGGGGGCAGCATGGTAGCTCATACAGGAACGTTGCTCAGCACCAGGGGGCTCCTCTCTTTAGAACTGCCCATAAACCCATGGCCCACTTACCATAGGATATCTCTCCACATGGCTTCCTCCCTTTTCTCCCCCTGGAGATTTTCTCTCAGAGCCTCCATTTTGTGGAGAAGCCCAAGATAATTTGCCTCCATTCACCTCTTAACCTTGCTCCTAGCTTTTTCTAAATCTCAAAACTATATACACCACAACCTGATATCTTCATCACCCACAACCCCACTTTTCAGAGCTTCCTTCTGTACATGGTCCTTCCCTGTTAGAATATAAGCTCCTTAAGGACAGGAACTATTTTTTTTTTTAACTTATATTTGTGTCTCCAGTGTTTAGCATAGTACCTAGGACACAGAAAGTGCTTTCTTCCTTCCTTAAAACTAGTGGGATCTTGCTGCTGGCCATGGAGGAGGAACATGGAAGGAATCCTCATAAATCCATTGTGCAGGGAAACAAAGCCAGGAAGTCCGGGCCCACCTTGGACTATGCTAAAGTCTCCAGATTGGAATTCCTTGTCCTTGTCCTTGTCCTTGTCCAGGCTGCAGCAGGAGAAAGGGCCAGTGCCAGTGCCCAGGATGGGAGCAACAATAATGAGCATTTCTATAGTGATTTAAGGTTTGCACAGTACTTTACAAATAATATCTTGTTTTATCCTCACCTGGAAATAAGTACTATCAATGTTCTTATTTTACAGATGGGAGTCAGGCAGAGATTAAATGACTTACCCTGGCCACAACTAATAAATGTCTGAGGCAGAATTTGAACTCAAACCTTTCTGACTCCATATCCAGTGCTCCATCCATCTAGCTAGCCGCCTCTGCCAATAGAAGACCTAGGTGCCATATTTCAAGAAACCGTACTACCAGTATCTGTTAGAACTGAAATGACAAAAGTATCCTGTGATCACCTCCTAAAAGAAATCCCAAATTGAAAACACCCAGGAAAGTCATAGATAAAATTCAAAATAGAACCTATGTAGACTCAGAAAATTCTCACATTACCATCTCCTCCACACTCAGTCCACTTTAAGTCAGGAAGACACATGGGGGACTGGGTAGTTATAACCATGGTTTCCCATGAGGTCTTCTGGAAGGAAACTTGGTGGTATTCCATTTCACAATCCCCCTGACTACTCAGTGAGCTCACATAGTATGGCCAGAATAATGAAATCAATCAGAAAGAGGCGATTTGGCTGCATGTTAGAGTCACTGGTAATATCTACAACAAACAGTCTTCTTAGTTATCTGCCTCACTTGGCTAGTGGAACTCTGGCGGAGTCTGTGGAAAGGAGTTGATTTCTCTTTACAAAACCATTACTCGATACACAATATAACATGTGGAAAATGTCAGACATAGAAGATTATCTGCCTGGAAGAATCATGTTCAACAGGATTCAACCACTCCCTTTGTAAAATCTTGGAGGCCACGGAACCAAAGCATCTGTTTGTTGCCAAAATATTTCCCTGGAATACCTTTAACCTTTCGACTTGAACACTCCTTGGCTGGACCCCTCCCTGATTTTGCACAGGATTTATGTGACTTTGATCATGTCATCATCATTTATGACCTTCTCTTCTTCGGCTAAGGCACTCTTCAGGAATAAATATTTCATTGCATTTCCTCCAGGGTTAAGTGTTAAAGAAATATTGGCCCCACTCCATGGGAGTGACTGAGAAAATAAGATATCTCACGTTTACCTGCTTTGCTGGGTTAGCTAATGCATAGTTAATCCAAACCATAAGAAATTTCTCTTTGGTTTATCAGGTGTGAATAGTTTGATGTATCCAGTCTTTCAGAAGAGATAACCAAAAGTATATTCATGCTGGAAGTAGATGTTTTGGGGTGTTTTGGTTTATATTAGACATGGGACAACTCATCTGGCTAATTTTAGACATTAGCTGGTTGTTACGCACAAGGTAGTTAGAACAAGAAACTTTCTCCCAACTTGGGCAAGGGTCTCTTTATTTTTCTAAAATCAGTCTGTCTATTCAAAACAAAACAAGCTGTTTTGAATGGCTCTAAATAATTCTTTGCCTTAAATTAGGGATAGTAGATTTTGGTGTGTTTTTGAAAGTATGACTTTAATATATTATCAGTGCCCAGAAAATTAGTAGATTTTTCCTGTGTTGACACTTCTAGTTTCTCTTAAATGTTTACTTAAGTAATCCTGCCAACCAGAGATCTTTGCATGGGTGGTTCAGTGGTAGAGTTCTAACCTGCTATGTGGCAGGCCTGGGTTTGATTCCTGTCCTTGCACATAATACATTTTTTCTTAGAGGCAGTTAGGTGGCACAGTAAATACTTAGAGTTAGGGAGACCTGAATTCAAATCTTCTCTCAAACATTTACTAGCTGAGTAACCCTGAGCAAGTCAACTAACCTCTGTCTGCCTCAGTTTCCTCATCTGTAAAATGGGGATAATAATATGACCTACCTGCCAGAGTTGTTATGAGGATCAAATGAGATATTTGCTAGTGCTTTGCAAACCTTAAAGTGCTATATAAATGCTAAATTATTTTATTATTGTTGGAGTAAGTATTTGAATCTTTGCTCAGCTGAATAAGAGGTTCATTGCATATAAACATGTCATAATGGTGTTTACTGAGTCTGGCAAATTAATAAACTGTGTTTGTATTTGTCATTTTGTATTTAAGGCTTTTTATGTTATTCTTCTGATGTGTAAAGAACCCTGACAATATTGAACAAGTATGTTAAGTAGAGAAACATTTTAAAGAAAGATAAAAATATTCATCGTTGATCAATCAGTTGATAGTCATTAGATAATTGTGTATTGGGGGGTTTGTTCATATAAACATCAACCTCAGTTCCTCCTGTTTTATTTCTCTTCCCCTTTTATTTTTATTTTCTTCCCTCAGTAGAAGTCTCCATTTGGAGAGGTTGTGTCTTGATACAATGGAAAACCACTCAGTAAAGAGCAGTCGGCAATCCTCCCAGTGAGCTCACTAAGGTGGTTGGCTTGTAACACCGTGTTCTGGCTGCCTTCCCTTCCTACTGATTCATCCATTCTCAAATGATTTGTGTGTGCACTTGCTTTTTGCTTCTGTCTCTGGGATTTTGAATCCTTTTTAATTAAGGAGTTTATTGGTGGAGCAATTTAATGAAAATTTCGGTTTTGACCCATGAAAAATATATAAATGAGTAGGGTATTTGGACATTAAGAAATAGTCTTTCTCTTCAGCACTCATCGACTTGTAGTGGGTGTTTGCTCTGAGGCTGATGATGGAGAGAAAGATTGAGGTAGTGACTGCAGGTCCCAGGTGTATAGATGGGAATCACAGCAAATCTCAACCAAATCAGGTCTTCATAGGCATGACAGAAAAGGAAACTCTATTTAAGGTGACTTTTCTCTAGAGGTACAGTTTCTGAATGAGACCCTTAAGGTTTAATTCAAATATTTACTGAGTGTGTACTGTGTATATGGCAGCTAGATGGCACAGTGGGTAGAGCACTGGGCTTGGAATCAGAAAGACTCATCTTCTTGAGTTCAAATCTAGCCTCAGACACTAGCTTTGTGATCCTGGGCAAGTCACTTAAGCCTATTTGCCTCAGTTTATCATCTGTTAAATGAGCTGGAGAAGGAAATGGGAAACCACTGTGGTATCTTTGCCAAAAAACCAAACCAAACCAAATTGGGTCATAAAGAGCCAGACACAACTAATATGATTGAAGTTGTGTATAAAGTACTGTGTATAAAGTTGTGTATAAAGTACTGTGCTCAGCATTCAGGATGTTAGAAAGTTTAGCTCAGATGTGGTTCCTGACCTCATGAACCTTACAGTTTAGACACACATAGGGATAATTCTAATACAAATATACATGTGGAGTCTATGAGAGGAGCAAACAAAATGAAATCCCCTAGTGGGGAAGATCATTACTTCTTGGAAGGCAACCAAAGTTACTCCTCAAGCCCTGACCCTCTTCTCCCAACTGATATTTAAGAGGCAGCATGGATGGCTGGAATTTTGGACCATATACTTCAGAGAATGAGATAAGGAATCAGTAAAGGTCAAATATCAGGATTGTTCAGAAGTGTCTAGCTCTGTGACCTAAGCATAAATCATTCCTGCTTCTTGGCCTCTGTTTCCTCGCCTGTAAATGGACTGACCAGGCTCTAGAATTCCTTCCAAGCCTATGATGCTATATTTGTACTCTCTCAATCCAAATCAATGAAATGAAACTTTGGGTTTTTTTTATATGTGTGTGTGTGTGTGTGTGTGTGTGCGTGCGTGCAAATATATATTTATAATAATATAGTATAGTGAATTTATATGTGTATGAATATATATGTACAAATATTTTATATAATATTTGTTTATATATTGTGAATTTATATGACCATTATATATGCATATTTCTTTAATAACAAAATATATCCTTCAAAGCAATTAATCAGTAAACATTTTCTAAGATCTTACTATGTGCCAGGCACAGGGCATAGACACACTGGGAGCCAGAGATACAAAGACAAGCTGGAAAGCCTTTGGAGATCTGAATTTAAAATAGAGAGTTGTTCAGTAAGGCGCCATCAGACCTACAATTTCCCCAGGATCCTTGAGAACCCTGTGAAGTCTATATACACAGAAGGTATATATGGATATGTGTGTGTATGGCAGCTAGCTGGCACTTGGAGTCAGGAAGACTTGAGTTCAGATTTTATGTTAGACACTTAGTAGCTGTGTGACTCTGGGCAAATCACTTCACCGTGTTTGCCTCAGTTCCCTCATCTGTAAAATGAGCTGGAGGAGGAAATAGCAAACCACTCTTTGTGTTTGTCTTTGTCAAGAAAACCCCAAATGGGGTCATGCAGAGTCGGATACAACTGAAACAACTGACCCCACCACAACCTATAATATATGTATATTATAAAGAAGAAAAAAAATATGTATTAAAATACTTTGAAGCTTTAAGTCTGTAAATGGGGGGCAGGGAGGGGAAACAGAACAAAATCCAGATGCCTTATGAAGCAGTCGCCTATGTTTGAATTCACATTTTAATAGGTTTTCTGATGCCTCTGTTCCAAGGATGAGTTAAGTGATCTCGTTGACATGTCATTATCACATTTTGAAGTTAAACAGCTACAGGATCTATGAACTCTCGTCACACAGCTAATTACTTCTGGATTTTTCCATGCTCTTGAAACATATTCTATTTATTTAAAAATCCCTGGAGAGCCATGGGCTGCCTTTGTCACCGTGGCATGGCCAGTGGTGTAAAACCTCTCTACATCTGTCAGATTTCTCCATGTGAAACCTAATTGCCTAATTTCCATTTGAAAGTACTGCCCTGACATTAAAACGACATAGACCCACCAATGATCACAATGATTTCCTGACACCTAGAAGGAAAGGGAGGGGTGGTGGTGAATAATTCAGTAATAAATATGTGTACAAAATGAAGCTTTGCCTTCAGAAGGGAAAAGTCTGAATTTATGGCTGCAGATGAAGTGTTCCTCGTGAGAGAAAAAAATAATAAGAGAAAGAAAAAGGAGAAAAGGAGAAAGAAAAAGAATTGAGCAGATTAGCATCAGCATGAGTCTACAGGGGCCAGATGGCTCACTGTGGAAAGAGAGCTTTCTCCTGCTTTATTCCAGTAACCCTGACTAGCAAGTTGCAAGCCTGCTAACAGAGGAGAGAAATGATCTCATTCCTCAGCCCAGTGCATGTTTCTTCTTCTCTCTCTCATGTACAACTTGAACTGAAGGAAATTTGGAAAAGGGAGAGTGAGAGAGATGGGAGGGGGTAGGCTGAAAGGGGGTTATTGAAAAGAATGAACGACTTTTACTCCAACCAGGAAGGGAGACTACAGACCCAAGCCAAGACTGAGCAAGGCTGAAATGAGGTCTGATGTCCAGAAAGGATAAAGGAGTGACAGAAGGGAAGGGGAGGGAGAGGAGAAAGTACATGGAAAATGCCAACTTTTTGGTTAACCTTGGCCTTCTTGATTTAATACCATGGGAAAGCCTGACTTGGAGCAAAGGCAGGAGATAGGGCATAGGGAGTGGCGGGGCTACTTCTCTAGCAATTCATTTCCCTGTGTAAGGGTATTGAAGGTGTTTGCTTAAAAACCATTATGCCCATGTTTCCAGATAGGCTGGTGGGTATTTGTAATCTGTGGGCCGCTACGCCACACTGGAGGGGGCAGGGCATGGCAGTGAGAGGTATTTGACCAGCCATCTGTTTGGAACTGTATCTCCAAGGCAGCAGGGATAATGGCCCGAGGCATAGAGAAGTGATGGGAATTTATCATTGCTGGGCAAATTGAACAGAGCACAGCTCCAAGATGGGAAGGGAAAACTTTGACAAAGGCTCCAAAGTCAATTTCTAAACCCCAGTCAGGCTTCTGGGCAATGGGCTCACTGTTCATAAACAAAATCTGTTAATGAAGGTGGTGAAGAGTTTCTGCCAGAAGTAAAAATATAACCTTCAGCATAGGGAAGATAGACAGATTAGTGGATGTTTATGTTGCTGCTTAAAATTTATGAAAGACCACAAAGGTACAAATGCATCTTTCCTTGAAGTGGATGCTAACAGATCTCCTTTGCACAGGAGCAATATTGCTTCCATTTAAAAAGCCAATCCTTGATAGGAATGAAGAGGGTCCATGAATCCCTCTTTGGTCAAGATTTCCTGGGAATCTGACAGAACCATAACAAGGCTGGGGCAAACAAGGCTTCTTTGTTTTCAAAATGGTGGTTTCTCAATCCTCATCCTTCTTGACTTCTGCAGCCTTTGACACTGTTGATCACTCTCTCCTCCTTGATACTCTCTTTTCTTTGTTTTGATGTCCCTGCTCTATCCTGGTTCTCCTCCTACCAATCTGACCCCTCCTCTTCTGTCTCCTTTGCTGGATCTTCTTCCAGATTACTCCTGCTAATGGTGGAGTATTCCCCAGAGCTCTGCCCTGGGCCCTCTTCTCTTCCCCCTCTAAACTATTTCATTTGGTAATCTCATAAACTTCCATGATTTAAAATATTACTGCAATGCGGATGATTCTCAAGTCTGTTTATCAATCCCTAACCTCTCTCCCAACATAGAGCCCCACATCTTCAACTGCCTCTTGCACATCTTGAACTGAGTTGTCCCATAGGGATCTTAAACTCAACATGTCAAAATCACTTATTTTCTTTCTCCCAAAGACCTCCCCTTTTCTAAACTTCCCTATTATAACTGTTGAGGGTAACTTGGTTGATTGTTGTCCTTTGTTCTAGAAGATCAAAATGACATCACTATGTTAGAGTCTAATTACAATTCGTCCAACTGTGATCAATCAGAATGCTCTACCACAGGTCAGGCACAAATTATCCATGAGAACATTTAGGGTAGATTCTCTAAATTTGCACATCTCATGTTTCTTTTGAGCTACTTCAATTCTGCTTTTCTCATAGAGCACAGGACCTTTTTTGATGAGGGTATGCCAGGCTCTGTAGACCACCCTGTGCCAGTGTCTCTCATGTCACACAGTGATCTACAGGCTGGTCTTCTTTTCTCAAGTTTTTCCTTATTTAAATACATTCTTCATTCAGCTTTCAAAATAATCTTCCTAAAGTACAGATCCAACCATATCACCCTCCTCCTATTCAATAAACTCCAGTGGCTCCCAATTGCCCCTAAGATAAAAAAGGAAATTCTTTGTGATTCAAAGCCCTGAATCCTATCTTTCCAGCGTACTTACTCCTTATTCACTCCTATATATTTCACTGACAACGGCCTCCATTCTGTTCCTCAAAAAAGATACTACATCTCCCAAATCCATATATTTTCACTGACCGTCCTCATCCCCACCTCCATGCCTGGAATAGTCTCTTCTCATTCTCTGTCTTCTGGCTTCCCTGGCTTCCTTCAAGTCACAGCTAAAATCTACAAGAAGTCTTTCACAGTCCCTCTTAATGCTAATGCCTTCCCTCTATGGATTATCTCCAATTTATTCCCTATATACCTTGTTTCTATGTAGTTGTCTGCATGTTTTCTTTCCCATTTAACTGTGAGCTCCTTTAGGGCAGGGTCTGTCTTGTGCCTTTATTCTAATCCCCAGCACTTAGGACAGTGCCTGACACAACATAAAAGTGCTTCATAAATGCTTATCAAGTGACTGACTTCCCAGGTCACTGATACTGTAAAAATTTAATATTTGTATTCTTTCAACATCTAGGAATCACTACAGCTGCTAATGACCCTCCCTGCTCAGCTGATCGCCCTGTTTCAGTCTTAATTTTATTTTCACGTCATGACTTGAGGTACAGTTTAGCTGTTGATCCCAGGTAGAAAAAGTGCTTGGAGTAGAGATGTGGCCATGTCTTTGTGAAGCAGGCACCCCGCCTGCTCCAAGCTATAAGATACTTTGTTTCCTAAATCTTTGCTAACTCAGCAAAGTGATTTCTGCTTCTTTCCTTCTATTTTATTTCCAGAGCATCTCTGGGGCATTGTTTTTGTTCCATTGCCTCACTTTTTCCAAACCAGGGCTGGGAAAGATCATTATTTACTCTCCAAATTCTGGCTGGGCTTGGTTTATATCACGTGTTTACTATTAGCTGGTTTACAAACTGACTGCTGGGCTTGGGTCTTTCTCATGCAGCAGCCCATTTCAACCATTAATCCAAAATAAATTGCAAACACTGTGTCTTCAGTATCAGTGCATTTTCTTAAGGATAAATGCTTCAGTCTATTATTCAGGAGAAAGTTTCTATGCAAACTCTATGAGTGACCTGTGGGAAACAATGCCTTTCTTTCTTTCTAGGAAGAAAGAGGGAAATGAGCCATAACATCTCAAAACATAAATTTGGGAGATCAGATAAGTACTTGGGAGGCTCAAAATGTGGAGTTCCAGTTTTGAATTTAAAATTTAGAAGTGAATTTTCCTAAGCTTGCAAGACTTGTTTCATTTCTTAACTTTTACTCCCAAAGAATAAGAGACAAGATACAAGGCTGGAGAACTGAAGACTTAAAAGGAATTAATTTTCTTTGCTACTAAAGTACTTGAAAGTAAAAAGCAACAGGTTGGAAGTGGGAGCAGGGGTAGGGGTGGGGGTGGTAGGGCTAGGCCATAGATCATTGTCCTATTACAACAAAATACAGAAACTTGAGTGCATATTGTCATGGCCAAAGTGATTTGTCTTTGTTTGATCAGGATACTGCTGTTCCTCACTCTTCTTTGTGTCCTCTCCCTTGACACCACTGTCTTCACTTGATGGTCTGTCATAGGCTAAAACAAAGCAGAGGCGTGAAAAAAATAATCAGTCTGACTCTCAAATGCTCACTCTCAGTGAGCATAGCTATTCCACAGGGAGTAGGATGCCAAAACTATTGATAGTCTTTCCTAGATTTCATATTATCCTGGGAGAGAGAACTTTTTCATAGCCAAGGTTGATGGGCCTCATCTATGGTAATTCTATTGGATAGATTTGATAGTTTGTTAATGCAACATGTTTCTCTTGGCAAGGTCTCCCTCATCTCATTTGTCAACTCTTAATTTAATGAAAAGCACCACATTTCAAGATATAAACAGGCTGGCTAACTAACCAGTCTATAAGGAAGGGTAGGGGTTGTGTGGGATGAGGAAGAAGCTGGAATGACCCTGGCGCTGGGATTGAGACTCTGAACGAGGAAGGAGGTAGGGAGTCAGACTGACAGAAAGGACCCAAGAAGCCAGGGAAGAGTTCTTCACCCGGAGTGTGTGAACTTGAATTTTGTTTTTTTTTGTTTACTATTTTGAAACCTGCATTTCCATATAATCGGTTTCCTTTCAAATCCCTAAGTATTTTAATTTATGCATTTAAAAACATTATTCTGAAGAGGAGTCCATAGGCCTCAATTGATTGCCAAAAGGGTCCATTCCCTTCAAAAGGTTAAGAAGCTTTGATCTAATCTGAGGTTACTGTGTGGGTTTTCTTTTACAGTTTCCATTAGAAATGCTAATTTGTAGAATTTTTAATTGATGACATTTCTATTTATTACTACACAGTTAATATTATGAACTCAGAGACTATCTTATTTCAGAAGTTTAGGGAAAGTTCATAACTTTAAAAATAGATATATATATATATATATATATATATATATATGTATATGTCTATGTATGTATATGTATGTGTACATACACACACACACACACACCCTAATAAGTATGAGACAGAAGGGCAACGAAGTGGCACAGTGGATAAAGTGCTGCACCTGAAGTTAGGAAGACTTATCTTCATGAGTTCTAATCTGGCCTCAGACACTTACTAGCTGTGTATCCCTGGGCAAGTCACTTAACCCAATTTGCCTCAGTTTCCTCACCTGTAAAATGAGCTGGAGAAGGAAATAGCAAACCTCTCCAATATCTTTGCCAAGAAAACCCCAAAATGGGGCCTCTTCTTGGACACAAGAGTTGGACACAACTGAAACAATTGACCAACACATAAGAGAATATGTTGCTGAAAAGAAGAGATATAAGCACAATGCTTTGAGAAGTTTGGGGAAAGAGCTGACTTTGAGTTGGGGGTGGTGTGTGTGTCAAGGAGAAGGTAGCACCTGACATGAGCTCTGAATGGAGGAGGAACTTCAACAGGTGAGAATGCTGCTTCCCCTCACCTGGATTCTACTCACCAGGCATAGTCTGAGCAAAGGTCCAGGAAGAGGGAGAGAACAGACTCACAACAGGACAGAAGACAGTAGTTCAATTTGGTTGTAACACAAATTATGTGAAGTGGTATAGTTTGAGATAAAGATGGAGCCAGATTGAACAAGGACATGAATGCAAAGCTTGACAATTTATACTTTATTTAGTAGGTAATGGGTAGCCACTGAATGTTTTTCAGAAGAGTGACCCGATGAGAAGAGGGTTAGGAAGGATGGATTGGAGCGGGAATAGAATGGAAGTCAGGAGATCAGCTAAGAAATCTAGAGGTAGCTGAGGGGCACAGTGTCTAGTGATTATAGTAAGAACTTCCTTGTTGTTTGTCCTTCATTCTAGAAGAGGACCATGACATCAGGAAGGTGATTCCATGACTTGCTAGTGAATTGGAATTAAGTGAAGGAGGTGTGCAAAGTCACCAGCCTCACTTTCTCCTTCAGAGCCATCTGGGTCTAGTGGCCAGATATAGATCAGGATGACTGGAGATGGCCCCCCAAAAGAACTTGCTTACTTAGAGTTTGGAAGACCTGAGTGCTGATTCAACATCAGACACTTACTAGCTGTGTGACCCTATGCAAGTCATCTTACCTCCCTGAGCCTCTGTTTCCTCAGCTGTAAAACAGAGGTGATAATGCATCTATCTCCCAGTGTAGTTGTGAGGATTGAATGAGTTAACATATGTCAAGTCCTTTGCAAATTTTAAAGCACAAATGAGAAGTCTTGATGGCCCCAAATAAGGAAGTTGCAGCAAGAGAAGAAAGGATACCTTTCCAGAGATTTTACGAAGATGTAAACAGCAAAACTCAGCAAATGGAAGTATGATTGTGTGTGGAAAGAGGAGGAAGGGTCAGAGAGGATTTCCATAATCTGAGTCTGATTGGAGGAATGGCGAGTCATCTATGGAAATAAAGAAGTTGGAGGTAGCATTGAGTACAGTTTATGAAGTTTATGAAGGAGGTAGCATTGAGTGTAGTTTATTAAGCAAAGAGGGACAAACAGCCACCTCAAGCCTACCCTCAGAGGGCCCTTTTACAGCTGTAGGTATAACCAATATGCTGACAGCATTAGCGCCGTCATTCTATTATTAGGCAGAAATTTATGCCATTTAAAAGAGATAGGAAGGATTGTTGGATTTTTTTTTAATCACAGCAAATAAAACACTGTAAAATACATGGAGAGGCAATTTTTCCTATCAAGAAGACCGGCCTCATCTTCCCCTGGCTTGTCAGTGACTCAATGCCAGACAAAGAGATCTGGCTTTCTGTGTTTCATTTACCATATTTCTGCTTCAGCTTTTTGATTTTGATTTTGCAGATGTAAAAGTGGGATAAAGAATGCTTGCTCTATGTTCTCTCCACCTCACAGGAATGTTGAAGGAGTATAGAGAACATATAGGATAATTGTACCACAAGATCTTCATGAGGACAAGGAAGGTAGCTACACTTTATTTCCTCTCTTTGATTTTCTCCCAAACCACAGTAGGTGCTAAAACAAATACATGGAGCAATAAGTTCTTTGAGTACTGACCTTCAGCTATGGAAGAAAAATAAACCATTTTTCTTACAAACCAAGAGATGTACTCCTTCATTCACAAGTCCTGCTACCCAATAGCACAATGATTCCTTTATACCCAATAGTGACAATCATTGTTCCTGGTGAAATGTGTTAAAAAGTCTTTAGTAAGTCAATCAATAAGTATTTGGTAGGTGCTTGAAATTTGACATTATTGGGGCGGCTAGATGGCACAGTGAATAGATCACTGGTTTTGGAGTCAGGAGGACCTTAGTTCAAATCCAGCCTCAGACACTTAACACAAAAACCAGCCGTGTGATCTTGGGCAAGTCACTTAATCCCAATTGCTCTGTATTCTCCCCTCCAAAAAGCAAAAAAAAAAAAAGATGAAATTTAAAAAAAATTTGACATTATTAAACACAGTTTCACAAATCTTTTGGTCTCTCCTTAACTCAAAGCTTTTCCTTCATCTTTTGACTCCACCTGGCTTCTCCTGTTCTCAAGCTTTGTTTGGAATCACTAATTCATGCCTCTGGGCTCTATGGCTCATTCTTCACTAAATGGGGCACTCTTTAGTAGTTCAGTGATATCTTCAATATCATCATCAATCTTGAATGATTTTGTTTTCTGTCGCCTTTGCATTGCAGCTAAAATTATTTTTCCTCTTTCCCAGTTCCCTTCCTCAGGAAATCCACTAGCTAGAAGAGAAAAAACTAAGCTACACAGGATTTGAAATGGGGAGGCAAGAATGTCACCCTGATGACAGGATGGAAAGCTAAACCGCCCAGAAAAAAATCATCCATAATCATAACCCATTTTAAGGTTTACAATGGGCTTTCCCCACAACAACTCTGGGATAAGGGCATTGTGAATTTTATTATCATTATTCATAGGCAAGGAAACTGAGGTGTTGAGAGGTAAAGTTACATGTCCAAAGTCACTTGGGAAATGAGTGTAAGAGCTACAACATGAGCCCAGGTCTCTGTGGACTGCAGGCCCAGCATTCTTTCCATTATACCTCATTGCTTCTCTACTTCATCAATGCCAATAGACAAGACAAATAGAACTTGGTTATAATGCTGATGATGAAAAACAAGATCCTCTCCAGATTTCTAGACATAATTGTATGCAGAGGTCATCAGGGTTCTCAGTTTCACTTTCCAAAAAGGCAGAAGAGTTTTGTTGTTCTCTTGGGAGCAATTCTCATCCAGTTTGCTTAGCTTCCATAAACTCGTTGTTCAGACCTCCAAAGCACTAGTGATGAATTCAACAAGCATTTAAGTGCTCACCATATCCAAAGTACCATGTCAGTGAAGAAGATGCAAAGATAAAAGAAAGACTTTTGGAGGAACTTGGAGGAGATACAACACATTCACCAAGAAGTAAATACAGAATATATAATAAGAGAAGCCTGAAGTTAGTTTGTGAGTAGATGTGAGAAGATAGCAGTTGAGATTAGCCTTGAATGAAAGTTGAGGTTCCCAGTGATGGAGGTGAGGAGAAAGAACATCATAGGCAGGAAGAACAGCAGCCTATGCAGTCAGAGACATCCTATAAATACAATAATTTGCTCCTGGGGGTGATAGGGAGCCATTGGAGTTTATTGAGTATGGGGGGGGGGCGGTGATATGGTCAGATCAGCACTTTGAGGAGAATAATTTCGATGAATGAATGGAAGATGAGCTGGAATGGGGAGAGACCTGTGACAAGCAAACCAACCAGCAGGCTATTTCAATAGTCTAGGCATAAGGTGATGAGGTCCACCAGGGTGGTGGCAGTTTTTGAGGAGAGAAGGGAGGGGATTTGAGAGATAATTGAAAAGGTGTTTAGATTTATTAGAATAAGTCTAATCCCCTTCCACATCATAGCCTTTAAAATATTTTGAGGTAGTCACCATATTCCCCTAGAGCAGTGATTCTCAACCTGTGGGTTATTTTCAATTTGTAACAATGAAAATACATCCTGCATATCAGATATTTACATTATGATTCATAACAGTAGCAAAATTACAGTTATGAAGTAGCAACAAAAATAATTTTATGGTTGGGTGTCATCACAACATGAGGAACTGTATTAAAGGGTGGTGGCATTAGAAAGGTTGAGAACCACTGCCCTAGAGTCTTGTTTTCCAAACTAAAGTATATCAGTTCTTTTAAATGCAATGGTCCTTCATCATTTTAGTTTCCATCTTCTAGGCGCTATTCAGTATATCCAAAAATATAATGCTCATAATTGAATACATTCAACTACTAGTGACTACTCTTTGTATCTGGGGATTCAACTAATGTATGTATATATTATAAATAATCATGTTAATAATGCTTACATTTAAATCATAAATGTTTCTATAAATTTTAATAATCTCATTTACAATGTTACTTTAGTTATAAATAATTGTTCATACTTCCATTTGTTGGCAGTTTCTTAGATAATAAATAAGAAAAAAATGTCCTTATTTCCATGTCTTGGTTTCAAGACTAACTCAGCATTAGTAGGCACTACCAGTATTGACCAGTTAGTGTAGTAAGAACTTTTTGTCAGGGTTCATGTAGATTGCTGGAATGTTAGACTGGAAGGGACCATGTAGTCCCTTCAAGAAGAGATTTACAAGAGATCATGTAGTCCCATACCTTTATTTTCTTGATAATGAAATTGACAATCAGAAAATGAAAATGACTTTCTTAAGGTCATACAGTTAATAAATAGCAGACTTCCTCGACTTACTATTAGAGTCTCCTTACTCCTTACTGTTAGAGTTGCCTTGCCCCACATAAGTTCACTCCTTATTTTCTCAACATGGCCCATTTGTTCCATCCAAGACTGTCCAATTTCTACTTCTTCCCAAACAAATTTATTACAATCCCTACTTCCATGACTTTACTTAGGAAGGTACTTTTCCCTCCATCACTTCTCTGGGATAATTTTCCATTGCCACCACCTACACTACAAGGAAAGGTGAGGGAGGATGTGGAAGACGGAGAAAAGGGGGAAAGGAGACATAAGTCTGAGGGGTGAGTTCTTTGGAGAATCCAGAGGGGACCTCTGCAAGAATATAAAGTTTACAAGGGGACTGCTGAAAGTTACTCTAGCGAGTAAGACTCTACAACTGGGGTTGCACAACTTCTTTCAGAAATATCCTTCTCCACAAAAGTTCATCTTCTTTATCTTACACTGGAATGGAGGTCACCCTTGGTTCTTAAAGCTTTGCCAGAGAGTGCTAGATTTCCTCTTCTGGAAGGGCTTTGAATATGACTTCAGCAACAGACTAAACAGGTTCTATGTCTGCTGTCTTGATATCATCCTCACCAAGGCTGGGAAAGGTTCATTACTTTTCTATATTAGGAGAGACAATGCTCCTTTTATCTTCTATTAAGCGCTAAGGTATTTGGCTATGAAGACCAATGAAACATAAAAATACCCTGGTGTTTCAGACAAGAAGTAACTCCTTGGAATAAAGACATAGAGTTGGGAATGAGTAAAAATATATATGGGAAGATGAGACAGTCTTGGCTAGCTAAAGTGTTGGGGAAAAAATCAGATGAGATTGTAGAGTTATATTGAGCAAGGGCATGGTTGATGGAGACACTCCAGTTGCAGGTTGAGCGACTCTGTTACTTACTAGCTGTAGGGTCTTGGACAAGTCATTTTCATTTCTCTGAATCTCAGGTTCCTCTTTTATAAAAAGAAGAAAACTTTTTCGTGTCATGGACCCCTTTGGCAGTCTGGTAAAGACTCTGAACCCCTTCTTGGAATAATGTTTTTTTTAAAGTACAAAATCAAATACATAGAATTACCAAAGAAAACAAAAGTATACCCAAAGTGTTTATTAAAAATTAGTCCATAGATTCCAGATTGAGAACCTCTGGACTATAGATGTTAAACTGTAGTATTCCGTGAGATTTTTATGAATCCTTATGTAGTATCATAGAATTATAGATATAGATCTGGGCAGGACTTTGTGGGTGTCCCTCTGTTTCTCTGGTGATTATGGAAGCATGATGGGAAAGAGGGCAGAGAACACCAAGGGAAGATAACTGTCCTACACTTAACTTTTATCCTTTCATTCCATGTACAAATCACTTATGGACTCAATTAAAGGATAAGTTTCTCAAAGACAAAAAATTCTTCTTTTGTTGTTTCCCTAGTATGTAACATGGTGCTATGTCCACAGAGGTTCTCAGGAAATGCTTGTTGCATTAAAGATCAGCTGGGAATAAACCGATCTAATAATTGGACCACAGTCATCAACATTACAAGATGTGTTCTAGTTTGTTCTTGGTATTTTAATGATGGTCATAAATGACTAACCTTTGATGCTAACCTTACTGGACTAAGAGTTCTTTTCTTCACTGAGGGTGAGTCATCATATACAAAGAAATCCTTCACCCATTCCAGGATTTTTCTTCTTTCCAAGTGAATAAACCCACTTCAGGAAAACCAGGGGTTAAACTTTGCACCATTTATGGAAACCCTAAGATTTTTCAGCTAGGGTAGCAAGATTAGGAAAACTTGATGAGAACTCTTCTAGAGGCACCAAGAAGACTGATGAGAGGCCTTTGAACTGGGACCAATGCCCCAGCATTCCTCTAGTAATCTGGCTCCAAAACCATTCAACCCTGGCTAATTGGACAAGTCAGGGAAGGGGCCAGTCTATCAGGGAACTCAAGAAGCAAGTAGCAGGAACCTTAGATAGTAAGTGGTTATCAAGCCCAATGAAGACCCTTGGGGGTGGGGAGAGGAGGTATGCATGTTGTGGAAAAAAATGATCATGGGGGGCTCCACAAAGGGGGAGGATTTGAGAGGAACAATTCAGGAAAACATCGGGCAGCCAAGAAACCCCAAAATGACAGGAAAAAAGAGACAAAAACAGAGAGATATACCCTGAAACATAAGCATCAATTAAGAGGAAGATTGCAACTCAAAAAATATGTCATAAGAACAATTAAAGTGAAGAAGTTTCACAAACAAAGTTAACCCACCATAAACTCAGATAGAGGACAGCACTGCCTGTGATTTAAAAAGAGCAAATTTTATCCAGAAGGGAGTCCACAGAGGCCTTCCTACAGTTCTCTCCCCAAGTCAGACTGGAACCCATTATTATAATAGCTCAGAGAATAAGTTAAGTAGACAAGTTGAAGTTTTTAAAAATACATTAACATGGAGCCTGATGATCTGCCAAAAGAGCCTGCCAACATAGACAGCTGGAGGACTGATTTTTCAGTCAATACTGAAAGGTGACGGCTTGAATCTGAGTCAGCATGCTGACTTATCTACAACCCAATACTCCTGTTTAATTTTACAGAGTAACCTCATGAAGTGACACATCCAAGGACCAGATTCTTCATTCATTGAACAAAAGGGAATGTGTCTGAAGTACAGATGGGGCAGCTTTTGCTTGGTCTGTGTATATGTTTGTAGAGTTTACCTACAGAGTTAAGTGAGATCTCGTGGGAGCTCAGATGATGCTTTTCTTTCCATTGTAAGTGAATGAGGGAAGGGGGGAGGGATGGTGGCATACCTTCGTTTGGCATAGAAAGAAGCAACCAATACCTCTCTGTACCAGTTAAAGTCTTGGGTGCTCCCAATGTATGAAGGTATGTGTTAGGAAAAATAATGCTCAGAGTGATAGAGAGGGTAGAGAACTCTATCTTGACTCTGTTGAGAACTTACAGACAGAGAAGCAAAGAACTAATGGATTATTATAATCTTGGTTTCCAAATAACACCTGGCTAATCAGAGCTATAACTAAGACAAGGTGATCAGGGTTTTCTCATGAGGTGCAAATGGATTTGTTGAGTCTGTTTCAGTTGTGTCTAACTTTTCATGACCCCAGTTTGGGTTTTCTTGGCAAAGATACTGAAGTGACTTACCATTCCCTTCTCTAACCCATTTTACAAATGAGGAAACTGAGGCAAACAAGTTACTTGCCCAGGGTCACACAGCTGGATTTGAATGCAGAAAAATGAGTCTTCCTGACCCCAGACCCAGTAACCTATCCACTATACTACTGAGGGTGCCAAAAGTACAGTACAGAAATTAGATTTCAGAGTGGGCGGAGTGAAGATGGTGGTGTAGAAGCAAGAGAACTCTGCAGCTCCTCTGATAACCACCTCAAATACCTATAAAATATGACTCTAAACAAATTTTAGAGCTCCAGAACCCACAAAAGTACAGAGAAACAAAGTTCCCACTGAAGGCAGCCCAACAGCGGACAGGAAGGGCTCATCACAGCTCACTGGGAGCCGAGACCAACTGTAGCCCCAGGGTGGCCAGAACAAGCCTCAGCTAGAGCATTCAGGAGAGTGGATCACCAGCAGCTGTGGCAGTTTCCAGAATTATCAATCCATAAGAACCAAGAACAAAGTGAAAGGTCATTGGAACTCGGCTAAATTGGGGGGAGAGAAGCGGGTCCAGCCACCAGCCCCCAGGGCAAGAAAGCAGCAGAAGCGGCCCCTGCAGCTGCCTCCATGTGGCTGCTTCAGAGCTACTGGCCTGCAGATTGCAGGGGGGCCAAGTGATCATTCAGAGGCTAAGTGCTCTTGCCTTAACCTGCCTGGATCGGGATCGTGGTCTTGGATGGTGGTCCTGAGGTGTGTGACCAGTAAGCCAAAGCTGTGGAGGCTGCAGAGATGGCAGTCTCCTAATAGCTCTGGCAGCTGCAAAAACCCCAGCGATTTGGGATAAAGCTCTCCCCCCTGGAAGCAGAGATCTACTGTGGCTCAAAATCAAATTAATTGACTGGCAACATGAGCAGGCAAAGGAAGCAAACCAAGCTCAGCAATCCAACTTTAGATTCTTTTTTGTGGGACAAAAAGAATCAAAGCATGGAACAAGATTAAGATAACACAGTCAGAACTCCTGCACCAAAAGCTTCCACGGAAAACATAAACTGGTTACAAGCCATACAGGAGCTTAAGAAGGATTTTGAAAACCAAATAAGAGAAGTGGAGGAAAAATTGGGGAAATGAGAATGATGCAAGAAAATCATGAAAAGAGAGTCAACAACCTGACTGAAGAAAACAACACCTTAAAAAATAGATTAACTCAAATGGCAAAAGAGGCCCAAAAAGCCAATGAGGAGAAGAATGTCTTAAAAAGTCAACTTTGCCAGATGGAGAAAGAATCTCAAAAGCACTCTGAAGAGAATAATTCCGTCAAAATTAGAGTGGAGCAAATGGAAGCAAATGTCTTCATGAGAAATCAAGATACTATCAAAC
>CM053588.1:87436428-87478386 GCA_028646515.1 Pseudochirops corinnae | reverse complement strand
AGGGTTGTTAGAAGCACACACTTCTATAAAGGGACAGGGACAAAGTATAGAATAGAACAAGGTGGGAGGGGCAGGATAGGAAAGAGGGAAATATAGTCAGTCTTTCACAATATGTCCATTGTGGAGATGTTCTTTGTAAGTACACATGTACAGCCTGTATTGAATTGCTTGTCTTTCCAGTGGGGGTGGGTAATGAGGAAGGAAGGGAAAGAATGTAGAATTTAAAGTTCTATAATCAAATGTTAAATATATATATATGCATGTATATATTATTATTATTATTATTTACATGCAACTGGGAATTAAGATATACAGGCACTGAGGTAAGGAGATCCATCTTGCCCTACCGGAAAGTCAGAGGGTGATGGGGGAGGATATAGGACAGAGCAGATTGGGGGAGGGGATATACATTGGGATTGCTGTTTTGGGGTGGTGGGTAGGGGAAAGATGAAGAGAAAATTTGAAACTCAAAATCTCGTGGAAATAAATGATGTAAACTAAAAATAAACAAAAGTTTATTTTTTAAAAACAGGAGTTAGATTTCAGTAACTAGTTAGTAAGATAAATTAATTAAACCAGATGGTCTGTGGCTTTCCCCTGGCTGACATTGTATGTCAAGTGACCTTCTACCCAACATCCTGACTTGGAAAGTTGATTTGTGGGCATATGATTTGTCTATTTCCTTGAGTGGCTTTTACTGCCCAGGAAGCAAAAATTGCTGCTTACCGCTCTGCTGCTAAGGTTGCTAGCAGGTTTGATTAATGAGGTGAATCTTGACTCATTCCCCAATTGCCTTGATACAGGACTGGAGGCAGATGTCTGATGGTAGCAATATCTACAGCCCAATTTCAGTAGCCCTTATCAGCTTGCCCCCAGGTGGGTCAGCTAGATGGCACAGTGGATAGAACCATGGGCTTGGAATTAGGAAGACTCATCTTTATGAGTTGAAATCTGGCCTCAGATACTTACTACCTGTGTGACCTTGGGCACTTAACCTTATTTGCCTTAGTTCCTCATCTGTAAAATGAGCCGGAGAAGGAAATGGCAAACCTTTCTAGTATCTTTGCTAAAAAAAAACAACAAACCAAATGAGATTGCAGAGTTGGACATGACTGAAATGACTCAACAACAAGAAAATTAGTTTGAGCTCTTATCCTCAGTATTTTTTTTTTTGGCTTTTTATTTATTTATTTTATTTTATTTGCAGCTGATTGCCAAGAATGAGGCTCTCTGTAATGGGAGTCAGGGCAAGAAAACTACAAAGGGACCCCCATTCTCAACCAGGGGGTGACTCCCGTGTTCTGAACTAGTAAACTTGATATATTCTGTCCTGAGCAATGTACAATAGCAATGGTAGGAAATGAAATGCTCGTAGTGGACATGTTTCGGAGGTCCACTGCACTTTTCAGAAGACAACAGAAAGCATCAGCTAATGAAACACTCAGAGCTAAGGGCAAGACTAGAGTCCATCGCCAGCCACATTTCCCTACTGCAGGCTGAGTTGAATGGAAATGCCAGGATCTTGGCATCTCAGATTCAGCTATTCTCAGTGTTCACTAGAACATAAGCTCCTGGAAGGTAGGGATTGTTTTTAATTCTTTCTTTCTATATCCTTATAATCCAGAACCATGTGTGAAACATAAATGGTGCTTAATAAATGCTTGTGAGATTGAATAGAACTCAATTTCTGGGAGGTAAATAGAAGGGGGGGGACAATCTATGAATAGTTGTGGTTTTTCAATGGAGAGGAAGAGGATTTATTAAACTCCTACTATGTGCTAGCTGCTCTTTACAGATACTATCTCATTTGATCCTCACAACCATCCAGGGAGGTAAGCACTAGTATTAATCTTATTTTACAATTGAAGAAACTGAGGTAGACGGAAGTTAAATAACTTATCCAGGGTCCGACAGCTAGTAAGTATCTGAGGCAAGATTCGAACTCAAGTTTCCTGACCCCGGAGAATGGAAAACAAAAAGTTACTTAGGATATGGAAAATAATCCTGAGATGAATGAATGTATTTCAACTCTTGTGGAATAGTAAGACTGAGAATACAGATTGAAGAGACCTGACTAAGCCGGGAAAACCTGAAACTTTTTCTCTGATCGATTCCCTATCATGCTTCCCACAGGAGCTTCCGTTCCAGACCTCTGCTCTCTCTCAGTTGCCATCACTAGCCTAGCCTTCTCCCTCTCAGAACATGGCGGCCATCTGTTGAGACTTCTCTCTTCTCTCCCATTTATTAACCTCTTTTAAAATGCGGTGTGTCTTCCTTTTACCAGCCATTTGTTGCACGTGATTCGACATCGAGTTCACAAGATTTTGACACATGCTTTAATTTTTCATCAAGGCGCTACTCTTGTATCACACTGGCCACTAAGTACAACTTTAACAAACAATTCAGTAATTATTTATTAAGCAGCTACAATGGTTTGTAAGGGCAGCTAGGTGGTGAATTGCCAGGCCTGAAGTCAGGAAGACTAATCTTTGTGAGTTCAAATATGACCTCAGACACTTCCTAGCTATGTTACCCTAGGCAGATCACTTAACCCTGATTGCCTCAGTTTCCTCATGTGTAAAATGAGCTGGAGAAGGAAATAGCAAACCACTCTACTGTCTCTGCCAAGAAAACCCCAAATGGGGTCACGAAGAGTCAGACACGACTGAAAATGCCCCAACAACAAAATCTGCTCTGAGTAGTGTTCATAGTCAGTTTTGAACTCCTGTCTCCTATGTAACAGGGTTATTTCTGTTACTGCCAATAACTGTTGACTCCTATCCCATGTGGTTGACCATAATGACCATATGTGACCATAATGGCATCACGGTTCATTGCAGGAAGTCCCAAGACATCAGAGTCCATTGAGATGTGCACCTGGATAGGGTCAGGAAAAACTGGACATGACTGAAGTGACTGAACGACAAAAAAATAATGGAGATGAGTTTGTGGAGAACTGGCCTTTGAGGCCCCCTCTCCATATCTACATTTATAAATGTGCTAAGTGGTAGGGGATGTCCCAACTTTGGCTAAAATATCGTTAGCTCTTGTGGAGTTTATAATCTAGTAGGGGGCTAGACATGAACATGAAAAGCTGTAATACCCAGCATATATGCTAAGTGCATTAGTGAGTTAGACAGTGGAAGTGAGGGGGATACAGGTACAGGAACAAGAGAGAAGATGTGGTGGGTTGGGCATGGGGGGAAGTGAAGCATGACTAGAGCAGGTGGCCTGACATAGGCTGCCACACTCACCAGTCACGACCTCAGGGGCTCCCGCATGGGAGTTTGCAACTAAAAGAATGAAATCTTCTCTGGATCAGGAGGCAAGGCAATTAATGAGAAGATGGTGGGGAGCTCTAAAGAGTGACGTCCAGTGTAATGGAGATGCTCACACATATTCACAAGCGGTTTCCCACTAAAATTCAGAATTGCTTTGGGTCTTAAGGTGGTTGGTCTTAGGCCATGTCAGCTACTCGGGAGGAGGGAATTAGCCATCATTAAATTTATATTATGTGCCAAGCACTATGCTAACTGAGTTCACAAATATGATTTTACATGATCCTCACAACAAGGGAGAGAGATGCTATTATTTTTCTCACCTTTTGGTTGTTCAGTCATTTTTCAGTAATGGCCAATTTTCTGTGACCCCATTTGGGGTTTTCTTGGCAGAGATACCAGTGGTTTGCTATTTCTTTCTCCAGCTCATTTCACAGATGAGGAAATTGTAACAAACAAGGTTCAGGGACTTCTCCAGGGTCACACAACTAGTAAGGCTGGATTTGAATTCAGGTCTTCCTGACTCTAGGCCCGGCTTTCTAATCAGTGTGCCACTTAGCTGGCTGCTACTTGTGGAAAAATAAGAAAACAGATAGAGAACCTGAGATTCTGCAAGTGTGAGAATTGTACCCTAGTGTCTCTCCTACTCTGAGGTATGATCCCTACTACCACAGATATATACATGAGGGGATGCCAAAGCTTCTAGTGAGTTTTCGATACAATTGCAATATAGGCTTTGCTTTGTCTTACAGTCTTGGAGTTAAAATCACTTTTATTTAACGCATAAAATGTATCAGCATAACCATCGTGAGGGACTGCTGTTGCTACTTCTGTTTAGCATCAGAAAAGTGACTTTGTTGTTGGATATTTCCAAACAAAATGGCGCCAGACAAGCTATTTACAAATATTTATAAACACACAGCTCAGAAGAGGAGCTTCAAATCACCTGAGGCCCTAGAAGGATGAACAGATACAATCTCAAGTTATCCTATCACAGAATTGCAGAATTTAAGTGTCAGAAGGAACCTGAGAGTTGTTTAGTATGTGGTTATCTAGCCTTTCCTTGGAAACTTCCAGTGGGAGGAAACCCACTCCCTCTTGAGGCAGCCCATCTCACTTATGGATAACTAACTCTCACTGTTAGGAAATCTTTCCTTATATTAGATTTACATCTGCTACTCTATCATGCTCACCCATTCCCCCTAATTCTGCCTTCTGGGATCAGGCATAACAAATATACAATATTTATATGGTGCTTTAAGGTTTGCAAAGTGTTCTCTCTCTCTCTCTCTCTCTCTCTCTCTCTCTCTCTCTCTCTCTCTCTCTGTCTCTCTCTCTTCTTATTAAATTCTCACAGCAACTCTTTGAGACAGAAGTTACTATTATCCCCACTTAACAGATAAGGAAACAGACTGAGAGGTGTTAAGTGAGTTACCTAGGGTTGTATGATTAGTAAATATCTGAGGCAGGATTTGAATTTGGGTCTTCCTGACTCTGGGGACAGAGTTCTATCCATTGTGTCACCTAGCTGCCTAATAAATACTTCTTTCTGTCTGTCGTTCCCTCCCTTCCTCCCTTCCTCCTTCCTTCCTTCTTCCCTCCTTTCCTTCTTTTTCTTTTTCTCTTTCTTTATTTCTTTTTCTCTTTCTTTCTTTTTTCTTTCTTTCTTTCCTTCCTCCCTCCTTTTCTCCCTCCCTCCCTCCCTTCCTTTCTCCTTTCCTTCCTTCCTTCCACCATTTCCTCTTTCCTACCTTCCTTCTCTCCCTCCTTCCTTCTTCCCTCCCTCCCTCTTTTCTGTCCTTCCTTCCTTCCTTCCTTCTTTCCTTTCTTCCTTCCTTCATTTGAAGACAGTTTTCATGTTACACTTCCCTAAGTCTTCTTTTCTTTTTGCTTATCATCCCTGCTTCTACTTCAGATCACACATGATCTGAGTCTGGATTTCAACCCAAGTCCTCCAATTCTAAGCCTGCTGTATTTTCCACTATATCATACAAAGGAAAAAGCTCTTCTTTTGGGGGCCTTGGATATATTTTTGACTTCTGATAAAAATTAATATGAATATAGATATTTTCTCTAATAGCCTGGCTTCTGCCGTCCTTCTCCGGTCCTAGAAATTCTGTCTATTTTTCTTCTCCTCTGGCCAGATTTTGGCCAATGCTCTCTAAAGACTATCTCTAATCCTTCCACTTTCAATGAACCATAATAGATTCCCCAGACTCCCCATCTTTTTTCTTCTCTATCTCTGATTTCTTAACAAACATCCTTTGGTTCTATGTAGATCTGCTCACAGAATGACACTACCCACCTCTCCCCCATTGGGACAACTGACCTATTATATTTCCCTTCACATATCAAAGATCTAGTGCTAAACAGGATTTCAGAGATCATCTGGTCCAACACCCCCATTTTACAGGTGAGAAGACTGAGACCAAAGAAGTGACTTTGTTCTCCATTTGTAGCTCCTTAATAATAGAGATTTATGTTTATATTCCTTGTGCCTGGCACATAGTAGGCATTTAATAAGTGACTGATTGCTCAAGATCACAAACAACATTCAGGGACCCACTACAAACATGCATCACAAGTTTTCTCTCTACTTTATTCTCTTCCAACATCCTTAAGGACTCCAATATTCATACTGATGACTGACAGTATGGCCTCTCAACTCCTCAATTTCTTCAACAACCTAGACTCTCTTCTTCACCTCATTTCAGCCCCACACCCACTGAGTCAGTCACTATTAGACCTCATCATCTCCTGGGATTAATTATACCAACTCCAAGAGATGCTCACCAAAAGCCTGGTGATCTCCCACTTTTCTCTCCATTCTCCTAACTTCTCCAGGCACAGACAATGATTAAAAGGAGAATTTATGAAACATGGGAGAACCCTTCATCATCCTCCCCTGTGCAAGGGGGAGAATTGGGACCATCCAGCTTTTGGTTGGGGCAAGGGACATTGTAATGTTATTGCTAAGTTTTGTAAGACAACACAAGATGCAGGTGGGAATAAAAGTGAGGAGAGCTTATATTCATTCTGCAACTGGGGTGGTGTTTGTCAAGGAGAATCACATAGGTTCATTGAGTCATGTGAATTTTGTTTTGTGAGTGGGTGGTGAGTGAATACAGTTTTATAAGGATGGATTTGGAGGGGTCCAAGGGTCCTTTCTGGAGAAGGAAATGGCAAACCACTCCAGTACCTTTGCCAAGAAAACCCCAAATGGGGTGATGAAGTGTCAGATATAACTGAACAACAAAGAATCCTTTCAGATTAAGAGTCATGAGCCTCCTCCATCTAGCCCAGTATCCTCACCTTTACCATTTCAGGAAAGGTGACAGACCTCACACCAGGAGAAACAGAAAAGCAGTCATGAAAAAGAGTGAGTGAGACCCCAAGTAGCCCTAGCTCTTGCTAAGGGCTATGTGTCTCCGCTGATGAGTTCCCATTCTCTCTCTTCTCTCTCCCCCAGGATCTGTAAATCTGAATCAGCTGGTTTTCCTTAAGTGAAGTAAAGTACCAGGAGTATTTTGAGAGAAATCCTTGGTGTACTCACCATATGCTACATCAGTGTTGGGGAGCAGATGCTGACTGTCTTCATCCCTCCCAACAGCAACTGTCTGGCTGTCTTGAATTCCCAGAGCATTTGCGCCTTCTACAAAAAAAGCAAATGGAAAGAAATAAGTGACAATGTATACAACCTTTCTGTCTATAGCAAGGGATTCTGAAATAGTTGTTTGAAAAGTTGAGGTGGAAAATTTTTCTTTTGCTAACTGTGAACATAAGAACTCTTCCTTTTTAGGACTGTCATTCAGTTCAGTTTTTTTTTATAAGCCTTCAGGGGGTGGGGAACCTAGAGCCTCGAGGACATCTGTGGCCTTCTAGGTCCTCAAGTGTGGCCCTTTGACTGAATCCAAACTTCACAGAACAATAAAAGGATCTGTTCTGTAAAACTTGGACTCAGACAAAAAGCCACACCCAAGGACCTGGAAGGTCACAGGTGGCTTTGAGGCCGCAGGTTCCCCACCCTTGGTTGCCTGTGTAAAGGTTGTTACTTTTAGGAATGGATAATATTTAATTTTAAAATGCTTTAAATTCCAAAATAGGAGATGTTTAAATGCACTTGCCTGAGAGAATGAAGAGGGGGAAGATGAGGGTAATAAAGCCTGAGCCCTACTGTGTGCCTTGACTCTGTTTCTCCTTTCTCTCCACCCACCTTTTCAGCACAACCCATTGGCCATGACTGGGGGAGAAAAGGAATGGGGAGGAAATGCTGGCGTTTTCCCTCTTCCTCAGCTTGGCAGCAGCCTAAGGAAAGGTGAGACTCTTAAGGGGATGGGGTCATGACCACTGCTTAAGCAGTCACTCCTAGCGTTGGGGATCCAGATCTGTAGGAGCCCTGAGAGACCAATCCCTGAGTCATAGTAATACTTACTTATATAGAGCTTGTAAAACACTTTATATACATCATCTGACGTGGGTCCCACAACAGCCTTCTAAGGTACGTGTTTTTATCATTCCTGTTTTACACATGTGGAAACTGAGGTTCAGAAAGAATGACTTGGCCAGGGTCTCACACCTGTTTGAAATATTTGAAGCAGGATTTAAATGTGAGGTATTCTGATGCCAAGTCTAGTGTGTTTACCTCACACAGTAGAGTCTTCTACCTACTGATTCAGGAAGGGATTTCACTAGATTACCTGAAAGACCCCATCAGACACCGCATTGATGAAACTCTTTCACTGGGTACCTTCTACAAGCTTAGATGGTTGAGCTAAAGTAGACACCGCGGGTAAGTGAAACCTTGGATGGACATCTGATGGTTGCTAAGTGGTACAGCATACAGAGTGCTAGGCCCAGAGTCAGGAAGACCTGAGTTCAAATTCAGCATCAGACACTTACTAGCTGTGTGACCCTGGGCAAGTCATTTAACCTCTTCCTGCCTGTTTCCTCATCTGTAAAATGGAAATAATACTAGCACCTACCTCCCAGTACTGTTGTAAGGATCAAATGAGATAATGACTGTAAGACATTTAGCACAGTGCCTGGCATTATGTGCTATTCAAATATTAGTTATTATTATAATAATAAAATTGAGATAATAATACCACCAGTCTCCCTTCAAGGTTGTTGTGAAGATTAAATGAAATGATATTTGTTAAGGGTTTTGCAAACCTTGAGGTTCTAACAAAATGCTAGCTGTTATCATTCTCATAAGCAGTATTTCTTTATGTGATGAAGAGGAGTTGCACCATTTCTTGATACTGACTCTGCTCCACATGTGCTAATACTGTAGTCCTAATTCTTTTCTGATAGTGTGAATACTTACATATACTCTGCTTGGCAGCAGAGACTCAGAGATGTATGTATTTTATAGCTCCCAAAGGGTAAAGGGGATCTTTTTGAATTTTTATTAGGGGACCCCACATTTCTATCTGCTTCAGTAACTTGTAAACTGGGTTACCAATCAGTGCCCTGGTTACTGCAATGAATAATAGAAAGCACTAAGTCAGTTTTCTCATCTGTAAAACGAGATCATTGGTGGTGGGGATCAGGCTACACTCCCTCTAAGGTCCCTTCCGTCTCTACAGTTGATTCCATGATTATATGGTTCTGGACACACTTTCTCATTCATAGAGGAGGTGGACAAACCTTATGAAGTTTGTGTAGAGTACTCACTGAAATAATCTCCTCAAGTTCATGCCACCTTCACTATACTCCAAAGAAAAATTAATGCAAAGAACTAGAAAGTACTTGATGACTACAAATGAAAAGCCTATGCCCCAAAGGAGACTGTTGAAGCAAAGAGAAATCACTGTAAAGGCTATTATTATCTGCTAGTTCTAAAAGACCCTGCCTTGTTAAGTGAAAAGCAGCAATGACCATTAACTGTTATCTGTTTCTAGTGTTTCCCTCCCCACCCTCCTACTCCTCATCCTTCCCCCAAGCCTTTGGATAATGTGATAGGTGGTAGAAATAGCCCCTACCTCCCCACTCCAGGTTTGTAGCTCACATCTATCCTGAGCTCCCTGGAGAGCTCATTACCACCCTGGCCCCCTCTCCTCCCTTCTCTTCCCCATAGAAATCTCAGTTCCTTTTCCCCCATGGATGTAGTGTCCATTAGGTACAAACCTATGGAGGACAGACACTGTTTTTTGGTTGGGGCTCAGCTCTTTGGAATTACGGGGTCCACCAACACAGTTTTGGTGAGAAAAAAGTTGGGGAAAATCTGAAAGGGATCTGCTCCCTGGGAAAAAGGTCAGTTCCAGGTCCCTGGGAACATTACAGCACCAGCCAAAACGAATCCTTAATACAAGATCACCATCTCTACTACTATTGCCTCTCACCTCCTTTATCTATCTAGTTTCAAGTTAAGGACTTTCAGGAATGCACCCTAGCTCAACATACATTCAGAGGTATGTTTCCGACTGTAAACTAAAAACATGTTGAACTTTATGAGGCAGCAGCTAAGTGACCCTCTGGATACAGTGCTGGGCCTGGAATTAGAAAGACCTGTATTCAAATTTGGAATCAAATGTTTAATAGGATTACAAAGGAAACCAGTTACACAGATAACGGTCATCAGAATATAAAGGAATAAAAGAAGTAAAAAAAAAAAATAAGCCAAGTTCACAGACCCCAGATTAAGAACCTCTGGATAAGAACATCTCTAATGGCTCTTCCAGCTCTCAGGCCCATGACCTGAGTCGTCTTGCTTGTTGAGATCACAGGATCACATAGTGCTGGAGCTGGAAGGGACGCCAGATCCCATCTAATCTGCAGCCTTGATCATTTTGCAGATGAAGAAACTGAAGGTCAGGTGATTTGCCAGAGATCTCACAAAGAACAAATGTGAGAAGTGGGATCTGAAGCCAGAGCCAATATTTGTTCCCTTGTACATCGATACATCACTGCATTCGGGGTCATCTCCAGTCATCCTAATCTGAGTCTCGCCAGTGGACTCAAATGACCCCGGATGAGAATGAGGCTGATGACTTTGCATAGCTCTGCCTCACTTAAATCCAATTCACTTGCAAGTCAAGACAGCAGCCTCCTGATGTCATTGGTCCCTTTTGAGAACAAAGGACAAACAACGAGTGTTGTGTTTGGCATAGGCATACCCTGGGCTCTTTCATTCAAACCTCATTGACAACTGATTGGATATAGGTGTTATGGGAGGGGAAAAAGCCAAGGGGAACTTAAGGGACCAGAAAGATGGTGACACATTTAAAAGAAAGACCAACCTTTGGAGAGACCCCTGGAAGTATAAAATGGCACTTCATCCTTCCCTTGTGTGGAATGGACTCCCTTTAAAAATGACAAACATAAGAAGTTCTGCTCATTTTGCTGATGTTTGGGTTAAACCCAAGAGTATTTCTGGGGGAAAAGCCGCCAGAGCCTGAATATATTAATGACTTAAATAAGGAACCTGCAGACAGAGAAATGGTTTTTTTATCAGGTTCCTCCCCCAGCTGAAGATTCAGTCTTGTCTGAAGTCATCAGTTTCTCCCTCTACAGGTTCAGAAAGCTTTAACTATAATAAGGCTCCCTGAGGTCAATAGGATAGCAATTTATGTTATATTATATTATATTACTTTATATTATATTGTATTACATTATATTACTTTATATCAAATTTGAACTTGCGTCTTCACTCCAGGACTAGTGCTCTGGGCACTATGATGCCATCTAGCTGCTCCAAAATCAGTGCTCTTTCTACTGGACCACCCAAGACTGAATCAAAACAAGTTGAAATAATGAGTGATCGAGTAATTACATGTGTAGTCTATATAAACACATGTACACAGAGTAAACACCATTAGAATTGTTCCTAGAAAAAAGACTGGCACTTGCCTGCTAATGGGTAGTGTAGCTCACATATTTTTCTTACCTGTATTTTCAAGGTTTTCAGTTCTCCCCATGATCTCATTTTCTGTGACCTGCAAATTCTGAATCAGGAAATAGGTGGTCATCTTCCCTTTTCCTTTCACTTCAATTTCACCCCTCTCAATGATCTCAAACCCACAATTTTCCAGAGCACTGTAAAAAATAAAGAAATCCATCATACACCAAAGCTAGTAGATCTATAGGTTGGGCAAGAGGCACAAATATAAAAGACTGTCAGGCAGGAGATGGCTTAGAATTCAGGCATCTGCCAAATTACACATCTCTGCTACTAAAGGGCCCAGTGGAGGGTGGAGAGAGGACAGGAATTTCCTCCTTGGGAACAATCCTCGTCACAGCGCATAGGGCGGGAGGAAGGTACTACAAGTGGCTCCCTATAGTCCTCTCTTCCTGCCTACCTTCAGCCTCACAACTGGATCTTTCTTTTAAATAATCCTCCCTCTATTGACACAGAAATCACCAGTGCAACACATGAGGGCCTGAAATCATATCTGACCATAACATTACTACATATGGTTATGCTGACATCAGAACTGGCTTGATGCTTTCTATCTCTCTGAATTTGAAGTAGAGAATGAAACATGTCAGATATAATATTGCTGGCACCAAGAAAGATGTAGTTACAGGGTAAGAGCAGAGTATGTTATCTTCTTTGTAGTGCTGTAAACTCCTTGAGAGCAGAGACCGTGCTTTACTCAAGTTTATTGGAAGAATAAATAAAGGAATGAATGGCTACCTGTATGCAGTGGGACTGAGATGCACTTTGTCGGGAAGACCATGGCTCTCCATCCTGGAAGCTGTGTTCACTGTATCTCCAAACAAACAGTATCGGGGCATCTTGTCACCCACAACTCCAGCCAAAACTGGTCCTGTATGGATCCCTACCCTGATCTAGAAAAAGAAGAATCTCCTTAATCACAAATTACCTAGTATTAGGCACTTCCATTTTGTGAATTGATTTTTGTCCCTACCATGAGATTATAAACTTATCAAAGACAAATAATTTGTTTTATACATCTTCATAACTGCCGCAGCACTTTGCCCAATGACTGGCATTCAGTAAAGGCACAAAGTAGGTGCTTAAAAATGCCATTGACTTATTGAATAACCACTAAAAAAAAATCAGGAATTCTCTATAGTGAAGTTAGCATTTGACCTTTTTTCCTACATAAGACCTGACATCTATATAGAATGTAAGCAGAAGAATGTAAGTTTCTTGGAGGCAGGGACTGTTTTTCTTTGTATTTATATTCTCAGCAAGTAGCATAGGGAATAGCATGTAGTAAGTGTTTAATAAATACTTGATGTACATTGATAATGAGGTTGACACATGCATCGCCAGAGCTAGCTCAGTGTTTGGGAGGCTCGGAAGGAAAGTATGGGACAGAAGAGGTATTAGACTGACTACCAGACTGAAGGTCTGAAGAGCCATTGTACTGATTTCATTGTTCTATACCTGTGAAACCTGGACATGCCAGGAAACTGAGTCATTTCCATTTGAATTGTCTTAGGAAGATTCTGAAGATCACCTGGCAAGATCACATATCAGACACTGAGGTCCTTTCTCGAACTGAGCTGCTAAACATTCAAATTCTATTTCAGAGAGCACAGCTCCGATGGGCTATCCACATTCTTCTAATGCAAAATATACGCTAGCCAAAAAGATTATTTTATGGAGAACTCACACGGGGCAAGCACTCACGTGGTGGTCAGAAGCAGCAATACAAGAACACTCTTAAGGTCTTTCTTAAGTACTTTGGAATTGATTGTGTGTCATGGCACTGGCACAGGACTGCTCAGCATGGTGTGCCCACGTCAGAGAAGATGCTGTGCTCTAAGGGCAAAGTGGAATTGAAGTAGCTCAAAAGAAATGCTAGATGTGCAGATTTAGAGAATCCACCCCAAATGGTCACGTGGACTATTTGTGTCCAAACTGTGGTAGAACATTCTGAGCTCATATTTGTCAGATCAGCCACTCTTGGACACACTGAAACTTGACTCTAGCATAGTGATGCCATTTTGGTCTACTTCAAGTATGAAGGACAGCCAGTGATGTATTAAATTGAGACCGTTTGAATTTTCTTCTTGCCTCTTTCAATTCCTCGCTCCCTTTATTCCTTTCTTTGATACTGATGCTTGAAGGGGAAGACTTCACAGAGAATAGCAGGTTTAGGAAATGAGCAGCTAATTAAGAAAATGGTACCTAAAATAGAATTTGGGTTTTTGGTTCATTACTTAAAATACAGGAACCACAGACTCCTGGTCAGAAACGTATGTCCTCACAAGGACTAGTAAGAATGTCTTTGTGTGGGATCTTGCAAAGCTGATAAAAATGCTTTAAACTGAGAAGGAAGAATGAAAAACTACCTCTCTATCCAATAATCTAAATGCCACAGAGAGTAGCTACAAAGTAGGTAGAAGACAAGGATAGACAAATGGGGTTGAAATCTGAGGATCTTAGTTGTCTTTCCCTCAAATTGCTCCTGACCTCTGTGTTTTCTTTCAGCTGAGATTATTTGGCTTATGTAAGTCTACAGCCACAAAAAATCCTCCCCCAAGTACATTCTGGTGTACAGGTGATTCTGCATTCTTGGAAGTTGTGCCCCTAGAACCCGAATCCTGGAAGATTTGGGGACTTAGAGCTGAAATGAACCTTAGAAGTCAGTGAGTCTAAAACCCTCCAATTATATGTGAGGAAACTGCATCCCAGAGAAGGTAACTGATTTACTCAGAGCCATACAAGTAGCAAACCTTCCATTTAGGACAGGAAACACAATGACTGAGTTCTCTACTGATGCTCAGTCCCTGAAAACCTTCAGTGGTCTCTATTCTTGTTCTAGAATCTATTGTGCTATGTACTGATGACATCATTTCCATAACCTTCCTGTCTAGTGCTATGGGAAAACTGAGCAGATGTTTCCATTAGTGATCGAGTGGTAGCAGCAAGGTCATCTGACTTTCTTCCTCTCTTATCCTCTCTGGCCCAGTTGGCTGCTGCCAGCTTCCTATGTCAGATCAGAGCTGAAGATTATAGATCTTGATCTGGAAAGGATGTCGGCAACCATTTAGTCCAACTGCATCATTTTACAGATGTGGAAACTGAGGCCCAGAATGGTGAAGAAACTTGTTGAATGTAACGTGTATAATAAGTAGCAGAACTGCAGATTGAACTCAGGTCCTGCAGCTCCAATTTTGGTGCTTCCTCCTTTGGGCCACACTACTTCTTGAACAATGCATATCCTCCATAAATGGGAAATATTGATTTATTTTTTCTTTTTAGTAAATATGATCAACTTATGAATAAAATAAACTTATGCTCTAAAAACATGAAGTAGAAAGGACATGGCTTATGGTATGGTGGATAGAGTCAGGAAGGCCTGGCTTCTTGAAGCTTACTATGTAACTATGGACAAACAACTTCAACTCTCTGGGCCTCAGTTTCCTTACCTGTAAAATGAAAGGACCCTTAAGGTCCTTTCTACTTCTAAATCTATGTTCCTATGAGCCCTGTATATTTCCAAATAAGAAAAAAGAACAGAGCTCTTCAGTTCTGCCCTTGTTTACAGGAAATAGGATTCGTGCAGTGAAGTTACACATAGATCCAAATATTCTCCAGTCACTTCCAAGAACCTAATTTAAGCTGTGGTGAATTTGGGGCCAGCAACCTGCTAATTTTTCTGTTATTTAGGAGTGTGCTCCAAAGAGAGGGGTAGTCTGAACAAATCACAGCATTTCAAGACGTGCCTGTGCACCAACAAAGGAAATGCGACGCTGTCATGGAATGTTTCCCATCATGCTGAGCGTTCATCTGCTTGGTACCTGAATGGGTTCTCCAGTGACAGGATTCATCACTTCTCTTGCAGAAATTCTCATCCCCAGGGCAAAATTAGCGACTCTCTGAGCATGGTTTTCCACAGGCACTGGCACCCCACCAACCACCATATATGCATCACCGATGGTTTCTACCTGTGAGGGAAAAGGGAGCCTGGTCATCTTTTTTTTTTTTTCACAAAAGACAGCTGACATATTTCATCATTTTCCCTTGTATTGGTACCAAGGATCAAATGACAATTTGTAACTCTTTGCTGAAGGGGAGGTGCAAAGGATAGGGAGAGTCAACGAGGCCATTCTGCCTTTCGCTGGGAACAAATTCTGGAGAAAATGTATTTCCTGGTGTGGCCATATGGTACTCTACACTGAATAGCAAATTATTGGGAGTGGACCTTCTGCTAAACTGGAGGAGTGAGAGAACCACTCTCTGAGATTAAAGTGCTCTCTTGAAGGAGGATGTTTAACTCTTCTAAGGCATGAGAGTTCCATTTGAGTAATGTGCTTTTCGTAGACCTCCAGAAGGGTATCCTAACTGACAGAGATGAGTAATCATTTTAGTACCCAGTGCAAACAATAATAAATAGGCCTTCAAATCATCTTTGTAATTTGTGATGTAGAAACAACATATGAAATATTTAAGATCAATTTGTTAAGAAAGAGGAATTGGGTGCTATAATGATTCATAGCTAGGTATTATGAACAATGTTGGTGATTGGTAGGTTCTTATTTTAACAAATTATTTTTACTAACTAGGTACTAAGCTTCTAGTTAGCAACTAAATAATTCTGAAGAAGCACAGATGTCAATTTTGTGTGTCCTCTAAATTTTGGCACACTTAGACAAAGCCCTGGTTCCCCTGTCCTAGTTATGATTCTGTTTTGATAGAGTAATATACCCTTATCCAACCACTTCTTAACGAAAGGAAGGGAAGGGAAGAGAAGGAAAGGATGAAAAAGAAAGAAGAAGGGCTGTGTAAAGGAAACGCATAGTAAATGATATTCATTATAGAATGAAAATTAATTTTACTGAATTTTAAAATCTACTGATACACAAACTTACTTTGTAGACATCATGGACACTGGTTAACCGGTCAAATTTTGAGTACATTGAATTCAACATGTTCACTATTTGGATAGGCTCACAAGCAGCACATATGTTAGTAAATGTCACCACGTCACTGAAAAGGATGGTGCATGTTTTAAATTCTCCTGCAATAGAAATTGGATATTAGGTATCAATGTCTGAACAGTAGTCCAGTGGTTAAATACTCCATTAGTTAAATTCTCTGAGAATAAAATTCTTTTTTTTTTTTTAAACAAAATCTACTTGGAAAGATAACTGAATGGGAGAGTATCGTTTTCTTCAGTGGTTGATCAAGCATTAGTGGTTTCATGAAGGCAGAGGAGAGTAGGAGGAGAACGAGGAAGAAGAAAATAATGAAGAGGAAAAACAAACATTTATGAAGCACCTACTGTGTGCAGACATTGTGCTAAGCACTTTACAAGTATTATTTCATCACCTCAACCATAGAGGATAAATGCTATTATTATCCCCATTTTACAGTTGAGGAAACTGAGCGAAACAGGTTAAGTGATTTGCCCAAGGTCCCATAGCCAATGTGACTAAAAGCTAATAAGTGTCTGAGGTTAGATTTGAACTCAGGTCTTCTTCATTTCAGGCACTCTTTTCTCTCTACCACATAGCTGCCTAGGAGGAAAAAGGGAGCTGAAAGTAGTAGAGTTTGGGGAAGGGAAGAAGAAGGAGGAAGCAAATAAAATGGTAGTAATGGTGGCACTGGTAGTGACTTAGGTGTGGGGGACTTAGGCGTGACTTAGGGTTTAAATTCTAAGTATGGTCCTTCTACCTCCACGAGCTCAGGTACTCTTTGGACCATGGTTTCCCCATTTGTAAAATGAAAAGATTGAACAAGATGATCTTTAAAATCCCATTCAGTTTAAAATCCTATCACAATATTAATCTTATTCATCTGTTTTAATAAGGAGATCTATATTTGGAAAATAAAATAAAATAAAAGATAGTTGACTGGATAATCATGCTAATTCCTTTCTCGCAGTTACTCATGTTGAAATCTTAATGTTTGAGCCATGAGACCATAAATAAGGTACTGTGCTCACTTGGTGGTAGTATCCTTATTGCAGTTAATTTCCAAGGGGAAATAAACACTTGAGAGTTAAAAGTATAAACTTAAATATAAGATTATGACAAATCCCAAAGGCCTTCACCATCCAGGAGTAACTTGTTCACCCAAAAAGATTCTCCCTGAGTTAAATTTGGAGCAGTTATGTCATTTTCTATTCAACAAAGAAGATGGAAACATCAATATGGTACCACTCATGACTAGTCAGCAATAGAGTAAGCCTCCAATTCTAACCCAAGTTTCTGCATGAAATGAATCAAATTCAGTACCTGCTGCTACCTTTTTGCCTTCTTTCAGCTGGTTTGCTATATGCTCAGGAAGCATTGCATACAACAATGTTTCGGTTTTCTTCTTTTCTATAGCTAAGTGTTTGGAGAGGATTCGGAGCTCTTCCTTCTTTCTTTCCAACTGGTTAGACAGTTCAATTTCAGCCAATCTCTGCTGGTTCAGGAGTATAAGATCCCTGGTGGTATCATGTCTGGCAATGTCAGAGATGTGCATGTTCCGCTCCTCTAGCTCCTGGAGGCTTCGGAGTTTGGGGGAGCACAGATATATCATGCATTGCAGGGACTCCATCCAGATCATCTGCCCTTTGAAAATAGAACAGAAAGAAACAATAATGTACCAAATGCCCACTACTGTTGGGACATGAAGAGCACCACAGCGGTGAACTTTCCAGGGAACTGACCCTTTTAAGAGCTAAAATATTTTCTATTAATCATTTTATTGAAATATTTATAAAATACAATATTTACTTCCCCAATTTATTAAATGAAGGCTCTTGAACACAATTTGAACTTTTCTTAATGACAAGATTGTCAAGAGATGACAGGGAACGTGACATAGAGGAAAAAGTATATTGGGAATAATAGGACCAGGGTTCAGATCTCCACTTTTACAGGGATGAGATCTCAGGCAATTAAGTTCACTTTTTTAGCCCTCAACTTCATCACCTATAAAAGTAAAATGTTGGACCAGGGTATCTATAAGTTTTCTTCTACCTCCATATCCTAGAAATGATTATGAAAACCATAGAATAACAAATTTAAAGCTAACAGGGGATCGAGGGGCCATGAAGTCCAATCCTCCCATTATACAGGTGAGAAAACAGGCCCAAAGCAGTTTAATGACAGACCTAAAATCACAGAGGGAATAAATATCAGAGGTGAGATTTGAACCCAAGTTCTTTGACCTCAAGTCTACTGTTACTTCCATTGTACCATCCTGCTTTTGTAATTCAAGGAATCCCTTGGAAGTGGTAAGCGTGTAGGTCTGTTTGCTTCCATGCTAAATAGTTACGTTTTATTTATATTTTATATTGTATTTTGGTTTCTTTACTGTCACCTGAACTCCAGACCCATAATTCTATCTACAGGGTATTTCCACTTGGACATTCCACTAGATATTCTCAATACATGCAAATAAAACATCATCCTTCCTTTCCATACTCTTATTTTCTCTGATAAGCACGATCAATCTACTCACCCAGATTTGATAATTCAGAATAATTTTTGATTTATCTGCTCCTTCACCTCTGATATCCAGTCAGTCACCCAAGTATTTTCACTTCTTCCTTCAAAACATCTCTCATAACTGTCTTTTTTTTTTTGTTTGCCTTTCCACTTGCTAGTCCGGACCTGCATTATCTCTCATATGAATTTCTACAACAACTCTAAAGCCAGCCTCTCTGACTCCAGTATTTCCTGCTGCAAATAATACATTTTGACTTTTCAACTAATCTTACTTAAACATCACTTTCACTAAGACATTTCTTTGCTTCACTCAAAGCAGAAATTCCTGTCACCATCTTCTACCATGTTAAATGGACTAATTTTTTTCCTCAAACTGTTCTTGAGACTTTATTGACTCAGGGGATTAAGGCTAAAGTTGTTCATGTGGCTTCTTGTTCGCCTAAATACAAAGAGCCATGAGGATCTCCAGCAGCAACCTGGGTTGACCAGTAGGTCACTATGGGCAACACAAAGACAGGGAATTATGTTTGACTGAATCAGCATTGTATCCTCAGTTAAGTATCCCTTCCCTGTTCTGAATGTCTTCCCCTCTGATAAGTAAATCTACTTTTGTTGATTATTAGATGAACTATGAACATTTCACTTCCATCCTTGTCTCCAGTTACCATTTGACCTGATCAACCCAATCAGTCAGTCAATAAGCACCTACTAAAAAGCACTTGTAGCTCAGCACTAGACTAAATGCTAGAGATACAAGAAGAAGCAAAAGAGTTTACAGTCTAATTGGGAGCCAACAATTGTCTGTCTTATTAAGTGTAAAATTTCTTTTCCTGGTTTTCAAGGACCTTATAATTTATTTTCACTCACACTGACTTTCCCTTATTATTCCCATCACTCCTGTAGTCAATGCTCCACCATATTATGAAAATGTTATGATCATTCTTATCTGTAACAAAGAGGCAATACAATGTGGAGACAGCACTAAATTTGGCATCAGAAGATTTGTGTTTGAATCTTGGTTTTACTTTCTATTTGCCAATTCTTGGGCAAGTCACTTTCCCTTTCTAGTCCTTAGTCTTGTTGTCTGTAAAATAAAGGGGCTGGACTAACTGATCTCTAAGGAGTCTTTTAACTTTCCTGTGACTGTTTATGCTGTTCCCTCTACCTGGCACACAGGACACCATGTACTGAAATTCTTTAAGACTAAAGTTACAGACTTCCTGAAAAATCTCCAGAACATATAGAGCTTGATCCCTCATTCACTGGGTTCCTCTTGGAAGATTATTTGGAAGCCATGGGCATAGTCCTTTATCTGATCATAGTCTTTTATCATGATTATGTTTCCTTCAGTCTTAAAACCCCTACCCCAGCTCTTCACCCATGTTATGGACTCCAGTTCCTTTATCCTTTTCTTCTCATTTCTTTTCCAGATAATCGCTGCTGTATGTGCTGTACTCTCCTCTCTTTCCTACCTTGGGGAATTCACCTTGAAGGGGGTAAATCAGGTGAATTCTACACTACTCTCTAAACTCAATTCTCTTGCTCTGTTGCTAATTGTACCTTGGACTACCTCCACCATCTGCCTCCTTTGCTCCTAGTCATGTGCTACTCTTTGTGTCTGAAGCATTTGGCATGACGCCTAGCATATATATATAATAAAGACTAATTGACTGTGACTGGTTGACTGGCTAATGGTACTAGAAGGGATGTCCTAGGATTCAATGTCATCACTAAGGAGCCAGGTCTTATTGAGAGCCAGAAGATATCAGGAGCATGTGAGAAATAAGTCCCAAATTAAAGGATGTTGATTAGTAAAATACAGAATGAATTCCAGAGGACACGGTGGAAGAAGCAGGCAGACATTGAGTGGGACATTGTGAGGGTAGGTTTGAAGTAGAAGAGGATGAAAGAGAAAGTACCTAATAATGAATTATGATAATAGCTTATGCTTATATAGTATTTTCCAATGTGCCAAATATATTCATCACAACAACCTTGAGTGGTCGATGGTATAAGTATTATTATCCCCATTTTATAGATGTGGAAACTAAATCACAGAAAGGTTTAAATGACTACATCATGGTCACATAGCTAGAAGAAACAAGTTTTCTATCTCAAAGCTGTGTGATACTTTTGAATTTTTCCATATATGTTATAATCAATAACTGTGGATTGATAGACTTATGTTTATTCATTCACCATGTTTTACCTCATCTCACATGTGACCAATGGTCTGCATTTGCAGTACATCTGACCATGAGCAGGTCAGTCTGTGGCCAGGGAGTAAAATGGAAGTAATCGGTCTACCCCTGCTCCATAGTTGCAGACTGAACCTAATTCAACACTCATCAATATGTACCACTGCTCACAGGGGAAAACAAAAAAGATAGTGTGACTGAAGCCTTCCAAACCTCTAACACCATTAGAAATACAAATTCGGAGTTCATGACCTATGAACTGTAGAATAGTAGAAACACCTGGTTTATACCAATTGTGGAGTGTTCATCTGAAGACTAGTAATCAAAATAATAATCTTTGTGTAGATCTATTAAAGTTCAGAATTTTAGAATCCATTTACTTTACACACAGAATAGGAATGGTCTAAGCAAAGAGAGAAGTTAGTGTTTAACAGGTAGGTTCAATTGGGTGATACTGAGAAAACCACTTTCAGTGTGAATTCATACCTAACTTTTATCCTGCATATAATTAGAAAATTCTGTCACTTCCTTTCTTGTCAATCTCTTTACTCCTCAGACAGATATACAGAAAGAAACAGTAGTAACTCAATACCTCTGAGTTTGAGTGCAGGCTGATTTTTCCATACTTCAGGCATCATTTCTCTTCGAGCTTTCAAGACAAATTGACTATTGATAAACTTGCAGATGCTGAGAATGTTGAAGGTGACTTGGGGATGGATGATGGTGAAATAGTCATCAACCTGAATATCCTGGGTTTGGAGTCCTGGGACATACTTTTGAATGTTTACTCCAGCTTGCTTGACCCTTAGCTACTCACAAAGGACAAATGGAAAGGCTAATGAGTCAGAAGGTTAATTTGCAGTAGGAGCTCTTTCTTAAAAATAACATTTTAATTAGGCTTTATAACTCAGTTTCCTAAGGATAGAAAGCAACAAATAAAAAAAGAGCCTTTGTGAAAGCAGTAAAGTATTTTTAATCTGCAAATAATAAAAACTTTGGAAGACAGAAAAAGAAACAGCAAGAGGAAGAAAGATCACTAAAGCATGCTTGGGGTAAAAATAATTATTTAGCCCAATTCTCCCCATCCAGCTATGCTGGGAACACATAGCATCCCCTCCAGAGGGCCAGAATAAGATTGTAGATAAAAAAGCTGAAAGGGACCTTGGAGGTCATCTAGTCTAGCCCCCACCTTCAGGTAAGGAAACTGAGTCTTAGGAAGTTTAAATATGTTGCCCAAAGACACAGAGAGAACAAAGGATCTAAACACAGCCACTCTGAGTCAAGAGTGGGTTGTTCAGCAAGACTGAACAATAATTTCTCCAAGGGAAGGTGAAAGGCCAGCTGAGAATCCATCAAGGACATTGACATGTACGGTGCTTACATGTTTCCCTCATTAGGATGGAAGTTCCTTGAGGGCTAGGACTATCTGCTTTTGTATTTGGATTTTTGGTATTTTATCTTCTATCCATAATTTTGTAATTTGTATTTTCAGCACAGCCCAGGCCTTGCTGAATAAAAGTGTTTTTTTTTTCCTTTCACTAATTTTACTGAGGGGATATCACATGCCCAGCAATACAAGACAATTTACAGAGGGATGGAACTGTAGCACCTTGGTGGAAAACTTTATGGAGGAGATAGAATTGAGCTCTGAAGGAAGATGATGATTCTAACAGGTAGAGATGAGAAAGAAGAACTTTCCAGTCGTGGAGTGATGGCTTATGAAAATACTCAGAGGCAGTAGATGGAATGTCAGGTATAGGAAATAGCTAGAAGTCACCTGGCTAACAGAACATATGATGGGCAGAAGGGCGAAATAATAAATAGTGCAATGGTATGTAAAAGTCAGATTGTTGGAGGCTTTAATTGCCAGAGTGAGGAGCTTACATTTTATCTTAGGGCAATACTGAGCCATTGAAGATTTTTGAACGGGGTAGGGACTTGGTCAGATTGAAGCTTTAGTAGGAAAGAAGTGGATATATGTGACTTTGTAACTAATCTCTGATGCATTTAATAGTAGCTAGCATTCATATAGCACTTGAAGGTTTGCTTATCTCATCTTGTCCTTACAACAAACCCGAGCGGGGGTTGAATGATTCTCTTCATAAGCAAATGTCCTTCCAGATTCATGGATTTCATTCAAGGAATCTGACAGAGATGAACCTTCAGCATCCTCACAAAATTCTAGTGCTTCAGCACAGTTAGGGGAAATTGGCATTTGGCTTTTTTCACTTAAAAATAAATTTTGTAATTTGTAATGGGGATAACTAGAAGCCTCCCCAGCAAGATCAGGTGTGAAACAAGGATGCCCACTGTCACCAATATTATTCAATATTGTATTGGAAATCCTAGCAATAGCAATAAGAGAAGAAAAAGAAATAGAAGGAATCAGAATAGGGAATGAGGTAATAAAACTATCTCTACAGATGATATGATGATGTACTTGGGGAATCCCAAAGACTCAATAAAAGAATTAGTTGAAACAATTAATAATTTTAGCAAAGTAGCAGGATATAAAGTAAATCCACATAAATCATCAGCATTCCTATATATTACAAATAAAACTCTTCAAGAAGAGATAGTAAAAGATACCCCATTTCAAATAACTCTGTAGAGCAGGGGTGGGGAGCTTGCTGCCTCAAAGCCATATGTGGCCCTCTAGATCCTCAAGTGCTGCCCTTTGACTAAATTTCTGAATTCACAGAACAAATCCCCTTAATAAAAGGATTTGTTTTGTGGAATTTAGACTTAGTCAAAAGGTTGTACCCAAGGACCTAGAGAGCCACAGTTTCCCCACCCCTGCTCTAGACAGTATAAAATACCTGGGAGCACACCTACCAAGACAAACCCAGGAACTACATAAAGAAAATTATAAAAAAAAACTTTTCATACAAATAAAATTTAAATAATTGGATAAATGTTCATTATTCATGGGTGGGAAGGGCCAATATAATAAAAACAACAATTTTACCTAGTTAAATCTTACCTAAAATAAAGTTACCAAAAAATTATTTTACTGAATTAGAAAAAAATAATAAAATTTACATGGAAGAACAAAAAGTCAAGAATATCAAAGGAAATAATGAAAAAAATGTAAAGGAAGGCGGTTTAGCAGTACCAGATCTTAAACTATATTATAAGGCAGTAATTAGCAAAGCTATCTAATACTAGTTAAGAAATAGAAAGGTAGATTGGTAGAATAGAGTAGATAGATATATAATTTATAGCATCAAATAAACATAATAATATTGTATTTGACAAGTGTAAAGACTTAAGGTTTTGGGATAAGAATTCATTATTTAGTAAAATATTATTGGGAAAACTAGAAAGCAATATGGCAGAAACTGGACCTAGACCAATATCTTACACTATTTATCAAGATAAGGTCAAATGGGTATATGACTAGATGTAACAAGAGATATTACAAGAAAATCAGAAGAACGTGGAATATATTACATATCAGAGTTATGGATAGGCAAATAATTTATAAATAAAGAAGATACAGAAAGCAAAGTTATCTGTAAAATGAATAATTTTGATTATATTAAATTTAAAGGTTCCATACAATGAAACAAATGTAACCAAGATCAGAAGGAAAGCAGAAAATGGGGGAAAATTTATAGACAGTTTATCAGATAAAGGTCTCACAAAAAAATATATACTTTTGTCAAATATATAAGAAAGCAAATCATTCCCAAATTTAAAAAATGGTCAAAGGATATGAACAGTTAGTTTTCCAATGAAGAAACCAAAACAATTTATAGTCATATGAAAAAATGTCCTAACTCATTATTGATTAGAGAAATGCAAATTAAAACAACCTTGAGATATCACTTTACACCTATCAGATTGGCTAAAATGATAGGAGGGGAAAGTGACAAATGTTGGCGGGGATATGAAGAAATTGAGACGCTAATTCATTGTTAGTGGAATTGTGAATTGGTCCAACCATTTTGGAGAACAATCTAGAATTGCACCCAAAGAATTATTAAACTATCTATTTACCCTTTGACCCAGCAATACATACCACTGCTAGGTATATTTCTAAAGATGATTAGGAAAAAAGGAAAAGATCCTGTATGTTCTAAAATGTTCATAGCAACTCTCTTTGTGATGGCAAAGAACTGGAAATTGTAAGGATGTCAATCAATTGGGGAATGGCTGAAGAAGTTATGGCATATTAATGTGATAGAATACTACTGTTCTATAAGAAATGATGAGAGTTCAATGATCTTAGAAAAACATGGAAAGATTTGCATGAAATAATGAAGAGCAAAATGAGCAGGACCAAGAGAACATTGAATACAGTAACAGCACTATTGTTTTAAGAATGACTTTGAGTGAATAAGTTATTTTGACTATTATAAATACCCAAATTAACATGGACATATAAAGGAAGATGCTATCTGCATCCAGAGAAAGAACTAATGAATAGAAGTATGTGTAGAATAATTTTACATATATATGTGTGTGTGTGTGTGTATTTATACGTGTGTATGTATATATACAAAGTGTATATATATGTATATATATATATATACACACACCCACACATACACATATAGATAACTCTTTGTGTCTAATGGTAGCCATCTCTGGCATGGGAGGGAAGGAAGAAAAAAAAAAGGAAAAAAAGAAATTTCCATGATAATTTTGTTGCATATTTGAAAGGAACAGCAAGTTGGGCATAGTAGATTTGCAGTTTCATGGGCAATCATCTTTTTTTATTATATTACATTATGGAAATGCTTATTTTATTCCATAAATTAGAGACTAAATAGATTTTTTAAAAAAGATTCAGTTAGCAGAAAGGAGAATTGCTCCATATTACCTGAGGATGTAAGGACCCTAGCAGGCTGCAAATGTAGAAATGATTTCTTTCTCTGGAATTCACAGGATATCTATCATACAAATCCACCTGTACTCAGAGTGCGTATTTTCTTGGGTTATGAAAGGGGACATACAGCTGTAGACATTGTTTATCATCAGTCTCCCAAAGACTTTCAAGGACCTCTTATTCTTTGCTTGTCTCCTTGCCTTCCCAATGGAGAAAGTAGTCCTGGATCTCTCATGACCTTGTCCAGGAGTAACCCATACGTGACTGCCAAATAAACTTAATGACTATGATACACCTTCCATGTCAAGCAACTTGAAACATCACCTGGTAGACATTTCTACTCATTACAGCCCATGTCAGTCGGATCAATAAAGTAATGGATGGTTATTAAAAAAAGGGAGGGGGGACAGTACTCTCTAGGAATTACTAAAATTGTTACTTATGTGTATTTGCTGCAATAACTCAAGGCAAAGAGCTCATATTATCTATCCTGAGAAAAATAGCAGAGAAGGAGGGAATCAGAGCTTGACTCTGCTTGGAATTTAGGGGCCAGACAACCCTGGCCTGAAGGATGGAGGGGTGAACACCACTGTGAATTGTAGCCCATTCCTATGTAAAAAGGACAAAGATGGGAACTGAGCCCTAGGGCAGAGAATAGAAAGACTGTCCGTGCCCAGGAGTCCTCACCTTTTGTGGGTGGAGTAAAGGGAGGGACTAGTCAAAGGAAGACATAGAAAAAGACCCCAGAAACTCTTTCCTAATATCTTTTGCTGCCAGAGCTCTAGGGAATGGGCCAGCGTTATCTCTCCTGAGAGGAGTATCTGAGAAGGAAGGGAACAAAAGCGTAGGGAAATGGATGCCAAAGATATAACTGAAAAACTCAAGGCTCCATCTGCTTGGGGTATTTTGCTGACCCAATGACTATCAATCATGGCCATAGTCTTTGCATTGAGTGTCTTATCTAGTGCAGGAAGCCCATGAAACATTAACCTGCCCAAAGTGCAAGGGAGTCATCCAATAAAGCAGTATTCTGGGGACCACTGGGAACCTGCAGAATCCGTCCATCACTGCCAAAATGCTCAGACCTCATTTACTGCAGACCATTGTGGGTCTGACCACTGTGATCAGCATGGGGAAAATGGGCTCTTTTGTGAGGAAGATCGGAGAGCCCTCTGTGATTCCTGTCCATTAGCCCCAGAGCACAAGGGTCACCAAGTCCTACCCTTGGAAAAGACTGCTGCCGAATGCGAGAAGAAGCTCCATCAGACAGGAGAGGAATTTCAAATTGCATTGGACAAATAATAAAGAGAAATTTTGTCTTGAATGAGGCCTCTGATTTTGTGGGCACAGGAAATTCTTAGTGGATAGAGGAATAAACTTCCTCTATCAAGGCAGATCCACATCCATGCTGTGATTTATCTCAGGCAATGGTGTCAAACTCAAATAGAAACAAATTTTTACTTAGAAAACCACAAATTAACATTATCTATGTTGTATTGTATTTTTATTTGTTAAACATTTCCCAATTACATTTTAATCTGGTTCCTGGCCTCACTTGAGAGTTTTGTAGACCTTGATGGCCAGCTGAGCATTGCCTCTGTTATTGAAAGATTAAATAATTTTCCCAGGACCACATAATCCAGGGTGTCTCAGAGATTTGAATCTATATCTTTCTGACTCCTAAGGCTAGCTCTCAAGTGACTCCCCCTGCCCTTCTTCTCTCTCTGTTTTTCTCTTTCTCCCTCTCTCCCTCTCTGTCCCTCTTCTTCTCCCTCCTTCCCTCTCTCTCCTTTCTAAATATGGAAAAACTGACGCACCACAGTATTACCTAATTTATGTAAAGCTGAACATACAAGTCATACATGCTTTAGCTAAGCTAAAACCTCTCACTAAGAGTTAGTGCTATGGGATTTTGCTTAATGAAAAGTGCCACTTAATTATTATTGAATTATTTAATTTATTATAGTTATTATTAATAATTATTAAATTATTGGAAGTGCCATTTTTCATAAAATGGGTCTTTTCACTGTCATATCACCAGTTACAACACAGAGAAAAGTAAAAAAAAAGAAAGTGATTCTCTTACTGTAGCATCAAAGACAATGTGGAAAGGAAAAGCATTACAGAAAGTTTTCTCTTCAATCCAAAGCCTTTCTGGATACACTGGCTCAAAAAGATTCTGTAGGTTCCCTGTAGGAAAAGGAAAATAAGTCCCAGGTTTTCCTGTTAAATCTCTGTCACCTCTTTTTTTTTTAAACAAAGTAAAGATTGAAATGTTATGGGGGGGGTGGATTTCAGGAGCACCATAGAAGGGGACCTTGGAGGTCACCTAGTCCAGCCCCTAACCAAGTATCCTAGCTGCCTTATGTAGCATCTGTAATAAGTAGTCATTCAGCCTCTGATTGAAATTTTCCTGTGGTGGAGAACCCATGGCCTTCCAAGGCAGCCCAGTCCACTTTTGGACAGTCCTTAAGGATTTTTTTTTTCCTTATGTTGAACTGAAATCTGTCTCTCATTACAGGCAGCTGGGTGGTGCTCTGCCTGGAAGATCTGAGTTAAAATCTAACCTCAGACCATGACCAGCTGTGTGACCCTGGGCAAGTCACTTGACCTCTGTCTGCCTCAGTTTCCTCATCTGCAAAATGAGGGCAATAATAGCATGTACTTCCCGGGCTGTTGCGAGGATCAATTGAGATAATGAATTGTAAGATGTTAGCCCAGTGCCTCATATAATAAATACTCAGTAATATGATACCTAGCAGTTATATACTGCTTATTATATGCCAGGCACTAAGTGCTTTACAAATATTATCTCATTTGATCCTCACAACATCCCTAGCATTTAGGTTCTGTTATTATCCCCATTTGTAATACCAATTCAATATTCACAATGTTCACGGTGGCTATGAATATGCTGGTGTAGTTGTGAATCACAAAATGTAACAGGCTTTCCACATGGAGGACAGAACCAAAGCATTTATTCAAATACCAGAAAAACCGAGTCCTAGAACCAGAAAGTCAAAGTCATTATAGTAACCACAAAGATGGTACACATAGTTAATGCAGTGAACAGCCACATTCCCAAGCCTTCACAACAAAACAGGTTCCCTCAAACAAGGATCCTCCTCTCCTCACTCACGGGGCTGGCTCTCAGAAGTTCTCGGCAGAAGTTCTGGCTGGCTCTCAGAAGAAGTTCTACCACTACAAGTTCTGTTCTCAAAATCCCTCTCCTCTCCAGCCTGGGCCTCTTCTTCTATATGGTATTAGCTCCTCCCTGCCCCACTCCTTCCTGTTACATCAGCAAGTTCATCCCACTGTGAGATTCACAAATTCTGTGTCTTAATACCTGACACAATTATGAACTTGAAACTAAGTGCTAAGTATCTGTTTGCTTGCCAACACAAGGGGCATGGAAGATCTTCAAATCCCATTACCATTACCCCATTTTACAGTTGAAGAAACTGAGGCAGACAGAGGTTGACTTGCCCAATGTCATACAGCTAGCAAGTGTCTGAGGCTGGATTTGAACACGTCTTCCTCACTCCAAGCCCAGTGCTCTATCCACTGAGTGCCCTGGTTGTCCCTAATAAATGCTCATCATTCTTGTTGTTGCTCTTCTTCTCCTCTTCCTCCTCCTCCTTCTTCTTCCACTCTTTGTTTCTATTTTTGCCTCCCTCTCCCATGACAAAACAAGTCTAATTGCTCTTCCATATAGCAGCCTTTCTGCTACTTGGGCACACTGATTGTGTCCATCCTCCCTACTAAATCTTTTCTACAGGCTAAACACACTCAGTGCCTTTGACCACTCCATGTAGGACATGGCTTCCAGTCTCCTCCTTGTCCTCCCAACATGAGGTGTGTGAGCATACAGTTCCTTAAATGGGAGGCACATAATCTGATACAAAATTCTGCTCTTATATCTCTGCTTAAGTTCTCTTACATTCTCTCCTTAACTTAAGCTCTTTCAGAGTGTCCAGATGGCCAGGGCGAATCTTTTTCCAAATTAAAACAAACAAACAAACAAAAACCTTGCTGCAGAATTGAGAAACTCTCCTGCCCCATGCCAAGTTTCTGCCCAGAGAAGAGGTTTGGGGATTTTTTGTTGGGGTTTTTTTTCTTTTGGCTAATTGAATATCTCAATGAAAACAGAGTTAGCATTGAAAATGCTGACAGAACAGAAAATGATCACACACAAGCCCGCTCCTGTATTCAAGGCTGTCTCTGTGGTGCCTAGTCCAACTTCAGTGACACTTGCCATGGGTTTTCTTTCTTTCTTTTTCTAGACTGACAGCATTGGGTGGCACATGAAATTTTAACCAACAGCCTACTTTGGCAGGAGGTAGCAGTCCAAAATGGAGGCTTTTTGATACGAAAATCTTCTAGACAAAGGATTGTCAGTTGTACGTTTGAATAGCCTGCCATGGATTGAAAGCCTCAAAATACAGCCATTTGGACTGTACAAACCTGCTCTCAAATGTATGTAATCATAGCCCATCAATGTGCCCCATGGCGTGGTATGCAATGCTCACCCCTCTTAGGGAAATGAAGCTTGCATGTTTGTATGCCCACCTCATGCATGGCGCATAGTAGGTATTTTTAAAAAATGCTTGTTGATCGATTCTTCCTCGCCAGGAGGATCAGAGAATCATAGAATCGGGGAGCTGGCCTTGAGTTAATATAGAAATGATTGACTATTTGACAGAGAGGGAAAAGGAGGTCCAGGCAGGTCAGAGGAATTGTTCAAGGTCACACAGCTAGTTAGCTCATAGATTCTGAACTGGAAGGGACCATAAAGGTCATCTGGTTTAATCCCTTTACAGAAGAGGGAAATGAGGCTCTGAAAGGTTAATTGACCAAGGTCACATCAAGTAATGATCTGAGGCAAGATTTGAACTCAGGTCTTCCTGACTCCAAGTTCATCTCTCTATCCACTATACTCAGTGCCCCCACTGGGCAGAGATAGGACTAAAACCCAAGCCTCCTTAGTACCGTTTCTGCCTCCTTTTCTCCACGCTACTCTGTTTCACTATGATGAGGCTTTATTTCCACCCATTTTATAATTTTCCTTCTAGAACTGCTTCCCAGAAATCAATCAGTGGCAAAGAGGACCCTGGGGATGCAAAAGCAAGGGACGTAGTCCTGGACAAGGCATTTAAAAAAGAACATTTTGCTAGAGGGACATAAGACCCCATGAGGACTCAGTGTTTGTTCTTTTTCCTCAGAACCCTGAAAAACCACATCTTTACACTAAGCATGACTCTCCAAAGCCTCATCAGAAATATGGACTAATTTTACACATATGCAGACACATGCACAAATGTGTTTCTATATGTATGTATATATAGGTATACATTATAAATGCATATATTTCATACATGTGTACATATTATATATGTATGTATATGTTTCACACATGTATATATAATATCCACATATATATTATATATACTCTAGGCCCAGCATTCTATCCACTGTGATATGTATGTATGTGTTTGTATTACATATTATATAATATGATATGATATATAATGATGATATAATTAATATAATATAATTAATATATGAACACATACACTTATATATGTACATACATGCATACATACATACATACCTAATCTCTGAGGCCAGATTTAAACTGAGGAAGATGAGTCAAACATCTTCCTGAGCTCAAATTCAGCCTCAGACATTTACTAGGTGTGGGACCCTGGGCAAGTCACTGAACCCTGTTTTCCTCAGTTTCCTCATCTGTAAAATGACCTGGAGAAGGAAATGGCAAACCACTCCAGTATCTTTGCCAAACCCCCAATGGGGTCATGATTATCTATCTATCTATCTATCTATCTATCTAGATGAGTTATCTATATAGATAACAAAAGTTTTAAGTATGTATTAAATTAACATGTTATATGTGTATATATATATATATGAAAAGGAAAAGAATATATCCATGCATACATACATACATATATATAGATATATATATATATCTTACTAAGACAATCAGTGATATCATAATCAGGGAGAGCTTTGCAGCCTAATTTCCTGTCCTGGGCAGTCACCCAGCTGAGCTCCAGCTCTTGCTCAGATATATGTGGCTGGGGTGAGTTAATAGACTACTCACCTTTTCCAAATATGACAATACTTCTCACAATATCCCAATGGGATTTCTTCACTGGGCAGACAGAAAGAGTCAAATATTTTTCCTTCATTCTCTGAAAAGCCTGTTCCATCTCCTGTAGGCAGGAAAGAGAGAAGAAGCACCTGTATTTGAAGTGGTAATTTCAGATGTAGTGATACCTCATATTCCCGCTGTTCCTTTGTTGGTTAAGTTTAGAGGACTTCAGAGATGGAATCTCACTCAAACTCAAACTATCTGATTAGTAGAGGGAACATGGGATACTGGTCCTATTTAGAGATAATGCAAGGAAACCGTAAAGGAGGGAACCAGAAACCTTTCATGGAGCCTCTGATCATGAGGCAAAAGCAGTTAAGTCTAAACCCACCTGCATCTCTAATGTGATGCCCTTGGTTGAGCAACCAAGAATTGGTGTTTTATATATATATACATATGCATATATATATATAAATGCATGTATATAAATGCATATATATATACACACATATATATATAACCAGAATTTAAATCTGCAAGAAACTTATAGAGTTCATCTGCACCAACCACCTGATTTTTTAAGTGAGAAGACTAAGAGAAAGAGACAGAGAAAGACAGAGACAGAGAGAAGCAGATGGATAGAGACAGAGAGGCATTTATAGAACACTGTGTGCCAATCACCTTGCTAAGCACTGGAGATACAATATAAGAAATCAAAATGGCCACTACTTTTGAGATGGTCACATTTTGATATGGGGGAGGCAGTTAGAAGATCACATAGGTCATGAGTGGTAGAGCAGAAAAGTGAACCTATAACTTCTGACTCCCCCTCCAGCAAATTTTTTAAAACTACACCACTCATGAAAAAGTGAAATTCAAAGGAAAGTTTTCATGTAAAGACTTTGACTAGAAGCATGTTTAGGTTGGGATGATGCTCCAGTTATTCTTTCAACCAACATTAATTAAGTGCTATTAGGGAGCACTGTTGTGATAGATAAGAACTGAAGTTTGGATAAACTATGATCTCTCATCAATTTCATAGTCTACTAGGCGAATAGCCATAGCATTCCATGAAATTTAATGGGTTGCAGAAATCTATAAAGCACTTTATACACATGATCAAAATTGTGCCTTACAACACTGCTGTGTGGAAAGCATTGCACATGTTATCCCCACTTTACAGATGAAGAAACTGAGAGACAAGAGACTAAGCAATGTGCCCACCATCACACAACTAATAAAAATCAGAGGCAGGATATGAAACCAGGTGGGGAACCTGCAGCCTTCCCCACCCCTGTTCTAGGATAACACATAATCCATTATGACATGCTACCTGATATTTACATCTTGTCTCCCTCTATAGACTGTAAACTCCTTGAGAGCAGGGTCCGTTTCACTATTGCCTTTTGAACCCCAAGCCATAATACCATGCCTAGTTCATTAATTAATAAATGAGTATTGAACACCTGACTAATTCTCAAAGTACTATGTAAGGTTCAAAAGGGAAGAACATTACCAGTGGTGTGAAAAGCGCACGTGACCAGCCACTTTTGTGTTTGAAAATCCTCCATACACACTAACTGACATGGGACTTATGTTCCTCAAGATGGAAATTCTTTGTAGACGATATTATATTGATCACGGAGCCAATAAAACAGAGACGTCCACAGGCAGATGCCAACCTCGTAGATAATGGTTTATAAATGGATAATGCCTAACATCAGGCAGTGCAAGAAGTAATATGATATATGGGAGACGTGTGACTTTGTAACTTCTCCAGATTATCATCAATTATCATCATCATCATTGATATTTTGTAAAGGAAAGAATTGGATTCAGATCCTGACTCGGACACTGGCACTATCACAATAGGTGAATCCTACCACCATTCGGAGATTGTTTTCTTTTCTGTAAAATGGGGATAATAATTCTTACCGGGAATGGTGTGTTATAGACGAAAGATGACTATATATGGCGTCACAAGACTAGGGTTTAAATCTTGACTCTGTTGTTCATTACTAAGATGATTGATGATGATGTTATTTTATTTTATCGATATTAACACTTTTATTATTGTATTATTAATACTATGACTTTACCATTATTTTGTAACCTAAAGCAAGACATGACTTCTCTGGGCTTCGTTTTCCAGGTCTGCAAAATCAAGGAGTTGATTGTATGATCATTAAGGTCCATTCTAAATCTGGACTGCTGGGAGCTAATTTACACTGCTTACATCACAGAAGTGGTGTTGGGAAAACGTTTTATAAACCTTAAAGCTCTACATAAATAGGGTTGAGAAATGGACCTGTGATTCCCAGGTGAGGAAACTCCCACTATCAAGGCAGGTCAGAACCAGTTTTGTAACTTATAGTCTTCCCTGGGACACTGAGGAATTAAATGACTTTTCCAGGATCATACAACCAGAATCTTTCAGGGGAGAGATTTTAACTTAGGCCCCCCTGACTGTCCATGAAATTATGTAATATTTGTAAAAATGTTTAGCACAGTACCTGGCATATAGAAGGCATCTAATAAATGCTTACTCCTTTCCCTTCCTGCCCCCCCATCCACTATATTTGTATTGCTTCTCACTATATAAATATGGAATGTTATTTTTACCAAAATTTGATTTGTGTCCAGGAAGTGCATCATTCAAGTGGTCAGTCATATCCTTTTGGAAATGGTTCTAGACCTCTGAAGTCTCTTAAACTGACAGGAAGAGTAGAGACTAGAGACCTGAGAGACAGGCTTATGCCAAAGTGGCATGCACTGATTGTGTGTGGCAAGCTGCCAGGTATAAATTTCAGGTCTAGAGTAGGTTACCATGCCATTTACTGAATTGAGAAGTGAATAGATCAAAAGTCCATTCCAGTTAGCGAATGGAATGTATCTTGTTCTTCTTATCCAAGACTACCAGACACCATACTGAATCCATTCGTTCTGTTACAGGGAGACCCAATTAGATGCCTGATTCTGAGGACACTTTCTTAATAGATGAGAAGGTACTATTGCCCAAAGAACCCATCCATACCTCTTGGTTTTGCTGGCAGTTCATGCCTCTTTGGGACATCTTTGACCTTGTCTTTTTCTTCTGCCCACAATGTTTCTGCACGATGAGAAATATGACGTGTTCTTTCTTTCCAGTCCTCTCCTCTTCCTCACTCTTATTGAGAATCTCCATTGTCATATCCATGTTGAAGAAGTCTTTAGCAACTGCTTCTATGATGCCTGGGCCAGGAGAAAATACAACCATGAGTTACTGCTGATGGCAATGCAATTCAACATTTATTAAGTGCTTACTATATACAAGGTACTGTATGAGATATTGGGACACAGAGACAAGAAGGAAGCAGTCCTTTCCTTACATGGAACTTAATATGAGGGGGATTCTATGTGCACACATGTAAATAAAAGAGACAGGCACAGCAACTGGAGTTATGATTTCATTAGAGAAATACCAGGTGTGCAAACTCCCTCCACCGACATAGGCTTGCACCTACTCTGCAACTTAGTCTTAGGCGGTTGCCTAGAATCCTGAGAGGTCAAGGATGCTTAGGGTCACGTGCCCAGCAAAGGTCAGAGACAACACTTGAACACAGGTCTTCTTGGCTCTAAGGATGACTCTCTATCCACTATGTCAGACAGCAAAAAATATGTGAAGTAATTTCAAGAGGAAGAGGAGGGTGGCTAGGTGGTGCAGTGAATAGAGCACCAGCTCTGGAGTCAGGAGGACCTGAGTTCAAATTTGGCCTTAGACACTTAACACTTACTAGCTGTGCGACCTTGGGCAAGTCACTTAATTCCAATTTCCCTGTCTTCCCTCCTCCAAAAAGCAAAAAAAAAAAAAAGAAGAAGAAGAAGAAAAGGGGGAGAGCAACATTGCTTATAGAGGGTGGTGCCTAAGCTGTACTTCCTGAGATTACAAAAATAAAAATAAAGATAATACTGAATTTATATAGTACTTTAAGGTTTTTAAAGAGCTTTATAAATATTATCTCATTTGATTCTTACAACAACCCTAGGAAGTAGGTGCTATTATTATTCTCATTTTACAGTTGAGGAAAATGAAGCAGATAGAGGTTAAGTGACTTGCCCAAGGTCACACAACTAGTAAAGTGTCTAGGGCTAGATTTGAACTCATCTTGCTAACTCTAGGCCCCATACTCTCCACCCTGTGACTTCAGTGCCTAAAGGAAATTGTGTCAAATAACATTGGAAAGAAAGGAGGGAATCAGATTGGGGAGGTCTTCAAATGCCAGGATGATGATTTTTATATTTTTTTATCCTAGAGGCAATTTCAGAACCACTGAAGATTTTGGACAGGGAAGGAGAAAAAGTTATAACATGGTCAGATCCACATTTTAGGAATGTAAATTTCTTTTTAAAAATATATACATACATACAGATATACATATATATATACATACATATATACATATATATGTACATATATATACATACATACATACATACATATATATATATCTTTTTGGAGGAGGGAGGGCAGGGCAATTGGGGTTAAGTGACTTGCCCAAGGTCACATGTCTAATGTTAAGTGTCTGATGTTGGATTTGAACCCAGGTCCTCCTGACTCCAGGGCCAGTGCTCTATTTGCTGCACCATCTAGATGCCCTTAGGAATGTAAATTTCACAACTGTGTGGAGGCTAGATTTGAGATGAAATAATTTTTTGGGCAGAGAGACTTATTAAGAGGCCGCTGCAATAGTCTTAAGTTAGAGATGATAAAGGTCCAACCCCCAAATAAATCATGAAATAATAAAGTCACAGTTCTCCAGAGGGTCTCCGTAATTCATAACACAGACCCAGAATTCAGACTGGTCTCACCAATCAGAGGGAGTCACTGCTCAGTTGACAGTCGTACTGACTCTATGCTCTATTCAGAGCACTGTGATGGGACAGATATAAACAGGCATAGACTATGTGCCCTGTTCCCTCAAGAGACTCATCAGAGTAAGAAGACAAATCCACAAGACTGATGAATCCTCATACTCGAGGGATTGCCAGGAAAACAAAAATAGAAACAGAAACAACCCTCTCCAAGCTGCTTTGCCATTAGTTTCAGGTCTTGAATTGACACCATATTTCTGAAGTTTATTGAATAATGTGGTTTTTGTCTTAGACTCTGTAGTTCTCCATTACTGGGTAATTCTTTGTTAATGCTTTGAATTCAAATTAGTCTTACAAAGAGACTCCAAAAATTCATGTAGCTAATTTTTTTTCCAACCCTTAGAATAGTGGTTCTCAACCTGTGGGTAGCAACACCTTTGGGGGTCAAACGACCCTTTCACAAGGGTCACCTAAAACCATTGGAAAGCACATATTTCTGGTGGTCTTAGGAACTGAGACATCACTCCTCTATCCATCTCCAGGCGGGTCCACCCACCTGCAGATATGCCCACATACGAGTCGCATTAGGAAGGCTGAGAACCACTGCCTTAGAATTTTTTTTCAGTAAAATAACAATGATGCTCTGGCCAAAACTATACTTTTAACAAAATTATTATTGGCCTATAAGCTAATGTCTTGCAAACTCAAAGCTGTGAAATGGGCCTAATATTCATAGCGGGGCTGAATCTTGTACTTGAAGTAATGTGCTCCAAAGTTCACTCTGATGTAGAAAGAACCCTTAATCATGTGGTTTTGTCACTTGCCATCCTATTTCAGAATTTTGTAAGATTTTAAGACAAGGTATTTTTCCTATCAAAACAAGAACCAAAGGCACAAAATCCAAGGATAAAATGATCAAAATATCTGTTTAAAAAGTTATTCCACCTTTTGACACTAGGGAAACTTTAATTAAAGGCACATTTATTTATGGGAGAGATGAGAGCAGGTAAGAGGTGGCACCTGAGTGGTACTTGATAAAAATCTGAGGATACCACTAAACACAGGCAGTAGGAAGCATTTCAGACATGAGCACCATCTGAGTAGAGGCAGAAAAATATAAGGAGGAAGACAGATGGCAATCTCCCATGGAATATGGTTTAACAAGGCTTTGGGAGATAAGGGTTAGATTACCAAGAGATTATGATGAGGGGCAGTTCCTAGTTTCAGAGGCACTCATAGATTTAAAAAAATTTTTTTTATTTACTTAACTTCTAATTTATGGAATAAAACAAGCATTTCCATAATATGGTATAATAAAAGATGATTGTATATGAAACTGCAAATCTTTTATATACACTTTGCTATTCCTTTTAAATGTATAATGAAGTTACCTAAATTTTCTCCTCCCTCCTCCCCCAAGGATTCAATCCTCTACAAATGGTCAGTTTGATCCCCTACCTGGGACAATGTGGCACAGACCTCTTCTGTCAGAGTAATAGTGAAGAAGCATCGTCCCGTCTGTCCTTTTCTCCACTCGAAATGATGGCGCATTCATTGCCTAAGGAAAAAAATCAAAATGACGCATTTTCCTCCATCAGCCTAATTTTTCCAAATCACCCTTTTGAGAACTTTGTGAATCATTTAGACTTCCAGATTATATCACATAGTAGAATAATCCTAAAAGCCTTACTACTTTGGAGCATTATCATCTCTGAGAATACTCCTGTGCCTGAGTGATTTCAGGTCAGAGAGGCATCAGGAACCCTTAACTTGGTGTCTCTGTGTTCTTGAGTACAATAAGCGGCAACAGTCCCTAAACTTAAAATATAGTCTTGTTTTGGGCTCTGAGAATGAGAATAGTTCTGGAAGAAGAAGCGTCCCTAAGGAGAACTCATTCTGTGGCAGCCTGCTTCTCACATGGAAAATTCAGGGTTATGACAATGTTAGCAAGCAAGAATAATGAGAAAAAGTTGAGTATGTTGGAAAGAGGACAATTTGGATAAATTAACACTTAAATATGGTTTAAATGATTCTGTCTTCTTTCTGGAGAAAGCGTAGGGACTTGGGTTATAAAAAATGTCTAACAAAAGGACAAATTGTTATTAGACAAAAGGAAAAACACATACATACACATATATACATACATACAGATAGATAGACAGACAGACAGACAGACAGACAGACAGACAGACAGACAGATAGATAGATAGATAGATAGATAGATAGATAGATAGAGTTTCTAAGGGAAGCTGTTGAATGTTGAAAATCACAGAACCGAAAAAGACCTTTAAACACATCTAGCCCACAAAATATCCCTATCCATTGATTCAGAGATCCCACCACTAGGTATATGTAGTAAGGAGAACAAGGGTAGCCAGAAAGGTCCAACCTCTGATGAAGATGACTGCCAGATTTATATGCCCATCTCTAGTATTTTTGCTGAGCTATACTCAAACATTTCCAAGTGCCTCTTGGACACCCTAAAATGGACGTCCTATAAGCATCTCAAACTTAATATGTTCAAAATAGACATGTCAATAGAACAATTAGGCAGAACTCATTTTCTGTCCCACCCTAACCAGTAACCCCCCCCTTCTGAGCCTCCTTATTACTGCAGAGGAAACTACGATCCTCCCTGGCACCCAGGCTCACAATCTCACTGCCATCCTTGACTCTTTACTTATACTCAGATTAAGTCAACAAACATTTATTAAGTACCTACTATGTGCCAGGCATTGTGCTAGGTGTTAGGGATACCGAGTAAGGTAAAGACAGTTCCTATCCTCAAGGAGCTCACAATTGAATGAGGAAGACAACATGCAAAAACAACTGTGTGCAGACAAGATACAGGCAGGATAAATGTGGGAAAATCTTAGAGGGAATACACTACCATGAAGGTTGATAGGGGAAATTCTTTTTGCAGAAGGTAGGATTTTATTCAGGAGCTGATGGAAATCAAAGAAACCAGGAGATAGAGATGAGGAAGGAGAGAATTCCAGGCACATTGTTTGGAGGACAGGCATCAGGAAATGGAGTGTGTTGTATAGAGAATAGCAAGGAAGACAGTGTCACTGGATTGTGGAGTATGTGGAGAAGAGTAAAGAACTAGGAAGACTAGGAAGGTAGGAAGGGCTAGGTTTATTAAAGGCTTTAAAAACCAAACACATGATTTGAGATTTGCTTCTGGAGGTATACGGAACCACTGGAATTTATTAATTTTGTTGGTCAATCACTTCTGACTCTTTGGGACCCCATTTGAGGTTTTCTTGGCAAAGATACAGTAAAGATTTGCCATTTCCTTCTCATTTTACAGATGAGGAAACCAAGGCAAACAGGGTTAAGTGACTTGTCCAAGGTCACACAGCTAGTTTAGTGTCAGATTTGAACTCAGGAAGAAATCTTCCTGACTTCAGGCCCAGTGCTCTCTCCTAGGAACCCCTAATTTATTCATTGGGATAGTGGTGATAGGGCTAGAATTGCACCCAAAGAACATCAATTTAATAGCTTATCTCTCAAGTGTTATCTATTCCTAAACCTTGACATTTCTACCTTCATAATATTTCTTGTATCTTTTATTCCACTCACATAATGACCACCATGTTGGAGACTCTTATCACCTCTCACCCAGACTAGTGCAATAGACTTCTGGTTGGTTCTACAGAAATAGAAGAGATTAAGAAGAGGTGGTAAGAGTATACAAAGGACTATAGAAGAAAGATCTTAACATCACCACTAACCATGATGGTGTGGTTACGGATCTAGAACCACACATCCTAGAGAATGAAGTCAAGTGAGCTTTAGGAAGTATTGTTAATAATAAGGCTAGTGGAAGTGACAGAATTCCATCTAAGCTATTTACAATACTAAAAGATGAGGCTGTCAAAGTGCTATACTCAATATGCCAGCAAATTTGGAAAACTCAAGAGTGATCACTGGATTGGAAAAGTTCAATTTCTTAATCCTAAAGAAGGGCCATGTCAAACATGTTCAAATTACCAATTGCACTTATTTCGCATGCCAGCAAAGTTATGCTTAAGAACTCTACAAGTTAGGTTTCACCAATATGTGAACCTAGAATTACCAGAAGAGCAGGGTGGTTTCCAAAGAGGCAGAGGAACTAGAGACCAAATTGCCAATATTCACAGATTATGGAGAAAGCAAAGGAGTTCCAAAAAACCCCCATATACTTCTGCTTCATTGACTGTACTAAAGCCTTTGACTCTGTGGATCAGAACAAAATATAGCAATTCCTGAAAGAGACAAGAGTACCAGGTGATCATCTTATTTGTCTCCTAAGGAACCTGTATTAAGGTCAAGAAGCAACAGTTAGAAACAAAGATGGAACAGCTGATTGGTTTAAGATTGGGAAAGGAATTTGACAAAGCTGTATATTGTCACCTTATTTATTTAAGTTAGATGCAGAATACATCACAGGAAGTGCATGGCTGGATGAATCAAAAGCTGGAATTAAAGCTACCAGGAGAAATATCAACAATCTCAGATATGCAGATGATACCCACTCTGATAACAGAAAGTGAAGAATTAAGACGCTTTTTGAAAGGTATGAAAGAGGAGAGTGTAAAAGCTGGTTTGAAACTTAACATTAAAAACAAAACGAAACTAAGATCATAGCAACTGGTCCCATCACTTCCTGGCAAATAGAGGGAGAAGAAATGGAATATCAGATTTTATATGCTTGGGCTCAAAGATGACTACAGACGGCAACTACAGCCATGAATTTTTTTTTTAAAAATACTTGCTCCTTGGAAGGAAAGCTATGGCAAATCTGGACAGTGTACTAAAAAGCAAAGACATCACCTTGCCAACTAAGTTCCATATACTCAAAGCTATGGTTTTCCAGGAGTAATGTATTGCTGTAACAATTGGTCTACAGGGAAAGCTGAATGCCACAGAACCAATGCTTTCAAATTGTGGTGCAGTAGAAGACTTTTGAGAGTCCCTTGGACAACAAGGAGATCAAATCAGTCAATACTTAAATTAATTCAGACTATTCATTGGAAGGACAAATATTATAGCTGAAGCTTATGTGTTTTGGCTACATAATGAGAAAACAGGACCATTGGAGAAGACCCTGATTATGGGAAAGAGAAAAGGCAAAAGGGGAACGGAATAGCAAAGGATGAGACGGATAGGTAGTGTCATGGAAGCAATAAACATAAGCTTGGACCAACTGTAACAACAAGCACCCTAGCATGCCTAGGGCGGCTACTAGCACAGGTTCTTAGATCTGCTTTTCTAAAGGAAAGCAACTCAAAATGGGTTAACAAGCTTACTTTAATCAAACATATCATTTACCTAGTT
>CM053588.1:87410294-87435928 GCA_028646515.1 Pseudochirops corinnae | reverse complement strand
GGCGCCACAGGCTCCATGTGACCACATTCAGCCTATTAGGGAACAGAGTATACTTTCAAATATCCAAGGGTCCTCAGAGTCACGTAGCCACATTAGCAAAGGGCCTAGGGGCAGGGAAGATCTTTAGATTCCCATAACACCAACTTTGGGAGATACTGGAGGATAGAAGAGCCTAGTGTGGTATGGTCCATTGGACACAAAGAGATAAGACTTAATGACTCAACAATAACAACAAAAAACATGCCAGACACTGTTCTAAGCACTTAACAAATAATTTCTTATTCAAGACTTAAAACAATCCTGTGAGGTAAGTGCTATTATCATCCCCATTTAAAGTTGAAGAAATTGAGACAGAGACAGAGATTAAGTGACTTGCCCAGGGTCATGACATTAGTAACTGACTGAGGATGATTTCATCTTAGTTATTTATCATTCAGGTCCAGTATCCTATCCATCTAGCTGGCTCTGAGAGCTTGCTTTCCATAGAGTGCCTATGATATGGACAACACTAGATGTAAACACCAAGGTACCACCATTCTCTCAGGAAATGAAAAAAGCAATACTCTTTCCTGACTTCATTCATATTAGCAACTTAATTGTATGCGTACTCTATTTGGAGACTGACAAAAAGACAGGCTCATTACAAGAAAAACAAACTGAAATGAAACCTCATCTGAAGGAAAGTTTTTATTTCATAGTCCCTTCCATTTTGCCTTTTGAAATACAGTTCTTTCTTCTTCAAAACATGAGGATACTAGGCAATTGCAAATCCAGTGATCTTGAAAAACATAAATGAACTCCAAAAGGAAAGGTCCCGATACAGAAATTAGTTTCTTAACAGCTTAGTCAGTAACCCTGTTAGTTAATCAGAGTTGGATGACTTCTTATACTGGCTAATGGTCCTGTTAGTTTTTCTTGCCTTTTTTCTGGCTACTCAACCTACTTGTCATCCTCTTCCAGGTCAGCATCCCTAAAGAGAGGATCCAAAGTCCCTCTCAAATCTGACTACACTGTTGACTTTGTTCCCTCAGTAAGCTTTCCCATGGTTTAATTGCAAATCCAAACCAGTTCTAGGAAGAGAGATTTTTCTTTCACCAGAAATTTACCTTCCTCCAGTTTTGTCTTTTGAATTTTTGATGTCTAGCTATAAAAAGACCTTAATTATTTGCTTTACCAACCTAATAAAGACCAATAAATCAAAACTATACCTGATAAGAGAGAGCAAGGTAACTGTGGAGGGCATCTAAGTTTTCAACAAATTCCATCAAATTTCCTCCCAGGGTACGTAACATCCTGTCATAGCCAGATATCTTGCAGAACTTAAAAAAGTATTCTCCAAACATCTTAAGAATTGCTTCCATGGAGACACCTGAGTGAGCAAAAGCACAGACCAAGTTATCACTGAGTACCGTGGACATTATTGGGCTAGTCCATTTTCAGCGAGGGCCTGATACACTACTTAAAACTTATATTTTGACTTTCCCAGGAGGAATGTTTGTGTCCTTGGGGAAGGGAGATATTTTTATGGGTTCTATTTTGTAATTCATTATTCTAGGAGAGTGGTCATGATTATAAAAGAAATGTTGCCAGCACAATCCTATTTTTCCAAAAACATTTAATTTTTTATCATTCTGGACTTGATAAACACCAACCAACACAAACAATTCCATATGCAAAGAACAGAAAAAGGGCATTGTTTATGAAACCATTACATCTTCACTACACACAGATTGGTTTTTTAAGTATGTGTTAAATTCAGTACATTAGTTCCTAAACTGCCTTTCTTGTCTCAACTTTCCACTAAATCTCCTATTTTCTTCTGTACATTTAAAAATGTTCCCTTCTTCTCTTTCCTTTTTTGGCTCTGCATCACTACCACTATAGTCCTCCTCCCCCTAAAATCCCCTCCCTTCTAACAACAATTCTAGATATTGAGCATGTTCAAAAATATCTGTCTCATTTTTCACCTCCACTCCATTATCTATCTCTTTGTCAATTTCTGGGAAACATGTTTCCTCAGTGGTCCTCTGGGGTCAGTGTTAGTCATTGCATTGACCTAGCCATACAATTTTCAGACATATCCTTAGAGATCAAACAGCAAGTGGAAAGAACCATATATACAAACATATTTATACCAACACTTTTTATCATAACAAAGAATTAGTAACTAAAGAGGTGTCTCAAATTTGGGAATGGTTGAACAAGTTATCTTGAATGAATGAAATGGAATGCTATTGTGTTATAAGAAATTACAAAAGGGTTGGATTCCAGGAAACCTAGAAAGATTTGTATGAATTGATTTCAAAGTTAAATGAACAGAACTAGGAAAATGATATTTTACAATGATTACAACAATGTAAAGAAAAACAACTTTAAAAGACTTAAGAACTCTATTCAATGAAATAACCAAACATTACTCTAGAGGACTGATACTAAAGAATATTTCATACAGAGAGATTATGGACTCAAGATGCAGAATGAGATATATTTTTCAAGATGGACAATGCAGGAGTTTCTTTATTTGACTATATACATGTGTTACAAAGGTTTTCTTTTGCTTTTGTTGTTTGTTGGTGGGTGAAGTGGAAGGGAGAGAAAATAAATGCTTGTTGATTTTTAAAAATTATATATTTTAAAAAATATATCAGTTTAATGAGGTTTTTAGGCATAGTTCCAAATTGCTTCCCAGAATAGCTGGAAATAAATATATTCTCAGAACCTTAATATCTCTGAGGGTCAGAGAAAAACATTAAAGTGATAGAAGGTATATAGGTAGTTTTATTCTATTTTAATGGTGGGAAAAACCAAAAGGGTGAGAGAAAGGGGAATATACCAGGGAAGAAAGGAAGAAGAAGAGGAGGGAAATCAATATTACATAAATAAGATGACATGATTATAGTCCCAAGGGGTAGGAGGAACAGGCATATCATGAAGCTCACTTTCATCTGGACAGGATAAAGGAAAATTGAATATAATTATGTCTACACACACACACATACACACACGATTGTGATTTTAGATAAGGCTATGATAAATACAAACAAAATAAAAGGAGATAAGCAGAGAAATTATATCATGTTTAAAGGTTATAAATAACAAATCAGTATCATTATTCTATGTGTGTAAATACCTAAGAGCAAAGCATCTAAATATTTAAAGAAAAAGTTAATCAAATTGGAGGGAGAAATAGTAAAACTGCAATAATGGAAGACTTTAATGTACTCTTTCAGACCTAGACAAATCTAACCAAAATACCAACAAGAAAGAAGTTAGGGACCTTGATAAAACTATAGAAAAATAAAAGATGATAGATCTTTGGCAATTATTGAATGGGCAAGGAAATAAATTTATGTACTCTTAACTGTATATAGTACCCTTCCTTACAAAAACTTACCATGTATTGGGGCGCAAAGACCTCAACAAAAATGCAGAAAAACAGAAATATTGAACATATCAATTGCAAGGCAATGGAAAATTGTATTCTATAAAGGGTCCTTAAAGAATGTTAATAAAACTGAAAGCAAAAGAGACCATTGATTTGATAAATGAAGCTAGGAACTGTTTTTTAAAAACTAATAAAATAAACACCTAATCTGATTTTTAAAAGAGAGAGAGAAACCAAGTTGTCTATATTAAAAATTAAAATAAAAACTTCTACCAATTCAAGATAAAATAAAGGAAATTATCAGAAACTAATTTACCCAATTGCCAAGTTAATTAGCTAAACAGATAAAATACATAACATATATAGAAGCAAACCTATTTGTATAAGATTTGATAAACCCAAAGACCTTAAATATTGGAGGAAAGATTCACTATTTGGCAAAAAATAAAATAAAATTTCTGGGGAAACTGGACATTCTAGTACATTTAGAACAGTTGCCAATGTGATTTTCCTAAATTGCAGGTTTAATCACCTCATAGAGAGAGAAAGTAGTGAGGGGGGAGGGGGGTGTGCTAAAATTCATCAGCTCCTTATCACTTCCAGGATTAAATATAAAATTCTATGTCTGGCATTCAAAGCCTTTCATTATCTAGCCCCCCTCCTCCCTTTCCCATTTTCATATATCTTACACCCCCTACATATTCTTTGTTCCAGTGACACTGGCCTCCTTGATGTTCCTTGAATAAGATGCTCCATTGTCCTACCCCAGGCATGTTCACTGGCTACCCCTTAAGTGTGAAGTGTTCTCCCATCTCACTTCTGTCTCTTGGCTCCTTTTACTTCCTTCAATTCCCAGCTGAAATTCCACCTTCTACAGGAAGTCAATACCTCTTCATTCTAGTATCTTCCCTCTGTCAATTATTTCTTATCTATCTTGTATATAGCTTTTTGGGTAAATAGTTGTTTGCATGTCATCTCCTTGCATTAGACTGTGAGTTCTTTGAGGTCAAGGATAGTCTTTTGCTTTTCTTTTTATTCCCAGCACTTAGTGCAGTGACATACAGTAGGCACTTAATAAATGTTTATTGATCGCTTGACTAACCACCATGATAAAAATTACTATAAATACTTTTAAACATACAAATCCTTCTCCTTCGATTTTTTAGGGGGTATAGTTTTAGTATTGGTATAACTGAATCTTTTGTGATATCTTTCTCTTATTGTGTAATGGCTAACCAAATGGTGGCATATGAATATAATAAAATACTATTTTGCTATAAGAAATAATGAAATGGTCAATTTCAGAGGAAACTAGGAAAACCACTATGAACTGGTACAGAGCTAAGTGAACAGAGCTTGGAGAATAATTTATACAATCATAACAACACTAGAGAGAAAAATAATTTTGAAAGACTTCAGAATTCTGATAAATGAAATGCTAACCCACAAGCCCAAGAGAATGATGACTGAGATATGTCACTCACCTGACAGACAAGAGATGAATTTAAGATATAGTAAGAGACATATTCTCAAAAATGACCAGTGTGGACATTCGTTTTGCTCAACTGTGCATCTATATATTGAAGGCAGAGGAGGATAGTGAGAGAGCCAAAGGAATTTTAAAAAGAATTTTTTAAAAACAGCAGTGAATATTTATGCTATGATATACAACATTAATTTCAATGTAATTTATCATTGTGTAGTGGCATTGCTTTAAATTAGAATCCAGGTACTGAGCCATAATACCAAAGAGGAATGATGAAAATATACTCTTTGATATTATGGTTCAGTAACTGAATCTTAGATATCAGAAATTTATTACAGAAATTTCTTTACTAAAGAAATTTATGAGAGAATTTATAAGAAATTTATAAGAGAAACAACAAATATTTTTATTTATCAATTTTCCCCATTTAATTTTAATTACATTGGGTTTTTTGTGCGTGTGTATGCAAACGCTTTTCAATATTATATAATAAAAATTGTGTATTTTATCTCTTCTGATCCTCTTTATCCTTTGTATGATCATGAACTCTTCCCCTATTGTTAGCTGTGAATGATACTTCTTTTCTTGTTCTTTTAATTTGTTTATTTTGCAATCTTTTATATCAAGGTCATATATCACTTTGGATCTTATTGTACCATATGGTGTGAAATGGTGGTATAGATCTACTTTCTTCCAAACTATTTGTCAGTTTTTCCAGCAAATTGAATTGAGTAGTTAGGGTCTTTAGCTTTACTAAACACTATACTATTATGTTCATTTTCCCCTCATCTGTCCCATTTATTAGTTCTTCCATTGTTTGATCAACATCCAACAATTTTGATCATTACTGCTTTTGAGTAGAGTTTGAGATCCAGTACTAACCTTGCCCTACTCCATTTCCAGAACATCCCCATTAGGTCACCACTCCAGGTTTCTGGCCACCCCAGGGCTTCCTAATCATGACGCTGCTATAAACATCTAACTAGTTGACCTGAGCTCTGCTGGTTTTCAGGCTATCTTAAGTCCTGATCTGTCTGCTGGAGTTTACTGATGTTTCTCTTTGAATTTTTTGATCATTATTTAACATGGTACCCCTTTTAAATCATTCCTAGAGCTAGTGTATAAGGTTAAAAAAAGAATTTAGAGACTAATTTATTAAATGTCACTTTCAGAAGTGAAAGTTAACAATGATTTATAGATATAGATACATATGTAGATATAGATATGCATATACATATGTGTATATGTATATAACATACATGGACATATACATATACATACATATAAATATAAATGTCTGCTTTTAGACATATGAGAAAATTTTCTCAGGTGGGAAACGCCTTAAAAGATGGTTTGTAAATGTGTGACTGATGATTCTGGAGTGATTCCTAAAATCCCATTGGAAAAATACCAGTTACAAGGTAATAAATATCAGATAAACAGTAATCTATTTGAACAATATGACTTCATTGATACTATACCATAAATAATCTGGCCCCTTGTCTATACCTGGTAACCCAAAGGCAACTCTGGGAATCCCAAGGATAGCCCTAGATCTATTGACCTATTGGGCGGTGGGAGGGGTGGAACCTAAGAGCCTGTTAGAGGGACTTGACTGAGGCTAGCTGGCTGGGCTCACTGCACCTTGGGTTCCAACACACTTTAGGTTGGAGTCAGGTGTACCACAGACATTTCCCCTTACCCAAGAAGTCCCCTAGATTTCTTTTTTGGAGGATGCAGAGCTAACACAGATCAGAAGGGAACCCTCTACATGGTCCTCACCAGGGAAAATCCCAAACCTGGACCCTCAAAAGGTTTAGCCTCCCTAGCTAGTTGGTGACGGTCACAGCATAGTCAAGCCTGCTCTTCCTTATTCAATAACTTTAGCCATGGTGCCCCCTACTGGCTCATTCCATCCAGCAGAAAGCCATTGATCATGTATTGGGCTCCCATTTCTTATAATACCAAGCACCTAGGGGTCCCCTCTTAGCTCTAAAAGGGAGGCATCCAAATAATGTCTGTTTTTGGCAGAGGTGAGTTATATTTTCTAAAACATATTAAGTCAAATATTACAAACAAAGACAGTAAATGTAGGGAAGATAGGAAGGAAAGCAATGCCTCAATTCCTGTTTGACTGTCGGAGGCTTAGGCAGATGCAGACAGGAGTCTAGTAGTTCTCCTACGCTACCTGACGACACTCCTAGGAGAATTGAATGGGCTTATATTAAATTGCTATCCAAATCCCAGTCAGTGCTTATGAGTCCCTGGATGGAAGAACTCTTGAAAAGTGGTTTGTTCCTTCCTTCCTCCCTTTCCCCTGCCCTCCCTCCTTCTCTCTGTCCCCAGCTTGTCCAGGCTGAGAGAAAACAGCTGTGCTTCCTGCTGGACCGCGCTGCTCTGAACAGGTGTGCATCATTACCTGCCAAGGAAAGCATATAGAAGGAGGAGGGCCTCCCAGGCTCCCTAGGACCTGTCTCATGAGGTGCTTGCTGACTGGAAGCCAAGCTAGTTTAAAGCAACAAAACTAGTCTGTGAATATAAAACTTTTTGCTTGGTCTTTCCATCTAAAAATCTATTTGTTCGGTCTTTTCAGTCATGTCTGACTCTTTGTGATCCCATTTAGAGTTTTCTTAGTAGAGATACTCTAGTGTTTTGCCATTTCTCTCTGCATTTCATTTTACGGATGAAGAGACTGAGGCTTCATTTTGACTCCACTATTTCTGGCAGTGATATCACCATTTAGTTAATCTGCCTTCTTCAGAACCCTTGTTTTGACTCTTCTCCTATACCTCTAAAATCCAATCAGTTACCAAGTCCTGTCTCCTGTACCTCTGTCAATAAAGAGGACTCCCCTCTTCCCTGGGACTCCCCACGGCAAATCACAATTTCCCTACAATTTAATAGATGATCTTTGAGAGTGACCTCCACCAAAAAAAAAAATGAAATTAACATTCTATAGCCAATGTGGCCATGAGCTTCTCTCAGTAGTCTGGTCCTCAGATGACTGCCATACAGTCTATCACTGGAACCAAACTTGAAGCCTTCCAAGATGAAGGTCTGTCAGAGGGGGAAAAAGGACTTTTGGGGGATTTAGGAGGAAAAAAGAGACTTTGAGGATGGAAGTAGTTGTTTCAACTGAAGGATTAGAAAAGACTTCATGCATTTAACCTTAAAGAAAAAGGATTTCAAAAGTCAAAAATGAGGAGGGAGTATATTCCAATGATGGAGAATCCAGAACAACATCAAAGAATGGTGAAAAGTCAGATTTCACTGAAATTTAGATTCTGTAAACTGGGACAGCAGAAAATAATACCAGAAAGATAGGCTAGAATCAGAACGCTAAAGGTCTTTTGCTAGGTTTTGGAGTTTGTGTTTTTTCTACAGGTAAAAGGGAGACCATGAAGGCTTTTGCTCTCTAGAAAGGGGAATGATCCAGTTAAACCGTCACATTAGGAAGATTATCTTAGCAGCTGTGTGGAGGGAGAATGGATTAGAGAGTTGAGAAACTGGTAATAGAGAGACTATTTAGAAGGTTATTATAAAAACCTAGGGGTTAAGAGATGAAGACCTGAATTAGTGTTATGAATGTGAAAACAGGGAGAAGAGAAGGATATTGATGAGGGGGATATTGATGTGGTAGAACCAACAGGAAATGGAAACTAAATAAATATGGTAGGTGACAGATGGGATGGTGCTGATATTTCAAGCCTGAATGACTGGGAAAATAAAAATGTTATCAATGGAAATAGGAAAATTTGGAGGAGGGAACGAGGAGGGAATGATAAGTTCAGTTTGGGATGTGATGAGTTTGACTTTCCATCAGACTAGATGGCAAGTAGAGATGACTAGCACATAGTTGGAGGTACAGGCTTAGAAGATAGGGGACTGATATGGAAGTTATCTGCATAGGGATGGTGATTGAAGGTATGAAAATGAAAGATCCCCATGGGAAAGAGTTTAGAAAGTGAAGAGGAAAGAATTGACATCTAGAGAAAAAACTGATAGACAGAAGTGTGAATAGAATGCTATTGCATGTGTGTTTATGTATCTAGTGGTAACCATCTCTAGGGTAGAAGGTGGGGAGGGAAGAAAAAAAGAGGAAAAAAAGAAATTTCCATGATAACTTTATTATATATTTAAAAGGAATAGCAAGTTATATATAATAGATTTGTAGTTTCATTTGCAATCATCGTTTTAAAATTATACTGTTATAAAAATGCTTGTTTTATTCCATAAACTAAAAATAAAATAAATATTTTTTAAATTACTAAAAAAAAGAAAGTGAAGAGGAGGACCTGGACAGATACTGTGGGAATACCCAAACTTAGGAGCAGTAGGTGGACCATAAAACAGTAAGGAAAGTTGAAAAGGATCAACCAGACAGGTAGAAAAAAAACCACACGAGGAAAGAAAAAGAAAAAAAACCAGGAAGGGCAAAGGAGGAGAGAATATCAAGAAGGATGTTGTCAAGTGTCAAATACTGAATTATCAATGTTGCAAAATAACAGAGCAAATAGAGTAGGAGGTGATGTGGAAAGTGTCAAGGACACAAGAGGTTAACCTTGGCAAAGAATTGGGCCATCACATTCTCTGAGATGGTAGCAAAGAAGGAAAGGATGAGGGATGGGCTGGGGAGGTTCTGAGATATGGAAGAGAGGAGGTAAGGGACCTTAGTCTTCTTGGCCAAGAAGATGAACCCTGCCTTTCACAGACAAGATACTCTGGGGAATGAAGGAAAATCAGAAGTTGATATTTACACTGTGAGATTATTTCAACACTTAAAAGGATCTGTGATTTCATTTGTTTGGAATAACAACCCATTTGCCCCTTTTCCTTAATTTATCTATAATGTAGTCAATAGGTCTTACACTCATTGTGAATAGTGACTATTTTTTTTTAATAGTCCTTAACACCTAGCACGGGGCTTAGCACATAGTAGGTACTTAAATACTTGTTCATTATTTGGAGAGTTGCTGTATTCTGAAAGAGGTGACTTGCCTACAGTCAAGCAGATAGTATTTGCCAGAGTCTGGATCTGAACCCAAGATGCATTGACTTCAAGTTTCAACACTCTGTGCTATGCTGCAATGTTGGACTTGGAATCAGACACATCTAGGTTCAAATCTCACCACTATCTAACACCTAGATGTATGACCATAGGCAGTCACTTAACTCTCTGAGTCACAGGCAACTTAAAGTTTACAAAAACAGAATTCACATAAGATCTGAGTAGGAAGCCATGGTTGTGGTGAGTTGGCTGCAGGAAGTTTGGTCGTATCTTTTGGAAATAACAGAATGTAAGTTTTCATTTTGACTTAGTATGTTGGACAACTTTGGATGGAAACATGTCATCCTTGGGAATATACAGCAAGTGTTTCTGCCACATGTTTTGTCTCTTTGGATAACTGAGGGGCATTTGGAAATTTCCAAAGGCAGAAAGAAAATTGTGAGACATTGTAAGTGACAACAAGTTGGCTATGTCTTTGTCCTTTGCCCTTGAGAGAAACTTCCTGTCTGCCATGTAGGGTGCAAGCAGCATAAAGTTGTGCCTGAGGCTTTTTGCCTATCCTATGAGCAAGCAATGGTTCATTTTGAGAATTGAATTCCTGGGTTGCCGTGTAAGTAACAGTGATAAAGGAACCACTGCAATTTGGCTAAGATTTAGGGACTGGAGATTGTCAGGCATTAGAGGTTCTCATAGCCAGAAGCTGCATCTGTGGTGACTGAGACCCATGAGTCTAGACCAGTACTGTGTAGGTGATACCAATCTAGGAGAAGACACAACAACCAGAGTTCAGAGAGATCCCAGGTGATGGAAATTATCAATCCTATATGTGCAGTCTGATGGATTTGTGAGCCATTTGTGGGGAGACTAAGCACCACTCCTTGGCTTGTCCTATCTTCCCTTCATCGCATGCAGCTCAAGTCTCAGATATACACACCTTTCTTCCTCATTTTCTATTTACAATCCCCAAGTGAGTGCAATTCAGAAATTTCCCAGTTGTACCCAAAGAACAAGAAAGGTAACTGGCAAGAGTTTCAGAAAAAAGTTGAGGCAAAGAGTTCCGTGTGGACATGCTTAATATTTTCCTTTCATTTCTGCTACATTCAGTCAACCAACAAGTATCTCTTAAGTGCTGACTATCTATTAGGTTCTAGGGATTCAAAAACAAATACATAACAGTCCCTGAATTCAAGGAGCTTTACATGACCACTTTAGGTTGATTGCCATTTACTGTGAATTTAGGAGTAAGTGGGGACTGGATAATTCAATAGCAGAAGAAAATTCCAGAGAGGTGAAGTTTTTTTTAATATTGTGAGCAACTTTTCAAATCATCCTCTAGATAAATTCAGAACCTGAACAGTATAGATTTTAAACTACTCTGCCTGGGGGCTCAGAACCATGATGTATACTGTTTTAGAGGCTACCTTGTACATACACCAGCGAGCCTCCAATGAGTCCTCTGACCTCGTGACTTGAGTAGAGCTCCACCTGGTGAAGAACTGAGATATTATATTCCTCTGCTAGATAATTAACAGTGGCCTACTTTAGACTTAAAGAGAGCCTTTGTTTTTAGGTTTAAGGAAGACAGTATATGGGCTATTAGGGGCTGCTTTCACTAATGCAGTGTCCCAGGGGTCACATAGTTTACATACAAAGTACCAAGTGTCATAAATGATATCACCAAGTCTTTCCTAATTTTATTCATCTGTGCATACTTAGGAAAGCTTCCTTAGACTTGCTAATGTTATCTTTGGTTTGGTTTTGGTGTTCATGAGACTGGGTCTCTCTATCTTGTTGGAATTAGAAGGGTAGAACTTCCTTCACAGGACTGATCCCACACTGGTTTCCACAAACATTTTGACTTGCTCCATTTCTGACCAGAGGTCGGTTTGCCCCTCGTGAGGCATCCTGATGGCTCCTTGGTTGCCAGAGGCTCACCATATTGATGCTAGACTCTGTAAGTAGTATCCCCACCACACCTAAAAACTCCAGAGCTCTAGAGATCTGTCAGCCTCAGCTTCCCTGGTAGCTGCATTTGCTGGAATGGTCCGCCGGATCAGGGTCCTAATGTTATCTTACAGTTAAGACAGAAACTTCAAGAACCAGAGGCCATTTGCCTGACAAAGATTTCCTTGACTCTTCTAACTATCTTCCTGGGCACTCATATCAGAGAGCATGTCTACTGCCAGCCGAGCATGCTGTATTCATCCCCAAACACAAATTCCCATGGAAATTGAATCCAAATAGCCCAGTTCTGTTTTCTTTTAGGATATCTTCATGCTATCATTTCTCCAGTGTTCCAACAAAAGAATTAACTAGATGGTTCATTGCTATTTGTTCCCTCTGACAGTTGTCATTTCTCATACAGAAATGGTTAGGTTTATTGCTTGAAAGCATTTGACTATTAGATTCTTAGCAGTTATAGTATGGGTTGCCATAGCTATGGCAAATTACTGTGTGTGTGTATGTGTGTGTGTGTGTGTGTGTGCGCATGTTTTGTGTGTATTTTACCACTTCAGTTCACTAATAACCTACTTATGTGCTAAGTAGGCATTTATTCATATACAAAATAATTACTTATGAAATGCTCAAAGTGCCATCTGGTCCTGTCTTGAACTATGCTAATCAGAAAGCATCCTGTTGCAGTGGCCTTGAAAAACCTCAACAGCTGCTTAAAAGTAGTAGATTTAGGTCCCAGAGCTTGTTTGTACCAGCAGAGAAGACAATGCAACTTAATCATAATAATAATGATCCTTATAGCAGCTCTCTCTGTTGATCTTAATATTCTTTACAGTTAAGTGCATTGTAAATGGGTTTGAAAAATTCAGAAATCAGATCTGTTTGATATTCATCAGTTCTCTTTGTGGGGTTTAAATCTTTGAAAAAAAAAAGACACATATAGACTGCTTTACATATACCATTCACGACAACCCTGTGAGATTGGTGGAATGCAACTCGTAACCCATTTCTGACTTAGTAATTAATCCTGAGAAGTTATCAGAAGCACATAGAGGTTAAGAAACTTGCTACAGTTAATAAGAGTCAGAAGAAGGATTTGAATCTAGGCCTTTCTGACGCCAAACCTCGTACTCCATCTATTATTCCTCCTTTTGTATATGAGGACGTTGAGCCCCAGAGAAATGATGGGATGTGCCAGTGGTCATGTGGGCTATTTAAGTGTGAAAGATAGGATTTAAACACAAAACTCAACAGACTCCAGCTCTAGCAGTCTTTCCACTATACAATATTATAATTTTCTTGAATCTTGGTCACTTTCAGATAAGTGGAAGGCAAGAGTTCTCTTAAGTTTTACAGAAATCAATACTAGACAGACGAAACAGTGAAATAGCAGTAGTATCTCTTGGTAGACAGCTGTGAACAGAAGCCAGGTCTTCTCCTGGTTTAATGATCTGCCCCCTAAAGCCTCCTGCTTCAATAATCCTCTCTAATAAAAGTAGTCTCAAAGATGTCACCACTCAGATTGAGCCCTGATTTTTATTCTCTAAGCTCTATTAAAATCCTTTTTTTCCCCATTTATGTTCAAGTGTGGTTATCTCCCAAATCCCTATTTCACACTTAATGATTTCTATAACCTTTATTTCAGGAATATGAGCTTTTATTCTGGATAAGAAAAAATCTTATGTTTAGTACTAACTACAGCAATTTTTTTTTAAAACCTTAGAAATGTGGAACCTCCCTTCTCTTACTACCAGTTCCCCACATGGGTTCCTCTTTCCTCAAATCTCTCAGGCCACTTTTTAACTCTTCCATGCATTTAATTATTCTATCTTGTATTATAATTCTTTGTGCACATATCTTATCCCTCCTTCCCTCTAACCTCTCTAACAGCTGGGACAATGTAGGTTTGTTTTTTAAAAAAATATCGTCAGCACATTGTGCCGTAACCTACATATACCTGTGCCTTACACGTAGTTAACAAGCAATCAATGCCAAGAAGTTGATGCCAGGGCACCAACACACCTTAATTTAGGCAGGTAGGAGAGATCTTTCCACCTGGGTTGTGCTATCTCTGTACCTTTCCCTTACCTATTCATCCATATATAAGAGCTGAAGAAGTTTTTAGGTGAAAAAACTGCAGGGAAGGGGGCTCTGAACCCCGGAGTGCATTGGTAGTTATTACGTAAATAGCACAAGGGTAAAGACCAGGAGTAGTCTAGTCTTCAGAGATGAAAATCTGAAGTATACAGAAAACTCACCATAAACTAGACTGAGGTCACGCCAGGAAACCTAAACCCAAGGACCAATCCTGGGAGCATTAGCTATCTGGGAGAACTCTCGTGATCCAATAAGCTTGGTGCCTAGGACAAAGATCTTCTGCCGGGGGACAGAAAAGTCCTCTAACCAAGACGCTGGTAAGGAAGAAAAAGGGTACTCTATTAAGAAAAAAACAAAATAAAGCTGACAAAGATTACGTCTCCCACCTCCATAGGTTGAACTGTTGTTTGTCTTAAGGCTGAAAGAATGGCAACCACTTTTCTAAGAGCTATAAAAAACCCACTGGCTTTCGAATGAAAAGAGCATGGCAGAGGCCACTCTTCTTATGAAGACGCTATCGTACTCTATAGGTAAGGATTTCAATTGAAGGCAGAAACCGAAGAAGCAGAGAAAAGCTCCACATGCCTGTACCCAGTGGGACTGTGCTTGGAAGCCTCCAGAAGAGGCCATGCTTTCTGGAAGAGACCACTGAGCTGCAGAACCAGCAAGAGAAGAATGAGGACATCAGTAGAAGACATCAGTGGCGCCATAGCAGTAGAAGCATGAGTTGCATTTCATGCATGTGCACTGGCCACACCTGTCCCCTGTATGTGTGCTCCTCCATGCATATAGTCTGGCTACACATTTTCCATATACTTCCCCTACATGCGTGAAGCATGGCTACATATCTTCCTTGTATTTGTCCCTCCATACGTATGTCTTGGCCACACATGATCTCCACAAGCACATCCTCGAATCCTGCTTGTTTCCATTCTTCCTATGAATGCTTTTGATGAAAACTTTGTTACAAGGGATTCTTGAAGGGAGAGGAAGGAAATGATATAATAAAAAATGAATGTGATTTTAAAACAAAAGACATCAATTTAAAGAGAAGGAAAAGTCTTCCCTTCTTTGGGTGATAATTGGATGAAGGAGGAGAAAGTGAGGCTGGCGACTTGGTACCGCCCTGCCTCACTTAAATCCCATTCACTTGCATGTCATGGCATCACCTCTCTGATGTTATGGTCCTTTTGAGAACGAAGGAAAAACAACAACAATAACAACAACCACAATGAACTTCCTCAGTTAATTCTTTTTGTTTGTTTGTTTGGTTTTTTGAGGGGGAAAGGCAGGGCAACTGGGGTTAAGTGACTTGCCCAAGGTCACACAGCTAGTTTTGTGTTGTCTGAGGTTGGATTTGAACTCAGGTCCTCCTGACTCCAGGGCCCATGCTCTATTCACTGTGCCCCCTAGCCACCCCCTCAGCTAATTCTTTAAAAAAACAAACAACCAGTGTGTGTCACCTATATAAGACCTGTGTGTAGTTTTAGATGTAGTAGGAATAATATTCACCCTGCAGTTAAATCACCTGAACTTGAGTCCCAGCCCTACCACTTATTAGTTATGGAACCATGAACAGCTCCATCAGCCTTTCTTAGCCTCCATTCTTCCTTCTTCTGGGTAGCCAGATGGCACAGTGATCAGAGCCCCCGGCCTGGAGTCAGGAAGACTTTTCTTCGTGAGTTCAAATCTGGCCTCAGACATTTATTAGTTATGTGACCATGTTTGCCTCAGTTTCCTCATCTGTAAAATGAGCTAGAGAAGGAAACGGCAAATTACTCCAGTATCTTTGCCAAGAAAACCCCAAATGGGGTCATGAAGAGTTGGACACCATTGAAAAATGACTGGAAAACAACAAAAATTAAGACCATATTTGTGCTACATCTCACAGGGTGGTTATGAAGAAAGTGTTTTTCACACATTGAAGCACTATAGAAGTGTGAGTTATTGTCATGTGTCAATGACGGTGAGAAGCATTCCTGCCCCATCCCCACTCCCCCAAACAAAGTGGACATTGGCCCTGCTTCCAGACAACCATGTCTATCACTAGGTTTTTGAGCATGTCAGAAGCAGGCAAGGAACACCTACGCATGCTCTATGGGGAGAAATGTTCCTTCACATCATTTTAAACTGTTCCTTAAAATTCTGATCCTCAAACAATCCTCTCTTTTCCAAATAAGCCATCCATAAGCTCTTGTGGAAGGCACCACAGTCTACCCAGTGAATCTGAAAGGGTGCAGAGAAAAAGGATGGAGAAAACAGATAAAATCCTCCAAGCTCTTTCTCCTTATTCTCCCTCAAATTTCTCTTTGCCATCTCCAGACCTTCTCCTCCACCTTTATCACTGAATAACAGACATATAACATTAGAATCATCATTCTAGTTTCAATAATGCTTAAGGTTCTCAAAGTATTTTCTATAGTACATATTCTTAACGTTTTTGAGTCATAGACCTCTTTGGCAGGCTGGTTTCCAAAATAGTGGGAGTTTTTTTTGTTTTTTGTTTTTTAATAATGGAAGAAAAGGCTAAATGTCAATTAGAAGTGAGTGAAGATGATGTCATTTTTTTTCCCATTCAAATTGGGATGAACAGAACCACTGAACAGAACCACAGAAATTTCTGGAGAAACTGAAGTCCGCTGAACTAGTGGATCCCAGCTTAAGAACTCCTGTAATAGAGACACAAAATGACTCATTTTTTGAGTATCACTGTCTCTCCAAAGAAGTGTCCCATTCTTTAGAAGATGAGAGAGCTGTACTTTCCTTGCAGATCTCTATGATTCCCAGTAGTTGAAGCAAATATCCCACATGCATGCTTTATTCACTGAGCCATGACTCCTATCTTAGCCACAATTCACTTTTGAATCGCCAGGGTTCTGGTGCCAAACAAACAGGGGTGAACACATTTCTAGATGGAAATGATTTTCCATGACCATTCTGTCCCCTGGATTTCTCCCAGTCGGAAGTCTCCTTCCTTCTGTCAGCCTTCATTAGGACAGCATTGCACAGCTCTGCCCAGCTCCACTCCATTCAGAGTGCCTAACACAGCCAGACAAGAGCTCCTTAATTAACACACTGATGGTGGCACTGAAGGTTGAACTAAAGCTGGTGTTGACAATGGTGGCAGACCATTAATGGCACATGCTTTGGTTTTGAAAGACTCAGTTTCTTCATTTCCACCCCATCTAAGTTTCAAGAAGTCATTTGGTTTCTCTCTTACACAGATTTTCTGTTGATTTTCTGTATCCATGGGATAAAGTCCAGGAAACTAGCAGAGAGAGATACATGGAAGTAGCTTATAGAATAGATGAAAAAGGAACCTGCTAGATCCAGAAGCTCTGAATTAATGTTATTTATTGCTTTAACAAAGCAACAAAAAGATCAGTGGGCTTAAAAAAATCAGATGAAACTGAAATATGTTCAGTGCCTTCCCCAGGCATCAAGGGTGACTACTGCCTTCTGGGAAAGCCACCTGTCTCTGTGAGACTCAGTGTAGCTGGCTGACCGAATGTGTTAGCAGGACCTCATGCTTGATTAACGATTATCCTTCCTGGGCCCAACTTCAAGATTTAGTTTGAGCACTACTTCCTACACAAAGCCTTTCTGAATCTCACTTGTTATATATCTTTGTATTTACTCATCTGTTTACATGTTATTTTGACTCTATAAAATAGAAATATCTTGCAGTCAGAGATGGTTTCATTTTTCATCCTTTTATTCCCAGTGCTGTTGCACATAGTAGGTAAATGCTTGTTTAATGAATGGCTAAATAACCTATAACTAGCCCAAGAGGAGAATTTAAAAACTTAGGGCCTCTGTTGGCTTCCCAGAGGCATGACATCGAACCAACCACTGCAGGTGTTAAAAAAAAGGACTCTTTCCTCTCTTATTCTAGAACTTGACGAGCAAATACTAGAGTTTAACAGAAGCAGAATGCCTGAGGCTTCTGACCCTTCCCACTCCCTACAGGAGACCCTAGTATTGCTCACGTGCATCACCTTGTTTTCTTTGCCCACTGTAGGCCTTTTCATGGCCTTGTGGTTCCTCAAATGTCATCATTCCTGCAAGTGTAGCTATGGAAAGTTGTATAGCCAAAAAGATGGAAAAGTAAGCATTTTCTTCAGTCCCCAACAACTCTCAAATGACAACAGCAATAAACAAACAAACAAAAAAATTATAGGTCAAAGATAGAAGAATTATAGCTATTTCCACAGAGTAAGAAAGCAAGAAAGCCAACAAGGCAATAACCTTGTGATTAAGAACAAAGAATCCTTAACACACTCACTCAGTACCTCTTCCCCACCAGGAGCCACGTTTAGACAAGGTCTACAAGTCAACCCATAATCTTGTGCTTTGGGATCCACTCCTGGATTTCACTGACCCTGGAGTCAGGAGGGCCCGAGTTCAAATCCGACCTCAGACACTTAACACTTAGCCATGTGACCTTGGGCAAGTCACTTAACCCCAGTTGCCCTGCCTTCCCCTCTCCAAAAAGCAAAAGAAAAAAATGATGAGCTCAATAATTTTAGAAAAATATGGAAAGATTTGCATAAAATAACAAAATGAGCAGAACCAAGAAAACACTGTATACAGTAACAGTTTTAAGAATGACTTTGAGTAAATCAATTATTTTGTTTATTATATAAATACTCAAATTGGCTATAAAGGACATATGAATAAAGATGCTTTCTACATCCAGAGAAAGACCTGATAAATAGAAGTATGTGTAGAATAATTTTACATATATATATGTATGTATATATGTATTTCTGTCTAATGATAGTCATTTGGGGGAAGAAAAAAAGAAATTTACATGATAATCTTATGTTTGAAAAGAATAGCAAGTCGTGCATGGTAGATTTGTGGTTTCATGTACAATAATCTTTTTTATTGTATTCTGTTATGGAAATCCTTGTTTCATTTCATTAATTAAATTTTTTTTAAAAAAAGAAAAAAGCAGTAGCCACTGATTCAGCCAAGTCAGAGAACTAAAGAATGGAGAGAATTGGGTCAGGGGTCACAGCACGAATATGTACTGGATCTGAAGAAAATGGGACTTAAATCCAGCTGAGACCAGTCCCGTTCCCTTAAGAAGCTATTTGGGGTGGTGAAAAGTAAATTTTCAACTGTAAACTGGTGAGAAGTAAATTTCCTAAAGTAGAGAAATATTGAGATAGTTTTGAGGTCCAGCCCTGGAGATAAGTCCATCATCAAAGGGGGAAGAGTCAGAAAATTAGTGACAAAGGAAATTGAGGGGAAAAATACTATAACCATCAAAGATCTCAGGAAAAATAAAATTTAGTTTAAAACCTAAATTATGTGCATTTACATCAACAGAAAATATACTAAAATTAGAAGGGAAGATAAATACCAAAACATCTAAGAGATCATAAATCTCTCTAAATAAATATCACAAGAAAATGGAAATTGAACCATCACCTGATGAAATACAGAACTCCTACGAAGACATAGAAACTCAGCAGAATATTCCAGAATGACTCAAGAGGGAAATCAGAATTTTGAGAAAAGTTAGAGGAGAATAAATAGCAGAATTTGTAGTTTACACAGTAGAAATAATTAGTAGAAGAGAAAGATTTGAATTAGTGGTGAGTTTCTGCAATAAATGAAATAACTAAGAATATTGTAGTTATGCTGAGTTATATTGGGATCAGTGAAGAAGACACTGAAGTGAAGAACAATCTAGAAGAAGAGAAACTAAAAGCAGTAGTTAAAAAGAACTCATGATCTCCTTACAAATAAAATTCATTGATTTCAAAGATGATACAAAAAGACAACTTAAGGATCATAGACCTCCCAGGAGAACATAACAAAACAAAAAACCCAAACACCAGAATGCAAGAAATAACATGAGAAAATTGATTATAATTTCTAAATATAGAAAACAAAGTGCCAATTGGAAGAATCCACAGATCACCTCAAGAAAAATTTGAAAGCCCTGTTTCAAACTCTTAAGACATCCAATGGTTCAATTTATAAATTCTAAATACAAAAAAATTTTTTTTTTCAAATGACCAGGGGAAAGATCTTCTAATATAAAGGAAAAAAATGCAAATGGTACAAGACTATTCTGTACTCACCAGAAACCACAGAAAGGAATGTAATGATATGTTCTAAAAAACACAGGAAGTCAAGATGGAATCCAAAATAGCATGCCCTTCACAATTGAACCTAACCATCAAGGAAATAAGACTTACATCCAATCAAAAACAAAAATTTGAAGCATTCCTCCCACCCCACCCCCCCACCAAAAAAATGTGAATAGATTATTCAACTTGCAAATGACCCCAGCAACAGATTACTCAGTGTACAGAGAGCCAAGCCTTGAGTCAGGGAGACCCCTCTTCCTGGGTTCAGACCTGGCCGTAGACACTAGCTGCGTAATCCTGGGCAAGTCACTTAACCCCCTTTTGACTCAGTTTCCTCATCTGCAAAATGACCTGGAAAAGGAAATGGTAAACTACTCCAGTATCTTATTGAAGAAAACTCCAAATGGGGTGACAAAGAGACATATGTGACTGGAAATGACTCAACAACAGATGTGGAATAAAAGGAAATTTTACACAGAGACAGTTCTAGATCAAACTATTGAGAAGGTAAATTTTGTCTTTAGTGATTGCCTCTGTCCTACCTCCACCTCTTATCATATCCATTTAACCTAAATCTTCCTCCCATCCTCCCCTCTGCCATTTTTACCATGGTTATCTATTGCTGATGTTGTGCTACCCCAAAATTTATCAATAGGAATAAGAGGTAAGGAGATAAATGATTTCCCTTCTCCTGGGGCAAGGTGTTGTCCATGGAGATACAGCACTGTCTCAAAGGAGTGATCCTCCTATGTGCCAACTCCTCATAGATTAGATCCATTCTAAGATCTCCAACTACAATGAAAGAATGTACCTTCCTCTCACTGTAGTCCTCTTCATTAGAACCTCCATTGTGTGAAGATTTCCCCCCCCCCCCTTTTCTTTACTCTTGCTTCAATTCCATCTTGTGCTACCATGCCCATTTTCTTGCAGTCTCATCTTCTTTCTCTCCTTCCAACTCTCTACTAGAAGTTGGTTACTGTGTGGAAAGAGCCCTGATTTTATTCTGGAGTCATTGGACATATCCTTGCTCTACCACTTACTACTTGTGTGACCTGGACAAGTCACTCAACTTTCCTGGGCCTCGATTTCTCAATCTGTAAAATGATGGGTTTGGACTAAGTGGCCCCTTCCTGCTCTCTCTATATGATCTCATACTCTATCAGAAGTCCAAATATGTAGTGTATTACAAAGAACAAGATTTTTGCACAATTATGGACACGCTACTTACTGGAAGAAGTCTCCCACTCTTAACTGTACTTTTGTATGATAGTGGTCCAGGTCTCTTTGAACCCAAACCCCCTTCACTCACCTATGGGCACAATCATCATTTCAGAATAGTGACATTGACAGCCTAGGAACAACGGAGGTGTGTGTTTCTCCTTTATACATGTACACTACCATTTGGATTCCATCAGATAGGTTCTGCCACATTTGTACCATGGTCATATGTATTTGTTATGTATGTGCCCTGATCACACATGATTCCTAGATCTATGCCTCTCCATTTATATTCCCTTTATATGTCTGCTTTTCCCTACTGATGGTTTATGTAATTTTAGGAGATTATACCCCAAGTTTATGGAAGAAATGTTTTAGTACTTCTTTTCTCACTATACCAATTCATTAAATGTCTTTGCTTTAAACTGATCATGTTACTTCCCTGACTAATAAAAGTAAACACATTAGTGAGAGTTTGTCAGCTATCATTTTTGATAGAATGAGGCTAAATCCACAAAATATCTTGAACTTCAGATAACTTATCTAAGGAAATCTCTCCATCTCTCTCTCTCTCTCTCTTTCTCTCTCTCTCTCTCTCTCTCCCTCCCTCCCTATTTCTCTCCCTCCCTCCATCTCTCTCTGTCTCTCTCCTTCTCCCTCTCCCTCTCCCTCTCCCTCTGTGTGTGTTCAAGTGCCAGGGAGAATAGGACAGGACTGCCCCTATATGTGACAAAGATAAGGGATACAATTAATTCAACAATATTGACTTAAAGGAAAATGATCAACATCAATGTTCAAATATCAATAATATCATAAGAATGATTGATATAAACCAACTGCCATAATGAAGAGACCAAATTAACCTGGAAACCTCCTCATCATGGAAGTGCTTGATCTCCTTGCCAAGTGGAAAGATATGGCAGTCAATGACAGTACCAGTTGATAATGTAAAGTCATTTGCACAATCTTATGGTGAAGTATGGTGTGAGATTACAAGTAGTTTCACTTCAAAAGATAGAGAGAAGCAGTAAAAGAAAAAACAAGCTTAAAACAAAGCTTGGCAAGACACTCAACTAAGTCTAACACCTTCACCCACTAGGATTAGGCAGTTTTCCAAGAAATATATCTCCATAACACCATTTTGCTGTGTATGCAGCCTTGATTTCTGATTGACTGAGAGACCTCTCTGAGCAAGGTCACTGTGAAAGGCACACATTACAGAGTAGAACACCGATAGAGGTGGTTTTTAGAGATGAGAGTAAACTTTTGAAGGGTTATTGTAACTCTTGGAGCCACTGACATATAGGGGAAGCTGGCCTCCCAACATGTTCCTTGCAACTCTAGAGACTGTTGAGAGCAGACTTCCCTTGGTAGTATCATTTTGCCTCTCTTGGGAGAGCTGAAGTGTTATCTTGTTCCCAACTTTCATTTACGTTTTGTTTGGATATATGGGCTTATTTTGCTGTTCACAATTTGTGAGTCTTTTGTGTAACCAGCATATGGTGAGAGGCAGTTAGACTGGTGATATTAAGCTCTAACTACCTCTTGAGAGTGATCAAGTGGGGCGGCTAGGTGGTGCAGTGATTGGAGCACCAGTCCTGGAGTTAGGAAGACCTGAGTTCAAATTGGGCCTCAGACACTTAACACTTATTAGCCATGGGACCTTGGGCAAGTCACTTAACCCCAATTGCCCTTCCAAAAAGAAAAAAAAAGAGAGTGGTCAGGGATAGTGCCTTTTTTTCCTGAGCCCCTTGTATTCTTATCCTTACAGATACTTGAGGTATTATAGATAAATATAATTCTAGCCCAATTACCTTGGAAGTATGGAAGAGAAAGGAACAAATGACCAACAATGACCCTACTTCTATTCCTCACAAAAGCAGAAATCAGTCTCCCTTGGAGAGAGGTGGCCCAGATTAGATATCTATCCATGCTATATGTAACCTGAGCTGTGTTTATATTTAGGCAGCATGAACATTTACAGTTTATACAAGCAAAGTCACCTCAGGATCATTTGAAACTGAAAGAAGAAGGAAGATAAGTAGTTGAAGATGGGAAATACATGTTAAGATTTTTCCAAAAGAGAAAGGAAGGAAATAGGCATTTATCAAGAGCCTACTGTGTACCAAGCACTAAGTACTGGAGCACTAAAGCACTAAGCATTTTACAGATATCTCATCTGATCTACCCAGCCACCTTGGGTGACAGGAGCTATTATTATCCCCATTTTACAAGTGAGGAAATTGAGGCAAACAGAGGCAAAGTGACCTGTCCAGGGTCATACAGTTAGTAAGTTTCTGATTCCAGACTGGAACTCAGGTCTTCCTGACTCCAGGCCCAGTACTCTGTCCCCTGCCCCACCTAGTTGCCTCACGATTGTGATACAGACAATAAAAAGCATAACTAAAATTTATATTGAACAACAAAAAGGTACATCTTTTTTAAATTTCAGTGTTCTTTGAGTGATGTTGTATATTTGTGAGTATCTGAAAAATTAAAGGTGATCACACAAAACAAAATGGAGAGGTATATAGTGAATGTGTTCAGACCTCAACACATTTCCAACAAGAATCCTTTAGAACAGTGGTTCTCAACCTTCTTAATGCCACGGCCCTTTAATACTCATATGTGGGCGTGTCTGCATATGGGTGGACCCTCCTGGAGATGGAGAGAGGAGCAGTGTCTTGGTTCCTAAGACCATATGTGTTTTCCGATGGTCTTAGGCGACCCCTGTGACCCCTGTGAAAGGGTCGTTCTATCCCCAAAGAGGTCGCGATCCACAGGTTGAGAACCGCTGCTTTAGAAGGAAAGGCATAAGAGATGTCATTTAAAAAGGATACACACATATATGTACATATATGTGTATGTGTATGCACATAGTGTGTGTATATACTCTATACATATATGTACATATATATGTATAGAGAAAGAAGGAAGAGGAGGAGGAGGAGAATAAAAAAAGAGTAGAAGAAGCAGAAGCAGAAGCAGAAGCAGAAGCAGAAGAAGAAGAAGAAGAAGAAGAAGAAGAAGAAGAAGAAAGACTAGTTATATGGGACAAGGAAGGCAGAGCCAATGGATAGCATGTGTTATCTACTGATCTCAAAACATCAAGATTACTTGAGGAAGGTCCCCAGCATGCTGGGTGGCAAGCTTATGGGAGGACATGCTGAAGAATTGCCTAGGTGGAACTAGCCAGGGTAAGCTGTGATCTACATCACTGAGGAGAGAGACCACATAAATTAAATTCTTTATCCATTGAAGTATCATTGGTTATACTGGAATATCAAGTGTGGAGTCTGCCTCAAAGATTTTAAAGACCATGGTGATAATAAAAATTGGAGTGATGTTGGCTTTCACTATGGTACTGTTCTACTAAAACTAATCAGTTTTATTAGAGTTTAAACAGCTACTCCAGGACCATAGCTAGCATCAAACATATGGACTTTTGCCTCAGCAAGTTAATATCCAAGATGGTGCCCTGCCTCCCTGGGTCTCATGATCCTCCTTCATCCCACATCACCCCATGATGTGACCAGATATGACTGGTCCACCCACACCAAAGAGTCCCGTGACCATGGTGCCCCTCTTCCAGGTTTGTCTTCCTTTAGATTAGATTATAACCTCTTCCAGTGTCATTATACCAGCACACTATCCTCTTTTTGCTGTTTCCTAAACCCTAAGCCCCAACCCCTAAACCAAGAGCTACTATTTTTGTCCAAGGAAAATATATCCTGAGATACATCTCTGAGCCATGCTCCACCCCTCCTCTTTTTACATATTTACCCAGAAGTTTGCAGGCTTCTTGGATCAGTTTGATTGTGATGACATCATCATATACAGTATATGTCATGAAGGCATCTTGGATTTCTGCACATGATCTGAAATAGAAAGAGTCATCCAATTCTTTCTGATTCACCAGATTCACAGATTGAGCCCTGAATTGACCTGTTGGAATATAGCAAAGCTCAACTGAGCTTTAGTCCCAGATTCATAGAATCTTTGATTCTATGGGTGTTGAAAAGTTTACCATTGTTGATGAAATGGAAATATGTGCTGGATAATAATTCTAGCTGGCATTTATATATTACTTTAATTCTTGCAAAGCACCTAACAAATATTATTTAATTTAATCCTCACAACCACTCTGAGAGGTAGGTGCTATTATTATTATTCCCATTTTACAGATGATGAAACTGAGGCAGACAGAAGCTAAGTGATTGTTATGGGAATCTGAAGATCTTCCCTGCCCCTAGGCCCTTTGCTAAAGTGGCTACGTGACTCTGAGGACCCTTGGATATTTGAAAGTATACTCTGTTCTCTAACAGGCTGAATGTGGTCACGTGGAGCCTGTGGCGCCAGGCTTGTTTTCCAGGAATG
>CM053588.1:87367257-87409794 GCA_028646515.1 Pseudochirops corinnae | reverse complement strand
GGGGTGGCTATGTGAGAGCTGCTATATGTTGCTGCTGCTACACTGCCATCTTGGCTCGGCCCCCCCCCCCCCCATGGTATTTTAAATAAGCATTGGGAACTTATCACAGCATCCAAGGGTTAAGGCTCAAAGGGATCTTGGAAGACATGAGTCCAATTTCATTCATTTTACAAAAAAGGAAAGTTAGGTCTGAGGGTAAGTGACTTGACCAGGGTCACACAACCAGCAAGTGATGGAGGTGGGATATGAATCCAAGTCTTCCTAACTCTCTCTCTCTCTTGCCCTCTGTATCTGCTACTCCATACTGCTTGGTATTTCAAACACTTTTCCCTTCCCTTGCCTCTTCCCCTCCCCACAAGTGAATACTTGCAACAAGGGAGGAATATTTTTGTCATGTTAAAAAAATGCCTCTAATTTAGCTGTTTTGCAAGGTTGAATTTTTCTAGATGGGGATTTCTTTAAATGGGATACACTTATATTCAAGGAAGAGAGAAAAGGACTTTGAATTAAACATTTTGAGGGGTAAAAATTTTGCTGATTTTCTCATTCATCCTCCACATGTACTCCCATGTCCCCCTTTGTCCATTCCACAGTACTTAGTATTTCTGGTTGCATAGGTCCAACAACTCTGTAAGGAGCAAAGATACAACAACTGCTTTTTACCCCATCAAAAACTGGACCCAAGGGCAGTTTAGTGGTATACTGGCTAGAGCACTGATCCTGGAGTGAGGAGGCCCCAAGATCAAACTTGGCCTTAGATGCTTACTAGCTATGTGATCCTGAGTAAGTCACTTAAACCCAAATGCTTGAAAAACCATTTTGGACCCAGCATTTGACAAAATATATTCCCTTTGAAAAACCTTATTAAGGGGCAGCTAGGTGGCACAATGGATAGAGCACTGACCCTGGAGTCAGGAAAACCTAATTTCAAATCTGGTCTTGGATATTTACTAGCAGCATGACCCTGGGCAAGTCACTAAACTCTGATAGCCTCAAGAAAAGAGAAAAGAAAAGAAAGGCCTCATTAAAAGTATACTTTCTTGAACTATGAGTGGTGTTGACATGGACCCATTCCTGTTTATTTCCCTCTCATGGCTTGGCTCTGGAGTCTCTCTCCCCTCCCCTCCCTTTTCACTTGTGAAGAATGCTGAGACTAGGTACTTCATATCTGTTTGGGCATTGTCACCACCCTCCCCAGAACTGATGTCACTCCTTTTGAGGAGCCACACTAGTACCCAGTGCCGCAGCTCAAAGAACCAGTAGAGTGCTTCTTCACCTTGATTCAGTCAATTCTCATTTTCTGTGCTGGCTCAATCGTGGCTCACCCTAGGGACAAATCGAATACTCCCTTCTCTTCATCCCCATGGAGACAAATGATGGCTTGCATTCATCAACACCTGTTCCAGTTTCCACACAGTTGGCCATGCCACTGTCTACTTGGTTTTGCATAGTGGTCTGAGTATGGCTTCAGACTCAAGAAAGCCTTGGACCAAGTCCCATCTCTCTGACACAAAATGGTTATGGGACCATGGCCACATCATTTAAACAACTCCTCAGGATCCCAGACAACCCTCTAACACAGATAAATTCCTAATTTTTAACAATTTATAATCTCTAAGTCCATACTAGAGTCCCTCACAGGTGGGAGTGAAATCTTAAGTCCAAATCCCACCCCTCTCAACTCCCAAAATGTATCAAGCTTTGGAAGGAACACAAAGGCCTTTGCCTTCAAGGAAGTCACATTATAGCTGGAAACATTTAACACATGTCCAAAAACCATAATATATAGAGGTTGTATTACTCTGTATATTCCTCAGTGAAGGATAAAGGTACAAAATATTATGGAAGTTCAGAGAAAGAGATATCCTGTCTAGGAAGTAGAAATCAGTGAAAGCTTCAAGGAGGAAGTCACATTTACTCTGAGATTTGAAGAATGATTGGAGTGTTAAGTATCAAAAATGGGTTGTGAGTAGAGGACTTTCAAGCATTCTTGATGAAAAAACCAGAGCTGAATAGAAAAGTTTGACATTCAAATACAAAAAGCATGAGAAGGTAAACAGGGAAAAAAAATCATAAGGAACTTATCAAAGTTTTACTATTTACATGCCAACATGGAAAAACAATAATTGTGACTTATGAAACTTTTCTCAGTATGAGGATAGTTGAAGGGAGTACAAATGTATATGTATACATATACATATGTCTATATAGGAGGGTATGTATGCATATGAATACATATGTGAATATGTTTATATATGTCTACAGGTAGAGGGCTCAGAATTAGTTGAATAGGAAGGGATGATATTTTAAAAGGTGAAACTGAGAGGTGGGAGAAGAATATAATGAGAGGAGACAGGGAGAAACAGAATGGGATAAATTATCTCATATAGAAGAGGCAAAGGATAACTGTTACAATGGAGGGGAAGAACAGGAAGGCAAAAGGAAATGGGTCAACCTTATTCTCATTGAATTTGGTTTAGGGAGGGAATGACATACACTCTACATTGGGTATCTTGCCCTACAGGAGAGTAGGCAGGGAAGGGGATGGAGGGGAAAGTGGGGGGAGAGGGTTGTTAGAAGCACACACTTTTGTAAAGGGACAGGGACAAAGCAGAGAATAGAACAAGTGGGGGGTGGGATAGGATGGAGGGAAATATAGTCAGTCTTTCGCAGCATGTCAGTTGTGAAGATGTTTTATGTAACTACACATATATGGCCTGTATTGAATTGCTTGTCTTCCCAGTGGGGATGGGGGATGAGGGAGGAAGGGAAAGAATCTAGAATTTAAAGTTTTAAAATAAAATGTTTAAAAGAATATATTTTATTATTATTATTATGTACATGCAACTGGGAAATAAGATATACAGGCACTGGGGTAGGGAGCTCCATCTTGCCCTAACAGAAAGTCAGAGGGATGATGGGGGAGGATATAGGAGAAACAGATTGGGAGAGGGGGTACACAGTGGGATGGCTGTTTTGGGGTGGTGGGTAGGGGAAAGACAGGAAGAAAATTTATAACTCAAATCTTGTGGAAATGAATGACATAAACTAAAAATAAACAAAAATTAATAATTTTTTAAAAACGGGTTGTGAGTGGGGAGCTTAAAGGAGAGAGTCTCAGGTGGAAGGAATGGTGGAAGCAAAAGCCCTGAGGCAGGTTATATTCTAGGAATGACTAATGGGTCAGCTAGACTGAACTATATACCATGGAATGTTGTGAATATGGGTATAACATAAGATAAAACTGGAAAGGCAAATTAGGGCTAAGTCATGGAAGGCCTTATTCTGCAGGCAATGGAGAACTATTGAAAGAGTTTGAAAAATGGAATGTTGTGATCAGATTCACAAGCTTAGAAAATTAATCTGGTAGCCGTGTTGGGCGGATTGAGAGGAGTGGGTGGGAAGAAGAAAGAATAGATGGAAGGACGGCAGTTAGGTGCTAATACAATGTTCCGAGGGAACGTGAAGCGGGCCTGGTCTAGGGGGGTGGTTGCGGGAAAGGAAATGATTCCTAGATATTGCAGATGTAGAATGAACAAGATCTGGTGATGGATTTGGGGGCTGGAGATTAACTGCACAATAATGATAATAGTAACAATAATTGCTAATGATAACTGACATATGGTGCTACATGGATTTTTCGTTTGTGGTATTCAGCTCTGAGGCAGGGACTACAGATGAGGAGGGGTCTCCAAGATGACGAAACAGGCTCATAGAGGTTTGCCCATCGTCATACAACTGGTGAGTCAAGTCAACAAGAGTTTATTAAGCGCCTATGTGCCAAGCACTGTGCTGGTCTGTGGATACCAAAAAAAAAAAAAAGGCCAAACCAGACCTGCCCTCAGGGACCTCACAGTCTAACGAGGGGAGACAATGTGCAAACAGCTACACTTGAACAAGACCTATGCATAAAAGATAAATTGTAGATAATCTCAGAGGGAAAGCACCGATATTAAGGAGGATTCAGAAATACATCTTGCAGAAGGTGGGATTTTAGCCGGAAATTGAAGGAAGCTACTAAGTAGAGATGGAGAAAGAAGAGCAACGGAGGCATGAAGGACAATCAGTGAAAATTCACGGAGCTGGATTTGGTGGATTGTTTTCCTATTAACATAAAGAAGCCAAAGTCACTGGATCATAGGGATAGGGGCAGCTGCGGGGAACAGTGGATAGAGTTCTGGGTCTGGAGTCAGGAAGACTCACCTTTGTGAATTCAAATCTGGCCTCAGATACTGACTAGCTGTGTGACCCTGGGCAAGTCACTTAACCCTGTTGGTCTTAGTTTCCTCATCTGTAAAATGAGCTGGAGAAGCAAATGGCAAACCACTCTAGTATCTCTGCCAAGAAAACTCCAAATTAAGTCATGGAGAGTCAGACACAACTGGAAAAGACTGAACAGCACAGCATGTATAGAGAGGAGTAAAGCATAAGAAAACTGGAAAGGTAGGAAGGGGCTTTAAAAGCCAGAGTGATCCTAGAGGTAGTAGGGAAGCATAGGAGACTAAATAGGAGAGGTGAGTTATGCACTCAGTGCTTCCTGATACCAGATCCAGCGCTCTACCCACTAAGCCACTCTGACTCGGAAAGGGGCTGAATGTAAGGGGGAGTGACGAGTTGAAGATGTCTGACATTTTTCAACTGAGTGACCTCTAAATTGAGTAGCTACTATTCAGAAAAATAGGACTCTCAAGAAATTTGGAGTTTTTAGCTGAAAAGGTATTAGAACATGGTGGGGAGTGGGAAAAGAGATTTATTTGCAATTTACAGTCTCAGAGAGTTAGTGGTGACACTGAGAGCTTCAGTGATTTAGGTTCATAGAACTATAGGAAGGCACCTGAGAGGTGATGAAGTCTAACCCTCTCATTTTATGGACAAGAAATTGAGGGCCAGAGAAGCTAAGTCATTTGCCTAGAGCCACATAGCTAGTAAGTGTTGGAGGCAGAATTTGAACCCAGATTTCGGAATTTAGTCCTCTACCCACTACACCTTTCTCAGACAAAGGTCCAGGGTCAGAAACCAGTATGGGTCAGATACCTGACCACCAATCCTGGATCCAGCTCCAAAGCCTGTCCTCTCCCCACTATTCCAGGTCACATCTCTAAATTGGGTCAAAAGAGGTATTGTAAGGAGCGGAAGAATCATTAGTCTCTTGGGCCCTAAACTTTGTATAAGTTTCCTGGGTAATAGCTTTATTCTTGACTTTAAACTTTGTTTTCCCTCTGGAAACAAGGAAGGTGTCCACAAAACACTTCAATTTTTCAAAGAAAAATTAAGTCAACAAGCATTAAGTAAGCAATTAATCAATAAACATTTATTATGCACCTACTACATGCCAGGAACCTTGCTAAGAACTGGATAGCCTCTACTATCTTCCAGGCAAGGTGCTAAAATGTGTATAAGATAATTATATATTACACATATATATAACTTATAAAGTACATAGGTTATAAATATATAACATATAAATTATATATAAAATATATACCATAAATTATATATAAAACATAATAAATAAGAAATTTCCATGTTTGAGTGAAACCTAAATTAAACAAAAGGCATTCTCCCCTCTTTCCCATCCTCACTTCTCCCTAAAGCCCCCACAACACCATGTATTCCAATGAATTCCACACTCTGCCTTCCTACTGGAAAATGTCTCTAGAATTCAGAGATTCTTAACCGTTTTTGTGTGTCATTTATTGCCCCACCCCACCGTCACCACCCACCAGCAATCTAGTGAAGCCTGTGGACTCTTTCCTAGAATAAGAATGTGTAAAATAAAAATAAACATATTGTGATTAATAACAAAAATGATATATAAATATTAAATGGAATATATAATGAATATATAAATAAATATAATTATAAAATAATGTAAGAATGTATGAAATAAAATCCCTTAGGATTAAGGAAACTGATTATATTGAAATAGTGACACCAGGAAGGGCTTAGAACTAAGAGCAAAGTACTATTAATATTTATTAGAAAGTTCCTAGAAATGTGACAAAAAAAAATATCATATAAAAAAGAAATATATTTGTGTGTATATGTATATACACATACATGCATATATACATATACTATCCATATATGCATATACACATACAATATATACATGCATACATACACATACCTACATATAACATGCATATGTTCAAGGTCCCAGGCTAAGGATCCTGCAGTCTAGATAGAACTTAGTCATACCCCGTCTGAGGAAGAAGAGTAGGGGGAAAGACCAGACCAGACCAGAAGAATTGATTACCATAGTGGCTGTTGCTCCTGCTGCTGTTGATGCTGGTGCCGATGCCAGCTCTCACTGCTCACTACTTGGTCATGAAATGATAGATTTTCCTTTTCCTCCTCCAACATTTAGCATACCATTCTTTCCAACACCTCAACTCAGGGTGCCTAATGTCTATCAAGGGAAAATGGCCACAGTCCATAGGGAAATTAGAAACCGATCACTTTGTTGTACCTGACCTATCGCCACATGGAAGCCTAACTCAGCTCTTCTCAACCACCCAGAGAAACAGTAGGGGGTCAAAAGGGCTTTGCTTATGAGGGATGAAAATGAATGAGACTTACTGAATAATTAGCCCAAAGGGGCTGCTTTCTTGGTAGCTTGGACTCATGAGAGTTTCAGGTTGAAACCTGAAGAATTACTCCTTGGGGTAAAACCAATTGGCAAAGTTTCTAATAGGCTTCATTCTCCCCACACAGACCCTCCCTCCAACTCAGGCTGAAAACAAATTGGAAGCAAGGCTTATATTCATGAAAAGAGGGACAAATATGCTTTGTGATTGTGGGGGAACCCTGTAATTATCATGAGGTGAAAGGGAAATCAAAGGTCATCTAGTCTGATCCCTTCATTTTACAAATAAGGAAACAAAAGCCCAGTTTCCTTTCCCAAGGGTGCACAAAGCAGTGATTAGAATCCAGGACCAGATCCAGGGCTCTCCCTTATCACAGAGCCTCCCTCATTAAGGCAACCTCAAGTGCATGGTATACTGACTACTCTTTTTTTTTTTTTTCAATTTTTTGGAATGGACAACCTAAGCCTTCTGTATATCTTTTGTGTGTGTGTGCTTTTTTTTTGGAGGGGGGAAGGCAGGGCAATTGGAGTTAAGTGACTTGCCCAAGGTAACACGACTACTAAGTGTTAAGTATCTGAGGCCGGATTTGAACTTAGGTCCTCCTGACTCCAGGGCTGGTGCTCTATTCACTGCGCTACCTAGCCACTCCGACCACTCTTAATAAAACCAGTTAAATAGATATTGCCCCTGTCCTTTCAAGATTTAGAATCTCTTCTCTCAATCTCTTTACACATGGAGCACCCTGGGATCTACTTGGGTATCTCCTGGCTGGGAGCTCCCTTGGTCAACTGCCATTCAGTTTGTGTGGGACTTAGCATAAAAATCCTAGAGAGTTGTATAAGACATGTAGAGGTTAGTTAGTTCTCTGATCCAAAGTCAGAGAAGCTGGCGTAAGAGGCAGGATCTGAACTCTGTTCTTCTTGACTCAAAATCTAACACTCTTATCATATCGACAGTTTTATAATACTAGTCAATTCATCTTCTGGTTTGTCAAATGCATTTTGTTCTTTTCCAGGTCCAATTAAATGTATTAATTAAAGGGAGGGTAGAGGAAGAAGGAAGGCAGCTAGGTGGTTCAGTGGTTAGAGTGACGGCCTTGGATTTAGGAGGACCTGAATTCAAATCCAGCCTCAGATGCTTACTAGCTGGGCAAGTCACTTAACCCTGTTTGCCTCAGTTTCCTCATCTATAAAATGAGCTGGGAAAGGAAATAGCTAACCATTCCAGTGTCTTTGCCAAGAAAACCCCAAATGGGGTCATGGAGAATCAGACCCAACTGAAATGACTCAACCAAAGAGGAAAAAGGAGTGGTGTCATGTAAGGACAACAGTCATTCTATAATCACAGAATGCTAAAGCTAGAAAGGCTCTTGGGGTTCCACTCCCCTCATTTATCAGAGGACCAGAAAGATGAGATCATGTATCCAAGATTCCACACAGGCTGCTGCTGTTTAGTCATTTTCAATTGTGTTCCCATTTGGAGTTTTCTTGGCAAGGATACTGGAATGGTTTATCATTTCCTTCTCCAGCTCATTTGACAGATGAAGAGACTGAGGCAGACAGGGTTAAATGACTTACCCAGGGTCGCACAGCTAATAAGTGTCTGAGGCCAGATTTGAACTCTGAAAGATGCATCTTCCTGACTCCAGATCCCTCAAGTCCAGGTTCCCCCTGATAATTATTAATTATCTTAACTAATTATCCCCTCCATTTAAACCTGAGGCTAGAGGATCTAAAACTGGGAGTGTAAATGCTGTGGGTTCATTCAACAACTATTGTTGAGCACTCACTCTGTTTGAGGCACTATGGGAAATGCAGTCTTGTGAATGGATGGTCTTAGTTCAATTACTTCCTAGTAGTAAAGGCACTTGATGTCTGTAATGTAGAGATGCCTTAGCTGAGATTGCTATATAATGAATATGGAGGTCCCCATTCTAGAGAGAATGCAAAAACAAAATCAACAAAGTCTGGAATACTTATTCTATAATATTTCTCATACTTTAGGAGTTAAACTCCCATGCAGGTGACCCAAGAAGGATCTTGCTTCATAATGAATCCTATTTTCTTAGTCTTATCAAGAGGTCTCTTGTCCATAATGCCTTTCACTAACCCATTTAAGGGGTGGACGCTAGTGGGTTACTTCCTATGGCATATTATTTTACTCTTTCCTATTATTTCTTTTCTCATCTCTTCTGGCTCCCTCTTCCACCTGTTTCTCCCCAGTTCTCTTTCTGCAGATCAGTTCAGATCTCTTTCCCCTTCCATTTCCCAGAAGTCAGTCTTAGAGTTCTTAGGCACCTGTCTGTTACCAGCCCATTTTATTTGGGTCCTTGAGGCTGATCTATGAGGGAGGGAGCAAGCTGACTCCCCAACACTACTGTAGTGGTTGGGCCCTGTCCTTTTGTGATGAATTATGTCTGCTGTACTTCCAAAGTGGAGAGCCTGCTCATTCTCAGACATGGGGCAGAGTGTGCTGTTTGTTACTCTGTAAGAGGAACATGTGGTCAGGGAGAGAAAAAAGGAACTGGAATAGGTAATTTCCATAATTATGCTTCCCAGTCCTTTGCAGTCACTCAACTGACATTACGTCTTTTGCTGCCAAGTGCTTGCTCTCTCTTCTTGAACACACACACACGCACACACACAGAACACTCACACACACACACACACTCACTCACACTCACATTGCACAATAAATGGATGCTAAAAATCCCCATTTTCTTTCCCGTGCAGCAGATGGCAGGTCTCAGCAACTCAGTGGAAATTAAGCTTTTGGATTTTCTAATAAATTTAAGCATCACACACACAAAAAAGCCCAAGCTAATTTTGATTCTAATGTTAAGTACCAGATGGCTTATCACTCTTAGAACCCAGCAGCTCTGTGAAAGTGCTCCATACCCAGGGCAAAATGGCCAGGAAGATGTCCCACAGAACGCTCAATTTGAATTTTTAACAACCAGTTGGATTCTTTAGTGAATATCATTTGTTAATAATATTGCATATGGTAATCTAGTAAACATCTCTTGTCTACTGAGTGTGTCTATCTACCCTGCCAGTTTGCTAATTACATCTGTTATACAACCAACTTGCTTCAACAGACTGTTTTCCTCTATGTAAATACTCTCTCCACCAAACTTGATTGCTACCTCTCCAGAAGCCTACGGTTTCATGAGTTGCTGTAGCCAAAAAATTTTAAAAATTTAAAAATTCACCTAGTAGACGACCTTTGGAGATGATCTTCTTTGAACTTAGTCTGGTCCTCACTCTGTCATTGGGACTATTCTTGAAGCTTTTGCAGTTTGATAAAACTTGTCCTAGCTTTTTCTCCACTGGTATAGCCTTGGACTTCTCAGCTTCACCCCCATATCATGGTGAAAGAAAGGAGTGGGGACCTCATAAACTACTTCTCACAACTGCCTTATGAACATGTTTCATATCCTGATCTGGATTGGAAGAGACGTTGACAACTGATTGAACTTAGCCCTTTTTTTAGCCTATGACATGTTTGCATTTTGCAGATATGGTCTTTGGGGAAGTGCTTTCTGTAGGCATAATGTTATCCAGCAGGTTATCAAGTACTCCTGCTCTCATTCTTTCAAAGAATTTTTTTCACAGACGCCCTTTGTCCCAACCTCTTTACAGAAAGTGAAATTTACTGTTAGAATTTCTTTCCTTAAATTGTGTGCATGCATACATACATACACACACATATATAGTACATAGAAATATATATGTATATTTCTTCTGATTTAAATATACCATACTTAGTATCATAGATACACAATAAAAGGGATAAATGAGACCAGGTAGTCTACTGCACTCATTTTACTGAGGCCCAGGGAAGGAATGTGACTTTACCAAAATGATGTATCAAAAGTAGGGTCTGAAGGTAAGTCTTCTGAATCCAGAGGCTGAGTTTTGTCCACTGTATCACGATGCCCCTTCAACATAGTATGCATCACCATGTGACCTTGGGCAAGTCACTTAACCCCAATTGTCCTACCTTCCCCCTCCCCCCCCCAAAAAGCAAAAAAATAAATAAATAAAATAAAAATAAAAAAAAACATAATGTGCATCAAATGGTGTAATATACACATCCTGTCTCCCAAGGAAGATGTCTTATTTGAGTAGAAGTCTTTTTTATTTTTATTTTTTTTACGTTTTTTGTGGAATGGAGAGGCAAGAATTCCCTCCTAGACATGTCCAGCCATGCATGCATGCTGCCTCTACTCAACTTCATGGGCCATCTTCTATACTACCTTCCCTCCAGATAGTCAGACTCTGCCCCTGGAAACTTCTTGGGCTTTGAAATGCCAGGTTTGGTCTAATCTTGCTTGGTTTCAGGCCTCCACAGCACTTCTTTCCCAGACAACTCCAGCCATTAACTCCACCTCCTTTCCAGTTCCCCAGTAAGTATTATCTTTCTCTATCAGACTGTAAGCTTCTTGAGGACAGTAACTGTCATGTTTGCTTTCATTTATATGCTCAGCACTTAGCACGGTGCTGGGAGCATAGTAAGGGCTTCATAAATGCTCTGTCTGTCTGTCTGTCGATCTGTCTATGTCTAAAAGGGTGAGGTGTCAAAGTGAGATTGCCGAGATAAAGGTCCCCTGGTTTGAGAGAAAAAGCCGAAATGAGAAAAATGTATGAAATATACATCAGAAAATGAGTTGCTCAGATAAAATGATGCCCCGATCTTTTCTTCTTCTTTGTATTTCTAGAGACTTTCAAATGAGCATAAATATTGTCTTGCTCTTTGTTCTAAGCCCTTCCTGTTGTCACTTTCTAAGTTTCATTCCTGTGAGGTTCAGAATATATGTGCAAGATTGCAAGCGGTTGTGTCCAGGCACAGGGAAGTGTTTGAGGCCTGGGAATTAGTTGGGCCACGTGGAGGTCAGAGCATATGGCACTGTCCCCGGCCAAGGGATACCGCATTGCTCAAGATTCTCTTGCGTGGGGTTACCTGCTATTCCTGATTGGCATCTCCACACCCTAGGGCCTTAATACCCTTGTGATTGCACTCCCCTCTCACAATTCTGTTCAGCTGGGCTCTGTCACGTGTGGTATATGGATCTGGGGTATATATAAGACCTAGGCCTTGGAGGTGTCTTTGAAGCCTGCCTTAGTATATGGCTTTAAGGCTTCCCCACAGAGAGACTTAATAAACCTTTTCTGTTTGGACCTCAGAGCCATAACTCTTCTGTTCTAAAAGGTACACTGGTGTCAATTAGTTGGGTGAATAACCGGTTGCCCCTGCTGGCAAGTTAGGGTCCTCTGAAAGAGAACTCTGACACATTCTAAATCAAATTATTTATCAACTTCTCATTTCTAGCCCTGGGCAAGGAAAAGGGAGAATTAATCACAATGAACTTCACCTGTGCCTTGGTGGTATAGCCAAAGGATCTCAGAACCTGGAGTGAGAAACCCTGGCCTGGAGTCTTGGCTCTACACCAGGGCTGGGGAACCTGCAACCTTAAGGCTTCTAGGTCTTTAAATGCATCCTTTTGACTGAATCCAAATTTTACAGCTTTCCCTATCCCTGGCTCTACACCTTACAACCTGCATGACTTTGGGCAAGTCACATAAACATTCTCAGCCTCAGTTTCTCAACCTGTAAAAGGAGAGTAATAATATTTGTACTCCCCATCTCACTGGAGTGTTATGAAATGGCTTTGTAAATCCCCAAATACATGTGAGCTATTATCATTCACCTCCATCACAGTGTCTCCCAGGCTCACCTTCAAGAGAATTACATGTAGGCAAAAACAGGTAATTTGTTGGCTGTGGATATGTCAGTGAAACACACAAGCAGTTTTATTTATGGTATGTTTTAATATTTGGGAATTTTATAGCATGGAGAAGACAGAATGTCAGTGAGAAGTCTTGAGAAGTTCACTTTTTGAGTTTCCAAAAGGATTGTTTATCCTTTGAATTTTCATGACAAGGGCCAGCATGCTTTTCTGTAGGGAGAGGAATTAAGAGGAGGCAATCAGAAGCTTAACCTCAAAGAAGAGATCTAGAGAATCACCTCCCTCCAGTTCTTTGAAGAGGGGTGTGTGTGTGTGTGTGTGTGTGTGTGTGTGACAGAGAGAGAGAGAGAGAGAGAGAGTGACAGAGAGAGAGAAAGAGAGAGTGACAGAGAGAGAGAGAGAGAATGGACAGGAGATTCAGTTCAATACTCTCTGAGCCTGAGGAATTGGGGACACTGTACCAGCTCCCTCACCTTAAAGGACCCATCTGCTCTATGTTTACGTATGTAGTTCAGAACAGGTTTAATGATGGGGTAGCCTGGCCTCTAATGGGAGTGGGTCTAAGCCCCTTTTTCTCCCACTCTTTTGCTTATTAATATTTCACTCTAGGACCTCAGGGACAAATTATCTAAAAACTAGGTTGTGACTAGATCTCCCCAAAGAGAAACAGGAGTAAAAAAAAAAAAAACCAAAACTCATTATAAAATGTAAATAATAATACTAATAGCTAACATTTTTATAGCACTTATTATATGCCAGGCATAGGTTAAGGGTTTTATAATTATTATCTCATTTGATCAGCTGTGGGGAGTAGATGCCATAGTTGGCTTCATTTTTTTGCAGATGAAAGAACAGAGGCAGAGAGAGGTTAAAAGTCTTGCCCAGAGTCACACAGCTAGGAAATGTTTCAGGCTAGATTTGAGCTTCCTGACTCCACGCCCAGCCCTCTATCCTTGTATTGGTAATTGACAAAAAAAAATTAATGGTTGCAAAAGAGTCATAGTGCGCACAGATAGAAAACTTGAAACAGAATTTAATCATTTAATTTAAAACTACTGTTGTACTCTCTCTGATAAGCTGATTTTTCAAACTTCATCAGAATACAAAACAGTATAAAGGAATGTCAATTAGGTGTTTTATATTTCACCTTGATTCTGGACTTTCAAAAACAATGTCCATATCCAGGAGTAAACAGGACCAGGGTTGGACCAATCCTCTTGCTACTGGTTGTCTTCTTCAAGAGCACTGGAGAAGTTTCAGGAGACTCTTTCCCTTTCCACCAGACAACTTCAACCTGTTCAGAACCAAGACCTCCAGATCTCTCAGACTCACAGATTTGTCTCCTATCCTAGACATATCATTCTTAGGATAGAGGTATTAATATGAGAGGAATTAAAACCAGACACAAAAATGGTGGCCCAAACTCTGGCTCAGGCTTGCTTAAACAGGACCTACGCTTTAGATGCTACATGCTCATGACCACGTGTTAGTCTGGGTTATGGGACAGAGCAAGCCCCCGTTCCCCCAATCTCCCACCTCCTTTTGGAGAAGTGGATGGAATCCCAATATGATTCTCAGTCAGAAAGAAAGTCACCCTGAGAATGGGAGCATTTTCTAGAAAATATTCACTGTATCTTCAATTCTTCTTCCTCAATAATCAATAGTGGGATTCAACATCTCAAAGTTCGAGTCTTTCAGCCAGGGGTGAACTGGTAAGTGTTTGACAACTAATGCTCAAAGAATAAAATACGAGCTTAATCTGTAGTATGAACATTTTCTCCATCACATTTTAAAGTCTAGATAATCAACAAATTGATAGATCAAGCTCTAATTTGTAGCATTTGCAAATTTCTTTCTTTTTTTGCTTTTTTTTTTGGCGGGCAATTGGGGTTAAGTGACTTGCCCAAGGTCACATGGCTAGTTTTTGTGTGTGTTAAGTGTCCGAGGCCAGATTTGAACTCAGGTCCTCCTAACTCCAGGGCCAGTGCTCTATTCACTGTGCCACCTAGCCACCCATTCACTGTGCCACCTAGCTACCCGCTAATTTCTAAGGTGTGTGTGCTCACACACTTCAAGCTGACTCCAGACACCATCCCTGCTTGCTTTCATCTGTGAGTTACACAAAGTCAGAAGCAGACCCCAATGCACTGGAACCAGGGAAAGCTACTCTGAGCATGCTCCATGAGATCACCCTTGTTACTGATACCCTTTGCAAATTATAAAGCGATATATAAATACCAATTAGGCCTGTCCTAGAGAGAGATAATTCCCTTTAAAAAAATTTTTTTATTTATTTTTAATTTATGGAATAAAAGAAGCATTTCCATAACATTACATAATAGAAAAAAAAGATGATTGCTCATGAAACTGCAGCTTTATTATGTACAACTTGCTATCCCTTTTAAATATACAATAAAGTTATCATGTAAATTTCTTTTTTTCTTTTTTCCCTTCCCACCCTAGAGATGGCTACCAGTAGACACAAATATGTATGCATGCATACATGTGTATATATACACTTGTATATATATGTACATATGTATATATACATATATGTAAAATCATTCTATACATCTATTTATCAGTTCTCTCTCTGGATGTAGATAGTGTCTTCCTTCATATGTTCTTTGTAGTTCATTTGGGTATTTATAACAGTCAAAATGACTTATTTGCTCAAAGTCATTCTTAAAACAATATTGCCATTACTATATACAAGGTTCTCTTGGTTCCGCTCATTTCACTCTTCATTGTTCCATGCAAATCTATCTCTCTTTTTCTAACATCGTTGAGTGTTCTGAAAAAATATCTTCCTCCTAGCAAAGTCAGAACTCACCTGCCCTTTTTGTGTGTATCTTTGATATGAGACCCGAGAAGAGTCTTCAATCTGCAAAGCCATTTGGTGTTAAATCCCATTGTTGTCATATACAGATCGACAAAGATAGACTGGCTATATGACCCCCAGTCTCTGAGTTTGACACTAGATAGGTTTGGCTGTTTTATTCCAAAGTGAACCATCTCCTTAGAACTGAGGCAACTCACAAAGAGCTAAGGTAGCCTCAGCAAAAGAACTGAGGGAGCCTTGGAAAGCATCAGCAATCTGTTAATGAACTCAATTCACCTCCAGCAAGCAACACATGGATGCCTGCAACCCATCCACAGCAACTCCTATTATTAAAGCACATAATTAAGTGAAGAGAGCTTAGTCATCCCGCCTTCTGTTACAACTTCAAATTCTTCAGGGATCAGCAAAAAGGAGAGCACAGATTTCTTAGGGATCAAGCTCCACCATGTGGCCGATGGACAGTTATGCCAGCATTTCTAGGATGGGGATGAGAGAGCAGCCCTCCTCCAGTAGACCACAGGCATCACTGCACCTGGCTTCTTAAGCCTTAAAACCTTGACAGGCGTATTTCCTTAAGGCCCAAAGGAAGCAATGTGGTTTCCTGAACAAAGCTCCAATGGTCCCAGACCCAGTTCTGGGATTATTCCCTGAGTCTTAGAGTTGTCACAGATAAACCACTTAACTGAGAACCCATTTTCCCATTCGTAAAGTAGGGCAAATGATGCATAGGATCATAGATCTGGAAGTGTAGGGGAACTCAGAAACCATCTAGTCTACCTCCTCCCCATCCCAAATCCCAGTGTTACATATGAAGAACTGAGACCCAGAGAGGCCTTGGGACTTTGGCCGAGGTTGCAAAGATACTAAGTAGCAGGGTCTGGATTCAAATCCAGATCCTATAACTCTAGAGTCAGCAGGTTTTCCCACCGTACCACATCGACTTCATTCATTCATTCATTTATCAAGCGTTTATCAAATACTTACTAAGTGCCAGGTATGATGCTAAGCCCTGGGTATACAACAACAAAAATGATTCTGCTGTTGGGTGAACAGGACTGGATACAATTAATATTGGTTCTGGCAGGTTAGGACCAACATGCCAAACTGCTGAAGTTTCAGGCTTTGGTGCACATACTGTGACTGAACTCACAGGATTTCTCAGAGGATTGCCCTTTTAAAATTATAAAGAACTATGCAAATGGGCATAATTATTAAATGTGGTTTAGTGGCTAATTCAAGCAGAATTAAGGAAGCATCATGGTATGGTGGCTCTTGAATCAGAAGACCAGTTCAAATTCTGCTACCTGTGTGGCACAAATCACTTAAATGCCCTGGTCTCGGCTTCCTCATCCATTAAAATAAAGAGAATATTGGACTACATGATCTTTGAGATCTTTCTCAACTCTAAATCTGTGATCCTATTAGTATAACCCTGTAAGAAGTCCTTCTGTACAATGTCCTGTTATATTAGACCAGGGCCAGGAAGGCAGGCTGAGAGATCTGTTAAGTCTATACATCAGGTGTGACTTTAAGGTAATGGGACTGATGGGATACTAAACACATCTGAATAGACACATTCAAGTAAGTGTTATATTCTTCAAAGCAGTCCCCTTGGAGGGTTCATACAGATTTTGTTGATGTGACTGCTGTGCTCACCATTTTAGAAGGGCCATCAGAGACTGTGGCACATATTTTTTGTGGCACATTTTAAAGAACAGATCTTTATAGGGGCAAATGGTCAACCTTTGAGGTTGAGTTTGATTTTTTGAAATAGTCAAGGAAACAAATCTGGTGGAAAAAATTGGGCAACCAATCTGGAGTTAATGAGGTGGGAAGACAGAGTTATGAGACAGACTCTTGTGTGACTTAGGAACATGTCCTAGATGCAGGTCCAAGAGAACAGTTTCCAAAACATTTCAAGCAGCGGTGATGTTGTAGGAATAAGTGTGTAGCTTGCCAAGCGACCTCTTTTCAAGGAACACTCATTTGGATGTGTCAGTCTCAGCATGTGTGTTAAAAACATTAATGTTATCATTTTATAGTCAGAACTCATATATCACAGGGTCATGGAAGTATAGAATTCGATCAAGACTCATAACACAGCTAAGTTCATCCAGGATAGCTAGGTGGTGCAGTGGATAGAGCACCGGGTCTGGAGTCAAGAAGACCTGAGTTAAAATTTCAGACACTTTCTAGCTATGTGTCCCTGGGCAAGTCATTTAACCTCTGTTTGACTCAGTTTCCTCATCTGCAAAATGGGAACAATAATATCACATACTTTTTACTGTTGTTGTGAGGATCAAATAATGTAATAATTGTAAAGTGCTTAGCACACAGTATATAGTAAATGCGATATAAACATTAGCTATTACTATGACACATCAGTTAATGTCCTTTGAGAGTCAGTAAGGTCAGGTAGGCTCTTGCTCGTATTACTACTTTTGTTTTCTATTCAGTTTACCTGAAAGGTGTTTTGTTTTTCCTTTAGAAGGAGTTAGTTCATCAACCTGTTTGCCAAGACTGGAAATTAACCAGTTGTGAGAAGCAGCATGGTATAATTGAAAGAATACTGTAAGTGGAATCGAGAGGCTTGGGTTCAAATTCCAGTGTAGTGTAATGGAAGGAAGGTCGGATTTGGAATTAGTGCAGAAGGTTCTAATCCTTCTTCTGAAACTGGGTGTGTGACAGTAGACAAGATAATAAACCTCTGAGTTTTGGTTTTCTCATCTGGAAAATGGAGATAATGAGAATCATACCTCCTTCAACCATTGTTAAAAGTAGTAAAAGAGATGGTGTCAAGCACTATCTAACCCCTCTCTACTTACTATTTGGTTCTGCAGATTAATAGTTGGGGTTTAACACAGGTGGATGGGAGCGAGCCCCATCACCCAGAGGGAATGGCAGACCTGGAAACGGAACACTTCGAGTGACTCATGATGTAGGGTCTTGTTACAAAGGAATTCTACCAAGCTCTGCTTTTAGCCTCATTGAATCTACTGGACATGGGAGCATCTGGAAAAGCTCTGGCTCTCTAAGCAGTTCAGTAAAAAGAGTACTGGGCCTGTAGTCAGGAAGATGTGAGTTCAGATCTCTGATGTGTGCTAGCTTCATATCCCTTTACCTCTGTCTGCCTCAGTTTCTTCAACCATAAAAAAGGAAGGTAATAATATCACTGAACTCCTAGATTTTTTGTAAGGATCAGATGAGATAATAATGCTAAAGTATAAAATAATGCCCAGTGCCTTCCTTCCTTTTTAGCTTCTTATTTTCCTCCCTCCTTCCCTCCTTTTCTCCTTCCTTCCTTCCTTCCTTCTCCTTCCTTCCTTCTGTCTTTCTTCCCTCCCTCCCTCCCATTCTCCCTCCCTTTCTTCCTACCTTCCTTCCTTCTTTCCTTCTTTCTTCCCTCCCTCCCTCCCATTCTTCCTCTCTTCCTTCCTACCTTCCTTCTTTCCATTCTTCCTTCCTACCTTCCTTGCTTCCTTCCTTCTCCTTCCTTCCTTTCTTCTTTCTTCCCTCCCTCTCTCCCATTCTCCCTCCCTTTCTTCCTCCCTCCCTTCCTTCCTTCTCCTTTGCTCCTTCCTTCTTTCTTCCCTCCCTCCCTCCCATTCTCCCTCCCTTCCTTCCTTCCTTCCTTTCTTCCATTCTTCCATTCTTCCTTCCTTCTTTCCTTCCTTCCTTTCTTCTATTCTTCCTTCCTTCTTTCCTTCCGACCTTCCTACCTTCCTTCCTTCCTTCCTTCCTTTCTTCCTTTTTAAGATAAAACTACAGAGTCCCTAGAATCTGTAGGCTAACGAGTGTTCAGTCTGCTAATGTATGGACAGAAATGACCTTAGGAGAGCCTTCCAATAAGCAGCTTCATTTTCCTTGGTGACTAGGGCCAAGCAAAAAAGCAGTGATCTAGTCCAAGGATGTCACACCTCTATCTTCTGCTTTCTGACTTTCTGAGTATGGCTATGTGGTTTCTGTAGGGAGAATGGTGAGGTTTCTTCAGGCCCAAAGGAAGCACAAAAGTCATTTTCAGGACCACCTAATATAGGCAGGAATGAGAAGAAGTGGCAGAGGCTGGTGGCCCTCTTGGCTCACCTTGGTCTTCCTTCTCACCCCTAGCTGCACTTGCATTGCCAACCTGAGAAAAACCTGGCCCTTCCCACTCCCACAAAGTTCCTGTGGGGTTTGTGGGCAGAGTCCCCAAGATGACATTGGAGGATGAAGACTCAAAACCCAGAATTTACAGGAGCTAGAAGGAACTTCCTACTCCCAAATCAAATGGAATCTTTCTTGGGATCAAAGACCTCAAGGCTAAAGGGATCAGAACAGCAGATTTCATCTTAACTTTAGAGGCTTCTTCTGGTTCTTGCTGGCTGCCTTGCTGAGCATGATGACTCATAGTCTTCTACTTTGCACTAAAAATACTGTAGTTCTCCCTACCAAGGAAACTTTCTACCTACTTTAAGTGGTAATACAAAGCATTAGATAGCCTTGAAGAGGCTAACTAGCTGAAAGGAAGGATACAAGTGATCCTCACAACACCCCTGAGAGGTAGATGCTATTATTATCTCTATTTGACAGATGAGGAAACTAAGGCAGTCAGAGGTCAAATGACTTGCCCAGGGTTATACAGCTAGTAAGCTGAGGTTGGATTTGAATTCATGTCTTCTTGGCTCCTATTCCAGTGTTCTACCCATAAGTCACCCAGCTGCCTCCCAGACAGTAGGTAAGAATCACTTGGGGCTATGAGGGCTGAGTGTGTCAGAGAGCAGGGATGTGATAACCAGAGGAGATGAGATGTACAGTGGAGAGCTGTGCAACAAAATCACTAGAAGATATTGGCAGCTGGAAATGTGAGCTACTGTGGACATATGCACCCTGGCCACAAATATACCCACTACTTGTCTGCCTCAACTATATACACCATGGTCTCTGCATACGTGCCCTCCCCCCTGGCGGCGTGCTGGTCTGTGGGAGAGTATACTCCAAGTGTGAATGAGGTTATCTTTTCCTGTCCCTTTATTTGGCTGGGTATTCAACTAAATGTCTTTTGTTATGAATTGCTGTGACATCCAGTTGGCTCATAAAAATAAACACATCCCTGGGGGCCTGGGAATTATGGTTCTGAGAGGTTGCTGACTTACAGAGGGGGCCCCAGATGCTACAAATAAACCCTCATGTTAGATCAGTTTATAATGAGACTTTGCCTGTTTAGTGAGTTTATGTGGGCACTGAATTTTCCCTAAGAAAGAAGAGCAAATAAATAATAAGGTTGAGAAAAGTAGAGTCATCTCAGTCTCAAAATGAATTAACTTGAGGATGTGGGTTAAGCTGACACATCCGGTCTCAGAATAGAGCTCCTGTGACTGGTTTATGCATCTGGAGCCAGGTTGAAGCTGGCCAGGTCTTCTCTCAGGGCGTCTTTGTCCTGCCTACAGGCATAGGAGTCCAATAGAGCTCCAGGTCCAGGTCACTTGAGCTAGAGGCCCCCCTTGCATGTGAGAGCAATGGAGAGACTGCCTAAGTGGCAGCAGTTGGAGGGAAAAGGATGTTTGGAGCTGAAGAGAAGATTCTAGGAATTTACTTCTTCTCTATTCAACTTTTGCCCAAGGAAAGCCCAAGGAAACCTTTAGGATTGCTTTTGGTAACTGAATTTGGTATACAACAAAATAATAATGTAAAGATGAACAACTTTGAAGTTAAGAACTCAGATCAATGCAGGGACGAGGCAGGATTCCAGAGGTTTGAGCATGAAGCTTGCTCCCCACTTCCTGACACAGAGGTCAGAGACTCAAGATGAAGAATGAGACATTCACTTTTTGACATGCCCAATGCAGTCATTTGGTTTGTGTGACTATATATTTATTATAAGGGTTTTTATTCTTTTTTTCGGGGGGTGGAGGGAGTTGGGCAGATGAGAGGAAGAGAAAATAAATGCTCGTTAATTTTTCAAAAGTAAAAAAAAAATCCTGATATTTTACTGAAAGTTGGGACAAAATGGGGAAGCTAAGGCTACCTAACTAATCATTCAAGTAACTGGTGGATTATGGGAATTGCTAGGGGGAGATAGAGGGGCAGGGGAGAGTAAGAGTCAAATCAGCTATCTTGGGAAATTAAGTCTTATCTACTCAGTGATCATGCTCCCACCTAGGAGTACCCCAGACAAAAAGAGCAGCAGTAGCTGAAATTCAGCACCTAAAATCTGTCATTGGTCCCATCCCCTCCAAATCAAGACACAAAGATCGTCTCAGGGCATGAGTCTTCCGTTTCCAAATCGTGGGATTTTCATTCAAGACTATCTGTATACATTCTTACAGCAGGCACATGTACAAAACTTTAGAAGAAAGGGGAAAAACAAAGTTTCATTTCCTGTGAAGAGTAGAGGAAAAAAAGACTACCAGGAGCTTACACAACCCCTCCCTTCCTGCTCTTTATTGTTTTTTGCTTTATTTATAAAACCAAAATATATACAATGCATCTTCCCCACGTGCAGTCCAGTCAGTTGGGCTAGACTGTGAGTGGAAGAGCTTTCGAGTTAAAGGATCTTTTTTGCAAAAAGGGAGCTGGAACTAGTGTCAGAGGAACTTTGTTCAAATCTTCAGCCCTACTATTTTCTATCTGTGTGACCTGGGGACAAGTTGCTTCTACCCCTCCAGGGTTCAGTAACTTAATCTGTAAAATAACGGGTTTGGAATACATGAACTCTAAGGAAGCTTCCTGCCTTAATAGTACTATGTTGGGGTTTCTGTTTCTTTGGTAGGGACAAAACTGAGACCCACAGTGATTTCTTAATTACCATTCTCAGATAATGCTATCATTTATTAGCATATTAAGGTTGCAAAGCATTTTACATATTTTACCTTATTTTGATCCTCACAACAACCCTGTGAGGTAGGTGCAATTATTATCCCCATTTGCAGATGAGGAAACTGAGGCAAACAGAGGTTAAGTGACTCACACAGAGTCATACAGCTAATATGTATCCAAGGTAGGATTTGAATCTAAGTTTTCCTGATTCTGGGTCAATAGCTGCATCTACTATGCCAGTGCTATGAATGACATTGCTGACTAATGCCTCCAAGTCCTTCAAACATTTATTTATCAGAGGGAAACAAAATATCTGGTTTCTTCAGGAATGTGTTAGTAAAAGCAACTATGTGTTAGCATAAGCAGTAAAAAAACAAGAACAACAACAACAAGAACAAAAACCCATCTTTGAAATTGGCACTCAAAAAAAAAAAAATTGAAACAAGATTAAAAAGAGTTCCAGGAATTTTCTCCCTGCAAATGGAAACTGTATAAAAAGCCAAAGAGCCAAAGAAGGCAGTAGAATCAAAATGTAGATTTGTGCTTAAAAGCATGAAAGGTGTTCAGGATCATACATTCAAATTCACAAAAAAATGAAAACTGTAAAAATCAAAACAAAACCCTGCCTGAGTGAGGACTCTGTGAGAGTCCTGAGGAATCTACTTCTGTGGTCAGAACACCCTAAGGAGCACTTGGCCCCAGGGAGATCAAAAGGAGACCTTCTGCCCTGGCCATGGCCCCAGTGCCCAGTGCAGAAACAAAGGAAGGGGGAAAGAGTGGGCATAGTATATTCTCTAGTCCTCTCTGAGGTAAAAGCAATTAAAATGCTGAATTACTTCACTTGCCTATGGCTGATGGGAGTCTTCAAGCAGCTGCATACATCTTCCATGGATTTATTGAGCTGGAGGAGATTGGGAAAAAGAGAATTAATTTTTTTTCCCACTGGTTCTCCTCCCCCCGAGTATCAATAAAATGGATCAGGGAGGGCTGGAGGGTGAACAGCAATTGTATAATAATGAAAAGACAACTCTCCTGTACAAAACAGATGCAAAGTTATTCTAATCTTGAGGAAGTTTGCTCAGATCCTCTCTTGGAGCAACTTAAGAGAAGTGAGGGGTTAGTTTTCCCTTGAACTCTAGCTAGAATGAAGGAGGAAATGCAGAAGATCAGACTATGGGGAATAATGATACCCTAAAATTTTCCCTGTGATCTGAGGGGTCTACAGAAAGGAGATTCCTCAGGGCACATGGTAAGGTAAGGGACTTTCTAGAAGGAGACAGTGGGAAGGGAGGGTCTTAGCAAACTTGCTTGGAGGACTAGAATTGAAACCTTTTCAATAAATCAGAGGAAAGTGTCTTTCTCTGCACTTTGTCCTAGCCCAAGGCACTGTTGTTAATATCCACTTGGATGCATGATATGGCTTAGATCATTAGGCAGAACAAGAGAAAAATGATCAAGTCTAGCAAGCAATGAATGAGAGCAGTGAGTCTTAAAGACTGTGACTTGAGAGGTCTCTGGTCTAGGAAGCTGCCTAGACTGCCCCCAGGGAAACCAGGAGTTAGAGGTGGTCTTCCACAAAAGCCATACCTTCATTATACAATCCATCAAAAACCTCAGGGGGTTCTAAGCAGGTCTATTTGGCAACAAGAGGGCACAAAGCTTTGGGAAGAGAGGGCAGGCTGCTTTGTGTGTGATCTTTTTTTATGATTATTTTTTTTAAAGAAGCATAAGTATTTTATTCTTAAACTGTGCCAAACACACTATGCTCAGTTGAGCCTCAAACGGCCTCTCCCCAGTCCATATACAGCTGGGGGACCAGGCCAGCTAAGGGGCAAGGGAGGTAGGGCAAAAATGTTTCTCAGTACATAGTCTGTTGCCAAGGACTCTCTGAAAGGAACCACTGTCGAGATGGGACCTCTGTCTCATAGTTTTCTTCTCTGGATGCTGCCATTGACTCCAGAGAGAAGAAATCTGTATCCCACTCAGGTTCTTCACATGTTAGGCTGAAGAGAATCTGCTTGGAGGTCCCCAGGCTGGAAGGAAGAAGACACAGAGAAGGCAGTTAAGCCTGATCTGGGGTTGCCCTCTGGCACTACAGATCCCAAGAAAACTTTGACTTTCATTATTTCCTGGGAATGCAGTGATCATTGGCCAAATGTTAGACTTTTCTACTGATGATACATTGTTGGAAAGAGGGGAGTTATAGCCATGGGGGAAGGAGAGACTTACTTAGAGCATTCTACCTGGTGCTCAGGGTGAGGCTGTTCCTTTAAAAGGAAGGAAGGGCAGTGTAGAGACGCTGTTGCTTATAGAGACAGCATGCATTCCAATGGAAAGATCCCTGGACTCGAGTCAAAAGCATAGATAAAATTTCAGCTCAAGTTGTGTTTCTGTGGACAAGTAACTTAACTTTCCTGAATCTTAGTTTCTCCATTTGTAAAACAGGATAATACTTGCCCAGAGTAGCTAAAGAGCTAGCCTTGGAGACAGTAAGACCTGGGTTCAAGTCTTGTCACTGACAGATGCTAGTTGTGTGCCCATGGGGTGGTATTTAACCTCTCAGTGCCAGAGGAAACTCACTGAGACCATAGATAGGGATGGAATCTGTGGTTTTACTCATATAAAGAACTTCTGATTGAGAGAATTTATATACTTCTAAAATCATAACTTAGAGAGAAGTTGTTGATATGCATCAGTGGAGGGAATTTCCACACTTGGGAGTTCCCAATACTGTTGAAATTACAGGTGTAGAATTAAAAAACAAACACCTATTTCTCACCTCTCAAGCTTGTTATGAAGAAAATACTCTGAAAAACCATAAAAACAATAGGAATATAAACTATTCTTAGTCATTGTCTTAGGGCAGCTAGGTGGCATGGTGGATAGAGCTTTGGGTCTGGAGTTAGGAAGATCTGAGTTCAAATACAACCTCAGACACTTATTAACTGTGAGACCCTGGGCAAGTCACTTAACCCTGCTTGCCTCAGCTTCCTCTTCTGCAAAATGAGCTAGAGAAGGAAATGGCAAACCACTGCAGTACCTTTGCCAAGAAAACCCCAAATGGGGTCACAAAGAGTTGGACAGCACTGAACAGCCAGTCCTTTTCTTAAGTACTTACTCTTTTTCGCTGGCTTTGGGTTTAAATTTTAGGGTATTGAAAGCACCCTCTACTGCCTTGGGCAAGTAAATGGGATGCCTCTCCAGCCTCCTCTGAGTGCTGATGGTCCTCCTCTCAATGTTCTTCCGAAGATGACTTTCCACCATTCGAATGGTATGAGATGTGATGTCTTCAGAGTGCCTTCTAGGGGCCCGAAGGATCCAGTTGGAGTGCAAGCTGTGTTCCTGGGAGCTGGTGGCCACTGGAAGAAAGGAGGGATTGTCTACAAGACTGCTCTGACCAGATAAAGGTGAATTACAGTGCAGGAACAAAAAAAAAAAAATGAAGAAAGTAGCTGAAAAGTTAAGATATTTCCTGTTTGAGGGCAAAAATGACTATCTTTATTGGTTACAAGGGAGTGTTTCTATGGGAGAGAGCGAGAGAGTAGGTGGGAAGGTGAAAAAGTGTCAAAAAAAGATAAAGGATGTCAATTAAATATTTTTAAAAATACACAGAACACACAAATTTACAAGGGGACTAAAACAACGTGATTTTGTTGTTGTTCAGTCATATCCAACTCTTCTTGACTCCATGGGTCACAGCATATTAATATAGTCCATAGGATTTTCTCAACAAAGATATTAGAGTGGTTTGACATTTCCTTCTCCAGTGAATTAAGGCAAACAGAGGTTAAGTGACTTGCCCAGGGCCACACAGCTAGTACGTATCTGAGGCCATATTTGAGCTCAGGTCTTCCTGACTCCAGACCCAGAGCTCTATCCACTGAACCACCTAACTGCCTGTTAAAACTAATTAAACTTGATGTATGCTTTTAATAGATAAACTATATTAATAGAAGTTCATGGTTTCATACACAATTCTCTTTTTTGTATTTGGAATGTTTGTTAATTATTGTTAAGTTCATAATAAAAAAAGATTTTTAATGAAGAAAACATTATTTTCAGGTTTTGAGAGTTAAAACAGAGGCATAACTCTCTCAGAAACATCTCCACCAAATTTGAACAAACGACAAACTCCTCTCCAGATGTCAGTTTTAGGAAATCCAGGGGAGGGGCACTGCTGAGGAAGGTTTTACAGAATCCAGTGATCAAAATATCCTCCACGTTGCCATGAAGGCCAGACCAACAAGAACAATATCAGAAAAAGAGCTTAATTCACTTTGGGCACTGGACATACTTCACAAGAACTGTGGAATGATCACACCAAATGCTACGATATCCCTAAATTGGTCTAGATTGAATAAAGACAGGAAAGGAAATACCATTTAATTAGACCACTGTTACTAAATCATATTTCAAAGCTGTTCAAAGGCAAATAGTAATTTTAAACTGAGCTCAATTTACCCTCCCACTTCTTTGACAAAAAGGCTAATGAGATGCCCTACTGAGAAAAGATTCCCTCCATCTCTGCTGAGACTGCGTAGTAAGGGGAGAAAGTGGGGCAGTAATCCTCCTTAAATCCAAGTGCACCAGAAATTATCTTGAACTTTGTCCGACATAAGCCTATGGAAGGACCATGTTTCTAATGGCAGCAGCAGATGCTGTTGGACCTGGAGACAAGAAGACCTGAGTTCAAATACGACCTTAGACACTTGATAGCTATATACCTTGGGCAAGTCACTTAACCTCTATTTGCCTTGGTTTTCTCAGCTGCAAAAAGAGGATAATGATAACACCTTCTTCCCAGAGTTGTGAGATATTTGTTAAGTGCTTATCACAGTACCAGGCACACAATAGGTGCTGAATAACCGCTTAATTTCCTTCTTCCTTTCTGTGAAAACTTTGGTTCGTGGGTTAAGAGTTGTCAGAGGTCATCTAATCTAACACTGTCATTTAAAAATTAGGAAACTGAGGCCCAGAGAGGCTCTGACTTGCCCAAGGTCATACAGGCAGTACACTGCAGAGCTGGGATTTAAAGTGAGATCCTCAAATCTCAAATCTTCAAATTCATTGTTCTTTTCCACTGTAATATGCTGCATCCCATTAAAGTGGATGAATGATATTGGGCTGTGGAAATGGAAGCAACAGTCATTTAATAAATAAGAATTTATTAAGCACTGACTTATGTACCAGGAGCTGTGCTAAAGATATAGGGAACAATATAGCAGCAGTGAGAGCAGCCCCCCAAAAAAACTCCTTTAAAACAAGGTCTGGTTTATTTTTTCTTCTGTATTCATAGCACCTCATACCACGAACATAGTAGGTACTTGATGAATGTTGAATTGAATGGCTTTGGAAGAAGAAGGGTACATAAGAGCTGGAAGGGCAGTTGAGAGACTTGAGGTGGGGGGGCTAGCCGGGAGGCACGGTTGGGGTCCCCAGAGGAAAGACAGCAACGTCAGCTTATGGCCTTGACCAGCCTCCATTTCACCACCCATTCCATGTCCTTTGCTACCCAAAGAATTCCTTTTACAATGGGTTTGGTGCATTTACCATCAAAGTCAACATCTTCATTTGGGGGCTCTGCCACAGGAGCTCGGGGACATTTCTCTGTCTCCAATTCAGCAATGATGGAATCGAAGAAAGCAATGGCTTCCATGACATCTGCATTGAATCGTGGGGCTTTCTTGGATGCTATTTTCTGCAATACAACAGTAAGAGATGAGAAGGCACCGATCCCCTGCCATCCAAGAAGTTAAGAAACAAATGTTTGCTGAAGTGAATTGTTACCCAACTGAGCAATAATAGTCTCAAACTGAAATAAATAGCAAGTCTTCTATTTGCAAATTAATGAGATTTAAAAGATGTGTTTCAATAAATATTTGCTGGAGTAAAGGCAGGTATCACAGAACCACAATTCTGCCAATTGAAGAACATCTGTATCTCAAGAAGAGAATGAGAAAGACCCGCCAGTGCCTATAGCTAATAATGATAGCTAGCATTCATGTACAGGCATACCTCATTTTATTGCTCTTCAATTTATTGTGTTTTACATATATTGTTATTTGGGGGAGGGTTTGGTTGTCGATGGTTTTTTTTAAAGAAATTGAAGGTTTGTGGCAACCTTGCCTCAAGCAAGTCTATCAACACCATTTTGCCAACAGAATGTTCTCACATTGGGTCTCTTTGTCACATTTTGGGAATTCTCACAATATTTCAAACTTTTTCATTCTGATTATATCTGTTATGGTGATCTGTGATCAGTGGTCTTTGAAGGTACTGGTGTGGTTGTTTTGGAGCATCATGAACTACACCCATATAAGATAATGAGGTAAATTTATGTGTTCTGTTGTGTGTTCTGACTGTTCCACCAAACTGCCATCCAAGACTCTTTCCTTCTCCTCAGGCCTCTGAATTTCCCGAGACACAATAATATTGAAATAAGGCCAATTGATAACCCTACAATGGCTTCTAAGTGTTCAAGTGAAAGGAGGAGTCAACCAATGTGACAAACTTCATTGTTATCTTATTTTAAGAAATCGCCACAGTCACCCCAACCTTCAGCAATCATAGCAGCCATCAACATCAAGGCAAGATCTTCTACCCCCAAAAGGTCACAACTCACTGAAGGCACAAGTGGCAGTTAGCATTTTTGGTCAATAAAGTATTTTTATTAAGATAAGTACATTTTTAGGTATAATACTGTTGGACACTTAATAGACTACAATATAGTGCAAATACAATTCTTATATGCACTGGGAAATCAAAAAATTCATGTGAATCACTTTATTGCGGTGGTCTAGAATGGAACCCACAATATCTCTGAGCTGTGCCTGTAGCACTTTAAGATTTTCAATGTGCTTTACTTAGGTAAACTGAACACATTTGAGTTTTCACTGATCTTTCTCTGTCCATGATTTGCTAGACCTGCCTAGTAAACAGTCTTAGTTGCACTGGGGGCAATTGGCATATTCCCTCCCCAACAAAGTGACAGTTTATGCCTTTAAAGTTTATGCCAGTTCTTTAAGGTATACTGTTTTAGGCAGTCCTTGACACATCGCCTCCTAGGCTACTGCCTATAACTTCTCTTGGGCCTTTTCCCCTTCAGATAACTATGAACTAGGATGTTGAAAGTTTTCCTTGGTGTATTAAATGACCTCTCAAGTCTCCTTAGATTTCTGTGCAGGTTACCATTGTCACTGATAGAAGAAAAGGAGTCACTTTGCAAAAAAAGTGGCTAGGAAAAAAAAGCATTACAAAGCTAAAGTATTGAAGTTGTATGATATCGGAACTAGATTTGGACTCAAAAGTTCTGAGTTGGTTCTGCAGTTTATTAACTATGTAACTATTGGTCAACTTTCTGAGCCTCAATTTCTGCATCTACGAAATAGGCATAGTACTTGTACTATCTAATGCATTATTGTGAAGATCAAATAAAGTAATATATAGAAAACACTTCAACATATTTCAGTTGATCTGCGACTTCACTGGTGTGAGCAAGCCCTTTACTATTGAGGACTAGAATCCCTCCATTCCTCAGCAGAGGTGGTGTGTTGAGGCAGCTAGGTGGCACAGTGGATAAAGTGATGAACCTGGAGCCAGGAAGACTCATCTTCCTGAGTTCAAATCCTTCCTCAGAAACTTACCAGCTGTGTGACCCTGAGCAAGCCACTTAACCCTTTTTGGCTCAGTTTCCTCATCTGTAAAATGAACTGGAGAAGGAAATGACAGACCACTCTAGTATCCTTGCCAAGAAAACCCCAAATGGGGTCATGAAGTGTCAAACACAATTGAAGAATTACTGAACAGCAATGTAGTGTTATATACTAAATGGAATGTTGAACTTAGGGTCAAGAAGATCTGAATACAAACCTTGCCTATAACATTTGCTAATTGTGTGGTCACCAACAAGCCATTTAACCTTGATAAGTCTCAATTTTCTCATCTGGTAAAGTAGGAATAATAGTAGTGCCTACCTTTGGGGCTTGCTGTGAAGTTCAAATAACATAGTATATTCAAATATATGCAGACTTCAAGTGTTGTATAAGTTTCAGCTATCATTATGGACACTATGGGCTGCTGTGCCTGAAAAAGTCATTATCTCATAGGCAGCCTCCTAGGGACTAGCCTCTGCAGATTCAATTAAGATTACCCTCAGACATTGATTCTGACAAATACTCTATAAATTTGAGTTCTTGTTATTGAATGGGTTGGGGTAACAAAAGAAAAAAAAGAGAAGAGGCTTTTAATGGCTTTTCAGGAAAGGAGTATACAGATTAGAATACTACCATGGGGAGTAAAATAATTTTAGTTGCTAAGGATAAAAGTCACCAGTTTCACCAGCTCCTCTCAGTCCTTTTTAGCCTAGCTCTAGAATTGTTTTTCTTAGTAACCAGAAGCATCAGAAGCATTGAAAAGAATCCCTTACCCCAGCTCCTTCAAAGTTTCATTAAACGGAGTCCCTGGGATGACTGGAATAGAACCAGCCTAGTGACCCAGAAGTATGATAGGATTTAAAATGAATGTTTAGCCTTAACTTAAAATAAGAAATTAGACTGAGAGAGTTGGAGTAACACAGGAGGGGAAAAGGAGTTTGGAAAACAAACTCAAATGTCTAAAAGTTTCTCTAGCCAGCTGGCTGGATACAGTTGGCTAGGGCCTGAAATCACAAAAGAACTAAATAGCCTTTGTTGCTATGCAAGACAAAAACCATTAGACTTCTCCATTAATGGGGGGAAAGTTTAAGCATCAGTTTGTCATAGAAACATTAGAGACATCCAGCAAAGTAGAGTGTGGAATAAAGAACAGAAAAGCAGAGGACTCTAATTCAGCAGGGACTATATAGAGGTGGCTTTCTGGTAGGGGGAGCAGAAGCCTCTGAAATGTCAGTTGCCCTGGCCACATTTTCCTGGCATATGGTTCTTCTCCCACTGGTTTCACAATCACCTGTGGGAGAATATATCCTCTACAGTAAGGGGAAGGGGGAAATCTTCCTTGTAACCTCCTACTGTGCTGTTTTAATAAAATGTCTTTCGATTTGAGGTGATATGTCCTCTGGTTTTCTAATAAAAGAAATGTATCAGTGGGGGCTCGTGAGCTATAGTTTTGAGTGGTTATTTATCCTCACCCACAAAGGACCTTGAACCTGGGGCAGCTTTCAGGGGACACCAGATGCTTTGCCAATGATAGCTCACAGTTATGTATTGCTTTAGAGTTGGCAGAGAATTCATCTCACATCAACCCTGTGAGGTAGGTGGTATTATCTTTAAGTTAAATGACCTAGTCAAAGTTGCCCAGCTAGTAATGGTAGATCCAAGACTCTACTGAGATTTTCTCATTCTTATTTTTTTTGTTGTTTTTTTGGAGGGGGGAAGGCAGGGCAATTGGGGTTAAGTGACTTGCCCAAGGTCACATGGCTAGTAAGTGTTAAGTGTCTGAGGCCAGATTTGAACTCAAGTCCTCCTGACTCCAGGGCCAGTGCTCTATTCACTGCACCACCTAGCCACCCCCAAGGTCTTCTCATTCTTAATCTAGAATTTTTCCATTATGCCTCATAACCCCTTAATGTCATGGGAGCTATAGCATATATCTAATAGATAAGCTGCAATTGAAGACAGAAATAATAGTAATAATAATAATAATAATAATAATAATAATAGCAGGTAAAATTCATATAATGCTTACCATGTGCCAGGTACTATGCTAAGCTCTTTACAATTATTATCTCATTTAATTCTCACAACAACCCTGGGAGGCAGGTGCTATCATTATTCTCATTTTGCAGATGAGGAAACTGAGGCACACAGAGACTAAGTGACTCTCCCAAGGTCACACAGCTTGTATCTGAAACTGAATTTGACTCTAGGTCTTCCCGAATCCAAGGCCCAGCTCTCAATTCACTGTGCTCCCTAGACACCTAAATAAGCAAATAGATAGAGAGATAGATGATAAATAGATAGGTAGATAGATAGATAGATGATACATAGAGAGATGATAGTGATAGATAGATGATAGATGATAGATAGATAAATAGATGATAGATGATATATAGATAGATGATAGATAGATAGTGATAGATAGATAGATAATGATAGATAGATGATAGATAGTGATAGATGATAGATGATAGATTAATAGACATAGATGATAGATAGATAGACAGACAGACAGACAGATAGATAGATAAATAGATAGACAGTGGTAGATAGATGATAGATAGATAGACAGATAGATAGATAGATAGATAGATAGATAGATAGATAGATAGATAAGACAGAATCAGAATGTGAGGAGACTAAATCATGGGACTGAGGACATAATATAAATAGTTAAATCTAAAATGATAGAGAAAATGGGACATTAACTAGAAATATTTATGAATTCAGGTTGACATAAGCAATTACAGATTTAAATTTTTTTATTTCATTTGGGAAATATAGCCTTAAATCTGAGCAAAAGTAAAAACTGTTGCTCTGCATGATGGGCAATGTGATGATATTTCTGTGTGTGTGCATATGTACGTATATAAATACATATCCATGTATAAACAGGGGATAAGGACTGGCCCTGTGATTTCCTTGGTAGAGAAAACTCTCAGATAAGGAAACTTTCTACCAATGAATGTTGGCATCTTCTCCGAAATGTCTAGCCTTAAGGAGCTGACTAGAGCAGTGGTATCAAAATCAAACAGAACAGGCCCATATTGACTTAGAAAATCACAAATTAGCATTATCTATGTTTTGTTGTATTTTTAGTAGTTTTTTAAAAAAATATTTTCCAATTGCATTTTAATCTGGTTTCTGCACCCCTGGGGAGTGTTGGCCTCATGTAAGTACTCAGGCCCCATGTTTGAAACCTCTGGCCTAGAGGTCTGAGAGGTTAAGCCCAGGACCATACGACTAGTATATGTCAAAGGCCAGATCTGAACCCAGCTAGGTGACTCAGTAAATAGAGTGCTGGGCCTGGAGTCAGGATGACCAGAGTTCAAATCTGTCCTCAGATACTTACTAACTGTGTAACCTTGATCAAGTCACTTAAGCACCATTTGCCTCAGTTTCCTCATCTGTAAAATGAGCTGGAGAAGGAAATGGCAGACCAGTATCTGTGCCAAAAAAATCTCACAGACAGTATGGTCCATGGAGTCACAAAGAGTCGGACATGACTGAACAACAAATTCTTAGTTCCAAGGTTGACTCTGTATGCACTCATATGCTATCCTTTACATGTGTCCAAATACATTAAATTCATATTTCTATGTAACTATTTTAAATAAGTTGACTTTTTTCTTTTATGTTTATAGAGTATACTCTTAGATTCAGACCATGAATAATCCTTCTTTTTGTCCTAAGAAAATAAAGAAAACATCGTTGAAGCATCTTTCCAGGCATCTACAGTTCTTTAGGTAAATTGAAACTTGCTTTAAAAGTCTACCCACAATTGCACACAAAAGAAGTAATTTGGACAGATTCCCTCTTCAACCAAGTCATTTCCTAAGCATGTTTCATTGAATCATGAAACAGGAATTACAGTCTTTGGAGATATTTTTATTGGAAAAAGGGAAGGGGGGAATGAAGCCATTCAAACACTCCAAGTTTTAAAAGCCAACAGTGACTTTAAGTAGTAAGCTTGTTCAGATCCCCTAGTTCCCATTTGCTATGTCTGGTATTCAGTTATAACCATGGTTCTGAATTTACGTCACAGATTACAGAACTTGAGAGACAGGAGGGGACCTCAAGATGAGGCCTTTAAAAAAGTAGTGACTTGCTCAAGGTCACATATCTAATAAGAGGCAGAGCCAAGAGTAGGCCTTAGACAAAATGTGCTGGAGCCAGCTCTAACCTGCTAGTGAGAGCCGGCTGTTAAATTTTCATTGTGAACATTTACGCTTCAGAAACCAGCAAAAACTATAAACAAGAGCTTGATTTATTTTTGTGCTTATTACCTAGAGTAGACTTGAGAAAGAGAAAGAAAAAAAGTGTGAATAAGGTAGATTAAACTTTAAAATGTGTCATGCATACATTCCCCCCCCCTCCCCGGAGAGCCAATTGTTAAACATTTGCCAGCACACCCCTGAATCCAAGTCTCCGGACTTTCTGTCTCTGTTCATCCCTTATTTTTGTTCCAGACATTTCTTTGTACATTAAAAAAGAAAGAAAGAAAGGTAGGGAAAAGAACTATACGCTTATAATTTCCTGCAGTGATGGGACGTCTGTGATGAAGGACAATCCTTTACATACTTTGTTTAAAAAAGATATCTCAATCAAGACAGAGAGATGACACACAGGGTATGGTGCTGAACCTGAAGTCGGGAAGACCTGAGTTCAAATTTTGCCTCAGACACGTAATGGCTGTGTGACCCTGGGTAAGTCATTTACATCCTCAGGCTCCTCCTGTTGTAAACTGAGGATAACAATAGCCTGAACTCCCCAGGTTTCTTGTAATGATTAAATATGGAAATGCATTTTGCAAACTTTAAAGTGGTATGTAACTGATAGTTAAGGTTATTATTAATCTTGCCTCGAGAGTATTCCATTTAGCACCACGGGATGATAATTAGACTCAGCAGTAAGCTTAGAACCAGGAAGATATGGAGACTAATCCTGCCCCGGACATTTGTCATCCTGATGACCCTGGATAAGCTGCCTCACTTCTTTCAGTTTCTTTATCTGTAAGATGGAGATAATAATGGCACCTCTCTCCCTCAAGGTGGGGCAGTGGATGAAGCTTAGAATCAGAAAGACTCCTCTTCCTGAGTTCAAATCTGGCCTCAGACACTTACTATCTGTGTGACCCTGGGCAAGTCACTTAACCCTGTTTGCCTCAGTTTCCTCATTAGTAAAGTGATCTGGAGAAGAAAATGGCAAACCACTCCACTATCTTTGCCAAGAAAACTCCAAATGGGGTCATAAGAATTGGACAGGATTCCAAAAAAAAGCAAAAAAAAAAAAAAAAAAGAATTGGACAGGATTTTTAAATGACTGAACAACAAATCCTTAGGAGATTATTATGAGGAGTTTATAAAGCATGTGGCCGACCTTAAAGTACGATATAAATCGTAGCAGTTATTATTGTAGATGTAGAGTTAGAAAAGACTTCAGAAGTGATCTGATCCAACCCCTCATTTCATAGCTAGGGAATTCAAGTGACTTGCCCAAAGTCACACGGCTAGTAAATAAGCGTCTGAGGCTGGATTTGAACTCTGGTCCTCCTGACTCTAGGGCCAGTAATCTGTTCACTGTGCCACCTAGCTGCCCCTAAAATGATTTTTTTTTTTTGCTTTTTGAAGGGGGGAAGGCAAGGCAATTGGGGTTCAGTGACTTGCCCAAGTCACATGGCTAGTAAGTTTGAGGCCGGATTTGAACTCAGGTCCTCCTGATTCCAGGGCCCGTACTCTATTCACTATGTCACCTAGCCACTCTGGACTATTCATTTTTAAATGACCAGAAAGCAGACTTTGGAACTAGACTCAAAACGATCTGAACAATTTGTCTTGTTTCAACAAGACCTGGCATTTAGATGCTTAAAGAAAACAAGTATTGATCTCTTACCTTTCAAAGACTTAACAAAAGAAAACCAATAGGAAAAACAGCCTGGCCTTGTTGACCATTCACACTGTTGGGCAGAAGCCAACTTTAGGTAATGTTGCTACTGTTGTTTCTGTGGATTCTTGTGGGCCTCTTATAAATCATCTGGAACTGTCCCTGGGGAGGTATCTTTGCGTGTAAACTCTTAACTAAATAAATCACTGTCAGGCCATTGTCGTATCTTCACATCTCAGCTGGGGCTTACAGCCTATATTGCTAGCATCCTTTGTGCTCTCAAAAGTTTGCCAGCCTAGTCTCAAAGCTGCAGCCCAGTCTTACTCCAAACATGGGAACATTTTACTGGCTTCCAAAACTCATTAGTTCTGAAGCTACAGGCTTCAGCAGATCTCAGGAGAAACTTCGGGCTTCTCCTTCCCTCGCACTGCGTACCTGGTACTGTTCCAGCCACACCTGGAAGCTTAGACAAGTAAACTCATGAGCTGATCTAGAACAGACTGCTCTTCTGGGTCTATTTCAGAAGCCTCTGGTGGGCTATCCATCCCTTTAACATAATAAAACTTATTTCTGCTGGAAGAGCATTTGAATCCTGATTGTGACTGAAAAGTGAAAAATGGCCAATCATACATGATTAACTGAACGCTATTTATGCCTGACCGATCTGTACGCTGAGACTGAGACTCCATTATTCAGAGATCAGTCCTTCCCACAGAAAAATCTCCTCTCATAAGTTGGTCATCTTTTCTACCCTCATTGACCAGACACATTGAGTCCTACCAATTTTTTAGTCATTGAAAGTGCAGCATGTGTAGTAGGATCCCTCCTTCTATCCCCCCAGCACTAGAGGCACTGGGTGGCATTGTGGATACAGTTAGACATGAATGCAAAAAGGCTTGAGTTGGAATCCTGCTTTAGATACTTAGTAGATGTGTAACCCTGTTCAAGTCACCTTACCTTCTCAAAGCCTCAATTTCCCCACCTCCAAAGTGGCAATAATTATACCTGTCACACTAGCTTCTCGATTTGATCATGAGGTTCAAATGAGATAATGCATGGAAAACATTCTGCAAAGTTTAAAGCCCTGCTTGTTATTATGAAACCAAGGCAGCTGCAGTGCAGAAAGATGACCACAGGATTTGGGAATCAGAGCACTTAGAATGAATCTTGGGTCTGCTGTTTATTAGCTTTGGGATTATAAGCAAAACCACTTCCCCTCTCTGGGACTCAGTTTCCTCATTTGTAAAATGACGGCATCAGATTAGATGTTTTCTAAGGATCCTTCTAGCTATGATTCCTATAATTATAATAACTGTAAGGTTTTAAAAAGCACTTCCCATATATAATCTTAGGGGATACAATGCTAGCCCTGGAATCAGGAGGATCTAAGTTCAAATCCAACCTCAGACACTAGCTGTGTGAACCTGGGGAGGTCACTTAACCCTGTTTGCCTCAGTTTCTCCATTTGTAAAATGAACTGGAAAAGGACATGACAAACCACTCTAGCTAGCATCCTTGCCAAGAAAAGCCCAAATGCAGTCACAAAGAGTCAGACATTACTGAAAAACTGCTGAATGACAACAACAACAATGTGTGTACATATATATATATATATATATATATATATACATATATACACACACACACATACACATATACACATATCTATATCTATATATATATGTAAAGAGAAAGAGAGTCATATGAGTTTCAAAATAATCCTGTAAGGGGGTACTGTGGATATATTGGTTTCCATTTTGCAAAGTTGAAATGACTTGCCTAAGGTCATATGGTTGATATTTACTGGAGTTGGGATTTGAATTCAGGTCTTCTGGATCCTTATATTTCTCTTTCCTGACCATCCCTAAGCTTATGTCAGTGCAGATCATTCTTCCTCCCAAGCTATACTTCTACATGTGTCCTAGTCAACTTCATTCTGTTTGTTTCTGACAACTTCTCCAGCCTTCCACAGGGATTTGAACTCTGTTCCTATCTCCTATGGCATTCTCAATGACTTTGTTTCCCTTCCTTTCCCAATTTGTTTTTATCTGAAATAACTCACATTTACATAGTTCTCCTAAACACTTTCCCCACAAAAACCCAGTGGGGTAGTTTATTATTATCATCCTCATCTTACAGATTAGGAAACCAAGGCTCAGAAGACCTAAGTGACTTCCCAATGGTCACATAGCTAGTAAGTGCCAGAGATGAGGTTTGAACCTGGTTCTTTGCCTCCCAACTCTAGTGTTCTTTCAGCCACGTCTACCTGTTTGTCAGGCTTTCAATTCATTATCCAGTTCAGTGATGAAATGTCAAACCAGGGCATTGTTATTCAAGGCACATGCCCTTCCATCTTCAAGACAGTAACTCTAGGGAGTGACCTTTAAGCTTTCCAAGGCTCACCTAGCTGGCTGGATTCAAAGCTGAACCCCTCCAGTCACGACCATGACAACTCAAATCAATTTTGCTTGACCATACTTCTTTGTTACAAGGAAGGGTTTCATACATAGGGGCGGAGAATGAGTGGATAATAAAGGAGTTGTGATCATAAAGCCTATAAGGGAACACTATAAAGAATATATAATTGACACATTTTAAAGATACACAGGAGACCAGAGAGGAGTTTTGGGGAGGTGAAACACATATAGGCAGAGCAAGATTGGAAGTACCATGTAACATTTAGTATATATTAAAAGGAACAAGCTATATGTTGTGGATTTATGCTTTCTTGTATAATCACTATTTTCTAGACTGTGTATGGAAATGTTTATGTTTGTTGGTGAATTTCAAATTCATAATATAAACTATTTAAAAGGAAAACAAAACTGAACTCTGGATATTTACTTTCTATATGGAGACGGTTCATTTGCTTCCAAAGTTGGCTGACCTTGAAGGATGGAATGAATGGTCTCTTCCCTATTATACGTTCTAGATTGGTGACTGTTAAGCTTTTCACCCCACAACCGTCCCCTCTCTCAGCCCCCTCCTCTGTACCTCTATACCCATTGATCTTAAGATTCCTCCTTAACTTACATCAGATCCCCATCAAAGGAAGTATAGCAGAGTCTACATACTGCCAAGAAAAATGGAGAGAAAGGAATACTTTTTGTCTGTTTTCTTATTGGGATAAAGGAGAATGTGTGTAGGGGAAGGAGATGATAGGGTGAAGTGATGCTGAAGGATAAGGTGAGAGAAAGATGGGAACTGAGAGCAGAAGTGAAGTGAAGTGAAGGGCCTCAGAGGCAGAAGTTTGCTGACTTGTCCTAATGCAATGTTTGTAATATGGGATGTCCCAAAGGTCTTAGTGAAGTTTTACTAGTCTTAAACTATTAGTTTTAAGTTAACTCTAATAAAATGAAAACTTAGGTTTATCTATTAATTTATTTCAGTGCAGTTTTAAGCTATTACAGGCTATGTGTAGCCTAGGAAACTCCTAGAATCAAGGTCCTTGGGTGCAATGGCTGCAAAAATAAAAATGGAAGGGCAGCTAGGTGGTGTAGTGGACAGAGAACTGGGCCTGGAGGCAGGAGGGCCTGAGTTCAAATCCTGTCTGTGTGACCCTGAGCAAATCACTTAACCCCAATTGCCTCAGGGGAAAAAAAGGGAAAGGGGATGCCTATGAGCAGGCCTTCCATCAAGGCAAGACCTGAAGACTTTTTAATTCAACCCTCTTGTTTTATAGATAAAGAAACTAAAGTTTAAACTTTTTTGTTTAATGGGTAGGGGACTTCCCCATGGTCACACAATTAGCAAGTATCAGAGGTGAGATTTAAATCCATTTAAACTTTGTCTGTTCACTTTGCTGCACTATCTCTTAGTGGTTACAACACACTTAATCAAAATAATTAGATGACACTGTGGATAGAGCACTGGGCCTGGAGTCAAGAAGACTTGAGTTCAAATTCAGCCTCAGATACTGATAGCTGTGTGACCTTGGGCAAGTCACTTAACCACCATCTGCTTCAGTTTCTTCTATTGTAAAACGGGAATAATAATAGTACCTACCTCCCACATCCAGTGTGAGGATCTTAAATGAGATCATATTTTAAATATTATAAATTCATATTATACACATAATATATAATATTATAAATAAGTCATTTACTAAGTAAATTTACATAGTGCCTGACACATGGTAGGTGGTATGTAAATACTAGCCATTATTATTTATTATCAATACTAATTACATTTTATATTCATATAATTATTAATTGTTATTAATATTATTAAGGTCTGGGAAAGATTCTTCATGCATATACAGTGAGCCCGTATTGGAACACTTTGGAAGCTTTACAGCCCTGAACTCTATGATGCCCTGAGGATTCCCCTGTGACCCCATAGTTAAAAGGCTATTCTCTTCTATACCATCTATTTTCTAGATCTTGATATCTTCCGGGAGGAATCCAAGCCCTTAGGATGTGTGTGTGTGTATGTGTGTGTGTGTGTGTGTGTGTGTGTGTGTGTGTGTGTGTGTGCGCGTGCACACACACGCATGCATTTGGCAATTTTCTATATGGTGGGAGAAAGATTGTCTTGTATTTGATGAATATATATATATTCTTTTCAGTCTGAATGTTTGTTTGAGATCTGGGGAATTTTTATGGCTGTATCTCTGGGAACCTAGACATGAGTTATACCCAATCTGTGTTAGGCAAAGAGAAGCATAATTTGAGTGGGTATCTTCTAAGATTGAACATATGAGCCCAGAGCCTTAGCATCCCAGTAAACAGGTGATACACAAATAAAGGAACTAAGGCACATAAAGGGAAGAAAATCTGCCCAAGATCAGACAGCCAGTAAGAGCCAGGAGATTGAACTACATAAACCTAGGGCTTGGCATTCTGGTCCACAGATCACATACGGACAAAGGAACTGGGGCACAGAAAGCGCCTTGCCTAACCTGAGATCAGATGGCCGGTGAGGGCTGTGATGAAAACAGGCCTTCCAGTGCCTCCCTCAGGACTCTTTTCACTGTATAATAGAATCTCTCTTATACAGAGGTTGTCAAGGTACTTCAGTAACTAAACTCCTTTAGATGGATGAGGTCCAAGGCAAGCTTCAGCTATATTGAATTCACCGTTAGAACCAATGCTGATATGGGGAGTTTCCAGCGTCCATCCAAAACATTGCTTCTCCATCAATCTTGCCTTTTCTCTTGGGCACTTTCCCCTCTTCTCTGGCCTACTGCCATGGGTTTATCTCTTCACTAAACCCAGAAGCCTGCATTCCCTCCAAGGGCTTGTTACTGTCACACCGAGCAAAGGGACAGTGTTCCATGACGCAATGGCTCTTTTGTGCAACCCTACAGGCAGCTCTAAATAGAATGGGCCTTTTCTTCTGCCATATCACATTACAGGCCCTTGTCCAATTTGCTGTTCACACTCAGTCTTCAGTGCTTTTCAGAATTGCCCCTTTCAAGCTTTCAGCCCCCTCCGCAGGTCTGCGTTTCAAATTACCTTCTTTCACACATAATGTGCAGCTTTCCAAACTGAAGCCCACTGGGTTTCCTGCCCAGATTTCTAACCTCTCTAGGACTGTTTGGATCCTTTTCCTAAGCTTGCTCTTTGCAGTTCATCCTCCCTGGTTTCACCCAGGGTTCTTCCCTTCTCCAAGAAAGTGGGAAAACTATAGTCAGGCCTCCAGAGGGGACCATCTGATACCCCTCCAGGATCAGAGATGTAGAGCTGCAAGAGACCATAGAGGTAACCTGGTGCAACCAACTGCCTTATTTTACAGATAAAAAAACTGAGGCCCAGAAGGGAGAGTGACCTGCTCACACATGGCTAATAAGTGGAAGAGACTGAATTCAACTCAGGCCTCTAATTCTAGGCCTGAGCTCTTCCTGCTACCACACTCTGTACTGCACGGAGCACTTGCAAAAGGCTCATTGTGGTTCTGAGTGCTCTGTTCTTCTGAGACTCCTTAAATTCTACCTCCTTAGTTACCTAGTAAGACTATTCATACATACATATATACATACAGAGACATATATATGATGTTTCTGTGTAAATGTATATGTATATATGTGTGTATATGTGTGTATAGACTGTATACACACACATATATAAATGTATGTGTGTGTCTGTGTGTATGTATACCCATGCTATTTCTTTTTTTTTTTTTTTTGAGGCAATTGGGGTTAAGTGACTTGCTCAGGGTCACAAAGCTAGTAAGTGTTAAATGTCTGAGACCAGATTTGAACCCAGGTCCTGGTGACTCCAGGGTCAATGCTCTATCCACTGAACTATCCAACTGCTCCCATGTTCTTTATTTTCACATTTTATTCATAATTTACAAATTGTCTTTCATAGAAAATCACTGAGTCAAACTTAAAAAGATATGGAGTCCAGCTCTGCTTCTCTCTCTGTAATAGCTGACCCTGGGCAAGTCAATTAACCTTTAAATGCCTCCCCAAGGGAACTCTAAAGAAAACAATTTACTTATAAATTGATGAGTCACCTCAGTGGAGGAAACTTCCACACCAAGAGTTTTATATACCAATGAACTCAAAGATATGGACCAAAAAGAAAAACACACACACACATACAAATAGATAGATAGCTATACATATATATGTATATGTATGTATGTATATATGTGTGTGTATATCTACTATCCACATACATACCATTTCATATACTATATATGGTATATATCATATATGGTATGTAAGGGGCAATTAGATAGTAGGGCAGATAGAAAATGCTGGGCCTGGAGTCTGGAAGACTCTTCTTCCTGAGTTCAAATCTGGCCTCAAACACTTACTAGCTGTGTGACCCTGGGCAAGTCACTTAACCCTGTTTACCTTAGTATCTTCATCTGTAAAATGAGCTGGAGAAGGAAATGGTAAATAATTCCAGTATCTTTGCCAAGAAAACCTCAGATGAGGTCACTAAGAGTCAGACGCAACTCAAATAACTGAATGAAAACATGCTGTATATAGTATATATGGCAGCATATTGTAAAATATTGAAAGTATATTGTAATATACATGCATATACATACAAACTATGAGTGTGAGTGTAT
>CM053588.1:87348684-87366757 GCA_028646515.1 Pseudochirops corinnae | reverse complement strand
ACACACACACACACACACACACACACACACACATATATATGGTATATACCATATATATTTATTTATATGATCTAATGGTAGCCTTCTCTAGGGTGGGCTGGGGTGGGAGGGAGAAAAAATAAAATAAAAATCGCACAACAGAGAACAAAAACAAAACTTACAAGGAAGCACAGAAAAGCAGGGTAGCTTTGAAAGTGATGTGCAATATTTATTACATAGTTTTTCAAAAAAATTAAATGGTGTGAAATGGAAATTCATGGTTTTATAGTGGATTCTCTTTTTATGTTGTGTGCTGTGTACATGGAAATGTTCTTTTGTTTTTGTCTTTTTGTTTTTAAGTTCAAAATGATTTTTAAAAATTTTTAAAAATTAAAAAAAAAAGAATGACAGAGTCTAAATTATCCATAGGAACATTCAAGGGCAGAAATTTTGGGATGTATTGGGACTAGAGTTATCCCAGTCTCCATTAACACTCATTCTGTGTGAGTCAAGGTTCTGAGCTGCTCACAACCCATCACAGTACATTTCCCTCTCCCCCTTCCTTTTGCTAGCTCTATTTTTCTTCTCATGGGATTGTGAAAATGTTAGAATAGGGAGAGTCTTCAAGATCATGTTGCCCAACCCTCTTATTTTACAGATAAGGACACTGAATCCCAGAGAATTTAAGTAATGAGCCCAAGGTTAGCCAACTAGGTAGCAGCAAAGATAAGGTTGAAGGGAGATTTCCTGACTCTTGGTACAATGAGCTGCACTCGAATGATTCCCAGCTCACCTTTTCCCCCAAATGAGATTCCCCATGCTTTCTGCTGCAATCTTTCCCTTCCTCTTCTCACCCTCTTAAAATTCTCCTGATACTTGAGTCTACAGAACTGTCACTGTAAGAAAATGATAGGGGCTGCCCTTAATCTTTACCCATCCCAAGGGACAAACACGCATCTCAGGGATCTGATCTGAGGCTTAGGAACCTCACTACAGCTGACAGATGGCCATCAGGTGTGGCTACTATGGTGTGTGTGTGTGTGTGTGTGTGTGTGTGTGTGTGTGTGTGGAAGGTGGGACAATAGAGCTTTCAAAGAAAGGAAATGCAGGGTTTATCCTCTGTCATGATAGATTTTAAATGGTTAAAAAATTCTTAGAACAGAGATTGACTAATCTCCGTGTCTCTGGACTTTGTCCACTCCGACCCTCATCCCTTGCCCCCAGTAATCTTGGATTCTAATTGCATAGACTCATATGGAATCTCAGAGTCAGAAGGGACCTCAGAGGTCATCCAGTTCAACTAGTACCCGACCTTGAAACCTCACTAGAGCATTCCTGACAAGTGCCCATCCAACCTCCACTTGGAGACTTTCAAGGACAGGGTCCTCACTGCCTCCAGAGGTGGCCACCATTGGTCTCTCTTCCTTAACCTCTTTATCTCTAGAGATTTAAGCAACTGTACCTTGTTAGAACAATTAGTTCACTTTCTAGCCAAAGGGCAACTTCATGACCCCCTCAGGTCAACAAGATCTCCTTCTTTACTACTGTATAGAATTTCTATTAGACAAATAACTGTACTACAATCAATAGGCAGGAGTCCCCAGGCAGGGGAGGGTTGATTCTCTGCACTAATTTACATTTATGTTTCCCTAACCCTTAGCTTTGGGGCAAAATTCAGGATACAGGAAATGCTTTACCAAAAAGAAGTGCACAGTCTATATTGCAGTGTCAATTAATAGACAGGCATGGGGAGGGGAAGCTAAGAAAAAAGAGTACACACATGTGTGTATACATACATGCACACATATGTGTATATGTACACAATGTAACACATACACACATGATATATACAGCTGAGAAAAGAGTGTATACACGTGTGTATGCATACACACATGTATACATGTACACATATAATATAATGCATATATTATATGTATATAATGTAGATACTTGTATATATGTATATATTATATGTGTACATGTATATATATACAATATTGTGGATACATTCTCAGCTGTATATATTATATATGTGTGTATATATACATATATGTGTGTATGTATATACACAGATGTGTGTATACACTCTCTTCTCAGCTTCCCCTCAACCTTTGAAGAGGTGACTACTCCTGGTAGCTTCATTCTGCTCCAAGACGCCTAGAGTTAGAATGGGCCATTGGTGCTTCTTGATCTTTCATTTCTCTGCCATGGTTAATTCCACTTTTGCTTTCTCCTTTCAGCCTCTGCTCTTGCCCCATATTGTTTGTACTTTCTAGGCCATCTCATTAATTCCTGGGAGGGAGTCTGACCACCATTACTGCTAGTAAGTACATCAATCTCTTTGTCATAGACTGTACTTATCCCTTTAAAAAATTCTCAGGAGTGATTTCAAGTCTTCCTTCTGGCTTAAAGATTCAAGAGTCCCCAGTCAATTTCTGGGCTAAGAGAATTCTCTTTGAATTACAAATCCCAGTTAATTCTAAAATGCCTCTTACTCATACCAGAGAAGTATATGACATGGCCCATCTACTCTATATTGTGCTAGGTAGATAAGTCAAGAAGAATACCAGGCAGAATATAATGAAATGCCAGATTTTATGGTACAGGAGAGAAGTTATGCCATTCCCTAAATCGAAAGCCAACAATATTTGCCCATTGCTTGTGGGATAAAGTCCATATTCTTTTGCCTAAGAACCAAAACTTGAATATCTATCCCAAATTTCTTTTTAAAGTGGACTTATAACATTTACTTCATGTAAAGATTATATTCAAATATACTTAAAATAGATACCTACATATATAAAGGGGGTTCAAAACAGAAATTGGATTTTGAACATATTTATTTTCTCCCTTTAATGAGTAATAGTTTGTGATTACCATATTCTTTTATGCAAATAATCCTAATGTTTTTTAAAGTGCTTAAAAATAGAAAATCAAAAGACTAGAACCAGCATGAGGACAGGGACTGTTTCACTTTAATAATATCATTAGAATATAAGAATATTTTAATCAGAAACTGTTCTCACTTGCTCATTAAGGTGGGGAGGGGAATAAATGAATTATTGGAGAATGTTTATCTAGGCTTGAAAGAAAACTACTTTTCTTTAAAGGTAGTCTCTAATTTAGACTTTTTACTTCTTTTGACAACTCTCTTCCTTCTTTTCTCTCTCCTTCTTTTATTCTAATGTAAGAGAGTTTTCCCATGCAGCCCTGAATGTCCAGCTGCTCTGCAGCTGGTGCTGAAAAACAAATTTGGAATTGATTGCATTAAGTTGGGGGCCATCTGGTGGAGTTGTGGAGCCTTGCACTCAGTCAAATCAAATGAAAAACTTTCAAGTCTAAAACAGGCTTTGCATTTTTCCAGCTTCACCACACAATATCTTTTCCACAGAGCCCTGACTTGGTATTTTGTTACCTGGGACAATTATTGCTCAAGGTAAGTGGCATTAAGTTGGGCAAGCAGCATGAAATGTGGCTTCAAATCAACTTTGTAATTCATTATGTGAAAATAATGCAGAAATTAGGACATGCTCAGTTGAATGAGTTAGTTACTATAATGGCTGAGGGGGTAGAATATTAGAGGAGGAATGAACCTTTGAAGTCATCTAGTCCAAACACTGAGATTAGGGGCTTATATTTTTTACTCTTCCACCAGAGGGGTGTTGGGGAGTCTCCCTCCATACCATATGCAGTCAGGAAAGTAACATGCGGATTATTAATAGTCCTCCTTGGGGGAAGTCTTGGTTGCTGCTGAGGGTGGGGGAGAGCACAAGAAGACAGGTTGGGGAAGCCCTGTGGAGTGGAGAAGAGAGGATTATGTGAAGGATTTCTCTGTGGAATAGTGGAAGAAATTGAACAGAGGAGTAGTCTACTGCCCTCACAGCTGGTGGAAACTCAGATCTCCAGCCCTTTTTTCCTCAAGTTACATCTGACAATCCCTCCCTTCATAGTTTCCTATTCTGCTGAAAGAATAGTGTGCAAAACTTTTTTGATTTTGAAATTTCCCTTACCCTAAATTCCCTACCTTGGGCCAAAGTCTTTGTGACCTTAGACTAGCCATGACTCAGTTTTTCCATATCAGTCAATAAATGAGCATTTATTACATGTCTGACATGAAAGAGGGAGAGGGGGATAGAAAAGAGAGGGAGAGGGGGATAGAGAGGAAAGGGAGAAGGGGGGGGGAGAGAGAAAGAGACAGAGACAGAGACACAGAGACATAGAGAGAGAGAGACAGAGAAAGAGACAGAAGGGGAGGAGGAGGAGGAGAGGAGGGGGGAGAAAAGAAGAAAGATAGGTAGAAAGGGTCCCTGCAGTCAAGGAGTCTATATTCTACTGAGAGATAACATATACACAGAATGAGAACAGGAACTGGACCTATGAGTTTATAGGTATAGGGAACTCACTCTACCAATCTGTCTTCCCACTTACTCTGAAAATTGTAGTTTTACTGAGCTTAAGTAATTTACCCAGAGTCACTTAGACATTATGTGTTTGGGGTAGAATTTGAACTGAGGTCTTTTTGTTTTGACTCCTGCTCCCTATCCATCAGACCACACTGTCTTTGTACACAAGCGCATGCAAAAGAGAAACAAAGTTTTTTAAAAGAGTGGGTGGGGGCAGGGAGAAGAACACTAGTAGCTGGGAATACAACCCTTTATGGTCATTGTGTTCAATTCCATGACTCACAGACCAGACTGGAAGCAGGGCTAACGGAGAGAATCCTTCCACAGATTTAGAATTTGGTTGTCTTCTGAAAGGAACAGACAATGGAAAGTTTTCTCCTCTCTGAGGCTTCTGAAGGTTTAAGGTGTCCTGTGCAGATGGAATGGGAGCATCAGGGTTAAGCATCAGTAAGTGGTAGGATTGCTTCTGAATGGTCAGAAAGGGATAGGTGTCATATATCCCAGGGGAATACAAGCCTTCAGGTTAACTAGGACAGTAGAGCCAGGCAGAGGAAGGCTTTAGCAGCCAAACATGGGGGAAGGGGAGTGAAGAATGGTGGAGAGAGGCAGGGAAGCAGTAGCATACTAGCAAAGAAGGACTGGTGGACAACTTCAATCTTTTCGTCAGGGTACCATTTTGTATTGGGGAGAGAAGCCGGTTACCAGATGTTGGTGGAGGTGGACTGAATAAGGTCCACAAGTCCATTTCCTTTACTTGCCAGTCTATTTTATGTCTCTAAACCCTTCTGCTCCCCATAGGCAGGAAACAGATAACCCTTTCAGTGCTGCACCTCAGCTGGTCAACTATGTCATCTCATTCTTCCCTCTTAGCACCTGTCTATAGTAGTGATGGCTATCCTAAATGACAACAGGAAAAAATGGTTATGGGGTGGGAGGGAGGGGGGGAAATGGCCATTTCTTTGAAACTGAAATTTCAACCCACTAGAGCCAAGAGCCAAAGTCTAAGAAGAGATCTCTGATCAGCAGGTCAGAAACTAGTCAGTTGAACTGAATGTGTTGGCCTGTGAGGGTGGACAGAGGTCATTGACACTGAAAATGTCTCTGCTGACCATGACATTTTAAGAGACCCTGAGCAGCATTTGAAGTTTTGTGGACCTGTCAGGCATAGCTCTGATGTCTTACTGATAGGTCATTTGGTCTTACTTCTACGCTTACTCCTACTTTCTGTATTCTCAAGTATTTTTACATAATCATCCCTGACATTGGTAAAACTGTCTGTTTGTTCCTTTCTTTGGGAGTTCTACAAGGTTACAAAAGGAAAGCAAAGGTGGGCATCTTTCCATATTCTTAGCTGAAGTTTTAACTACTACTGTAGTCATTACTACTCCAATGGCATCTCAGCTCTGCCTTTCAGAACCTTTGCTTCCTTTGAGTTGTTGTCTTCTACATAAGACCCATAGGGAACTCCTTGATTTTGTATCTGCCTTGTTTCTATTTAATATTTCTTTGTGTTCCTCAATGCTTAGCACACTGTCTTCAACATAATACGAATATAATTTTTGTTGACTGAAGGTGTCACATATTGTACTTCGCATTGAAGTGATGTGCATATATGTTTTCTTTTTCCAATGAAATTTTAAGATCTTTAGGGGGATAAGGATCATTCTTTCTATGGCTTCTCTTCTTCCACATGTCTTCTAAATGTAGGCACTCTTCAAGGCTTCCTTAGCCCTGTGTTCTGCTGTTTCTATACTGTTTCCCTTAATGATTTCTTTAGCACCCATTTAGCTACAATTATCACCTTCATGTAGTTGATTTCCAAATGTCCTTCTCTGGTCCGAATGCCTTTCCTGTGCTCCCATCTTAGATTTCCACTTATCTGTTGGTCGGTTATACTTGGAAGTACCACTGTATTCTCCAACTCAACCACCTTAAAACTAAATTCGTCATTTTGTCCCCTAAACCAGGTCCTTACTTATTTTTGTTGGTCATAGGACTGTTTTCCTGGAACCATCTTTTGACTTTTCTCTCTCCCTTGTCTGTCAAATCCAATCAATTTCCAAATTCTGCCTGTCCTTCCTTCTTTCTGATCTTTTCCTTATTCTCCTTCCTCAGGGCAACTGACCTTTTTCAACTTATTTCTTTACTCCTGTATTATTGTAATATCTTCCATATGAGTGTACATGTTTCCCTTCTCTGTCACCCTCTTACTGCCAGATTAATGTTCCTAACACAGCTCTTTGATCATGTCCCCTGATCAACTCCCCTGTTCAAAACCTTCAGTAAGTCCGTTGCCTATCAGGTTAAGTCCATATTCAACGTTCAAGGTCCTCTGCAATCTTTCCCAACCTTCCTTTTACTGACTTATCTTTCATTGTTTCCCTCTCAGAATTCTCTACTATTGGCAGATTTGGTTATTCACTGTCCCCTTAAAATAGATTTGTACATTTCCACTAGTTCCCCTTCATGTGTTCTCTTCTTCTCATCTGGAAAGTCCTCTTCCTCCACCTATGTGAATCCTCTGAGACTCACCTCACATCATGCCTTCTGGAGCTGTGTTAGCTCACAGTAATCTCTGAACTCCTAGAGTACTTTTTATCTGTATTATTAATTTAAGCACTTACCATACCCTGCTTTGTATTTTTATTATGCACACATATTTTATTATATATCCATACATATGTGCATGTATAAATATATACACATACATGTTTTATTTTTACTAGCAGCTAAAATATTCTAAACTATACATAGATTTTGATAGTTTTCTATTTCCAGCTGAATTCAACTGTTAAAGTAATATCTATGGAATAATTTAATATTACTTCAGGGCACTTACTGAATCTCTGTGACATGGTAAAAACCAGGACAAACAAAGACTGACAGTCAAACACTATATAATATAAAAATAACCTTTTCCTTACAATTTACAAAATGTATCATTAAAATAATTAATCTCTGCTAACCTGTTGGTTGAGTATATCTAGTAACTTTAAAAACCCTAAAAATGATTTTCTAAAATATAATAGCAAATAATCTTTAGACCAGGAAGGGATTCCTTCCATCTTTTGTTAATTGCAACTTCGTAGAATTATTTGCCTGCTTGCCCTGTAGACAGCTAGGTGATGCAGTGAAGAGAGTACTGGATTGAGAGTCAAGACTGAGTTCTAATGCTCCCCAAGATATGTACTAGTTGGCTGAGTCTCTTAAATTCTGTCTACTTCAGATTCCTCATCTATAAAATGGGAATAATAATAGCACTTACCTCTCAGGGTAATTGTGAGGATAAAAAGATACTATATTGGTAAAGCATTTTACAAACCTTAAAGAGCTATATAAATGCTAGCTAGCTGTTATATGTGTGTATGTGTGTGTGTGTGTGTGTGTATAAATATTCATAGACCTAGGTAGATATGCATATGTTTATTTAGTCATTTCTTTGTGACCCCCATTTGGAGTTTTTTTGGAAAAGATACTGGAGTAGATTTTCACTTTCTTTTCCAGCTCATTTTACAGAGGAAGAAACTGAGGCAAGTAGGGTTAAGTGACTTACCCAGGGTCACTGAGCTAGTAAGTGTCTGAGGCCAGATGTGAACTCACAAAGATGAGTCTTCCAGTCCAGTGTTCTATGAACTGTGCCACCTAGCCCTCCCTAGCCATTCATCTACATGTATACATATAGATACATGTCTCTGTCTCTGTCTCTGTCTCTGTCTCTGTCTCTCTCTCTCTCTCTCTCTCTCACAGTGACTGGAACAAATAATTTTTTCAATAAATACTTACTAATTGATTGATTACACAGAATAACCCTGACCCTGACTCCATGGGTTTATTTATACACATTAGCTGCCCAGTGATGAATGATGTTGGATGACGTGAACAATCCTGCGCTGAACCTCTGAGATGATCTAGGCTTTTTCCACCAGCTACTTTTTCCTATTGTCACTTAGGATAGCCATTACTACTACTCAGGTGTGAGGAGGGAGAAGGAGATGACACAGTTGACCTGCCAAGGTGCCGCACTGAAAGGGTCATTTGTTTCCTACTTAAGGTAGCAGAAGAGTTTAGAGACATATATAGATTGACAAGTGGAGGAAATGCTGCTTGAACTCAGATTCTTCAAGGTATTAACATTTAGTGGCCTAATTCTATATCATTTCAAGGTTTTCAAAGGGAAGGGAATGTAATGTTAATGGGATATAAGATCTTCCCTGCTGATTAATAGGCTTCAGGTGGAGTCCATTAAGGGAAGCTTGCTTAGGGGAGGCTTGCTTGTAGGAAGGTTTTCCCACCTTTTGCTAATTTCTATTTAGGCACTGAATCAGGAGGGTTGTGATGCCTTCTGGCTCTGAGAAGTGTACATATACTCTGAGTTGGTATTTTGCTTTGAGGGTTTGTTTATAAGAAGGATCTTATGATTTCCCGGTCAAGATTTTGAATGACCATATGTTCAGGTTCCCTGACTGCTCAGATGTAAAGGCTCTCTAAATCTAGGGATGTATGTAAAGTGTATAGTTGATTCTGGCAGTCAGAGCTTTGTCTGATAGTCTTTATTTCTCTGCTTGTATTTTTTCTGAAGTTCAGGGTGCTAACTTTTCCCTTGAACTAGTGAACTAGTGAAAAAGATTGTTGACCCCTTAAACAGCTATCTTTCTTAGTAAAGGAGATCTAAGAACCTGTGCTGGTAGCCATCCTGGGTATGCCAGTATGGTTGCCGCTACAGGGAATCACATGTAAAGAGCAAGATGGAGAACAGAATTGTGTTAGAAAAAAAATAATTTAATTAGCATTCAAAATGTACAGGTCTTTGGTCTATTTGCCAGCCTTCTTAAAAATTGAATTCATATGAAAAACTTACTACTTCTGGCTAAATCTACTCTTAATTTACTTGTCACAAATAAACCCAGTAACTTTGCCCATAAAAGATATTATCAGTGCATTGATTAGGGAGTGAACCTGGCAGGACCTTTTAAAAGCCCATAAAAATTCCTCAGGCATCTTTAGTATTCAAGAGTTGAGCTGGAGCATAGTAAATGTTCAAGCTTTTTCCTACAAAGGAAAAAATGACTGGCTTCTCCTTAATCTTTGAGTCTATAACCAAAAAGTAGGGACTATTTCTTCCCCTTTCCTCCAGAGTTTTAATGAGCAGAAAGCAAAAGGGGCAAGACCCAAACTCCTAAATTCCTGCATTTGCCTCCTCACTTTACAAATAAGGGTCAATAACTATACATCAGGTGCTTAATAGATACACACTGTACTATAAAGATAGACATATGGGACAAGGGCTCTGATTTCTAAGAACTTATAGGAATCTAGCTACCAGGGCAAGAGAAGACACAGACACAGATCACTTGATAATATATTTGGAGCTGGAAGGAAACTGAGAGGCCATCTTGTCCAACCTCCTTATTTTGGATATGAAAAACTTAGGCCAAGAGAGGTCTCAAAAATTAGCATTCTTTTTTTATAATTTTGAATTCCAAAGTTTCTTCCTTCCTCCAGCCCCTCCTCCACCCAATGGGAAAGTAATGTGATACCCATTATCCATGTAAAACCATGAAAAACATATTTTAATATTAGCCATGTTGCTGACAAAAAGAAAAAGAAAGTGGAAAAATTGTGCTTCAATCTCTACTCAGAAAAATTGTGCTTCAATCTCTACTCAGAGTTCATCAGTTCTCTCTCTGGAGGTGGGTAGCATTTTTAAATCATGAGTCCTTTGGAATTGTCATGGATCATTGTACTGATCGGTAGCTAAGTCTTTCACAGTTGATCATTATGCAATGTTGCTGTTGCTATGTACGATGTTCTTCTAATTCTTCTCACTTCACTTCGCATCCTATAAGTCTTCTCAAGTGGTTCTGAAACCATCCTCTTTGTTATTTCTTACAGCACAATTGTATTCCATCACAAATCATGTACCCCAACTTGTTCAGCCATTCCCCAATTGATGGGCATCCCCTCCATTTCTAGTTCTTTGCCACCACTAAAAGAGCAGCTGTAAATATTCTTGTGCATTTGGTTCCTTTTCCTTTTCCTTTAATCTTTTTGGGATTCAGACCTATTATTGGCATTGCTAGGTCAAAGGGTCTGCATGATTGAGTATAGTTCCAATTTGTTCTCCGGAATGGTTGGACCAGTTCACTGCTCCACCAAAGTGCGTTAATGTACCTATTTTTCCACCTCTACTCTAGCATTCGCTCTTTTTCTTTTTCTGTTATGTCAGCCAATCTGATAGGTGTGAGACTGTATCTCAGTTATTTTAATTTACATTTGTCTAATTATAAATTATTTAGAACATTTTTTTCCATATGTCCATTGATAGCTTTGATTTCTTCTGAAAACTGCCTACTTATATCTTTTGACCACTTATCAGTTGAGGAATGACTCTTATTTTTATAAATTCAGCTCAGTTCCCTATATATGCCAAGAGAGGTTGAGTGACTTGTCCACAGTCATATAAGGGTAAGTAATAGAGGGAGGAATTTAAACCCAAGATCTTTGAAAGATAAATAGACTACAAAGTCATATATAATAAACACCACATAAGTAGTTCAGAAAATGAGTGTCATCATGGTTCAGAAAAGGATAGGACTGCTTCTAAATTGCCCAGTAGGCTCACCATTTGCCAGTGCTTTGGTTGCAGGACTGGAGAAAATGGATTTTCGGGAAGGAGAACTAGGAAGTATTTACAATTCATGCTATACTGGCACTCCTTCTCTCCTATCCTTGCGTTCTGTTGGGGATAGAAAGGCAAAAATTAAGCAACCCCTGCCCCTAAGAAATTGATATTCTACTAACAGGATTCAGCATGTACACAGATATATAAATACAAAATATTCAAAATAATTTTGCCCTGTATATAGTGGGACACTAACAACTGGGAAGACCTGAAAAAGTTTCTTATAGGAGACAGTGCCTGAGCTGTGTTTTGAAGGAAGTAAGGGATTATATTAGGCAGATGTGAGGAAGAAAAGCATTCCAAGCATGGAGGGACATAGGGTGTCAGCCAAAGGCAGGGAGATGGAAGAAGTACATAGAACAGCAAGTAAGCCAATTTGGAACATAGAGTGTGTGGAGGGGAGAATTATGAAATTATTCTGGAAAGATACATTAGAGCAAGATTTTGAAGGGCTTCAAACATCAAAGAGATGAATTTGTATTTCATCTGGGAGGAGTCAACAAAGATTCTTGAGCTTCAGTGAGGAGTGACATGGTCAGACTTGTATTATAGGGATATAAATTTGTCGTTTGTGTGGAGGGTATATTGGAGAGAGGAGAGACTGGATGTAGGGAAACCATTAGGAGAATATTACAGTAATCTAGGTAAGAGGTGACGAGGCCTGAAATATGGTGATGGATGACTCTATAAAGAGAAGGGAGGAGATAAGAAGATGTTGTTCAAGTAGAATTGGCAAGCCTGGCAACTGATTAGTTATGGAGTGGGGTGATGGAGGGTGAAAAGTTAACTATGATGACTTAGTAATTTCAGATCTGGGTTCCTGGGTAGAATGGTGGTATCCTGAAGAAAACAAAAGTTAAGAAAATGGGTGCATTTTGGGGGGATGCTAATAAGTTTTATGAAATACATATGGGGCATCTAGTGCAGTAAGCAGTTGACAATATGGGACTGGAGCTCAGGAGAGAAGGATTGTATATCTAGATTTGGGAGTTATCTGCAGAGAAATTGTAATTGAATTCATGGGAAATGATGACATCACTAAGAGACACTGTAGAGAGATGAAAAAGGATGCCAAGACAGAGCCCGGGTGCACCTTCATGCAAATGGAGTGGGGCATGATTGATCATCCAGCAAATAGATCCAGAGGAGATTAGTGTCATGAAAATTTATAGAAGAGAGAGAATCCAAGAGAAGGGGGTGGCTAACAATGTCAAAAGCTTCAAGAAAAGTTAAGGACTGAGAAAAGGCCAGTAGACTTAGGGATTAAGAGGTTATTGGTAAACTTGGGGAAAGAAGTTTAGATTGATTTATAATGTCAGAAATCAGATTGTAGGGAGTAAAGAAGTGAGTGAAATGACAAAAAATGGAGACAATGAAAATACATTTCCTTAGGAGTTTGAAATAACAGGAAGGAGAGATAGAGGTCTATTGGGTAGGGGACTAGATGGAGTCAGGAAGGCCCGGATTCAAATTTTGCTGCTTATAGGCTGTGTCTGTGGGAGAATCACTCATTTCTGTGAATCCGAGTTTTATCATCTGCAAAATGAGGGTATTAATACTTGTTGAACCTACTTCATAGGCCCAAATCAGATGTTTATGGAGTGCTTCACCAATTTTAAAGTGCTATATAAAAGCTTCTTAGAGATGAGCTGCTCAGACTGTGGATAATTCCCAGTTCAGAGAGGGAACCATTCAAACAACACCAGCAGGTTCTGCCACCATTTTCCCTGAGCATCTTCTGGAAATTGGTGGGAAGATGGTTTAGTAAGAGTGACTTGAGAAGGAATAGAAGGAATAGAGACTATTGCTCTTCACCTTCCCCTGGAAAATTTCTCAGGTAGTTTGTACTGAATTTATATGGAAACCTCTTTTTTCCAGCAGTCAGAGATCAGCAAAACATTTCCATAGGAGCATAGTTTAAGGTGGGAGGAAAAGAACTCTAGAGGTTCTCTTACCCCCTCTCTACTGTTCTCCATTCTATACCCAATAACTAGAATGGCACTTGAGCCAATGTCTGAATTCCTTCTCCCAGAAGAGGGAAGAGAGAGAAAAGAAAAGAAATGAGCAGATGAAAAGAAAAAGAGAAGGCCAGAGATAGAGAACAGAAAAAAATGGAAGTAAGGCTGAGGAGAAGTTGGAAGTTGCAAGAGAAGTTATAAGGGGCAACTCTCTAAGACTATGAATTACAGAGGTGCCATCCTACATTGAGAGGGGGTATTTCCTCACCTGAGAGATTCTTATATCAACAAAATCACAGATCCAGTTCCTATCTCTCTGTGAAATGAACCATAGGCCTATCTCTCCTGCTTGGGAACTTGGAAGAAGTGCTCCATTAAATCAAATCCAAACACCATGGCCCAATCTTCAAGACCCTCTCTCAATCACTGGCCTCTCCTTTCTCTCCTCCTCCCCAAACCTCTAAGACAATCTCAGTTACTCTTCAAGATGGCAATTTTCCCCTAACCAAGCCAAGTCATGGATGCTCATCCTTTTCCCATACTTATTTCTGCCTCCATTTTATTTAGCAATTCCCTCATTGCAGGAATTAGGAGTAGGCAATATAGTGAGGGATATATGTCATTCCCAACCATCTGAACCCATGGATTGTTGGATCACAGATTTAGAGCTAAAAGGATCTTTAGAGATCACTGAGTCTAAACACCTTAATTTTATAGATGAGGAAACTGAAGTCCAAAGAGGTTTTAGGATTTAGGTCCTAACACCTTCTTATTCCTCTCAATTTCCAAGGGTGAGAGGCTTGGGCTGCTATTGATGTCTGTTTGCAGACACACTTGTAACTGTCTTTCCCAGAAGTTAAAGTAAGAAGAGATTGAAAGATCATAAATAATTCTCTTTCAGCTCTCTGTGGGTAGAAATAAAAAGCACAGGTGGTTTTACAGAGTTGCTGAGGATTCCAGCAGGGTTTGCTCTTCAAAGAGTTGAGCTGGCCTTGACTAGTGAACCCCCACCGGCAGAGATGGTCTGTAGGGAAAGACCCACCAGTAGGAAATAAACCAAGACTGGGAGGATCATTGCCTCAAGCCAGAGAAGCATGTGTTCAGAGGAAACCTCTTTTCCCTACAGTTCAGAATAACCCTGAAGTAAAATGTTCCAACACACTTGTCCAAATGAACCAAGATGACATGGGATACATGTTGTCAATATCTGTAATCTCACACCCCTTTAAATATTTACCATGGACTATTTGATCTCTTCCTCTTCTCAGGCTCCCCTGTTTCTTTCCCTTTCCTCCCTCTACTCTCCCCCTGCCCTTGGCCCCTTTTATGTTCTTTCTTTGGCAGCTCCATGCTCACAATCCACTAGTATCCAGGAAATCTGGTCCTTTCTCCTACCTGATGAAACGTTAAAATACTCACATTCAGATCTGTATATTTATAAAAATGTACAGACAGTAAGTGGTAGGATTACAGACAAAGATTTTCTGATTTTTGTTTGACATCGAATGGAGTATGGAGGGGATATAATTCTATCCCCATGAGATTTGAAAGATTCAACTCACCCCTCTGAGAGGCAAGTATTCCAGGTTCCCCAGGTTAGTTAAGTTGTACAAAAGCTAAAATGTCAAATGCAGCCTAAAAGTATTAGCCAAGATTATGACATCTTAGGCAAGAAATTGAAGACCATGGGGACATAGGCTGCATTTTCCTCCCGGCTGCTTATTAAAGAGAAGATGCACAAGAGAAAAATTGATATGGGAAGCAAACAGTTGACTAAGGAAGTGGTGACAGAGAATGAGAGTTGAATTTTTTGGAATGTGGCTTAAAATTTGAGTGACAGATTCCTGGTAAGGGATAGAACACATTTAAGAAGAATGTATTTGGCTGATATCTTGCAAATCTAATAAAAAAGGTTTTAAAATAAATAGAATAGATGACAGAGAAAATTGCCTATGTTTAGCCACCAAACTAGATACCATAAAGAGAGGGTATAATGAAGGAAGAATAGAATTTGTGACACTGACAAGCTCACATGAGATAAAAGCCCGGAAAGAAGACAGTGGTAAAACCGTTGGTCCAAATATCTATGCACAAATGCCCAGTGTTTAGGTAAAGGGCAGAAAGAACTAGTTTTCTAACACAAGAAAGAAAATTAAACCTCAAAAATATCACTGATGCTTAGTGGGATAAAAGCCACAATTGGAATATGATTCTGGATGGATATAGTTTATTCAAAAGAAATAGAACAGGTCAAAGTTGAGATAAAGTTATATGTTATATAAGCAGTTATATATTAAGAATCTATCATGTGAGAAAATGAATGAATAAAGGATTTATAAAGCTCTTACTATGCACAAAGCACTATGGTAAATATTAAGGACACAAACAAAAAAGTTACACAGACCCTGTTCTCAGGGAGCTCACATTCTTATGGGAATGCAGGGACTAGAATGAGAAAATGTGGTAAAGAACTTTGGGGTAAAGAGGGAAAGGAGAGCAAATAAGCATTTATTAAGCTCCTATTATGTTCCAGGCACTGTGTTAAGCAATTTACAAATATTATCTCATTTTATTCTTTTAACATTTTTATATTAATGTCTTTTGTTTTCATATAGCCTGTATTAGCCAATTTATCTTTCCCCACCAGCTCCCAGAGAACTATAAATAAAAAAATCAGACACACACACATTTACTAAGAGAGAGAAAGCAAAAAAGTCCAGCAAAATGAAATAACATATTAAAAAATGTCTAATATTAGATGCTGTGTAGCCCATGGCCCCAACTTTTCAAAGAAGTGGGAGGATGTGTCTTTTCACATCTCATCTTTGTTTTTTTTAATTAAATTTTTAATTTTCCATATTTTATTTTTTTAATTACATGCAAAAACAATTTTTAACAGTTGCTTTTTACAATTCTGAGTTCCAAATTCTGTTTGTCCCTACCTCTCTCCCCTCTTGCCTTCCTGAAACAGCAAGCAGTTTTATAGCTTTTATACATGTGCAGTCATGCAAAATATAGTTCCATATTGTGTTTTGAAAGAAAACAGACAAAAATGAGAAAAAAGTACAAAAAAATACTGTGCTTCAATTTACATTCAATCTCCCTAAGTTCTTATTCTGGAGGTGGATAGAATTTTTCATCAAAAGTCCTTTGGAATTGTTTTAGATCATTATATAGCTGAGAATAGTTATGTCATTCATAGCTGATCATCATACCATATTGCTGTTACTGTGTATGATGTTCTCGTGGTTCTGCTCTTTTCACTTTGCATCAGTTTATGTAAATCTTTCCAAGTTTTTCCAAAAACATCCTGCTTGTCAATTTCTTATAGCACAATAGCATTCCAGCAAAATCATACACCACAACTTGTTCAACCATTCACCAATTGGTGGGCATCCCCTCAATTCCTAATTCTTTGCCACTACAAGAGCTGCTATAAATATTTTTGTACGTATAGATCCTTTTTCTTTTCTTTTCTTTTCTTTTTTATCCTTTTTGGTATCCTTTTGGGATATAGACCTAGTAGTGGTACTGCTGGGTGAAAGGGTATGCATAATTTTATAGCCTTTTGGGCCTAGTTCCAAATTGCTCTCTAGAATGATTGAATCAGTTCACAACATCAGCAGTGCAAGTTTCCCACATTCCTTCCAAGATTTGTAATTTTCTTTTTCTGTCACATTAGCAACTAATATAGGTGTGAGGTGGTACATCGGAGTTGCTTTAATTTGCATTTCTCTATTCAATAGTGTTTTAGGACATTTTTTTCCTATGACTATAGATAGCTTTGATTATTTCACCTGAAAACCTCCTGTTCATATCTTTTAACCATTTATCAATTGGGTAATGACTTGCATTCTTATAAATTTAACTCAGTTCTCTACATATTTAAAAAATGAAGCCTTTATCAGAGATCCTCACTATCAATCTTTCTCCCACTTTTCTGCTTTCCTACTCCAGCCCTTGGGGGCCCTCCTGGGACTACAGACAGGACAGATGGATCCCCATGAACATTTCTTCTTCCCCTTCCCAGTAGGCCACCTTCTAAGTGGTTCTGGGAATGGAGACTCACACCCTAACACCAGACTTCGGGCTGTAGATGGAAGTGCCTTTGGGGGGAATGTGAGGAACTCCACCATCCTTCCATTGGTGTATCCACTGTTTACCCCATTTTCCAGATCTAAATTAATTTCCTAATACCACAAAGCACTTGGTTTCAGGCCTTTTCTCCTAATCCCCAAGGGCTTCTCTCACTAGCTCTTCCGGAGATTGTCTCCAGGTCACCCTCCCCCAGTCCCTAGGGCCCTGCAGGTTCCAAGGGCTTTCTGCCTTAGTAGATAGACAGGTTCTGTTCTCTCATGTCATCAAAGGGCTCTCATTATCATTACACAGTGGGAGCGACTTGCCATAATTACAAAGGGCTTGAGTTTTGTTGTTGTTTCTCCCACTTTTTACTTTACGATTCTTCTTCAACTAAGGAACCCTCACCAGTCTTTTTGGGTTGCAGGTTCATCTGGGATCATGTGACTGTAGCTAGATGATGTTGGTAAGTTGTGCTAGATATCCATTGTTCTTAATACTGCCTACCTTCTCCAATCGGTTTCTCTTAACACTGGAACCTCCATGATTTACCTGATTGAGAAACTTATATGATATTGATAAGAATGTTGGCCAGCTGTTTTAAAAAAAAACAACCTTGGCAGCATTGGTTTTGTTTGTGCAAACCCTTTTTAATTTAATGTAATCTAAATTATCCAATTTGCATCCTCTAATGCTCTTTAGCACTTGTTTGGTCATAAATTTTTCCCCTTCTCCATGCATCTGACAGGTTCCCCTGATTTGCTAATGGTGTCACCTTTTATTTTCGGATCTAAGCCCATATCTTGGAATATGGTGTGAGCTGGTGGTTCATACCTGGTTTCTGCCAAACTGCTTCCCAGTTTTCCCAGCAGTTTATAAAACACTAAATTACTATGGTCTGACTATAGTTTTATATATATATATCTATAGTATATATATATATATATATATATATATATATATATATATATATA
>CM053588.1:87330701-87348184 GCA_028646515.1 Pseudochirops corinnae | reverse complement strand
GCAGATATTCTTCTATTTCACTTAAATTGTTAAATTTATTGGCATGTAATTGGATAAAATAACTTCTTATAATTTACTTTGATTTCATCTTCATTAGTAGTATATTCACCCTTTTTATGTTTAATGCTAGTGGTTTGATTTTCTTCTCTCATTTTCAAAATCATGCTAACCAATAGTTTATCTATCCATTTTATTTTTTTCATAAAATCAACTCCAAGTTTTATTTATTAATTCAATGGTTTTCTTACACTCAATTTTATTAATCTCACCTTTAATTTTTAAAATTTCCAATTTGGTGTTTAATTGAGGATTTTAAATTTGTTCTTTTTCTAGCTTTTTAAATTGCATACCCAATTCATTGGTCTGTTCTTTTTCTATTTTATTGATTTAAGCATTTAGAATATAAATTTTCCTCTGATTATTGTTTTTACTGCATCCCATAAGTTTTGATATACTCTCTCATTATTATGACTCTTTAATGAAATTATTGATTGTTTCAATGGTTCTTTAAACCACTCCTTCTTTAAGATTAGATTGTTTAGTCTCCAACTAGTTTTTAATCTGTATTTCCAAGGTCTTATTGAATAAAGTTTTTATTGAATTTATGTTTCTGCTTTTCTGCATTTAACCATAAAGTTTTTATGCCCTAATATATGGTCAGTTTTTGTAAAGGTACCATGTACTGTTGAGGGAAAAAAGGTGCATTCCTTTCTATTCCTGTTCAATTCTATTTATCCATTATCATATCTAGCTTATCTAAGATTCTATTCACCTCCTGGATTTCTTTTTTATTTATTTTTTAGTTAGATTTATCTAATTCTGAGAGGGGAAAGTTAAAGTCCTCCACTATTATAGTATTACTATCTATTTTCACCTGTGATATATCTAACTTTTCCTTTAAAAATTTAGATGCTATAGCATTTGGCGCATATAGGTTTAGTATTGATATACCTTCATTTTCTCTGGTAATCATAATTCAGTTTTTTATCATAATTTGGTTTCTCTATCTCTTTTAATGAAATCTTTTTTAGCTTTAACTTTTTCTGAGATAATGATTGCTACCCCTGCTTTTTTTCCTCAGCTTAAGCATAATAAATTCTATTCCAGTCCATTATTTTAACTCTGTATCTCTTTCATTTTAAAATGCATTTCTTATAAACAACTTATTGTCAGAGTGCTCAATCTAGGGTTAGGGTTAGGGTTAGGATTAGGGTTAGGGTTAGGGTTTAGGGTTAGGACTAGAGTTTAGGGTTAGGGTTAAGGTTAGGGTTAGAGACAGAGGCAGAGGTGGAAGCATTTAGGGTTAGAGTTAGGGTTAGAGTTAGAGTCCAGTTAATGTTAGGGTTAGGGTTTGGGTTCAGGTGTAGAGTCCAGAAGGTTATGGTTAGAGGTAGGGTTAGGGTTAGGGTTTGCTAGGTGTAGGTTTTAGATTAGCAGTAGGGTTAAGGTTAGGGATAGGGTTCAGTTTAGAATACACTTAGGGTTAGGGTTAGGGTTAGGGTTAGCATTGTGGTTATAGTTTTGGTTAGGGTTAGGGTTATTACCTTCCCCTTGCCCAATTCTAGTTTTTTAAGGAGTTATTTTCTTCCTGAAGTTTTTGGATCTCTTTTTCCAATTGATTGATTTTCTTTTCATAATTTCCTTGATTTTCTTGAATGTCCTTTAAATTTTTTTCCTAATTTGTCCTCAACCTCTCTTATCTGATTTGCAAAATCCTTTTTAAGCTTTTGCAAGAACTCTTTTTGGTCTTGTGAAAATTTGACATTTTTCTGTAAAGTAAGAGTGTTTTTTTTTAACTTTACTATCTTCTTCTAAGGATGAGCCTAGATCTTCTCTGTCCCCATAGTAGCTACCTATGGTCAGGTTCTTTCTCCTTTGCTTACTCATCATTTAAAAGTTTTTAATACCTTATTATTATAGTCAAGTTCTAGTCCCAAGGTGTGGGGGATGATGCCTTCAGTTTCAGATATTTTGTACTTTAGTTTTCTGAGCTCTGTCTGGGGGCCCAACCTCAGGCATTCCTCTCCCCCTTGAGCCATGGCTAGGGCCCCCAGCCACACTGTCAATACAAAGATTCTTGCTCCCTGTAGTCCCTCCCATGGGAACAAACTTCATCTCACCCCTCTGCCCTGGAACTGAAACCAAGGACTCTGCTCTCCTGCAAGTACCTACAGCCAGCAGGGTCCTTGTCCTTTTGCTACCATGCTCACCAGGTGTGTGCTCACTCCTCCTCACCCACAGGCACAGTCCAGCCCAGTGTCTCTTCAGCATAACTAGGCCTGGCATCCCAAGATGGGGCCCATCAATCTTCTCCTGCTCAGTTGTCTGACCCTCACACAGTCCTGAGATGAAAGTTCCTGAAGTTGAAGCTGCTCCCAGAGTTAACTTTTTGTTGATTCAGTGAAGTTGGCCTGGAGTGTCTTCACTTCAGTAGAGTCAAACCTCCCTCTTTCCCCCCATTATCCACTCCTCCACCCCCAGATCAAATCTCTCCTAAGTTCTTCTCAAGTTGTCTTAGGAGGACAACTGCTTTACCCCAACTTTTAATTATTTCTGACACTTAAAGTTCACTTTGGGCAATATTTTGTTTTATTTGCAGGAGAGTTTTGAAGTCTGATATTTCCGGTCTTATTTTACCCTTTTCCAACTCTAGAAATACCATCATTCTTCCTCAAATACTTGCTTCCTTTGCCCAGAGATCAGAGACACTGAGGATTCTGGATAAATGTCAAAGGGAGGATTCACTTTATTGAGTCTGAATTTGCTTCAGGTATCCCTAGGTTATGTTCAATAAACATAGGCCCCAATACTGATAAGAGTTGTTCAGATGCCTAGGAATTACTTCTGTGAGTGCAGGCACATCTGCAGTCAATTCAGTGGCTTCCAGAGGGTGATTAGGGTACAGATCCCCCAAACTCTTATAGTATAACTCCTGAGAACCATTGTTTGTATAATGATGATAGGGTATAAGGACTATACTGGTATCAGGAACTCCTGGGTGATGGAACTCCCTATGCCCATCTAGGTCAGTACCTTCTCTGATTCTTACAGAGCTATCTGAGGCACTTTAATGAAAAGTTAAGTGACTTTGTGTAGGGTCACACAGACAGTATATGTCAGAGGCAGGATTGTGCCCAGACCTTCCTGGTTTTGAGGCTGGTTGCCCATTCACTCCTCCACACAGTCTCTAATAAACTGAAACTAAGTCAGAGAGGTTAGGCCAAGGCCAAGGTCAAATAGCTAACAAGCAGCAGAAGTGAATCTCAGTCCCCAGTGTCCTGGCTCTTAGCATCCTATGCCCTAGATCTGATCCTGAGAAGCTTCCCATAATGGTGCCTCATTTTGTTGTTGTTCAATTGTTTTTCAGTCACATTCAACCCTTTGTGACCCCATTTGGGGGTTTTTTGGCACAGATACTATAATGGTCTGGAATGGTTTGCCATTTCCTTCTCTAGCTCCTTTTATAGATAAGGAAACTGAGACAAACGGGGTTATGTGATTTGCCCAGGGTCACACAGCTAATAGGTGTCTTAAGGCCAGATTTGACCTTATAAAAATGAGTCTTCCTGATTCCAAGCCCAGTGCCACGTAACTGTCCCAGTGCTTCATTATTTTGCCCCAAACATTGCCAGGTTCATTTCACTGTATACCATACAGTGGAATGGGACAACAACCAATTGGTGGCTAAATAATACAGGCCCTTCGGATAGACTGGCCTGCCACAAAGGTGATCTTAACATCATGGGAGCTTTGCATGAGAGAATCAATGATCCTAAAAACAGGAAACAGATTGTAGCTAATGGACCATGTGATTAAATTATGGTGCCAGCTTTGAGAAGAGAAAAAGCTTTCCTTGGAATTACTTTTCCTTGATGCAGTTACCTCTATTGGCTGTTCTAAAGCTGAGTCCTTGGCAAATAAATAGTTACTCAAGCATGGCAGTATACCCACACCTCCACCTTCCTCGTGCTTTGAATTTCCCTCTACTCAAAGATGACTGAAATAAAAAATAATAAAGATCTTTTCAGCTATTAAAACAAGCTTTTTAAAATTTTTCCTCCTTTCTCAAAAAATTCTTTTAATCTGGAATTGTCACCCATATCTGAAAAAAAAAAAAAGCGTCTCTTAGGTTCGTAACTGTGTACCCAGCACCATGCTTAGCTTTGGACAAAGAAAACCATATAGACAGTCCTTGACCTCTAGCTGCTTTACCTATTGTGAGTAAGGATATCTGCAGATCTAATACAGTAACTGCTTAATAAATACTTGCTGATTGATTGATGGCTGGAGATAAATGTTTTAAGGCCAGTTCATGCAGTGAAGGAGAAAAGGCAGTGAAGAGGGTTGTGTATAATTCATATTGGAAAAATAAGGAGGCAACATAGTGTGGTTAAAAGGACACTTGGAGGAGAATTAAGAGAATATGATGTGCCCAGCTCCTTTAGGGATATTCTGGTCCCTGTCCTGCTTGGGAGGCATGGCTAGACTTGGGAGGCATAGGCAGATCTTCAGAATGTGTCAAGAAATACACTGAACAAAAGTACACTTGGTTGTACCTTGGAGAGTTCCTAAACAGGAATCAGGAAATCTGAGTTACAACTCTGATCTCTAGTCTGATGGAGGATCTTGAGCATGTCTCTGGATGTTTCCTCATCTGTACAATAAGGGGGGAAAGGTCATTAGGTCATTTCTAAGATCTCTTCTGCCTCAAAAGTCTAATCCTATAATACAAATTGATTGATTTATCTATAGATGCATTTTTCAATAAATGTTTATTTGTTGTTGTTCAATTGTTTTCAGTTGTGTCTAAATTTTTGTGATCCTGTTTGGGGTTTTCTTGGTAGAGAAACTGGAATAGTTTGCCATTTTCTTCTCTAGCCCATTTTATAGGTGAGGAACTGAGGCAAACAGGTTTAAATGATTTGCCCAGAGTCACACAGCTAGCAAATGTCTGAGGCTGGATTTGAACTCAGGAAGAGAGGAGTCTTCCTGATGCCTTGTCTGGCACTCCTTCCACTGAATGATTTAGCTATCCCTAAATATTTATTAAATACCTACAATATGTCACAAAGAAAGGCAAAAGACAGTCCTTGCTCAGTCTAATGGAGGAGACGACATGGAAACAGCTTTGAACAAACAAGATATATAGAGGATAAATTAGAAATAATCAACAGAGGGGAAGCACCAAAATTAAGGGGGATGGGATTGGGAAAGTTTTCCTGTAGGAGGTGGGATTTTCACTAAGACTTGAGTGTAACTTCAATAACTTGGCCGTGTGATTAGATTTCAATGTCAGTTGAAAGAATTAAAGGAGAAAAATGTACTTTAGATTCTGAAGAAAAGTGTGAGATGGTCCCGTACTTCATCCTGTATCATTTGAGACCCTGAATAGTGACAGAAGGACAGCAAAATAATATAATAGTGACAGTAGATGGATAAGTAGCACTTAAGTTTCCTGATACAACCTGGTGAAGTGGGCAATGAGAATATCCAGCTGATACCTGAGTGGAAGGTCCGTATGTGCAATTGTCAGTACATGTAATGGTATTGGGAATCTGAAGATCTTCCCTGCCCCTTAATAAGCCTAAGGGAATTTGGAGACCTTCCCTGCTTTGAAAATAAACTCTGCGTCCTGATAGGCTGAATGTAATCACATGAAACCTGTGCTGGGAGGAGTTTGCTGAAGGGAGGAGTTTGCTGAAGGGCAGAGCAGAGCCCACAGGAAGCTGGGAGTCAGAACAAGCTAGACGGTTGGGAGGAGAGGACGCTTTTGAGGGAGACAGCTAGGCTTGTGAGTAAATGTTGGTTTGTGGGAAGGCTCAAGGATGCTGTGGCTCTCTGTGCTGTTGTGGCTTATTAATTTCTTTGCTACTATGATGGAGTCAGTTTACTGGTTTTGAGATTTGGTTTACTGGTGTCTGAATAAATGTTTTGCTTCTGTCTTCAATATGGAGAATCTGTTATATTTTGTGATTGAGCACTATGCAGATATATTTATGATCACTGTTGGCACTGTGAATATTGCACTGATGCTATAGTACAGAAAGAAGAAAATGATACTGTGAGTTGGGAGACTGAAAGTAATGCAGTCAGTACAGTGTACAGTGTGTGGGAGAGCCTTCTCTTGGGTATGTATCCCTGCTCCTACAGGGAACAGCCAAGTTGAGCGGAAGTTAATGGGGCATGGGCATTTCTTCTGGAATATTGAATGCTGGATGGTAGCAAAGGGACAGGTAGATGTGGAAAAGGTCCTCTACTTGGGTGAGGTTGGAGGGAATGTGATTCCTGCCCCCAGCTCTACTGCTATTTCACAGGGTTTAGTCAAGGTGGTGACAAGGTATGTAAGTCTAAAATTGAGGTCACATCTTTATGATGAGTGATGAGTAGTTTCCTTGAGTGACTCAGAATGGAGCCTCATGGTTGAGTAAACAAATCAACCATCTCTTCCAGAGGTTTTAAATAGTAAAGTTATGAATAATTTTAAGGGGAACAGACTTGAAAAAGTTTTATGGAAAAAACTATTATAAGGGGAAGGGGAAAGAGAGGATTTATTTCCCTCTGCCTCCATCAGTCATGGTATGTAGCAGTTCTCAGATGGAAACATGTCATCCAAATGATTCGAGAGTTCATTAGTTTAAGTTCAAAATACAGTGAAGTTAGGCAACTGGGTGGTGCGATGGATAGAGCCCTGGGCTTGGAGTCAGGAAGATCTGACTTCAAATCCAGCCTCAGATACGTACTAGCTGTGTGACCCTGGGCAAGTCAGTGTACCTCTGTTTGTCTCAGTTTCTTCATCTGTAAAATAGGAATAATAACAATAGCACCTACCTCCCAGGGTTGTTATAAGGATCAAATGAGATAATAAAGTGCTAAGCACAGTGCCTGAAACATATTAAGCACTATATAAATGTTAGCTATTATCAACAAATGAGATAACATTTGTAAGGCACTTAGTACAGTGATTGGCACTTAGTAGAAGCTTAATAAATGCTTGTTTCTCTTCCCCTTCCCTGAGTGATTCCATCTTCTCTGATAGAGAATCGCTCTTGAAGGGGAGAAAGGGACTTTTCTTTCCTCTCTTTCATCAGTCATTTTGAAGTGGGTAGAAGACTAACTGTGACCCTTAAAAAGCAGAGACTCACACTCTAAAACACAAGGATAAGAAGAGATAGTTACCCAAGGACATAAGGAATAGGAAGAATAGACCCCTGGCAGCAGAGAAGAGAGCCATCTAAGTAGAAGAGCAGACCTTGGGAACAAGCAATCTGGACAGAAGACACATTGTATCTAAAGGGAGCTGCAAAAAGACCCTAGGAAGAGATTTAGAACTTCCAGGCCCTATAGCACCAGGAGTTGTGAATTACCTTGGCCATATGTGTTCCCTACATAGGTACCTCATCTCCCATGCATGCAGTCTGTATTTGTAGGAGTGTATGCTTCCAGGTAACTTGGGAGGGGAGTGTTTTGTAGCTACTGTTTTCACTATGCCTTCTTAGTAAAAACCTTTGCTAAGAGCTAATGGCCCATGAGCTATACCCACACAGTTACCACTAGAACCCAAAGTAACATCCACCCTCTGGGAAACCAACCCATGAGTTATGTTAAGTATTCTGGAGAAGGTATTACACTTCTAACAAGATTGTTGAGATTTTGATCTCCCTAACACTGCCTTCCTGTTAGCCTTGTTCCTTGTTATCTCCTTTGTCTGTTTTGTTCCCATTCTTGGGCAACTCCTTTCTCTAAAATCCAGTTATTATAAAATCACCTTTATTTCATGTCATGACCAAATGAAAAACAATTCAACAAGATTAGGAAAAGCAAGGTGATATCCACTAGGCACCTAGCTAGAACAGAATGCATCAAACACAAGTAACATGACATTATATCTTCTTCCCAATGTAACACCTCCCAGTCCCAACCCAGTATCTGCCCCTCAGTTCCAGGAAGCTACCAGACTAGTACTAGTATTAGACTAACCACAAATGGATGCCAAAAAAGGGATTTTTGCCCACTGCTTAGATCATCATGCCCTTACAGACATGGAGAGTTCACAATTCCTACTGAGTTGCCATCCAAATCATGAGAAATTAAGAGCTAAATGCCACTCCTGCTGCTGCTCCTGTCAAGGAGAGAGGGAATGAAGGGAAAAGACTCCCCTCAAGGTTGGGTCACTGAGAGTTCCTCTTCTCATGCTTATTATCATCTTGGTTGCTTTTATTTTCCTCCTAGAGCTCATTTTGAAAACTTTGCCACATCCTTATCTACTCAGCTCCCATTTCTCCCCTCCTCCCACCAAGCATCCGAGGAAGAAAGAAAAAAAAAGTCATAGCAAATCACCCTGCTTTTGATTTGTCAATGAACAGAGAATTTGGGAAGAGTAAGGACAGTGGGTGGAGGGAGGGTAGAAACATTGCAGAGTTAGAGTCCTATATATGTGTCTAAAGTGTTTGTGGTTTGGGGACCTATATATACATCCTTTTGTGCCATCACTGTGGTATGATCACTCAAAAGCCATAGGACCTTGCAGCTTCATGTTCTCAGACTGTGGACATTAGGCTCACTTTGAGAGCAAACTCTAGTCAGGCCCAGTCTACCTCGAGTTGTGAAGATATAGCCTCTTTTCTCTGGGACGAGACAACTTGTTTATATTCGGGAATATCCAAGAATAAATCCAACAGTCCATTTAAAGGAAGAAGATAAGTTATGGTGCATATACTCTCTCCCTCTTCCATTCCCAAATTCTCTTCTCTCCTTCCCTTAGCTGCTTCCTCCTCTCTCTCAGCTCCCTTCTCATGTGCCTGTTGCCCTCTGTCAGCTCCTTTCTCACGTGCCTTTTGTTCCCTCTTAGCTCCTTTCTCATATACCTGTTGTCTTACCAGCTTTTTATCCCCATGGAAGTTCTTTGTCAGTTTAGGGGTACACCAGAATTAGTATGGGGTGAAAAGGGTGTACAATGAGTAGGAAGAGAAGTAATTCTTAAGGGTCTCCAGTTTCCCTGGCTAGAGGTATAACTTGCATATAGTAGTCCTTAATAAGGTTTGTTGAATTGAATAGGAATAAGTGGTGTGGGTGGGCAGCTCTTTACCCTCTAGGAATGGTCTTCTGAATCAGAAAGGTTAGGAGCCATATACAGCCTTGACATAGTACTAGGAATGGATTTGTGTATCAAGGGGGCTCTTCATCTCATTTCAACTTCAATGAGCTCTGTTCCATTTGCTGCAAAATGAGCCTCAAGCATCTCCTCAAATACAGACTGAGTCATTTCATGTCAAAGATGCTGAAATCCTCCTCGGTCACAAAAGCTTATCAAGTGCAGATGCTTAGTTGAGAATAATAATAGCTAACATTTATACAACACTTAATATGTGCCAGGCACTGTGCTAAGTCCTACACAAATATCTCATGTAACTCTCACAACAACGTTGGAAGGCAGGTGCAATGTATCATTACCATTTGCAGATAAGGAAACTGAAGCAAGTGATTTGTCCAGGGTCACACAGCTGATGAATGTCTGAGGCCACATTTGAACTCAGGTCTTCCTGACTCCAATCCCAGCATGCTATTCATTGAGTTACCCAATTGATCCATTGCCTAAGCTGGCTGCACAGGCCCCAAGAGGCCTCTTTCCTTCCTATGTTAATTTCACGGTTTAAAGTCCCCCATCTTGGAAATACGATGATCCAAGACAATTCTGAAGGACTTATGATGAAAAATGCTATCTATCCCCAGAGAGAGATCAGATGGTGTCTGAATACAAATTGAAGTGTACTTTTTAAAAAATTTTCTTTATTTTCCCGAGGTTTTGTTTATTTATTTGGTCTGTGTTTTCTTTCACAATATGGTTAATATGTAAATGTTTTGCATAACTACACATGTATAACCTATATCAAATTGCTTGCTTTCTCAATGAGGGAGGGAGCAAGGGAGAGAATTTGGAGCTCAGTTTTAAAAACAAATGTTAAAAATAGTTTTTACATGTAACTGAGGAAGAATAAAATACTAAATAAATTCAAAAAAGGGGGTAAAATAAAGCACCCCAACCAAAGTTTATCACTGCTCTTTGAGTCCTGGGAACAATTTATTATTTTATTGACCTTTGTCATACTGGAGATAATAAACCCTTCTCTTCTCTTCTGAGCAGTTCAATGACTGTCTTTTTTTTTTTGGAGGGGTTCTTTTTTATTCTTTATTCCTTTTTTTTTGGTAGCCCTAACTCTAGCTTCCTTTTCTCTCCTATCACCTCCCCTCACTACACCCACACACACAAAAGAAAAACAAAACTTCTGTGACATATATATATATAGCCAAATAAAATAAATTCTTTTATTGACTATATCCAAAAATATGCAAATTATTCTACAGTTTCTATTACTTCCCTTTCAGCAGGTTGATAAAAGATCTTCATCTTCAATCCTCTGGAATCAAGGTTTGTCATTCCATTGATCAAAATTCTTAAGTCTTTTAAAGTTGCTTTTCTTTATAAAAGGAAGTTGTTATGTAAATTTTTCTGGATCTGCTCACTTCATTCTGCATCATTTCACGCAAGTCTTCCCAGGTTTCTCTGAAACCATCTCTATCTTCATTTTTTACAGTACAATAATATTTTATTACACTAATATAACATGTTTATTCAACCATTCCTCAATGCTTGCTTTCTTTTTCTATAAGAAAGATAATAGATACAAATACTTTTATAGACTCTACATTTTAAAAATCAGGACAACATTTGACTGCCTCTAATATTATGGTGCTCTTCCCAGTGTCTGTAATTTTTCAAAGGAGTATTTGATGTATTCAGTTCCCTAGAGAGTCTAGACCCTGCCCTACACTGTCCTGTCCAACTCTCCAGAGATACATCCACACCACAGTAATCCTCCAACATATATAAGTAAAGAAAGAACACTGAACATGAATCAAAACACCTGGCTCAAATCCTGACTCTGCTACTGTATGTGTGTGTGTGTGTGTGTGTGTGTGTGTGTGTGTGTGTGTGTGTGTGTGTGTGTGTGTGTGTGATCTAAACTCTCTGAGCTTCAGTCCTATAAAATAAGAATCCAGAACTAGTGGATTTCTTTTTTTTCTTTTTTTTTTTTTGTATTTTTAAATTTTAATTTTTATCAATTGTTATTAAACCAAAGTTCTTTTCAGGCATCAAAATGTTCAGTAGTAATAACAGTAACAACAGCAGTGATATCTTTTATCTTGCAGTTGGTTTAAATATTTTCCTTTATAAAAAATTACTTTTTTCTGATTTTTTTTTTTTTATAAACTGCCCCATGTGAAAGGGGTCTTAAAGGGACAGCATATTACATTAGTTATATTTTTAATTCCCCAGTACAGAAGTAACCTGTAAAGTTTTCTGTATCAGGGCACAGAGGTATGGGTGAGGGCACCTCCTTCCCAAAACCAGTCCTTGAATCTTACATTATAAGAACTAGTGGATTTCTAAGGTTCCTTAAAGCTTCAATGTTCTATGAGTATGATGGAGCCACATAGTATTTCTGGACCCAGTGGATTCCCTGGCCCTCACTCACCCTCTTTGCCCTTAACCTTACTCCCACCTTGAGTCACAGAAAGTTCCCTAGAGGAAAATGGAAATTAAAGTACATTTATAGCAACCGGAACATCACATGAGGGAATTAAAGTGCACTTAATACATTCCATTTGTACCATACTTTCTTCCATCTGCTCCTCACAACAAATCCTGTGAGGTAAGAAAAGTGGGTCTCAGAATCAGAGAATGATAATGGCCCTTGGAGACCATTTAGTTCTAGACAAACCCTCTCACTTTACAAATTCCTGACTTGAGTCCAAAGAAGTAACCAGATTTTCCCCAAAGTCACCCAACTAGTGAGTGACAGAATTAGAACCAGTACTTTTGCTGCCAAGCTCTCCACTCTTTCCACCACACCATCTTGTCTCTTTGTCCATTTACAACAATTGTGGACCAAAGCTGACTGGTTGTGCTTGGTGCCACCTCCGACCTTTCTAGGGCCACACAAAAGGCCACAATGAACAGGTGTGAGAAACAATTTTCCCTCATGCAACAGTGGGTACAAACATACTGCCTGTCACCATGCTCATTAATGCCACCCCCACTCCCATACCATCTCAATGTCCTGAGAAGGAAAGTGAAGCCCCAATCCCTGTGACTATGTCCCCAAGCTCATTAACATGAAGTCACCCCATCACACAGAGGGAAGTCTGCTGTTCCATGAGCGCTTGACTGCAGAGACTCATAGATTGCTTGTGGGGAAAGGTCCTTGGAGATCATAAGCTCCAAACCCTCTCTTTTACAAAGACTTGGAGGTGGGAAAAGCTTGCCCGTTTATCCCCATTTCCCTTCTATGCTTGCTTATTTATTCACAAAGGCTTTGTGAGCCTCAGAGAAATATGTTTTGCAGATGTCACCCAGCCCAGTGCTCCAGCTTAAGCTGTTCTTGCAATATTAATGGCAGGGCAGATATGTTACCGAAGTGCCAGGAGAGGAGGTCAAGGCACGTTTCCTCAAGGCTTTCTCATGTGGAGGACTCTTATGAAATGTCATCTTTCTGTGAACTATTTGCTATTCGTTCTAGGTCAGGCTGTCATAGCTTGGGCAAGTAAATCACTTTCCTCTTTTACTCCCTCATCCCCTGGACCTCAGTCTCCTCATCTGTGAAATGAAGCAGGTTGATCTGGGCAACCTTTAAGGTCCCTCTTGGCTATAAAAGCAACATGCAAGTCTATTTGTTAGAGATCAGATATCTTTAGCATCTTTCCCCTTATACATACACACACAATTCAGTTTTCCTTCCCACTGAGTTTGATCAAACACAGGCTCTAGATTTCTCTCTTTTTTCTTCCTGGTAGTGTGAGATGAAAAGACTGATTGATTCCTTCCCAATCCTTTCTGTCATATGGATTAAAAACCGAAGACTCTCAAGGCTTCCTTCTGGTCCTGAGCTTATTGGACTATGTTTCTTTTCTCTTACTTTCTTTCTTCCTTAAGGTTACTAAGTGATGCTGTTGCCTCATGGAACCACAGCAGCCACTTGGTTTTCTCCCACTAGATGGGGTTCTTGCTCTCTGAAGTTTGGGGCTCATCATTTCCAGGGATTTAACTGCACTATGATGGTTTTGCAGAGAGTTTTTAAAATATGAATGTAGAAACACTGTCAACAGGCATTATTGCCCACAGGTCTGAGTGATAAATCAGTAAAATGTTGCATGGGCCATTGATTGGATATTCAAAGACAAGAAAAGAAAGAGATCTGAGAAATTAGATTCTTTTGGTTTGTGGGCCTTTTTTAATCTGCACATTTAGCAAAGTGAAGGAGTGTTTGCACAAGAAGGCAGCAAATCTGAACTGCAAATACAAATGAAGTCAGCTAGAAAATCGTTCCCATCGACACTCTTTGAGGAAAGACCTTAAATGAACTTTCTTTTTGGGTGGAAACTTTATCACCTGAAAAGAGAGGTCAGAGGCACTTCTCTGAATAATTCTGACTGGGGAAGAAATAACAACTAGTGCTAACTATTGAATTTTCTAATAATTGCCTCTATTTTCCTTTTGTCTGACCAATGAAAACCTGGCTCCAATTAGTCAACCATATCCTCCAGACATAAAATAAGGTGAAACAGGGAGCAGAATTTCAAAGACATGGGGTCTGAAATTTTATTAAGCAACTGAGAAGAAAAGGGCGAGCCTGCCTTTCACAAGCCAGCATTTTAATCTGGTTTTTAAACACATAGATATTATATAAAAGGATACCTATTATCTTATGTATGTTTATACATATGTAATGCTGTTACATATGCAAATATTGATATATGCATACATACACTCAAAATATAAATGCAAAATATAAATTTCACAAAAATAAAATTCATTTCTGAGTTTATCACGTTGAATGTTCCCTCTAGTAATACAATTTACAAGACAAACCAATAAATATTTATTAAGCTCCTACTGTGCACTATGCCTGCCCACTCTGAGTAACTTTTGTCCATGTTCTCCTATTAATTTGTAGAAGGTATGCCACCCAATCCAAAACCTAATCTCCTGACATTGTGAATGTACAGTAAAGCACTTTGGCTGTCCATCTGTGTCATCTTTCACCTTTGCCAAGGGACAAGCCCATCTTCTCTTCCTACCAAATATTTTCCTAATGGTATCTTTTACTCATGTCCTTTTTGGTTCTTCATCAGTTATATGTTACAGTCTGCTCACATCCACCACATGCCTCTCCATTGCTTCCTGGGTGATATTCATTTTAAATTCCATAGAGAGAGATGTGTCTAATGTCTTATAGCCAAATAACATCAGTAAAATATTGGTATTTTTAAAAATGTACTTTTCCAATGCCCAATAGATAAATAATCAGAAGGTAGGAATAGGTAATTCTTAAAAGACAAATTTCAAACCATTAATAAACACATGAAAGAATGCTCTAAATCATTAATAATTAGAGAAATGTGAATTAAAAATACTCTGAGGTTTGACATCACACATCATAAATTGGCAAAGATGATAAGAAATGGAAATTTTCAATGTTGGAGGAGGGTTAAAAAGACAGGTACACTAATGCATTATCGGTGGAATTGGGACTTGGTCCAACTATTGAAGAAAGCAATTTGAAATTTTGCAAAGGAAGTGACAAGAATGTTTGTAACCATTAACCCAGAGATCTCATTTCTAAATATATAATCACAAGGAGATAAGTACTAAAAAGAAAGAAGTCATATACATAAACATATTTGTAGTGACACTTTTAGTAATAGAAAAGAACTAAAAACAAAGTAGATGCTCATTGACTAGGGAATCATAAACAATGAATGGAATGGAATGTTCCAATGAGTCAGTCAGGTGCCACAGTGGATAGAGCATTGAGCCTGGAGTTAGGAAGACCCGAGTTCAAATCCAGCCATGAACGCTGACTTTTTGTGTGACCATCAGTACATCACTTAACTTTTGTCTACCTTAGTTTCTTCATTTATTAAATGAACATGCGACATGCATGTTCTCAGGGTTGTTGTGAGGATCAAATGTGACTAATATTTGTAAATCACTTAGCACACTGCCTGGTACACAGTACATGCTTAATAAATGCTTATTTCTTTCCTTCCTACTAAGCTGTAAGAAATTATGATTATGATGAATACAAAGAAAAACGGGAAGAAGTATAGCTTAATTCAAAGGAAAGTAAGCAGAACCTAGAGAGCAATATACATGACTACAACAATGTAAAAAGAAAGGACAATAGCAAAAATAATTGAAAACTGAATGTTGTGAAATTATAACGATCAAGCTTAACCTAAAGAAGAGATTTGGAAAAAAAAAAATCTTTCCCTTCTTTGCAGTAGGCTCCATTTTATGAGCATGGAACACTGCAGAGAATATCAGACTTTCAGGAAGTGGTTAGATTTGCTTAACTGTTTAAATTTTTTATCTTCTTTGTTATAAAGGTTAACTCTCCTTAAAGGGGAAGAGAAGAATAATTTTAAAACAAAAGATATCAATAAAAATGTATTCAAAAAATAAAATTGACTTCTATTTACAGATGAGGTTTGGATTGATTGGAGGAATTTTCAAGTTTTAGAGAAGCAATCCTATCTATATTTTTTTCTGCTTAATTTTGTGCCCAACTCAGGGTCCACTTATTACATCTGTCTCAGATAGATATACTGATAGAGAGGCTCTATAAGGAATCTATCCAATTAAATGTCATAATCTGAGAAATTGGCATTTTTTTCATCCATTTGATCTTTCTTGTGTGGATGATCTGGCCAAGTTCTTTTGAATGATTGCAGATCTCTTCCAGGAAGTTCTGTAATACTTGAGGGCTTGATGCAATCAGTACAATGTCATTTCTAAACAGGAACATCTGGAGAATCTCACTAACTACTAAGAATTCTTTAATTTGGCTTTAACAGAAATAACATTAGCACCTATTATAGAGATTTTTTTTTTTACAGAAGTTTAACCAATGCAAATCAATGGCCATATATACATATAACACATAAATGCACACACAGAAAGAATAAAGACTGTTGGTCACAAGAATGAACCCCAAAACCTGAAATATTTTTAGGAAGAAATTTATTAGGTTGTTTGGTAGGGAGAGAGCAGGAAAAATGGTTTGGCTCCCTCCGTGAGTCTTTGTGAGGTTATATTATATAGATTTCAGAAAAAAAAACATAAGGACATTTGCCTGATTGGCCTTATTTAGGCAGTAGGTAGTCTTCAAGAGAAGGGCAGTTCAAGATATATTGGAAAGTAAATCAATCTAATTTGGGGAACCCAAAATTTTAGGTGGACCCAAAACAAGACCTGAGTAGACTCAAAACAAGCACTGCATGAGATCTAAGCATTCCTTATACCCATCAAGCTTCCCTGGAGTGTCTTTGAGGTCAGACTGACCTCTACTTAAGCTTTGGGGTTCAACAATTTTCTGGTCACATAAAGCTAGATTCAACAATAATAATAAAGTAAATAATAAATATTTTGTCCGTAAGATAGGGGAGAGAGACAGAGACAGAGAGAGAGAGAGACAGAGACAGAGAGAGAGACAATATGGAGTTGCCTATGGAGTTTTGAAGAAACACACCTCTGACACACTGACATAATGGCTGGGAGAATTATTCTGGGCAAGTCACTTAACCTGACAGTGCCTCAGACAACCTTATATGACTATAAATTGGGAAATAATTAATACTCTGATTGGTAGGAATTTCTTCACCAAGAGTTCTCTACACTGATTAAATTGGAGATTTAAATGAGATACACATATGGTGATCATGAGAACCTTTCCCAAAGTCATAGTCTGTTTACCATGGTATGGAGAGTACCATGAGTTGTCAAGAGCTCTCTCAACAAAGTACCCATGCTTCAGGTTCTGTCAAAGTAGAAAGACTTCAAGTATGGTCTCAGTTATTGCTGCTGTCCAAGGACAAGCCCTGATAAGTGGAGTTGCTTATCACCATCAGGTAAGCCATTAGGTGATGAATTTTTTGGTTATGGCGACCCATGGTAACAATCAGATTTTTTTTCAATGCTACTTCCCACAACCAATATTATTGTGAGGCGTGGGGGTGGGGAGTGGGACTGTGGTAAGCCTTAGCAATACAAATTTGCCTATGTCTTCCTCAAGGAGTTTATAATCTAGTTGTTGAAACAGGGCACTTGTAATGCCATGCATTAGCAGATTCCCAAAAGAATGCTACTATGGACAGCTTTTAAGGTTCTGATTACACAGTATAGTGAACACTCCATTTATTCCATTACAAATAAAGGTAAACATTCACAACAAATTGAAGTATAGTATAATATTCACAACATTACATCTTATCACGGAAAATCACAATATAGTGTTCACAACAGCTTAACATTAGAATGGCCACATAGTTTTCACTACAGTGGCCACAATATTTAGAAAAGGACAAAAGAATAATCATCTGGTTTCCCTAAGGGGGGAAACCCTCCTTACTTAATCATTCAATCA
>CM053588.1:87309010-87330201 GCA_028646515.1 Pseudochirops corinnae | reverse complement strand
CTCTCAGATTCCCTGGATTCCCTTCCATGGTCCCAGCTCCTACATGAATCCACCAGTCACCTGGATTCAGAGGCAGACAGCTCCCAGGTTCTCATCCAGTCCTCCGGGAAGTTCTTGGTACACACTGAAGTCCACAGGGTCCAGCACATCTCAAACCCTTCACCACTTCTGTTGCCAGGAACTCAAGGATCCACCAAGCCACAAACGAACAAAGGCTTATCCTGGTCATGCTTCTTCAGTCCTCCAGCAGTTTGGCTGGCCCTAGAACCCAGAAGGAATCTCAGCCTTCCAGGAGGCAGCAGCTTCAGCCTTCATCAGATTCTGGTCTCAAGAAAACTCCAACTCATTTCTCAGCTTCCAGATGCAGGGAGAGAAACTCTCTCTCTCTCTCTCTCTCTCTCTCTCTCTCTCTCTCTCTCTCTCTCTTTCTGTCCATCTCTCTCTCTTTCTCTTTCTCAGCCAGCTTCAGTCTCCATGATTCTTCTGCCACCAGGAGGAACATTCTTGATTCTGATTCTCTGTCTCTGGAATTCTTCTTATATACCCACACTGGCCTCCTGTCTCAGCCACCCCCCTCCTGCCATGTGAGCAACAGGAGACAGAGTTCTTACCTTCTGCTTCTTTCACACAGGAGACAGAGTTCACACCTCTGCCTCTTTCACAGAAGTACTTAGCCATTAGTTACTAAGGACCAAGTACCTCCTAAATTAATTACCATTACAGCATTACACACAAAAAGATAAATAACACCATGTCAGTTTGGGATTTTGAATGTATAAAAATAATTCTCATACATATTCCTATGGGTCCAGCAGGAAGTCTTGAAATGCCTCTATCCAGTTTTGAAGAAATGGCCAGCCCTCACAAAAGCTACAAACAGTAATGACTCACATTTTATAGAAAGCTTTCAGGTTAACAAAGACCATTAATAGCCCTGCTAGAGAGGTGGTACAGGTGATTGTCTCCATTTTATAGATGATAGAACAGTCTCCACATGCTCACATAGCTAGTGCCTTGGGGTGGGAAAGATGCCAAGCAGGGGATTTAAACCCAGGTTTCAGATTTTTCACTTCTAACAGTACATATAATAGGTAACTTTTTAGGCCTCATACCCGAAAGGTTATTACTTGTCATTTTTCATTTATCATAAAGCCTGTTTGTGGGGACCAGTCATATTTCCATAAAATAGTGTTCTTTTTCTCAGGCTATGTGAAAAATTTTATTCTTCATGAGCCAGTGTTTGCAGAGTTGACAGTAACACACAAATGATTTTCTATCCCAGAAGAAGCAATGGAGCAAGTGATGGGGATGGGGATGGGGATAGGGATGGGGATGAAGATGCGGATGGGCATTGTTCTCCCTTCTCTGTCTGTCTCTCTGTCTCCCTCCTCTTTCTTCCTTCTTCCTTTTTTTGTGAGACTGAGCCTTCCTATCTCACCCATCTGCCATGGGCCAAATCTCACCACTGATTGGCATAAAAATCACAGCTATTCCATTTCCAACCTGGACCAGTTCACTCCTCCTTAGACAACTTGGTAGTCCTCTGCTTCTGAGTGGCCTCCATTTTAAAGACATCTCCAAATTAGTCCTGGACAGCCTGAAAATACAATCAGCTTTCCCCTTACTGTTGGTTCAAATCTCCCAAATGCAAAAAATCCATCAGTCTCAGCCTCCCCCAACATCAGGAACTACAGTTACATGCTACTACACAAGGCTCCTTTGCCTTTCAATATGGATTTAAAATATTCCTGTGGGAAATAAAATTGGTTTTAAGACAATTTCACCCTTGAGGAATATGATTCTATAACTCCAGTTCCAACACTTAGCCTGCTTCCTTTGTGCAGTATCTTGACAAAGATATTCCATCTCAAATGTGACACAAACATCTGTATAAATTATGTAAAATTTCAGCAATGGGCCAAAAACATTTCACCTCTTTGAGGTTATGTTTATATAATGGCAAGTGCTATATAGCATTGTACCTTAGTCCCAACCCCACTCCAGCCGTTTCACTGATTTGGCACAGAGTTATAACTAAATCAGAAGGAGGAACACAGCTTAGCCAGGGTCTGCACAGAAATTGGTTCTCTAAATGGCATATACACACATCATCATCATCATCATCATCATCACCATCCTAAAAACCTGTCATTTCTTTGGTTTTGCATAGACATAGCCAATGGGCACATTTCTAGCATCAGAATGGTATTTCCCTAGAATTTATGGACCATATGTGGCTCCAGATAATGCTGAAAATGCACAAGACATTATTTGTTGATTTCCTACAGGATGTATAGTGGTCAGAAAGTATAGCAAAAGAGCCAACCAATGTCTACAGCTGGGCGTTCTCCAGTTCCTTTGAGCATTAGTTCTGAGCTATGTAGCCAGCCATGAGCCACATCAATCAACCAATAAATCACAAGTATTTATTTGTAGTTATTATTATTCCTCTCTGTTGCTGAGTAATTTTTCAGTCGTGTCTGACTCTCCATGATCCCATTTGGTGTTTTCTTGGCAAAGTTACTGGAGCGGTTTGCTGTTTCCTTCTCTAGCTCATTTTATAGATGAGGAAACTGAGGCAAACAGGATGAAATGACTTGCCCAGGGTCACACAGCTTAATAAGTGTCTGAGACCAGATTTGAACACATGAAGAGGAGTCTTCCTGATTCCAGGCCTGGCACTCTATCCACTGTGCCACCTAGCTGCCCCTCCTCCCCTCTTCTGTCATTCAAAATGTGGGTTTCAGAAAGGCCATTCTTCTAGCAGCCTCATTTTTGTATGTAAGGCAGGAGCAAGAATGTTTCAGTTCCTCTTATTAACCTTTCCCAAGCTTACTCTGTTTAGCTCTTTCTCCATTCCAGGCACACACATACTCCTACACTGTCCTTCCTTCTCCATTGCAGAACTCTAACCAAAGATTTTTGTGCCTGGGGTAGGCAGAGAGGCATTCTGCTGGGATGTAGCCAATGAAGAGGGGAAGGAGAAGCTCACCCTGGGATGATACTTTTGCTGTCCAAAGAGTGGTGAGAGTGAAAGTGAGGGCGATAGTGAGGGTAATGAAATGACTGATTAATAAATAGCCAATTGTTAATATTGGGAAAATCTAGGATTTTTCTCTTCCTCATTTGAAAATTAGGTCAAAGCTCAATTCTCTGAAGGGCAAAGTGGATGATGAGATAAAATCTTGGAATTGTCATCCCACCCAACCAGAGAACCTTAAGAGGAATTTAATCTAAGGTGAATCCTGGCCCATTGTGTTCTATTCAGGTTTGGGTCAGGGTAGGTCCTTTGTCTAGATTGCTCAAGGTTGGGAGTGATCTGGGAGTGAGAGTGATCAGAGTCACATCCCCCATTCCCTCATTAGAATGAGTCCACCTCTCATAATATTCATTCTTCTCATCAATTTTGTCAACCAATCAGAGTTGATTGCCACCCTCAGGAGCACCCACTCTTTCAAGGGCATATAAGCTTTGAGTGGGTTCCACAAAGGGTCTTTGGCATTCAAGGATGCCACTCACCCCTTTTATTAATGATCTGCTAGCATGATTAATAAAATGATTAATTACCCGGAAATGATGTCTCTTGAAGCTTTTATATGTCACAGTGAAAATGATGGTGAGGTTTAGGGATGGAAGTGGAGGTTGGAAGGTGGACAATTGGCTCCAATAAATCTCTAGAGCCTCCAAATCTGTTTCAGGCAGGTTGTAAATATTCAACTTTCTAAAGCCTGACAAAAGCAAGGTTTAATGACTTATCCAACAAAGTCAATACCTGTGTTAGAAGCAAGACTCTTGTTCCCTGATTCTTAACATTTAAAACCATGCTCTTTCTTTCTACATTACCTTTTAGCATTTTCAAAGACATCCCTTCCAGTAGAGCAGAAGCCTTCTGAGTTTTACGTAAGTGATTAATTTACTACTACTTCTTAACTAAAGATCATAAAACAATATCTTATATAATATGAATTCTAATACAAAATTTTAATCACATTAATTCCTCTCTAGATTGATGCATCTCAATCCTATTACAATTTGCTTGAAGGGCCAAATCTTCAAAACAATGAATTCTAATCTTTTTCATCTGCCAGCAGTAAAAGTGGGTCAGGGTATCTTGGGCAAAGAGCAGGTAGGTGGTACAGCGGGTAGAGTGTCAGGCCTGGAATCAGGAAGATTCATCTTCCTGAGTTCAAATCTGGCCTCAGATACTTACTAGCTGTGTGATCCTGGGCAAGTCACTTAACCCTGCTTGCCTCAGTTTCTTCATTTGTAAAAGGAGCTGGAGAAGGAAATGGCAAACCATTTCACTATCTTTGTCAAGAAAACTACAAATGGGATTATGAAGAGTTGGACATGACTGAAAACAACCGAAAGCTTAGGCAAATACAGATCCACATTTAGCAAAACTCAGCATCCCTAGCCTCTCTGCATAGGACCTCAGAATAGCTGCATCTTACCCACCCTCTGAACTGCATTAGGCTACATAGAGAGCTGCTGAGTGTCTCTCACTCCAGGAAGCAGAGGAGGTTGTGAGTGAAGGGAAGGAATCTGGAATGTTCTCCCCTGACGATTTTTCCAACGGCACTATTTTTCAGTGATTGACCTCTCCCACAAGTGTGACTACAGTTTGTGTGTGGCCATTTTAAATGATGGTGAGAGAAAGGCTGCCAAATATCTCATTTATTCTGCAACTCATTCACAGTTTGAGGGCCATGTCATCCTGCCATGGTTACCAAGCTGGGGTCTCCTTTGTTTCATAACAGAATCTGGAGCTTTTCCATTAGAGCATATACTGCAGCGAGCTGGTTTCCAATGCAGGGTTTTCTTATTATCTAATTTTGTTTGTAGAACCCAGCCCACCATGGTGCCAAGCCTTGGCATAATCAAAAGGAATTCTTTGTATTTATTCCTCTGTTGATCTTTCACCTAAAGATTTTTTTTAAAAACCACCAAACTTATAAAATAAATAAATAATAAAATATATATTTTATATATAATGTATAACATATAATAATATATGATAATATAATATCTTATATATTGTATATATTATTATATATTATAAAATATATAAATAAATAAAATATCTGGCAGGTATCACCATCCTTCTGATATATTCTCCATTTAGGGCAAGCACTCTTAAACTTTTTGTCATGGATCCCTTTGACAATCCAGTGAAGCATATAGATCCTATCTCAGAATAGTGTTTTCAAATGCATAGAATAAAATACATAGGATTACAAATGGCACAATTATATTTAAATATGGTTATCAATTTTTTTAAAAAAGTAATGCAAATCCACGGACACCAGGCTTAGAATCTCTGGTCCTAATTCTAAAGGACTCATGATAAAAAATGCTATTCACTTCCAGAAAGAAAACTGATGAACTTAAGATGCAAATTAAAGTATTTTTTCAGTTTTTAAAATTTTTCTTCCTTTTTTTTTCAGTAACATGACTAATATGAAAATATGTTTTACATGACTTCACATAAAAAAAAGAAATCTGATCTTGGAAAAGAAATTGAGGCACAATTTGCTTTTTCAAGATGTTAAAAGATAAAATGAGAAACACGCAATCGATATATCCTGCTCCTCCAAAATGATTAGGCTGATTAATCTTTCTCATCTTATAAATCTATTTAGTGGGAAGACAGGTACTGCATTCCTCTTAGCTTAGAATTAACATTGTGCTTGCATGTACACGTGCTTCATTCAGCTTTGATTCAGTGATACTTGCAAGGACGTGTTTCATAGCTGCAGTCCATTTCTGCCTCAAAGGATCGTCATACAAATATTATCCACCATTTTCACCTACTATGGATTTCCTCACGTGAGTGTGTAAATGTTCTTAATATACATCCTTCTCATCCTTCGCCTTCAAGCTATCTCCCCTCTCCCCACACCAACCTCTCCTATCTCTTCCAAATCAGGTACGTTCTTCCCAAGCCATATTCCAGCCAAGGGGCTCATCCCACCATCTCAATGATACCTGGGAGGCCAAATTTGCCTTCTTGCATTAGGAGCTCCAATTCACCCTGTTCATCACCTGTATTTTGTGTATTCATCCACAGGGCCTTCCTTGATTATACCCTGATTATTAGTGCTTCCTAGATCCTGTGATTACTTTCTGTTGCTATGCATATATTCTATATTTACTAATCCATGTACATATTATATTCTCTAGAAGAAAGAAATCCTCCTTGAAAGCAAGGACAATTTTGTTTTGTCTTTTTTTCCCAAGGCCTAGCACAGTGCGTAACACATAGCAGACATTTAATAAATTTTATATTAAATACTAACAGTGTGACAGTGATAAATGATGGCATTGTCGTCATGGACAGAGTTAACACAATCAAACAATCCATCTCTGTTTTCTTATGCTTCCTTCTGGAATGTTCTCTTGGTCCCTCTGCTTTTTTTTTTTAAATCTCTGCTTTGGGTTTTTCTGGATTTTAATTGGTGGGGAACTGGGGTGGTTTCTACTTCCCATATTTTTAACCTTCACTTGAAAGTGCTTTGGCCTTCTGATTAATCATGGCCTTGTTTATGGGATTGTCCCTTGGCACATAGCCTAGACCTGCATGGCTTTGGCAAGACTTTTTATTTTATCCAGGACAAGGCCCTTTCAGGAATATGTCAAGAATATCACCAAGCAAGTAAAATCTTTAAAGGTGTATTTCACCGAATGATATATACATATTTCTTTGACTTTTAAAGAAAAGGGGATAGGGCACAAATCTCCCAGATATGGGTTTTGCTCTTGGTTGCATCAGACAAATTTCAGGGCAAAAACACTCAATATTTTATAAGAGTCCTAGAGGGGATTTCTTGAACAGGGTAATTCACCTGTGGTTTGAGCTGTTCAAACCTTACATACTGTGGATCAATACCACAGCCATCCTAATATAGTAGCCAAGGATTTTCTCCAAAACTGCATCATGAGTAATTGGCATAAAGTCAGGAAAAGACTTCAGGCTTCTAGCTAGCTGGTCCACAATCCAATGGCCCTTGCTAAATTTTAAATGTGTTTAAGCTAGGGATAGCAGTAAAGCATAGTGGGAAGAAAAGTGATCTCAGTCAAGAGATCGGGGTTCTTGTACCACTTCTGTTACTAACTGCATAATCAACCAGTTGATCAATTAGCAAATATTGATTAAGCCCTTACTCTGTGGTAGGCACTGTGCTAAGTGTTGGAGACTCAAAGCAAGAGAAAGAGAGTCTCTTACTCAGGAAGCTCACGTTCTCTTGGGGTGACCACATATACATAATTACTAGGCATATACATCTAGACTTGGTGGATGGCTACTAAGTTAGAGAAGGTAGTAGTAGCTGAGTGAATTGAATCCTACAGGAGGTGATAGTTCAACTGAGTCTAGAACGAAGCGAGGGATTCTAGGAAACTGAGATGAGAGGAGAGCATTCCAGATCTTGGAGACAGTCAATGTGAAGTCATGGAGATGAGTGATAGAATGGTGTGTGTGTGAAAAATATAGAGTGCATAAAAGGAAATAATGTGTGAGAAATCTTAGAAGATAAAAAATTTTAAAATCAAGCTTAAACCATTTGCTTTAAAGAATTCAGCCCCACCAAGTTCACTTGTAAATATGGTATTTTATAGTATTCTAACTACATTAAATACTGGATAAGTCACTACTCTACTTTCAGAGCCTGGAGTTTCAGCTACCTGATCCAATCAGCGGCCAGGCTGGGTTTCACGGGGCCTTCCTTGAGTCTGTGCTCCCCACTGGGCTATGATGATAGCCAACTTTATTACAGACTCTAGTTTCTGAACCTCTGGTGATTTCTTCCAATTCTTTGGTGCTCACAGGTTCATAGTTTAATCTATTCTCTTTCCAACACACATTCACCAAAAAGCATGAAAGAATGAGACTAAAGAGAGAGAGAGGTAGTCACATGTGCTTGCAGATTCATTTCAACCCAGGTACACAGAACAAGTTGCTAGTGCTAAATCTTTATCCCTATCCAGAGGCTTACAACAATCCTTGTTTTTATCACCACCAAAAAGAGAGAGATCAAACTGACCAGCTAATGTCTTTCGTATATTTAATCAGTTTCAGCTCAACAACCAGTCGAAAAGCTTTTCTTCTCTCATCAGTGGACAGAAAACAGTCACAGAATATTTATGCATACTATGGAGTAGAGAGTCTGGTCTCTCCCATGCTTCCAGAAGTAGGTTCCCCAAACCTCCACATGAATTGGGCTCAAGCAGAGAGCCCTGTTCATGCTCTTGGATCCAGGCCTTCATTGGACAGCCTCTATTGCAGATAAAAAGAGACCAACTTACAAAGGGTTTTAAATACCAAAGAGAAGAGTTTATATTTAATTCTGGTGATACAAGTTGCTATTAGAGTTTATTGAGTGGAGGGAGTGAGTGTGACATGATCAGAGCTATGCTTCAGGAAAATCATTTTGACAATTGTGTAGAGAATGAATTAAAGTAGGTAGAGATTTGAGGTAGGGAGACCAAGCAGAAATCACAGTAGTATGGAAGAGGTGTTGCTCGTTTTCAAAGTCTCAATTTCCTAATCTGTAAAACAAGATTGAACTAAGGTCTCTTCTAATTTTAAATCTATGATACTAAGGCCTTTCCCTACCCCTAAGCACCCATCTTTTATCATTGGCAAGCTGTCTTTTGTCTTAGTCATTGTCTTCTACATAGTAGGCATGGAAGGCTCTTAGAGGTCAATCTGACTCACCACCTTATTGGACATGGATTGATTGATTGTCTTACATAGTGTACTTTCTCAGCATCTTGTGGGATTGTATTTCTTGAGCAATAATAGGACAACCAAAGTGGCCTAAATTGACCTGAAACAATCAGTCAATTCAAGGAAACAGCTGGTTTTATTGATTCCCCACCCCCCACTCTTTGTTGGTTGTTTCACTGAATTGATAGCTACTCCGTTGGATTAACTACATCAGCTAGTTAGTTTGACATCATGTGGACACAATGTAAGAGCATCTCCTGGACAAGCGTTCTTGCAAAAAAGAATATTCAAGTGCGCTATTCATTCCTAAGATGGTGGCTACTTCCTTCTTAAATCCCTATATGCTCTTCTAGGTTTGGAAAAGGATAGACAAAAAATGGTTTTTGCAGGAGCAAAAACAAACTGATGAACCCATGACACTCACTTTCCTATGGCTCTGTAGATTATACACGGCTCTCTTTTCACTTTCTCTTCAATGCTGTTTTCAGATACTGACTAGATCATCCCCTTCTAATCTGAAAAGCTGCGCCATCCTCTGAAGAAAAAAAAAGCTGATTTCTAGTATTTAATGGATCTATAGAATTTCAATCAAGTCCAAGTCGTCTGTTAGCCCTTGGAGAGGTGATGTGCTTTCCTAAGATCTCTGGTTTCTTCCCCTGAATTAGCTTTTCACAAGTCTCAGACAGCAACATGCTTATGTTTACTGAAAGTCATTGATAAAACAGATATCAAAAGGAAGGCTACGAAGGGGTGAGGTGAGAGGGAGGGGTGGCTAAGTGATGACTGAAAGGACAGATGCATTAGAGTACATCCCAAAATTCTTCTTTAGTTTGCTCAAACCCCCTCCCTAGGACTTCTATAGTGGCAGTGTGAAACTGAGAAGATGACCCTCATCTGAGAAATAGATTGCAGGGATATGACTGGCTGTCAGAAATCAGAAACCAGCATATAGCTCTTTCTCTCTAAATTTCTCTTTCTGTCTCTCTCTCATCCTCTCTGTTTCTCTCTCAATCTCTCTCTTTCTCTCAATCTCTTTGTCTCTCTTACAATCTCTCTCTCTCAATCTCTCTTTGTCTCTCTCAATGTTTCTGTATCTCTCTTCTCTCTCAATTTCTGTCTCTTTCTGTCTCTATCTCTGTCAGTCTCTCCATCGTCTGTGTCTCGGTTTCTCTCTATCTCTGTCTCTGTCTCTGTCTCTGTGTCTCTCCCTCTCTCAACCTATGCTGCTAATACTGTCATGGCTGCCAAATCATTTTGTGAGCATCTCAGGGTTACTGTAATTATGAATGCCAATAGGATTTTTCCATGCAATGAGTGATTCAAGGTCATATGCATTGTGCGTACAACATGCATTCTGCATCAATGCTTTTTATTCAGGACTGTATGTTTTCAGGAGAGCCATGGTATCATCAGTAGAGGCTCTACCTCCTCCAACCTCTCCAGATCTTAGTAAACCATCTTTATGAGGCCCTGTAGTGTGAAAACAAACAAATAAACAACACAATTGCCCATGGAGTCCCAATCTAAAATAAGGTAGGCTATTCTCAAATTCCTGTTCATCCTTGGATCATCTCTGGGTCTGTGCTAGAGCATTCTTTAGCTTGGAGAGACTTGTCAGAATTTACTCTCTGCTAGAAAAGCCTTCCACTAACCAGGATCACTTTAATATCATCCCCAAGGTATTGAATCAGAATTTTAGTGGAGGATGAAAGTATGTATAAGGCTTAAATAAAGGATCCCAGTGAAAGGACAGGGATAGGGACCTGTGCTTCCATTGGTGTAGGGAACTCTGGAACAAAAAATGTAGTGGTTACAATGGAGGGGAAGAACAGGGAGGCAAAAGGGAATGGATCAACCTTCCTCTTATTGAATTTGGCTTAAGGAAGGAATAATATACACACCAAATTGGGTATCTTACCCTACAGGAAAGTAGGGGGAAGGGGATAAGAGGGGGGATGATAGAAGGGAGGGCAGATGGGGGGGTAGTTAGAAGCACACACTTTTGAAAAGGGACAGGGTCAAAGTAGAAAATAAAACAAGTGGGGGGATAGGGAAATATAGTCAGTCTTTCGGAGGGGGGATGGGGAAGGGTATAGGAGAGAGCAGATTGGGGAAGGGGGTATTCAGTGGGATTGCTGTTTTGGGGTGGTGGGTAGGGAAAAGATGGGGAGAAAATTTGTAACTCAAAATCTTGTGGAAATGAATGTTGTAAACTAAAAATAAACACAAAATTTAATTTTAAAAAAAGAAAAAAACTGTAGTTTGGAACCTTGTCTTTGGCTTGTTTGTCTTAAAGAAAGTACACATCTGTGTCACTGAAGGAATTAAGTGACTTGGCCAGGGTCACACAGTCAGTATGTGTTAAAAAAAAAAAAAAAGGACTTGAATTTAGTTCTTCCTGACTTTGAGGCCAGCTCTCTCTCCACTAGACCACACTCACTGCCTCCACTTAAAGGGTTGCCCATTCAACACTACATGACATAATTTTTCTAAACAAAGTATGCATTTTTTTCACTTGATTGGTTCTTCTTTTTTTTTTTTATTCTGGAAAACTTTTTATTGTAGGTGGAATGGGACACAGCTGGACACAGTAAGTTAGATGATTCCAATTTTGTTGGCAACATCTAATGCATCATAGTCCAGAGCAAGATGGATATAGGCCTTCTTCTCTCCATCAGGCTGGATCAGTGTGTTGACTTTGGCCACATCGATGTCATACAGCTTTTTTACAGCCTGCTTGATCTGATGCTTGTTGGCCTTCACATCCACAATGAAGACTAGGATGTTATTGTCCTCAATCCTCTTCATAGCAGACTCGGTGGTCAAGGGAAACTTAATGATGGCATAGTGATCAAGCTTGTTTCTCCAAGGGGCACTTTTCTGAGGGTGTTTGGGCTGCCTTCGAAGTCTTAGTGTCTCAGGTCGCCGGAAGGTAGGGGATGTTCTGATCTTCTTCTTTTTGTGGCTATGGACCCTTCAGCACCGCCTTCTTGGCCTTCAAGGCCTTGGACTTGGCTTCTGTCTTGGGGGGAACAACAGCTTCCTTCTTTGCCTTTGGCACCATCTTGGGGGAAAGGTGATTGGTTCTTCTTTATAAGTATTTTTCAAGCCCTAAAAATCTCCATAAACAGAAACTGTTGGTGTTACTACTCTGGTTATTTCTCTATACTGAATTTCTTTGTTACATGCTAAAAACAAGACAGGAGATGGGTCTGGCTCACTAAGAATCAATAAGGGTCCATGATCTCAACAGGGACAACTTGCTGGAAGTCTAGCCAGTGACTTTTGTTAGGAAAATGCCCCCTCAAAATGACAGAAATAAATAATTGAAATCAAAGGTATAGGCAATAACAGCATTGTTAATGCAAAACAACTCTGAAAGACATAAGAATTCTGATCAGTGCAATGATCAACCATGATTCCAGAAGAATGGAGATGAAGCATTTTACCCACTTCCTCATAGCGGTGATGGATTCAAGATGGAGAATGAGATATATATTTTTGAACACGGATAATGTTGAAATTTGTTTTATCTCACTATGTGTATTATTATAAAGGTTTTTTTTTCTTTTTTATTGGAAGAATGAAAAATAAATTTTCATTAATTAAAAAATGCAATAAAATTGTTAAGCTCCCCACCCCAAAAGACATTGAGGTGCTGTGGTTGGTGGTTTGCTCCACTTGCTTCTCAGCCCAAATATTTGGCTTGCCTTGAACAACATGGTGTCCCAGACTGTCAACATCATGCTTCCTGAAGTCCAAATTTCCTCTGTAAAGTGTGCTTACTGCTCTGCTCAGTAAGTCTCCTCAATGTGGCCAAGAAACAGATGAATAGTAATCTGGCCTTATTAAAGGGGAATGTCTCTTTGTAAGCATGATAAAACCAACCTGCTTCTTGGCCCTTCTTGACCCTCATACAAAAGTGGCCACATTGTGATTTCAAGTTGACTACACTGAGTTTATGTTTGCTTCTTAGGTTGTGAAAACAGTAAGAGCAGGTTACCTCCCCACCAGAGTAGCTGCTGAGTTCTGACCTCTGTCAAGCTTCATTCTTGCGGCCTCAGCCCTTCCCTGCTTCCCCAAATGTTATTTAGGATGACTGTATTTTATTTCAGAGATCCATGTGTTTTCTATTAAACAAGAAATAATGCCGTTAAATAAAGTTTTGTTCCCATGACTTCCAAACATTAGGTCATGAAATTATAAACTTCCATCATTCATAGTTTAACAAAAATATGTAAATGAATTTAACTTAATCAGACTTGTTCTCTTGGTTTACACTTCTCTTTCCTGATTTCTGTATATTTTGAATATTTTATTACTGCTGTTACTATTTACATAAGTGCAATCAGTTTGTCTACTGTTATTTTTTGTTCTGCTTTCATCACTCTGAATCCCTTCATGTACTCCTCATCTCACACCTGGATTATTGTAAGAGCCTTCCGATTGCTCTCTCTACCTCACTTCCCCTTACTCTAATCCATCCCCCCACCCTGCTGCCAAAATGATTTTCCTAGAGCACAAAGCTGACCATGTCACTCTTCCATTTAATACATTCCAGTTACTACCTATTGCCTCCAAGATCACATACAAAATCCTCCATTGGGCTTTTAAATCCCTTCATAATCTGGTCCTTTCATACTTCTCCAGTCTGCTTAAATCTTAGCCCTTTCAGTATGCTGTAGGATCCAATGACACAATGACCTCTTTGCAGTTCTTCACACAGGACATTTAATCTCCCCATTCTATGCAATCTCATGTCTGCAATATTCTCCCTCCTCATCTCTGTCTCCTGGGTTCCTGGGCTTCCTTCAAGTTTCCTCTAACATCCTACCTTCTGCAAGAAGACTTCCCTGATACCCCTTAAGGCAAGCATCTTCTCTCTGAGATTATCTCCAAGTTCTTTTGCACATACACACACACGCACACACACACACAATCTTGGCTGTTTGCATGTTTTCTCTTCTATTAGATTGTGAGATCCTTAGAGGGCCAGGGTTATTTTGCCTCTGTTTGTATCCCTAGAACTTGGCATAGTGCCTGGAACATAATATATTTTTAGGTACTTAATATAAATTATTGACTGACTCTTGTTGACTTGGTTGCTGCACTAAAAATTGTGTATATTATAAAACTTACTTTAAGGTAGACATTTCAAAAGGATGAAATAAAGATTAAATAATATTTTTAAATATCAATTATATTAAAAATAATGGAATATATAATATACTATAAAAATGAATAATTATATAAAATAATAATGGTATAAAGTCACTAAATATTACAAATATCTTTAAAGAGAGTGATTTGTCTCAATATGCTTCATTATTTTTAAAAGTCTTGATCTAAGATTTTGTGATACAGTGACTCAAATGTCTGATTCTAAGCATTTTATTTCAAAATTTGGTTTTAATGGCATTCTGGTTGTCATAGCTGAAAGAAGAACTCCACAAAGATACACAGATTCAAATGGAAGAAGTGTACCTTTGGTTATGCTTACTAAATCATGGTATTCATTCTTCAATCTCATCAACCAATTATATAAAGATTTTTGCTGAAATTTATCTAGTAAATTTTTGTCTTCTCTAATGTCAATCAATTGTTCTTCCAAACTAATCAAAAGTTGTTACATTTTTATATTTTCAATAAATAAGTCCCAAACCCAGTCCCCAGAGAGGAGAGGGTACATATTCAAGAGAAGAGGGTGGTCAGTAGTGTCAAACATTGTGAAAGGGTCAAGAAGGAGGAGAATTTTTTAAAAGATATCAAATTCAACAATAAAAGGATCTTTGGTGATTTTGGAAAGAGCAGTTTCAGTTGAGTGATGAGTCAAAGGTAAAGAGGTTGAAAAAAATCTGGAAGACTGAGAGATGTGGGTGGTACCAGGGACAGAAATGGGGAAATTCAGAGGAAGGATGTTTGGGAGGAGAGGGGGAGTAATATAATGAGACCTGCAATACAGATCTCAATCTGACCATGCCTCCTCATAGTGAAGACTCTATCCCATTCAAAATGAAAAGAGAAAGAAAGGAGAGACAGGGTTCCTCCTCATCAACCACTAGTCTGGAATGCATAGCTAGACCCTCAAGGGTAACCTACTGAAGCCATAAGGTAATCTTGGGAACAGTCTGAGTCCACTGCTTGGGGGATGGGAGTATTTTTTTTCAATGTTGTTGATGCCTGGGTCACAATCCACCTGATAGGCTGACTCCTTTTGAAAGAAGGGCGAAGGTGGGACTCAGCACTCTATGGCCACAGGAATGTAAGAAGGGACAAAATGGGAGAGTTTTATATGCTAATAGTAAGGGTAGGACAAAGTAGTTATTCTGCAGACCAGTCTCAGAGATTGGTTATCACAGGGAAAGTGGAATGTGCCCCATCTTCCCACCTCCAATTGGTAATACTTTAGAGTCACGTTCTCTTGAGATTATGCTAGAGCCCACTAGGAGTACGTCACCCACACTTTGGAGATCACTGGAACATGGAACTGCCAGTCAGCAAACACCTTCTACCAAAGGTGATCTACACTAATCCTACTTAGTAGCTGTGTGACCTTGGGCAAGTCACCTAACCTCTGTGTGACTCAGTTTCCTCAACTGTAAAACGAGAATAATAATAGCATCTACCTCCCAGGATTGTCTTTGATTCTTTGTTGTTGATAATTCCATTTTGAATCTGCTGGTCTGCCTGGTTTCAACTCAGTGGAACAAGATGCCCCTCCTAGGATGAGCTTGCCACTTCTCAGCCACCTCCATATGGCTAACTCAAGTTTTAATGGATTGCCATGTTTTCTGGGGGAGGGGGACATATATTTTTATTTATTTACTTTTAATTTACAACATTCAGTTCTACAATCCCTTGAGTTCCAAATTTTCTCCCCCTCTTTCTCTTCCCCCCCCACCATGGCATCATGCAATCTAATATAGATTCTACAAATACCTTAGCATTAAACATTAGTCAAGTTGTAAAGCAGAATTATAACCAATAGAGTGAACAATGAGAAAGAAGGAATGAGACAAAACTAAACACAAAAGGGAGAGAGCAAGTAGTTTGCTTCAATCTTCATTCACACTCCATAAATCTTTCTCTGGATGTGGATATCCCTCTCCATCATGAGTTTTTTGGAGTTGTCTTCTAACCTTGCATTGCTGAGAGGAGCCTAGTCTATCAAAGTTAGTTGTCACATATACGATGTGTCTGTAATTGTGTACAAAGTTCTCCTGGTTCTGCTCTCCTCACTCAGATGCCATCTTTTTTTAGCCTCCTTTTCCTCTGACTGGAGGGCTGGAAGGTGGAATATCCAATTCTTCCAAATGCCTTTCTTTAGAGACAGTAGAAACTGAACTAAGCTCACTCCACTTTGGAATTGGTGCCCTGCCTGATTTCAACTCCACAGAACAAGAAACCCGCTGGTGACTTGTTCCCCTCCACCCCCTTTCCTGCCTCCTTTTGTGTGTTGCATCTCCCTTTATACTGTAAGCTCCTTGAGGGCAGGAACTAATTTTCTTTTTATTAATTATATCCCTAGTGCTTAACACAGTGCCTGGCATAGAGTAGGTGCTTGATGTTTATTGGATTGACGTGGATTGATCAAATGTGATGATATTTCCAAAGCACTCAGCACAATGCCCAAAACATAGGAGGCACTATTATAAATGTTGGCTTTCATCACTGTTTAGAGCCACAGAGAGGTGCCTGGGGCAGCAGGAAGTGGAGAGGATTGCCCAGGGTCACAGAACTAGTATTACTCAGAGGTAAGACAAGAACTTACACCTTCTTGATTCCAAGGGCATCTCTCTAACCATTGTACCACACTGCATCTCTAGAATTAGTCATTATTGAGTGTTGTTGATGTAAAACGAATGACAATTATTATTGATTACTTCTCATCAGCCTCTCAGTTTCCAGAAAGAGTTTATGACCAATAATGTATTTAAGTGACATGGTCTTTAACCATCAGTGCCGTTCATTTAGTCAATATTTCCTAAGCACATGCTGCGTTCAGAGTAATTTACCTCCTAAATCAGCTCTATGAAGGTTAGGCCATGCATAGTCTGATATGGACTACACATTTTAAGAGAATGTGGCATACATTTGTTTGGTTAAGGCATTTCTTTAAATGTTCCATGAACTGCTGCCGCCTCAGGGATCAGTTTCCCAACCCTTTTCTCTCTATTGCCTATCTTCCTGACTATATGAAAGCTTCAGATAAGACTGTTCATAACTAAAGGATTTTGAGTGACTTCAGAATGCTACCAGGTAGTTATATAACATATAATGTTTTTATAATAATAGTTAACATGCACGTAGAGCTTTTAAGTTTTGTGAAATGCATAATGGATTTTACCTCATTTGATCCTTACAACTCAATTAAGTTAGCCAATGCAATTTCTAAGCATCCTTAGCCCTATTCCTATTCCCACTGATGAGTCAAAGTCTCAGATCTAGGCTGGCTACATGTCTTATTTGGGGTCATATAGGTACCCTTGAGGTGTCAGAGGTGACCCTGGAGTCAAAAAGATCTAGGTTCTTGTCCTGCCTTTGATTCATACAGGCTATGTGACCTTGGGCAATCCACTCAACTCCCCACTGCTCCAGGAGGCTCTTTGTGACTCTAAATAAATAAGTCAATGAGCCCCTATAGGAGAATAGAAAGTCTACTTTTATTAACAAATCAAGTTCCCCTAGAACCAAACTGAAACAAACCACAATAGAGAGGTGAAGAAGGGCACTGGTACATAACCCTAAAGGCCTCAGCCAAGTATTTCTCTGGCCTCTCTGCTAGACTTGGAAGCACCCTGTGAGGTAGGTGGTAAGGATACTGTTATCCCAGTTCATACGGGTGAGGAAACTGAGGCTTGGTGAGATCAAGTGACCTGCCTACAGTCACAGAATGGATGCAGCTGGAACTAAAATGTAAATTCCATTCCAATTGCTGTAGGGTCATAGAGAATTCCATTATCAAACTCAAGCCAGAAAACCAATAGCAGAGGGAGTAACTGAAGAAGCATAAGGAGACTAAGAGCCATCCACATCCTCCCTGAAGGCCAAAGGCCAAGGAGTCTAAGTCAGGCTATTCAAGACACACATGGAGTTAAGCATTGGGAGTGGGGAGGAAGACACTCCCAGAAGTTATACTTCCCATTGTTGTTCAGTCATATCTGACTCTTCTCAACTCTATTTGGGGTTTTCTTGGCAAAGATACAGGAGTGGTTTGCCATTTCCTCCTCTAGCCCATTTTTACAGATAAGGAAACTGAGACAAACAGGGTTAAGTGACTTGTCCAGGGTCACACAGCTAGTAAGTGTCTGGGGCCAGATTTGAGCTCCTGAAGATAAGTCTTCCTAATTCCAGGCCCAGCTCTCTATACTAAGGTTAATTCCCCTGTTAAGCGTCAGCAATAAGCCTGGTTTGGTTGAACCAAAACCCAAGTTGAGGACTACACAGAACCATAAGAGGAAAGTACTTCAGAAGCCATCTAGTTTAACTCCCCCTTATTCTGTAGATGAGGAAGCTGAGGGTCTGGAAAGTTAAATAACTTGTCCAAGGTCACACAGGTAGTACATAGAGGACCCAGGACTTGAATCCGGGTCCTCTCACTCTTAATCCAATCCTCTTCTATATACTAATATTACCTCCTAAGCAAACACACTGGCAGGTATGGGAGAAAGAGCACTTCTGACAGTGCCTTGTGACCTCGAGAAAGTCATTTAACCTCTGTGAGACTCAGTTTCCTCATCTGCAAAATGAATGGGTTGGACTAGTTTACCTCTGAAATCACTTCTCATTCTAAATTTTTGACCTTTTAAATGTTTCCCTCCAAAAATGTTCTGCATCTTTCATGCTATTCTTCCTTGGAAGCTCATTTGCTTTTACTTCCTTCCAAGGAAGGAATGGAGGAAGGAAACCCTTGAAACACATCAATCAATCAACATTTATTAAATGCCAACTATGTGCCAGGCATCAAACAAAATAAATCCACACAGTGGCCTTGTCAAAAAATACATGTCTCTTTTTGCCTCTTGAATCCATCATCTCGCTGTCAGGTAAAAGCTTTTCATTGGCAATGCTATTTAGTCATTTTCAGTCATATCTGACTCTATGTGACACCTTTTTGGAGTTTTCTTGGCAAAGATACTGGAATGGTTTGCCCTTTCCTTCTCCAACTCATTTTACAGATGTGGAAACTGAGGCAAACAGGGTTAAGTGACAGGGTCCCATTGCTAGTAAGTTTTTTTGATTTGAACTCAGGTTCTCCTGACTCCAGGACTAGCATTCCACTATGCCACTTAGCTGCTTTTCTAGAGATATTGTGGGTCATTGCTTTGATCAGTTCTAAGGTCTTTCAAAGTTGTTTTTCTTTACAATATTATTGTCTTTGTAATTGCTCTCCTGGTCCTGCTCCCTTCACTCTGCATCAGTTTGTACCACCAAGATTCTCTGAAATCATCTCTTAGGCCATTTCTTAACAGTGCAATAATATTCCATGACAGTCTAACACCACTCCTTGTTCAGCTCTTCTTCCTTGTTTTTTCTATAACTCCCCATGAGTAAATCTTGAGACAAGCAAATACTTGAATTCTCTGAACCAACTGACTTCATATATGTAAGAACTTTGCAAACCTTAAGGTGCTATAAAAGTACTAGATACTGTTGTTGCTGTTTTAATATTACCCAGAGAGTAGTAAAAGGAGGTAGGAGTGCCCAGAGGGGTGAGGAGCTGGCTCTGGCCAACGTGCTTAGGATCAAAACCAATTTGGAAATGGAACACAATGTTGCTGGTTTGGGAGAACCCTTTGCAAAATTACTTGGGGTCTAACTTCAAGCTTAGAGCAGCAGAGGTTTGCTCAAAGACACTCCAACTGCTGATGTTTCATACTGAGAGGCAGCAAAGCACCAATTGAGCTGAAGGATTGTGAAAGTTTCTCTGATCTTCTACAGCATCAGAGGCTAACAATAAAAGCTCGAAAGTGAGAGAATGTGGAGGAATTCCCAACTCTAGTCCAAATCCTAACAATCAAGTTCCAAAATTCTGATGTCTTCCAGCACACCTGGAAGGAACTAGGAAGCACTAGAGCTGATTGAAGGCCCAACTAGGCATGAGTCTATATTAAGGTAAACACTTGGTTAGTAGAGTATGAGAGCCTTCTGATCTTTTCCTAGTCATAGGAATGGGATTGCAACCATGGAAATGAAAGGCTACCTCTTTACAGCCTTCCCTTAAAACAACAATTTTCAACCTGTGGGTTATGTTCAATTTGTAACAATGAAAATACACCCTGTATATCAGATATTTACATTACGATTCATAACAGTAGCAAAATTACAGTTATGAAGTAGCATCTAAAATAGTTTTATGGTTAGGGGTCACAACATGAAGAACTGTATTAAAGGGTCGCAGCATTAGGAAGGTTGAGAAGCACTGCCTTAAAAAGAGACACCCTTCCCCCGCACCTCCACACACACTCCCTTTACAAATACCCTCCCTTCCTCTTTCCTCTCCAGTCATGGTTCATCTCTGCTCTTAGAGGAATGAAAAGGACAAATTCCTCACCAGCAAAGAGGGGACTCTTAAGAGTAAGGCAAAGGAATCATAGCTTTAAAGAAACATAGATTTATAGAATTCTAATGACAGAAGAATCCCTTGGGATCTATATAATAAGTCCAATCTCCTCCTTTCTTAGATGCTAACATGAAAGCTCTATTTCAGGACTTCATGTAAGTTGTGGTCACCTGATTAATGGCAGAACCAGCCTCAGAACCCATATCTCCTGACTCCCACTTCAGTGCTGTTTTCGTTATGCTACAGGACATAAGGAAGGGCTTCCTGTGGAGTCAAAGGGACTCTCTGATGACCAGGCATCTGAGCATAACAGCATGTCCAGTATCAGAGTTTTTTGTCTTAGTCCACGAAAGTTCCACTGGGGCAACTCAATGTGCTGTGTTTGAAGAGGAACCAGGAAGAGGTCTGTCTAGGTACATGACACTGTGTTCCCATTGTGATGATACAGTAACATCTGGAAGCAAAGAGAAGAAATGTGCACCATGAGCTCAGAATATACTCTGCCTACCAGATGTAGCTGGAACTGAACATGAGTTTTACATATTTAGGAAAATTTGCCTGAAAAGATGCTGTGTATGTCTTGGGAAATAGAATGTCATGTAGTTCAATTTGTCCCTCAATATTACAAAATTTATCAGCCAAAACAGATGGTTGGGATTCTAGAAGCAGAGTCAGTGTGCAAGGTTATGAAAACACTATTCAAAGTGTATAAAATACGAGATCACATACCTTTTACAGCTATGGGTAGAGGATGCATTCTTTTTTTTTTTTAATTTTATTTTAGTTTGCATCATTCATTTCCACAAGATTTTGAGTTACATATTTTCTCCCCATCTTTCCTCTACCCACCACCCCAAAACAGCCATCACAGTGTGTCCCCCCTCCCCCAGTCTATTCTCT
>CM053588.1:87268681-87308510 GCA_028646515.1 Pseudochirops corinnae | reverse complement strand
TCCCAAATCACTGGGGTCCTCCCGGCTGCCATAGCTCTCAGGTAGGTGCTGGGTCCCTTTCCTACTTACTTCTGGCTCACTGGATAATGAAGACTCCAGGACCGAGGCCCAAGACCACGATCCAGATCCAGGCCGCTCAACACGAGAGCACTCGGCTTCTGAACAATTGCTTAGTCCCCCTGCTGTCTGCAGGCCATGGACGTGGAAACTGCAACATGGAGGCGGGTGCAAAACCTCTGCCTTTTGCTTTCCTGCCCTGGAGGCCTTTTGGCCGGACCACTTTTCTCCCCCAGTTTCGCAAGTCCCACTGACCTAGTTCTGAATGCTGCTTGCAGCTGCCGCTAATCTGCTCACCAGAGAGGCTCCTGGGCTCCTCCCATCCAGGCACCCCTGGGGCTCAGCCAGGGTTTCAGGCCAGGCTGGTTTCGGTTCGCAGTGCTGATATGGTTCCTCATAGCCAAGCTGACTTTAGTGGAAGGTATATTTCTGTGCATTTTGGAGTTCTAGGATTAGTTTAGAGTCATATTTTATGGGTATTTTGGGGTGGCTATGTGAGAGCTGCGATATGTTGCTGCTACTACGCTGCCATCTTGGCTCCACCCCCGAGGATGCATTCTTAATCAAACAAAGGAAAGCGGCAAGTACAAGAGATAAAATAGACAACTTTGATTATATAAGACTGAAAACTTCTTAATAAACAAAATTAATGCATCGAGGATAAGAAAGAAGGCAGTCAAGTGAGAAAACCCTTACATCAGGTTTCTTAGGTAAGGGTTTTATATCCAAGATATATAGACAGATAACCGATATACATACACATACACAGACACAGACACATACACATACACATACATATAAATAAAGAACCTAAAGTCATTCCCCAATAGTGAGTAGTCAAAAGATATGAATAGTTCTCAGAAGAATTGCAAATTATTAACCATATGAAAGAATGTTGCAAATACTCATTATATGAGAATTGCAAATATTTAGAGAAATCATTTTCAAAGGAAAAATGGCAAACTATTAACAACCATGTGAAAGAATACTATAAATCATTAATAAGAGAAATGCAAATCAAAAGAATGCTGAGGTTTCACCTCATACCATGCCAGTTGGCAAAGATAACAAAAGAAGAATCAATGATGGAGGGGTTGGAGGAAGATAGTGCCCTCTTGGTAGAGCTGTGAATCAGTACCATGATTTGCAAAGTGATTTGGAATTATGCAAGCAAAGTGGCTAAAATGTCCATTTCCTTTGAACCAGAAATTCCACTGCTAGGCTATACCCCAAGAAGGTCATCAATAAAAAGAAAATCCTTATATCCATCAAAATATTCAGAGCAGCACTTTTTGTAGTAGCAAAGAATTGGAAACAAAGTATATTTCTACTGGTTGGGAAATGACTAAAGAAATTATGGTATATGTATATAATGGAATGTTACTGGGCCATAAAAATTATAAATATGAATGCAGAGAAACATGGAAATAATGACATGATCTCATTCAGAGTGAAATAAGCAGTGCCAAGAAAACATATATAAACAATGACTGCAGCAGTATAAATAGAAAGCACAACCACAAGGCGATTGGAAGTGAATGTTGCAAAATTATAAAGACCAGACGTGGCTCCAAAGAAACGATATGGGAAGACAGTTCTACCCCACCCCCTCGAAGGGACAAAAGGTACCCGAGTGTGGCAATGAGCATACATTTTCAGTATTGATCAGTTTTGCTGATTTGTCTTTCTTCTCTTTCTTCCCCCCCTTTCTAAAAATATTCCTTGTTTAATACGGAACGATTCTTAAAGAAGGGAGAAGGATAGTGATGTAAAAAATAAAAGATGTTAATTTTTTAAATAGAAAGAAATATGTATTGAATGCCATCCAAAGTATTTGAATTTAACATGTTATACACATACAACATTTATTTATTTGTTTATTTATTTATATATACACACATATTTAACTCACAGGAGATGGGGAGAAAAGTAAACAACTAAAACCAAATTGTAAAGCAATCATACAATTGTGTGGTATTCTTATATTGGTACGCTCACTGTCAGTTCTGTAAGACACTAAAATGTAGGAGTTGGACTGGGTGTCTATTCTACACATGACATAGCACTACGTAGACAGATGGCCAATAAGCGAAGAGCAACAACAGAAGCATCACTTTTTTTCTAACAAAAGTTCTGATTTCCAGTTGGAGTCACCTTCGTGCCTCCTCAACACACTAAGGAGAGATATTAATCAGGAGAAGAGGTAGAACAGGGAGCCAGGGAGGTGATTTAGGGAAGTTGCCACTTTGTGAAAGAGTGTGTGTGTGTGTGTGTGTGTGTGTATACTATATATGTAGATAGATAGATAAATAGATAGATAGATAGATAGATAGATAGATAGATAGATAGATAGATAGATATTCACAAGCATATCCTTCCACCAATGTATGGCTGGGAGCCATGGAACATTACAGTCTCTGAACAACTACGGTTGTGAATAATCAAAAGGAGCATGGAAAGGCATATGGTGGGTGAGGCTCCAGGTTATAAAGCATCACTCAAAAGAAAGTTAAAGAAATGGGACAATAGGCCTATTACATAGTGAGAGATAATTTATGGAAAACCCTTGAGTTCCATTAGTATCCTTGTGATGTCAAGGGAATACAAGGACCACACTGAGTGGAACCCCCTGTCTTGAATTATGGAAGGAAATAGATGATAACTGTACAGGACGGGCAGGCCTACATAGGCAATGATTAGCATCATTGAGGGAAATGTTTACATAGATGAAACAAATCACATATCCATTAGAGTGGTGAAGTGTTGGATTATTTAAGCTCTTTAAATAGAAAGCCCAAGACCTCTGGACATTAGTCACAATCTGAGAGAAAACTGACAGCAAGAGGAGAGATGTCAGTCTACTGAAGATAAAACAACAGAATTACATGCCCCTCATAAAGACTTGCTTAAAGAGATATAATAAAACCACAATCGGTTTAAGAAGTTATAAATTCAGTCACCTCTTACATTAGGTTTCTATTTTTTGAAAAGGAAATCTTTTTCCTTTTTACCTTAATTTCTCTTCTCTACATCAAGAGACCAGGAACTGACAAATCCTCAGGACTATATACTTAGATAGTTCTGTTCTGCGCAAAACTGCTCTCTTTCATAGACAGTAAAAGACTACTGCTAGGCCAGCTCTCTCTGATTGGACACTCATCAACCCCCCATTTTCTCAAAACAGTTTTTAATTGAACAAAAGAAAACTTACAAGGAATCAAAGATGGACAGCTCTCAAGACGATGCACAGTATTTATTACATGGGTTTTCTTGAAATGGAAATTTATTGCTGTATATTTCAAATCTTCTCTTCCATTCTGCTCCCTACATGTTTTTCTTATTTTGTATTTAAGTTCTGATATTTAAGTTTATGTTTATTTTTCTTTTCTTATTGCATATTTAAGTTTTTTTTAAAAAACTGATTCTAATTTTGTCATTTTTAAGTGTAGCAGCTGGATCCCTTCCCACATGCAGGTCCCCTGAAACCTATGCTATGTTCAAAGCAAATATTGTGTTGACAACCATTCAAATCCTTAGTGCGTGAATGCCTGTTAACATACTTCCTTTACCAGTCAACAGAAGATGTTTTTTTTTCCAAAACAAAAGACATTTAATTAAATGTCATAGAAAAATAAAAGATAATAAAAATTCCTCCCATACACCCAAAGTTACACTCTCCCATGGGTTACCATACCATCAGTGGTGAAGGGGACATACATTGGTCACACTTAAGACTAGAAGACATGAAAAAGGCATACAGAGAAAATATATATACAAATAGATGGGGAAAATATCTATATATTGTATAAACATATACCTACATACACATACATGCATTTACATATTTATATACATACACATACCCCTACATAGCTAAGAAAACTTCATGGTCAGTAGAACATGTCATTTTCAGATGTGTCCAACTCTTTGTGATCCCATTTGGGGTTTTCTTGGCAAAAGATACTGGAGTGATTTGCCATTTCCTTCTCCAGTTCATTGTACAGATGAGAAACTAAGACAAACAGGGTTAAGTGACTTGTCCAGGGTCTCACAGCTAGTAAGTGCCTGAGGCTGGATTTGAATTCCAGTCTTTCTTACTCCAGCCCCAGCACTCTATCTACTGTGCCACCTAGCTGCCTCCTCAGGGGCACGTGAAGTCATGGCAGCTCTGCTCATGGTGCCTCTTACTTCTCTATGGAGCCGCTGATGTCCTCTCTCTAGCCCTTACTGGGCTATGAGTTGCTTTCTCCTCTGCACTGTGAGACTGGGGACCTGACCTTCGCTCTACTCCTAGCAGTGACCAAAAATTGCTGTGCTCTCAGCACAAGGAAATGGAAAGATGTGCCCCCATCTCGTGTTTTATAGGAACTATACAGATGCAGCACCACTTAGCATAGTGCCCTGCACATGTCTGTTGATTGACTTGTTCATTTTTGCTATAAGTAGCTTTAAGCACAGGTGGAATCACTCAATTCACCAGTAAACAGGCATTTGAAAGATTAGCATGTTCTAGGCTCTGGGGAAACAAAGATAAAAATGAAATAGTCTTACGTCAAGTCATTCACATTCTATAGGGAGATGGGGAGGACAAGATGTACATGACAGCGTATATACCAAATGTATAAAAAACTAATAGGAAGTAATTTGGGGAAAGAGTCATAGTATTTGGGGAGAATCAGGAAAGGACTTATATGGGAGCTGGTTTTTGAACTGAGCTTTGAAAGAATCCTATTGTAAGAGGCAGAGATAGAATGAAGTGTTGATGTAAACACAGGGCTGTAAAGGACAGCTATGTGAAGGCCCAGTCATGGAGATGGGACATTGTGTGTGATGAACAAGGACAGATTGGCTGAACCACAGGCTATATGACAGAGAAGAATGTATATAATAAAACTAGAGCGGCAGGTTGGAACTACATTGTGAGGTACTTGAAATGTCCAACAGGAGCTTGTATGTGATCCTAGAGGAATCACGTATGGACTGGGTCAGTTGTGTGTGAGAAGATGAAAGAGAAAGATGAAAGGTTGAGTGTGCGTGTGTGTAAGTGTGTAGTCAGATTACCTTTCATGAAAATGCAGCTCCCAGAAACATAGAAATCAGCATATTCTGAATGTATAATCACATCCTGTCATACATACACACATACTCATACAATAACATTGCAGAGAGTAATCATAGGACAGTATGTTAGCTTCCCATTTCTTTGCCCCTTTCATTTTTCCTGACAATTCCCTTTCCTGGGCATGTCAGGGTTTCTTTTGACTGTCCCTGATTACATCTCTGTTGGTCATTAGTTATAAAAAAAAAAAAAAAAGCAAACACAAATGAAAACTATTAGTACCCAATTTCCAACAGGACAAAATGTTTTTCATTTGTGAGTATGTTTATTCAGATTGCACATGTAGCTAGACAAAGGCTCCCAGATCTAAGCAGACAAAGCTCTATCAAGCTCACCTCACAGGTTGATAATTTTGAAATCTGAGCCCTGGTCCTGTAGTCAGGAGGATCTAAGTTCAAATCTGGCCTCGGACACTTACTAGCTGTGTGACCCTAAGCAAGTCACTTAACCCCAGTTGTTTCCAAAAACAAAACCAAAAAAATAATAATTTTGAAATCCAGAAACCAGAGCTTTGACATTCCAATAGGTCTAAAGGAATCCTTTTCAAGGTCAGACCCTGAAGCTATGTCAACACTAGGACCTGTCAGTTTAGCCAGTCTGAGAGTGGTGACCCAACATTTCATTGGATAACCATGGTCACAGGAATATAGAAGTTCTGTGCCACCACATTTCCTTTGTCATCAAAGTGAACTGCAGATATCTCTAGTGATGAACTGAATAGCTTTTCAGAGCAAGAAAGGAAGGAAAGGAAGAAATTTGACAACGCTTCAGAAAATAGACAAAGTCGTGCTGCACCCTTTCAGATTTCATTAAAGAAGGCATATAGAAATTGATTTCATCTTATAACTTAGCTTTATGTACACAATATATTAGGGATGTAAGATTTCTCAGGTATAAGATATCTATAATTTATGATTTTGAAGAGTTTCCTAAGGGGAAGATCTTTTTTTGTTTGTTTTGTTTTGTTTTTTAATTTATTTATTTACTTTTAGTTTACAACATTCTGTTCCACAAGCTTTTAACTTCCAAATTTTCTCTTCCTCCCTCTCCTCCCTCCTTCCTCCCCATGGCATCATGCAATCTGATATAGGTTCTACAAATAGCTTCACATTAAACGTTAGTCAAGTTGTAAAGAAGGATTATAACCATTGGAATGAACAAAAAACAAAACACAAAAGAGAGAAAACAAGTACTTTGCTTCAATCTGCATTCAGACTCCGTAAATCTTTTTCTGGATGTGGATATCTCTTTCCATCATGAATCTTTTGGAGTTGTCTTATAGGCTTGCATTGCAGAGAGGAGCCCAGTCTATCAAAGTTAGTCATCATAGATACAATGTGTCTGTAATTGTACACAATGTTCTGCTCCTCTCACTCAGCATCAATTCACATGTATCTCTCCAGGTTATTATGAAGCCTGTCTGCTCCTCATTTCTTACAGCACAATAGTATTCCATTACATTCATATACCACAACTTGTTCAGTCATTCCCCAATTGATGGGCATCCCCTAAGGGGCAGTTCTTGAATGAGGACAACCACGCTATCTATAGCCACATTTTAAAAATGCTCAAAATCCTTAATTAGGGAAATGGAATTAAGGGAATGCTGAAGTTCACACCTATTTTATTGGTCACAATGAAAAAAAAAGTAAAATAATAAATGTTGGAAGAACTGTGGGAAAACAGGCATATTAATGCACTGCTGGTTGAACTGTAAATTGGTCCAGTCATTCTGGAAAGAAATTTGGACCCATTTCCCCTAAGTCACATATACTTTGACCCAGTGACACTTCTACTAGTTTATACTCTAGAGAGATCAAAGAAAGAAAAAAAGCCAAAGGTCCCACACATGAAGAAATATATGCAACAGCTCTTTTTGGTGGTTGCAAAAAGTGGGAAATTAAGTGAGTGTCCATCATTTGGATTTATGGCTGAATATATTATGGTATATGAATTTAAGAAGCTATTGTCAGGCTATAAGAAATGATAAAAAGGATAGATTCAGAGAATCTGGAGAATATTTGTATAAGCTGATGCAGAGTGAAGTGAATAGAACCAGGAGAACAATATATGAGATAATAACATTGTAAAGGCAAACAACTTGAAAGACTTAAGAACTCTGATCAATGCAACGACTAACCACAATTCTAGAACACTCATGATGAACTATGTCACTTATCTCCTGGAAACTAGGTGATAGACTTAAGATGCAGAATGAAGCATACATTTTTAGGCATGGACGGTGAGAGTATTTGTTTTGTTTGGCTATAATATTTGTCACAAAGATTTTTTCCTCCCTTTCAAATTGGAGAGAGGCTGGAGGGAGAAGAAACAAACGGTTGGTTGTTGAAAAACAATTTTACAAAAGAGATAGTAGCCTCAGTTACAGAGAAGTTAAAGTGATTCATTTGGTCACACAGATAGAATAAGTCCAAGGGAAAGACTTGAATTCAGGTTTTCCTGGGTCCTTCTAATCTACCACTCTGTCCTCTATGCCCCACCAATTCCCATGTATACAATAATCCCCGTTATAATCCTTGTGGTATGAAGATAACCCAGATCACAGGTCTTTTCTTTTTTCTTTCTTTCTTTCTTCCTTCCTATCTTTCTTTCTTTCTTTCTTTCTTTTTTTCCTTTGAGGCAATTGGGGTTAAGAGACTTGCCCAGAGTCACACAGGTAGCTTGTAAGGACAGGTCTTTATTGGGTGGCTAAAAAAAATCAGTCTTATTCCACTATAGTTATTCTTCATATCTGTTCAAGAGCTTAGCATGTTAATTGAGCTACTTACATTAATATTATTATTATCATTATTTCTATTATTACTAAATTAATCACCAATATGACACTGTACAATTTATTAATCCACTTTAACAAACCTACCATAATGTACCTATTGTACACAAAGCACTGTGCCAAGCAGTGGATTTAGATGTTGAGATAAGGCAGAAAATATGGTACCTACCTTTAGGGAGCATACAATCTAATAACTCAATAGTCAAGTCATTAAGCATTTATTAAGTGCCTTCTGTGTACTGGACATTGTATTAAGCATTAGGAGCAAAAATGAAAAGTGTACTGGATTTGGGATCTGGAGCCACCTGAATTTGAGTCCTACCTTTGACAATTATTGGCTGTGTGAACAGAAGCAAGGTATAACCTTTCTGACCCTCAATCTCCTCATCTGTAAAATGCCTCTTATACCTACCATGAAAGCTTTTTATGAGAACCAAAGATCATGTGTGTATGCATGTATATTACTTTGTAAATCAAAAAGCACACGTGTCAGTTATTATTATGATATTTAGGATATAGATGGGGTCCTTTTCAATTTTTTTTTGTCTTTTCCATGATATGAGATTTTAACTATTCAAGTTAAAGCACACACAGTTCAAAAATGACCCTACTAAACCTGGCATTGAATTTAAATATAATTTGCTGTGTGTCTGTCCTTTGCTTCAACCAAGTTTCAAATCCTGACCTAGTTTACAGGTAAAAATAAGAGATCAAACTGTTCAGAAAATCCTCTTTTCTGCCTCTCTTGATATTCAGAAATACTTTCCCAGTCAGCCTGTTTCAATGAAGTCTTCTTCAATTCTGCCTGTCTTCTTACAATCCTTGACCTTTGCTTTTCATGCAGTTTTCATTTCCAGGGACTGTTTGATCTCTGCCGTAACATCATCATTCATCTCTAGCTAGTGAAATTTTTAAAAATCTTTTTGACAAATTTCCCAGACTCTTGTCTGGCTTTCATCTCCTTTTTGGCTGGCTTTGATTTCTGCTAACATGGAAGCCACATTCTCTGTCTGTTTTCGAGGCAGAATCAGATAGTTCGTCCAAGTTAAAATTCAGTATCGAGATATTCATCTGTCATTCTCAATCTTTCTTGGCTGTGTCTACATGACACCAAAACACCAGTATAAAAAGGGGAAAAGTTAGCCAACTGTTGGCTTGCGACCTTAACAAGACATTTTTTAAATGTCTGTTAAAATGCACAAAGTACATATTAGGTGTTAAGTGGGAATTTTCAAAACCTCAAAATACTACATAAATATTAGCTATTATTGTTACTGATCTTATTACTTAAAATTTAAACAGACATTTGAAATTTCCTTGTCTTTGTGGAGCATTAGGGACATAGGAATAGGAATGGGCACTTCTGGCTTTAAATCTGTGACCCTGTGAGTTATAAAACAAAATAATCCCTAGCAATTATTTGGCAGGTAGTGGAGTAGTTCTCAAACACTTTGGTCTCAGGATGCTTTTATTATCTCAAAAATTATTGAGAATCAGAAAGAGCTTTTGTTCATGTGGGTTATATTAATTGATATTTATCACATTAGAAATTTTTGGCAGCTAGGTAGCACAGTGGATAGAGTTCTGGGCCAGGAATCAGGAAGACTTGAGTTCAAATATGGCTTCAAACACTCACTAGTTGTGTGACCCTGGACAAGTCTCTTCACCCTGGTTGCCTCAGTTTCCTCATCTATAAAATGAACTACAGAAGGTAATGGCAAACCTCTCTAGTATCTTTGACAAGAAAACCCCAAACGGAGTCACAAAGAGTCAGACGTGACTGATTAGACAGATACAACAACAATATATTAGAAATGTAAATGTCTCAGCACTATTATAAAAATAGTTTTGACCTCATGGATCTCCCAACGGGGTCTTGGGGATCTCCAAGGACCCGTAGACTACACTTTGAAAACTACTAATGTAGTGGATATAGAACTGGACTTGAAGTGAAGCAGGTCTGAATCTGAATCCTGACTTACATTGCTAGTAAGTACCTGAGGTTGAATTTGAGCTCAGGTCTTCCTGACCACATGCCCATCACTCCATCCACAGTGCCACCTAGCAGCCTTGCTAGGATATTACACTCATTATTGAGAGGCAAGCCAAGTAGAGTAAAGGAACAGAGAAGCAGCTTGACATATCAACTTCCCCAGCTGAGATGCTTTGTCCAGTGAAATATTAGTCCAGCACAGCATGGGTCAGCTCAGTTTAGCAATGGAAGCTTTACTTATTTGTTCAACACAAAAGCTCTACTCATCAAGGAACTTTCAAGGACAGTCCCTAAGACAGTATGGTACCTACATTGCCCACTGAAATTGACCAATGTTTTATTACCTCTTCCTCTTAACTATCCATTTTGTTGGAGAAGTGAATGAGTCAGATAACAAAACAAAATCAGAATTGAAGATGAGTAGGTCAGGAAAAGCAGAAGGTAGCAGAGACAAAGGGTAGAGTAATGGATAGAGTAATTATCATGGGAAATCAATCATTCAAGTAGCAGATCATGAAGTCAAGATTAGTTTTGGGGGAACAGCTAGGTGGCACAGTGAATAGAGCAACGGCCCTGGAGTCAGGAGGACCTGAGTTCAAACCCGGCCTTAGACACTTAACACAAAATTAGCCATGTGACCTTGGACAAGTCACTTAACTCCAATTGCCCTGCTTTCCCCCCGCCAAAAAGCAAAAAAATAAAAAAATTTTAAAAAAGATTAGGTTTGGAGGTGAGTGTATCCTGGGTACAGAGACAGATCAAAGGGACAGGAGGTCAAACAAAAGTTTTATTTACCCCAGCATGAATATTGAAGTCCCCAATGTTGGTAATACATGGAGTAGAAAGGGAAACTGCAAGCTGAGTTAAATCGGTGATGGGTCCAAATCATAGACAAGGAACTAAAGTAGACTTCAGAGACCCCAAGCCCAGTTCCTTCATTTTAACAATGAGGAAGCTGAGGTTCACAGAGGGTAAGGGACTTATTCAAGGTCACAGACTCAAGGAAAAATATGTGGTTAATGTTTGGGGAATGACAAAACAAATAAAAATAAATGGATGTAAAATAAAACTGTTTAAGAAGTTAGACCAGGAGGAGAACCTAGAGGTTGGTAGATGCCAATGACAAGGATGAGATGAACGTGGTATCATCTGACCGCATGATACTGGCATTTAGCACCATGCTAAGCAAAATGAGACCGACTTTGTAACTTTTCATCTGAATATTTGGATAGTATACATATACAACTTCTGCTTGGGCCAAAAGCTACATAAGTAAGAGTGAGGGCAAAGGATTGGCCTTGCAGAGAAAGTGGTATACAAGGCTACAGAATGCCTACACAGGTACAAAAATTCAGCCTCTCAAGTTCTTATAAAAACAGCAACAACAACAATAAATCTCCAAATTTAAGCAGTATTTCCAGGAAAACTGGACGAATCATCGCCTAGATCCTTCTTTTTGTCAGGCTCTCGCCCAAGTCATCTCTAGTAGAAGTGGACAAATCCTAGTTTAATGATACCCAGAAGGGAGATTTTAAATTCTTCCTCACTGACATTTATTTCCTTCTGCCTCTTAAGTCTGGGTTTAACAGCCAACAAATAAATACATTTAGTGTGCAAAAAATGGAGCCGTCAGCATGACTAATCTTTTGTTTTTAAGTATATTTTTTACTTAGGAAGGCAATGTAGCATAGTGTTAGAGGGCCAGTCTTGGAGACAGAAAGACCTGCGTTCAAGTCCTACAGTTGACATTTAACAGATGTGAGACAATGGAAAAGTGGCTTAAATTCTCAACATGGTCAGTTACCTATCCACTATAGTGAGGAGCTGATAGGGAGGCAAGTCCTCCATTCCAATGAAATCTCTGGTAGATCTAGACTAAAAAATTTTTTTTTAATTTTCCAAATATGATTCGAAAAGAATAGTAAATAATCAAAATGCTGAATTTAAGGATGTCATGGATTTGACTATGATTTAACTTGGCTTTATTCTCCCTTCTTCTCCCCATCTCTCCAATTTTACAGAAACCTTTAGTCTTTGTACCTAAATGTATGGCCTTATCTAGCTGAAAGATTAAACCAAGACTACTAATCCATTAAAAGACATATTCTAATTTTTTTAAACCTCCTCCCTTTCCACATTCCAGGTTTAACAATAGTAAATTTAAGAAGGTTTAATAATAGTAAATAATAAAAAAAAAAAAAAAAAAGCAAATAAAGGCAGAGTGGATTTAAAATCTGGCCTTGGAGTTAGGAAGATCTGGATCCAAGTGCCACCCCTGCCATAGACCCAGTGCCCCAGGCAATTCTTTTAAATCTCCAAGTTGCAAAGAAAATACTAATTTGCCTTGGTGGAGAAAGTTTCTCACCAGAAGCTCATTAATGGGATGAAATCATAGGTCTGGCAACATCTCCCCACTCCTACCTTCCAAAAAAGGGTAATAGAGAAGCTGCCCTATCTGTGAATGTAGTACTCGAGTTTACCCAGGAAGGAATACCTCTTCCACACGGCTGTTTCTCCTAATTGATGAAACCAAGATTTGGTGATTGGAAAGGACCAGTGCTAAAGGCTGAGCTTTGACCATATCATTTTTTTTCTTCTTCAGGTTCCACTGGAGACTTTCTGGCCTTATTTCTCCAACACTGCGAATTGTCTTCTCATCCTAGAAGATGCTTCCTCACCCAAGATCCAGCAGCCTTCTCACCTTGAAAAATCTCTCAGTCCCTATAGTCCCCTCCTTGGACTGGTCAGTTCCTCCTGGAACCTCCTTTTATAGAAAGTGCCCAAGAGCAATCATATTAACTCCTTCCTTCTGTCTCTGCAGACTTCTTTCTCTAGGGTGCGGTGTGGCGCACGCTCACTCTAACAGTGGATATCTTTTTCCCCCTCTTCCCCTCCCTCTGTCCCCTTTCTCATATATGTTATATTTCCATATTAGAATATAAACTCCTTGAGGGCAGGAACTGCCTCTCTTTTGTTTGCATTTGTATTCCCAATGCTTAGCACAGTGTCAGATACAGAGTAAGTGCTTAACAGATGCTTGCTGGCTTGACTTGCTGAAAAAAGTTAAGTCATTAGACTGGAAGAATGCCAAAGTGGGAATTGGGATAACTGGCTTCTCTTCCCTGCTCCCATACCCACTCTGGGCCTCTATTGCTTCCTCTGTCAATTGGGGGGGGGGGGGGGAAGGTGGCACTTGGGCTAGGTAATCTCCAATGTCTCTTCCAGCTCTAATGTCTGTGATCTGTGATATTTGGCTTCACTGGACTCCACCTCACCTCAGCCTCAATTTCAGTAAGAGATGAATAAACCTTTCTTAATCACCTTGGAAAAAATCACTTCCCTTTTCTAGGAGCTGTTTCCTCCTCTCTAAAATGAAGGAGTTAGATTAAGTGATCCCTAAATTCCCTTCAGGATAGAGTTCTGAGCCTGGAATTAGGAAGACCTGAATTCAAATTTGGCCTCAGACACGTACTAGCTGTATGACCTTGGGAAAGTCACTTAACCTCTGTTTACCTTAATCCACTGGAGAAGCAAACGGCAAACCATTATAATATCTTAGTCAAGAAAAACCATGGACAGTGCTGACATGGTCCATGGGGTCACAAAGAGTTGAATGTGACTGAACAACAACAGAGTTTCCTTAAAATTCTAATGTTCTAACTTGAAATTTGGGCATTGGAGATGAGGGGTAATATGATTTTAGGTCTTTTATTAATTCCTTTCCCAAAGTACCAACCAGCTTGCTATAAGAGTTACCTTTCTACACCCTGTGTACTCCAATCAGATTTTTTTTTTTGGTGCCAAAATGTGAAGAAACAACTGACCTTTGCCCCTTATCATGAAAACTACCAGAGGGTGTCTTTTCTCTCCTTAGGGGCAGCATCATGGGGTTCAGGGGTTGTCACAGAAACAGAGGTTGATGTCCTGGGATCTCTGTCTCACCACACACTGCTGAGTATTCCCACTCTACTCAATCCCCCACCCTTAATTCCATTAAACTAAGAGAAAGTATCTATTGTTTGTTCTGAACATGATTTGTGGTATTCACACCAGATACAAAAATTCTTCATTCTGTGTACAAGGACGAGTGACAAGAACTGAGCCTTGCCCCTTATCTCAGAAGAATAAATCTCAGGAATTTAGTAATTACTAATTACAAGATGAGGAGGTGTGAGTTAGATAGTAGCACCATGAGTCAGATTCAGAATTGGTTGAATGAGCAGAACCAGGAGTAATAATTAATGGATCTACTTCAAGTTAGAGAAAGGTCTAGTACTTGCATTAAACAAATCTACTAATCAAGTACAAGATGGAGAGGAAGTGGCTAGAAAGACCTGGAGGCATAAATGAACTGCAAATTCAACATGAGTTAACAATGTCATTGGTCAGACAAAGCTATTGTGATGTTGGGTTGCATTAAGAGAAGCATAATGTCCAAAAGAAGAGAAATGATTTTCCCATTATATTCCATTCTAGTTAGAACATATCTATAGAACTGTGTTTGGATATGAGTGCCATTATTTCAAGAACATGGACTAGCTGGAGTCATTCAGTCATTTTCAGTTGTATCCAACTCTTTGTGACTCCATTTGGGGCTTTCTTGGCAAAGATGTTGGAGTAGTTTACCATTTCCTTCTCTAGCTCATTTTAGAGATGAGGAAACTGAGGTAAAGAGGGTTAAGTGACTTTTCCGCACAGTTAGTATGTGTCTGAGATCAGACTGGAACACAGAAAGACAAGTCTTTCTGACTCCAGGTCTGGTACTCTATCCACTGAGCCACCTTCATGGCCAGTGAACCCTAGTTTATAAGACTGGCCATGAAGCTCTCTCTGGACAACCATGGGTGACCATAGGGACAGGGCTCATCACCCCCTCCTAACTCTGATGAGCCTGACACTGTACAGGTTATAAAGGTTCCTCTTTGAAAAATAGGCATATGCAATAAGGGAGCCCAGCTAACCCCATGTCCTTTGATGCTCACCATTATTATTCCTCTGAGGACTTTTCTTCCCTGGGCTAATTGTGTGTACAAGGAATGCCTCTCTTCCAGGCACAGCCAGGCCATCAGGAGCACAGCCAGAATCTTTCCCCCTGCTGAGATCCCAGAAAGGCTCTTCTCCTCTCTTTTTTCTTCTTTGTGACTGAGAAATGCATTGAGGATTACACAGTAAGAAGAATCGACTCCATTAACTGAATGCTTATTGAATCAAATTGAATTATTAATCCAATTCTGCCACTATGCAAATGGTATTTCAGAGTACTATTTAATAAATTACAGTTTCAGCATACTATTTGCAGAGATATTAAACATCTTCATTACTGAAGTAAGAAAAATGAGAGATGGAGGGACTAGCCCTGTCATTCAGGGGTACAATTGTTCGATCTGGATGTACAACTAAGGTTTTTCTTCTGGCAGATAAACATTTTTGGAATAATCACTTTTAAATCTACCTGTGATGAGGGTTTCCTTTCCTCCTCCCTCCCCCTAAGCTGGTGCAGAAGATCAGTAGTAAACTTGAAAGCCTGAAATCCTAAGGAGGGCATTACTAAATATTAGCTAATATTTTTATATCACTTTAGGGTCTACAAGGTGTTTTACTGGCATTCTCATTTGATCCTCACTGCAACCCAGTAGGGTAATAACAGGTGCTATTATCTTCCATTTTGAAGGGGAGAAAACCAAGAGGCTCCATTCTCTACCATCATTAACTGCCTTCATGGCTCAATCCAGTTGCTAAACCCTTTCTTGATCTCCCTAGCTCTTAATGCTCCCTCTCTCCACAAATAAGCTTGTACTTACTTATTTGTTTACATACTGAAATCTCCAAAACAATGTAAGCTCTTCATGGAAAGACACAAGTGAACTGATGCAAAGTAGGCCGATCTAGGAAACAATATATACAATGGCATTGACAACATAAACGGGAAGAAGAATCACGAAACAATTGAAATTGAATGCTGCTAAATTATAAAAACCAAGCTTGGCCCCAAAGAAGAGATATGTGAAGGCACTTGCTCCAACTCTTGTTGGGGTGGGATAGTTTCTAGGTGCAGAATATTGCATATAATTTTTTTCAGTGCATTGATTAGGGTTTTTTTCTCCTCTTACTTTAGTTTTATTTTTAAAAAAGTATTTGTTATAAAGAAAGGTTCTCTGGGAAGGTTAAAGGGGAAAATGTGTTGATTGCTTTTGCTTAATTTTTTTTTTCTTTAAGATTTTTTATTCTTTGTTATAAGGGATAGCTCTCTGGGAAGGGGAAAGGAAGGATACAAGAGACATACAGATGATAGATGCCAAAATAATAACTTTATTTGTTTTCATATCACCTCCATTCTATCCTATATCTCTCCCCCTCCTTCCACAGACATCCCTTATAACAAAGAATTTTTGAAAAAGCAGAAGAGAAAAAATTCAGCAAAACTCATCAACATACCAAAAAGATCTGACATTATATTCACTGTCTGCACCCAGAGACCACTCACCTTTGCGACAGAATAAGGAGAAATATATCTCTTCATATATCTCTTTTTTAGGGCCAAGCTTGATTTTTATAATTTCACAATGTTTATTGTTTCATAGTATTTTTCTTTCCATTTACATTATTAGTGTCATTGTATAAATCGTTTTTCTGACTCTGCTTACTTGAATTTTGTATCAGTTCTCATAAGTCTTTCCGTGTTTCCCTAGGTTTACCACAACCACAATTTCTTTACAGAAGCATAGCATTCCATTATGTTCATGTACTACGATTTATTTAGCCATTTCCCAATTGAATGAGTATTTTGTTTCCAGGTTTTTGCTACCAAAAAAATGCTGCTTTAAATATTTTGGTGTATGTGGAGCCTTTCTTTTTGTCCATGGCCTCTTTGGGGCATAAGGCTAGCAATAGATTCTCTTAGCTAATGTTTTTATATCACTTTAGGGTTTTTAAGGTGTTTTACTGGCACTTTATTTGCCTAATTCCGAACTGGTTTCCTACCAAATCATAGCTCCACCAACAATACATTAATATGCTTCTAGGTATTGTGAAAAACAAATTATATCAACAAGAAACCCATTTTTTTTAATGTAAGCTTCTGGAGGGCAGGACTGCTTTCCTTTCTTTATATCCCCAACAGAGAGACTATAGTCTATAGTGCCTGTGGACTATAGATTACAGTCCCTTTGTTGGGGATATAAAAGATATAGGAGGCACTTAACAAATATTTTTTGTTGTTAAGTAGTTTATCCAATATTACTCAGCTAATGTGAGGAAGAGGATTTGAACCAGGTCTCAACACTGGATTTTTCTTTCCCCCACACTATGATGCCTCCCTAAAGACAGAGGCCCTGAAATTCAAAGAACATAGGCATTGTAATTTTAGAGCTATAAAGGAGCTCAAAGACTTCATCTATTCCAATCCCCTTGTTTTACAGATAAGAAAATCAAGGCCCAGAAAGGTTGAGTGACTTGCCCAAGGTCAAACAAACAAATCTAATCCTCTTTCTAATATACCTCACAATATCTCAGCCACCTTGGATAGGGCTGATACATAAGAGCAGCTGATAGATGGGTAAGTTGAATGATCCTACTGTTGTTGTTCAGTCATTGTCAGTCACATTCCCTCTTTGTGACACCATTTGGGGTTTTCTTGGCAGAGATACTGGAGTGATTTGTCATTTCCTTCTCCAGCTTATTTTTACAGATAAGGAAGCTGAGGCAAGCAGATTTAAATGACTTCTCCAGGGTCACACAGCTAGTAAGTGTCCGAGGCCAGATTTGAACTCAGGAAGATGAGTCTTTCTGATGCCAGATCCAGCACTCAATTCACCGAGCCACCTAACTCCTATTGTGATCTCAAGTTATCTTCATTACCCACGCTGATTCCAAGATTCTATTAAGGTTCAACAGAAAAGGCAAAGCTATATTGTACAATTCCATGGACACATAAATTTTTCCTCCTAAGGCTGGTACTGGGGGGAAAAAGAGGGAAATATATCCTCTTCTTCGTTTTCTGAGCATATTTTTCAGTGATTAGTGAAACTATTTCATCACTTAGAATGCTGGCAACACCAAGATCACTGCAAGTCTTGGAAGACTTGGAATACTGACTTGGTATTTATCTAAGATTGGTCTCCATGCTAGTAGAGAGAACATGCACTAATACGTTATCTATGAGGATAAGAAAACTGAATCTGGTCATTACATAATCATCCAAGGAATACATGAACTGGTAAGATACACTCTGGCATGAAACTAAAGAGGTGGAGCATTGGATCAGTCATTTTGAGAAAAGAAATCATGACTGGCGAAAGTCTTAAGCCAAAAAGTCTTAGGCTGAAAAGCAAGATGAACAAACATCTGATCCAAGATGTTTGTGTATTTTGTTTACCTGGTGACAAACATCTAGATATTTTGAAACATTCTAATATTTCACACTGCATGGACAAAAATATGTGGGTATGTTTCTAATTTTTTCCTTAAATTTTTCAACAGCTCTCTTTTTGTATGTATGGGAAAAGACTGATGTCCTATTGAATTGAATAGTTTCTTATCTGAGTTTCCATATGCATGGCCAACGGTTGTCTGGTAGATCCATAGACATATTTCTACCTTGCTAGCTTAATACCATAACTCCATCTTGATCTTTGGGGTTTATCCCTTCTGTAATACTGTCCTAACACTATAATTAGTCACTATCCTTAAGCACACAATTAGAAACAAAGCAAAACAAATCATATATTCTTCTCCCCTCCCCTATTTATTTTTCCATAGAAAACATCAGAAGCCTCATAGAATTGCTATCAACTTGACCTGCTTGACATGGGATTGTGGGATCTCAGGATGAGACCTAAAAGCTGGAAGGGGCTTCAGAGGCCTCCTAGTCTAACTCACAACTTTTATAGATTAGGAAACTCAAGCCCAGAGAGTTTAAATGATTTTCCCAAGCCATAGCATGGCAGGAGAGGTTGAGAAATTGATTCATCTATCCCATTTCCTCCAACAGAACTACACAGTCCAAGTTTCACCATTTGGAGATGAGGCAGAGGCAACCGAATGAAATTTTTGAGCATGAGGGCAGAATAGGCCAACAGAGCAAGGCCATGCTAGGAGTTTTGTTCCTGGGTGGCTTTTCCAGAGTGTCTATATTTCACTGGACTCTGTATGGCAATAGCCACTCCCACCCTGTAAAATTTCTCCCCTCCCAGAGGGTAGTGAGGTGGCTCAGTACATATAAAAGTATTAGGCTTGGAGTCAAGAAGACTCATTCATAGTCCTGACTTCAAATCTGGCCTCAGACTCTCACTAGCTGTGTGACCCTGGGCAAGTCACTTCACCCTGTTTGCCTCAGTTTCCTCATCAGTTAAACGAGCTGGCAAAGGAAATAGTAAATCACTCCAGCATCTTTGCCAAGAAAACCCACAAATGGTGTCATAAAGAGTCAGACAAGACTGAAAACCGCTGAACAACACCAGCCCTCCCAGAACTATGAGGCAATAAAGCACAGCATGCTGCCACAATCAGAGATGAATGACCAGAAAGAGTGAGAAGAAAAGGAATTCATTTGAATGAGGATTGAAATATCATTGTATTTTTAAGGTTGTTGTTTTTTTATTTTTGGTTATTCTGAACTTGAAAACACCAGCAAAGGTGAACATTTTTGCTTAGAAGGAAGAAAAGAAAAAGAGGATTAGATATAAAACTGTTGGTCTCAATTGTATACAGGTTATGGACATATATATGAAACAAATTCACCATATTATTGTCAAAGATGTACTGCTTATTTCTATCTTCCCCTGAACTCCATTCTGTTTTCTTCTGTAAATTTTTTACAATTCTTCAATGACACTCCTTTCTTTTGTTTTACTTCCATTAGTATCAATCAATACACTCCTCTCTCCCCACCACAATCTTTTCTCCTAATAAAGGAACAAAGTCATATAAAACCAACCCCCAAATTGTTCATGTCCAAAAACAGGTGCCTCATTTAACAGGTGCAGTCCATTACCTCTCTGTTAGGGAGAAGCATGTTTCATTATCAGTCCTCTGGAATCCTAGGTGGTCATTACATTTGTCATAGTTATAAGTTTTTCAAAGTTACTTTTCCTTACAAAGTTGTAGCCACTGTATAAATAAACTGTTTTCCTGGTTCTGCTCACTTCACTCTGTACTAGTTCATATAAGCCCTCCAAAGTTTTTATGAATCCGTCCTTTTTATCATTTCTTAAGGTACAATAGTATTCCATCACATTCATAATTTGTTCAACAATTCCCCAGTATTTAGGTACACACACACCCCCATCCCGCTTAGTTTTCAGTTCTTTGTTACAACAAAAAGTGCTACTTTTAACATTTTTGTGCGCATGAGTTCTTTGATCTCTTTGGGGTATATGCCTAGTTGTGGTATAACTGAGTGAAAGTTCATACTTTAGTGACCTGTGTGACAAAAAGTCCTAACTGCTTTTCAGAATGGCTATATCAAATCATAGCTTCACCAACAGTACATCAATATATCTTCTTTCCCTAAAGTCACTCCAACAATAGTCGTTTTGCAATGTTCAGATTCTTTGCCAAACTGATGGGTATGAGATGAAACCTTGTGTTGTTTTAATTTGCATTCCTCTCATTACTGGTGATTTAGTGCATTTTATTTTTCACATGGTTGTTCATCACTTAGATTTCTTCCCTTCTACCTATTCATGTGTTCCAACCAACGTATCAATTGGAAAATGGCTCATATTCTTGCATATCTGAACCAGTTCCCTATAACATATTTTCTATTTCATACCTTTATCAGAGAAACTTGCATTAAAAATTGTTTCCAAATTAACATTTTCCCTTCCAATTTTAAGGTTGTTTATTTTTATTTTTGATTATTCTGAACTTGAAAACATCAACAAAGATGAACATTTCTTCTTAGAAGGAAGAATAGAAAAAGGATGAGATACAAAACTATTGGTCTCAATTTTATGCAGGTTGTGGACACACACACACACACATATAGATATAAATATATAACAAATTCACCATATTATTGTCAAAGATGTACAGCTTATTTCTGTACTTTTCAATTTTACTTAATCAAAATTGGCCATTTTATCTCCTTTGATTCTCTCTCTCTTGTTTTGTGAAGAAATCTTTCCCTGGCTACAGCTGTGAATGTTATCTCCTCTACTTGTCCAGTTTATGATGGGACTTGTTATATCTAGTTCCTGTATCTACTTCACTTCCTGGTGACATTAGTGCACATATAACCCTCCCATTTCTTGCTCTTCCACCCCCTTATCCTATTAGAACACTTCTTAAAGTCAGAATCTGGTTGCTTATATTTACCCATCAGTTGGGCAAAGCATCTGAACATTGGAAAATGACTATTGTTGGAGTGACTATGGGAAGTAAGATATATTGATGTACTGTTGGTGAAGCTATGATTTGATAGAGCCATTCTGAAAAACAGTTTGGACTTTTTGTCACACAGGTCACTAAAGTATGAACTTCCACTCAGTTATACCACAATTTGCTTATCTTTGTATCTCCAGCACCCAGCACAGTGATTAACACATAGTAAGTGCTTAATAAAGGCTCTATCTACTCAGCTCTGATCTTGTCTTTAGAAAAGAAAATCCTCTATTCCAATTAAGGCACATTTCTCCCTCCTCCAACTCCCTCCCCCACTTGGGAATATACTTAGTCTTGTAGGCTAAATAATTATAATTGTAAGGCTTTATCTTTTGGAATATCAGATTTCAAGATTTTCTCTCCTTCAAAACAGTGACATCTAGGTCTTCTGTGATCTTGATTGTGGCTCCTGGGTGTTTGAAATCTTTCTAGTTTTTTGAAAAAATTTTTCTTTGATGTAGAAACTGAATTTTGTCTATGACATTCCTGGAAGTTTTTATTTGGGGGGGGGGGTGGTGTTTTAGTTTCACTTTGCTTTCTGGTTATAACAAATCTGGGCAAATTCCCTTTATGATTTACTGAAATATAGTGTTCAGGTTGATTACTTGGTCATGGCTTTTAGAGAGTCTTATAATGTAGCAAATATGCTATACTTTATTTAATTTTTAAAAATTATTTTGTTGTAATATTTCTCATTGTCTCACTGAGCCATTGAGTTCTGCTTGCTTTATTCTAATTTTCCATTACTGGGTAAGATTTTTCATTTTCAGTTCTAAGCTATTTATTTTCCTTCCAAATTTTTCTTTCAGAACTCTTAGGGAATAGGTAGTGAACTATGATTTGATTAGTATAGAACAGGGGTGGGGAACCTGTGCCCTCGAGGCCACATGTGGCCCTCTAGGTGCTTAAGTGCAACCCTTTGACTGAATCCAAACTTCACAGCCTGGAGGCCACATGTGGCCCTCTAGGTCCTCAAGTGCGACTCTTTGAAACCAAACTTCATGAGGTCATTGAGGACCTAGAGGGCCACATGTGGCCTTGAGGCTGCAGGTTCCCCACCCCTGGTATATAGAACATTCCCAGGTGAAGAAACTTGTCTTACCAACGGAGGTCATGCCCTCCTCTTCAACTTAAAATATGAGAGCATTGTGTAGAGCATGGACAAGGTAAATGACTTGCTCAGAACTAGTACTCAAACCCACTTCTTCCTGGCTCGGAAGAAAGCTCTCTGCTATGACACTAGTGCTCTTAATTCACTGTTAATTTCATTTTTAAAGATCTTGCTTGCTTCATTTGGACACGATCCCCACGCTGTTACTGCTTCTGCTCGGCTCCTGCAGTCTCCACCCTTTCCTTTCAGTCTTTTCTCTCAGACTGTGGATGTGTCTTTTAAAACCCCCTGTGCATGACTTCACCATCTGCCTTCTGGCTCAGAGATCCCCAAAATGCAAATCAGCGTCAGTGCTGAGAGGGAATGCTTGTCCCACTGAAGTACAAACCTCAAGCTGACGGTTCTCAAAGCCCTGCTACATGTCTCTATCTTTACAGATATGAACATACAGATATTTTATTCTTATTGTTGTTTCAGTTGTGTCTGACTCTTTGTGACTCCATTTTAGGGGTTTTCTTGGCAACAATACCAGACTAGTTTGCTATTTCCTTCTCCGGTCCATTTTACAGATGAAGAAACTGAGGCAAACAGGGTTAAGTGACTCGACCTGGGTCATGCAGCTAGGAGGTGCCTGAGACCAGATTTGAACTAAGGAAGTTTGAGTATTATTAACTCCAGGCCAGGTACTCTAAGAACTATGCCACCACCTAGTGTCCCCTACTGTCCTTTTCAAGGTTCAAACAGACCACTCTGAGACTAGCAGAGGTAAGCCTTTATCTCATTGTCTTGGTTACCTGCCTTTTTACATTCTATAATTTCACTAGGTAGACTGGGAAGACTCAATTGATCAGTTGTCTCCTGATCACTATCCCTCTTCTCCCAAACACTTTTGATTTTTCTTTTTTTTCCTTTTTTGTGGAGGGTGGAAGGCAGGGCAGTTGGGGATAACTGACTTGCATAAGGTCACATGACTAGTAAGTGTTAAGTATCTGAGGTCAAATTTGAACTCAGGTCCTCCTAACTCCAGGACCAGTGCTCTATTCACAGCACCACTTAGTCGCCCCCACACTTTTGATTTTTAGAGCATTTTAATAAATGGTACTCCATTCTGTCCCTGGAAGTCTTGCAGCATAAGCTTGAGAGTGTGGTGCTCCACTTCAGAATCTAGACTGAGACCTTTGCATGTTCTGTAAGTACTTAACGTAGGTAAGGGCTGGATGGCACTGGAAGCAGGAATTGAGCTTTCATTCATTAAAGAAGAGCTATTTGTATTGTCCTGAGACTTTCTAACTCTTAACAGCTTATCTTTGGCTTCATTTATCCTTCTGCCATCTGTTCTCCTCCTGATTACATGTAGCACTAGTGATTTCTTTTGTCTAACTAAATTTGCCAATAGTTGATCATTTTTCTTGTTGTGGTCATAATATTTATATTCCATGTGGCAGACTCTTCTAAGGTTTGGCACAAAAATTATTTTCTGGGTTTTTCTCATTTTTTCAAGGCTTTATTGGTCTAGAGAAAGACTTTTCTAAAACAAGATAATTGTTCTTTCAGCTCTCTTCGGACATCTAGCAGAATGTCTGGTACATTGTAGATGCCTAATAAATGTTTATTTACTGATTCTCAATACTGGTTGTATAGCTAGTGGATGTTAGAATCACATAAGCTTTTATGGTTACTGCTGACTATCAGCTAAGGCAGCAAGGTTGGAAATAAGAAATGGAAGTGAAGTGGTATAGTGGATAGAAAATTGGGCGTAGAAAAAGGAAGACTCATGTTTCTGAGTTCAAATCCAGCCTCAGACACTTATTAGCTGTGTGACCTTAGGCAAGTCACTCAACCCTGTTTACCTCAGTTCCTCATCTATAAAATGAACCGGAGAAGGAAATAGCAAATCACTCCAGTATCTTTGCCAAGAAAACCCCACTGGAGTCACAGAGAACTCCAGATAGGGCAGTAAAGTGGTGCAGTGAACAGAGCACCCAGCCCTGGAGTCAGGAGGACCTGAGTTCAAATGTGACCTTAGACACTTGACACACTTACTAGCTATGTGACCTTGGGCAAGTCACTTAACCCCAATTGCTGGGCCTTTCTCGCTCCAAAAAAAAAAAAAAAAAAAAGAACTCCAGGATCTTTGCCAATAAAATCCAGATGGGATCACAAAGAGTCAGACAGGACTGAAATGACTCAAACACAACCATAACAACAACCATAATAACAACCACCACCACAACAAATTTTGCCACTTTTACTCCTTAATCTTGTATCTATCACCTGGCCAAATTATAACCTCTTGCTTTTTAGGCTTTTCTCCCCTCTTAGAATTTTTTGCTCTAAAATTCATAATCTGTCCTTTGACCATTCTTTGGTACAAACCCACAAGAAGGACAAAGACTAAAAGTCCTGTACACACCAAAATATTCATAGCAGCAAGAATCAGTAAAATTTATTGCATATATACATATATATATATATATGTTTGTATGTATGTATATAAGAAAACAGCACAGTGGCCAAGTGGGATGGTGGAAAGTGATAGCCAAGGAAGGATATTTTGGGTTTGGAAAATTCCAGGGTTGATTTGGAGCATTTTTTCATATTGGGATTCTTTCCCAAGAACTACATGTTCAAATCCTTAGATCCACAAAGTATGTTGTATAGCTACTAGATTCCACTGATCGAACTCCCTGTTTTTTAACTGGCACCAAATAGTTTTGAGAATTACAGCTCTATAGTATAAATTGAGGCACAGCTAAGCCCCTTTGTTCTTATTCTTTTCATCATTTCAAAACAATGGAAAAAATGCTCCAATTCATTACTAATTGGAGAAATGCAAATTAAAGCAATTTTGAGGTTCTGTTTCACATTCATCACATTAACAAAAATTAATTTAAAAAGCTGCAAATGATAAATGTTGGAGGGGCCATGGGGAAATGGGCATATGGATGCACTCTTGGTGGACCTGTAAATGGGTCCGGCCATTCTGGGAAGCAATTCAAAATTAAACACAAAAAGTTGCTAAGGAGCCCTTTGACCTAACTGTACCACTGTGAGGCCCCTACTCAAAAGGAATCAAAGAAATATGAATGGGTGCTACATGGGAAAAAATATTTATAGCATTTCTGTTTTGGTTATGGCAAAAAACTGGAAACTAAAGGGACGGCCATGAATAGAACAATGACTGAATAAGTTACGGTATATGAATGTGATGGAACATTGTGCTCTAAGGAATTAGGAAATTGATGACTTCCAAAAGACAAGGAAATACTTGTATGAACTATGAATGAAGAAGTAAACAGACATATATGTTGGTATACACCAATGAGAAAATCTGTTTGCTTGACTATTGCATATTTGTTACAAGGTATTTTTTTCTTCAGTGAGGTAGGGGAGGAGGTGGGAGAGAAAAAAAAAGATTGCTGTTCATCTAAAAAATAATTAAAAATAAAGAAGCTAGGTGGGTGCTGCAGATTAGCTAGTACCTCTGAGCTTTGTGTCATCTGCAAATTTGACAAATATTTAACTATACTTTCATCCAAATCACTGATAAAAATGTTAAACAGTCCAGAGCCAAGTGTTCGTTTCTGGGACACAGAATTGGAGACCTCCCTCCAGGGTGACATTGCATACACGACAGACCACTTGAACTGAAAGGGAAAATAGATGAGAAATTAAGAAACCAGATCACAAGCCTGGCTCATGACATAATAGTGATGAGGTGTGGGGGTGGGGGACAGCTTTCTATTATTTGGACATCTGCTGGAGAATCCTCTCCTAAAGCAGAGCAGTCAATAATTTATTGACGTATCTTAGTGATGATTTTGTCCTTCAAAAAGTAGAGAAAACAAGGAGGAAAAAGTTCTATTCTTCTCCAACAAGGAGGGCAATAATTGGAATCTTTCAGTAAGTGGTACTCACTCTTCCCACAGGTAACTGAGAGATAACATATCCTCATGTGCTGAGGAGGAGAGTTATGTCATGTGATTAAACGGTTCTTGTTTTTAAGTAATGTTTACTGACAAAAGGTATATACAGTGAGGGCTGGGAGATGGCTGCCTTTAAGCTATGATTTAGAGAGGGTGCTGACTCACAACGTCTCCAAACTGGGAAAGCTATGCTAAGGGCCCGGTTGCTACATAAACAGCACCCATCTTCAGAATACAAAGTCCCTTAAAGGCATTTTCTTATTCAGCTTCATCAGGTCCCTCTGCTCATCTATTTTACCAGCTTAGAGTGAAGAATTTGGTTTAAACTTTCCCCAGAGTGTTTGTAAGAAATAAAAAGCAGAACCAAGCTTCTTACCTGCACATAAACACAGTCTGGAGAAATATCCAAATCCTGTAGGATTTACACAAGATAATATTATAAACATCATCATTGGGTAATTTAAATGAACTCCAGCTTGCCAGCTGGGGGTGAGCACTACGCTGACCTCTGGAGGGCTTTTCCAGCCAAGGAGTCTTTGCTAATTATACTCAGAGTAGCCTCCCACTTATTAGGGCTTTTTTCTCTAGGGTTCAAGGTGATTTACTGATACTAGTGATCTCATTAATACAACAAACCCTGGAGACAAGTATGATCCCGGTTTGTTTGTTTTAAAGAATGCTTTTTAAAGTCAAGACAAATTAAGATAGAGGGGAGAATAGTCTTGTGGGATGGATAGCAGTTAGACTGATCTTGAAATAGGCAATAATGAATTCAGTGTTGTAAACTATGAAGAAAAGAAGAAAAACTTACCTAGGTGTCAAACCAGGTCATTGGTGGAAAAGAGATGCTGGAGAATCTTATCTGGACTTCAAAGTTCTCTCCTCTATTTCAAACTTAGAATTTGGGGAGACTGGAGGGCTTAGTATAAATTCCTTGATAGAGGTTGATAGAAGCACCCACCCTCCTACTCCCCTTCATAGCATTTGAGAACTAGAGCTTGAAGGGAATTTAGCAGCCCTATTTAGCCCAAACCTTTCATTTCGCAGATAAGGAAATCGAGGCATGGCATTACAGATTTAGATTTGAATGAAACTTCACGGGCCATTTACTCTAACCCCATTTATTTTGACCACATCATAGATTAAGAGCTACATGGACTATCTGAGGCCAGAACTATTCATTTTGCAGAGAAGGAAACTGAAGCACGACTGGTTTGTCCAGGGTCACAAACAGAGAAAATGGATGGGGCGGAATTTGAACTCAGGTCCTCCTGCCTCCAATACCCTACTCTCTACAGCCTGCTGTTCGCTCTCTTACCACAAAGAATCTCTGAGCTGAAGGAAACTATGGAGAAGAGGGAAAATGTACACAGCGCAGGCAGTACACAAACGTCCATCCGTGCACACGCGCGCGCGCACAAACACACACAAACACACTCACTGAGCGCTGGGAGGGAGGAGCGTGGCCATAGAGGCAGGAGAGGAGGTGGGAGGGGGTGGAGGAAGGAGGAGGGGGAGGGAGAGGAGGAGGAGGGAGGGGGACGCTCTGACACCCAGTGTGCACAGCCTAGCGAGGAGAAAGAAGTAGGCGGAGAAAGGAGCCAAAGGCGACGGCCACCGTCGCTGCCAAAGCACCGACGCGAGAGTTGCGGTCGGAGAGCAGGGAGCGACCGCTGTACCGGGACGGGCCCCAGGCCCCAGTGGGAGGGAAGGAAGGAAAGGATAATGCCACCGCTGCTGCCGCTGCCAGCCCGGGAGCCCGAGGAGGAGTCGTGACTCGAGCCTGCCATGGACCCGAAGGCGGGCGGGGGCGAGGAGGAGGAGGATGACTGTGTGGACTCGGGAGCTGAGACCGGCGGGTGAGGAGGGATGGGAGGGATACGGCTCTCAGAGCTCAATTGGGACGCCGGGGAGAGCGAGCGCGCAGGCTCAGCTGTAGCTGGGGATGTGAAAAGGGGGGTGGCAGGGGCTACCCCAAGCTCCGTGGGGAAGCAGGTGTGGATAGGGCGTGGGTCGGGGCCGGCGGGGCCCACCATCGATCCCTGGACCCCTCTATTCCACCCTGGGAGGGGAGAGCTAGAGTGGAGTAGGGACACTTTGCATGTGGGTGTTACCTTGCTCTCCCGGCTGGGTGTAGATAAGCACCTCCAAGGAAAAAGATCAGTCTTTCTGGAGAAGCAGAAGTTTTAGGGGGCTTGGAGGCAGTTCCTAGGGAAGGAGAACCCCAGGGCCCAAGCTGAAGGGGAGGGGGGCTGGGGCCTGCTGGCCCTCTTCTGTTGGGGGAAGAGTCTAGGAAGGGGAAGGAGAGCTCTTTTACTGCCCTCTCCACCACCCATATCCAACCATCCACCTCCACCATCCCCTGCCTCTGAACCTCCTCCTAAGAGAGGACAGAGATGCTGTTGCACTTGTTGCTGCCCTGGGCTGGCTTTCTTCTTACCCAGGCTATTAAATTCTGTCTGGGATGTTTGGATTAGGGTTAGAAAAGACTGCTCGAATCTGCCATCCACACACACACACACACACACACACACACACACACACACACACTTTTGTGTTTGTGTGTATATATGTGTACATACATGTGGATGTATATATGTACAGTTCTATGTATACGTACATGTTGGGTGTTCAGATACTACAAATCAGGGTATTTTTTGTTTCTGTCTGGCTTTAGTGCAGACTTCCTGGCCATACATACCCCCTTCCCCCCACCTCAATTAAATCCTTAGAGTGTCTCCCTCCCTTCCTGAGTCTCAGACTCTCAACTTTTGAGATAAAGGGGAGGTGGATAAACCTAGTACAATACACTTTTGATTATTTAAATGACATATTATTTCCTATCAGTTAGCAAAATAAAATAATTAGCTCAAAATATCAGTAGAAGAATAATTACTCTTTTCCGAAACACCGCTGTTTTCCTGTGTAGGACAAAAGGCTGAATGCTCCTGCCAGTGCTTCCTACTCAATTCCTATCTGGGGCTGGACTTCCCAGTGCCTCTCCTGCCCAGTCCTCAGGATATAACTACCGACCTGGGGTGACCTGGAGGGGAAAGAGTGGCCTCTCTTCTGGAGAAGCCTTGGGAGACAGAGGTATACTTATGAATCTAGTCATTTCCAAACTAGACAATGAGCCTGGAGTCATTTAGAACTCATTCTGGAGTTTGGCTGAACTGCAGGATAGACCTGAGGGAGTTCCTAGAGAGTACAAGACTTAGAATGGAGCAGTGGAGTTGAACTAGCTTGAGGCTGCAAGCTCTTCTTGGACTTCCCCATCCCAAAGCTGAGAAATTGAACCATCACGGTATTGACTTTGCTGGGGACTTTCCTGTTAGTGTTCAATTTAGGCTTCAAAAGCTAATTATAATCTAAAGAGGCAAAGTAATTTCTGATTTTCAACTCTTTTGTTATTTTTGTAAATTTGTGAAGTTTATCAACTTTTATTTTAGGGTTTTTGTTTTCTACCTCCTATGACCTAGAATGTGAATCCAAGAAGCCACAATAAGCAGCCATTCTTACTTGGTTCAAACCTCTCTGACATTTCAATTCACTTCCAATTTGTAATTTCTACTTAAAACATAAAAAAAAAAAAGACTTTAGCTAGGCTAGTGGAAGACTGACCCAGATGGTGACATTATCCTTTAGACTTAGACAGGCAGCAAGACATCTGCTTGTGTCTGCCAGCAATGGGCTGTTAATGCTGATGGTTTTATGGAGCTCTTTAGAGCCTGTGGTCCTAAAACTGTGACTGCCAGCCACAGTGCAGATTTAGGTGAAGAATTTTTATTTTCAAGATCATCCTTAAACTTTGAGGAGAGAAGTGAAAAAGATGGATCTAAGTAAGATATCATCAGTTATATTTATTACATTGCCTGGTCTTTGACACATAGGCTTTATTTTCTCTTCTTTTAAGTGAGCATTTGCATTTAAATCTTAGTTTTGTCACCAAAAGAGCTATTCCTAGTTTCTCTATTTTCTTTCACCTCCCTGTCACAAAGCAAATTCCTTTTGCCAGATCTACCCTTTACTCTTCTTTCCAATATGTATCGGCCACTTCAGAATTCAAGTCTGTTTTCTGGTATCTCAGTCAAGATAAGACAGAATTTGCTAATTTTGGGGTTAAGTTTAGAAGGATTTACATCCTGAAAGCTTTCAATGCAATTTTCTTAAATAGTTTCACGGAGGCCTGTGACTTCAGTCCCCTCTGCTGTGAAAACTTCCTCCTCCAGTGAATCAGTAACACATTTATAATACACTTTTAAAGAGTGATTTGCCCATGTTCATATAACTCATGGGTTAGAACCCAATCTTGAATTATAATCAATACTGCCATTACCTCTGGAAAGAGACTGCCCTATCATTCCACTCAATGTCTTTGTGACTTCTCAGACCATAACTCCATGCCATAACTCCATCACTTCACTATATGTGCTGTCTCTCCCACTAAATGTGAGATCCTTGATCTCTCTTTCATTTGTAATCTCTTTCTTTCTCACTCCTTCAATCTTCTGCCCTTCAATGAGACATGGCTCCTTCCTAATGATGACTTCCCTCACCACCTTTTCCAGTACTTGCCACACTTCCATATCCCCATAATTCAGTGCTTGTAAATCAGAATTCTCTTAGCTCATCATTGTCTCTTCTAAACAGCCTTTCCCCTTCTGAGGTTCATGATTTCCAGATTTATTACCCATGCCAGATATTGATGGCTATTATAACTTGACCCCCAGATTATTCTGTTTCATTCTTCAATGAGTTCAGTTTGGCTTATAGGCTTTCTCACCTTCTCATCTCCTTCTCTCCTACTAGGGGACTTCAACATGCATTTGATATCCCTTCAAATACCTTGACTTCCAAGTTCCTCAATTTTATTCAGTTTCCATGTTCTTTACTCCATCTCACATACAGATGATCAAACCCTTGATTTTGCCATCACCCCAAAAGGTTCTATTTTCTTTTTCATGACTCCTGAAATTCTTTTCTCTGAGCATAGTCTTTTGTTGTTCCATCTTTTCCTATGCTTGCCCCCACACACAAAATACTTTTTCTCCTTCCTATGACCTCCATGCCCTGCACCCATCAGCTCTGTTTCAGAGGATCGTTCTTGTATTAGCTATACTCCCCCTTCCTTCCTTCTCTCAGCCCATGCCTTGCCTAACCAACTCTTGGTAGTGAACTTAATGGTGAATAACTCTTCACTATCTTCTGTCTTTGAATCCCTTTCCTACATGTCCTTTTGCTGATCATACCTTACCAAATCCCAACCTCTGTTGAATCTCACTGTCTACCTCCATAATTATTCATGTGTGGCTGAATGGAGCCGAAAGAAATCATGAAACTATGCAGATGGATTTTTCAAATTTTTGTTATCTAATCTCAAGTAGGCCCTCATTGCAGCAAGGCAAACATTCTGTTCTTTACAAAAATTGTGTTAAATCTTCTCATCTTTCCTTAAGCCTCCTACCCTCTCTGCTGATGACTTTAATTCATATTTCACCAAAGAGGCAGAGAGAGAGAGACCATTTGTCAAAATGTTCCATCTTTTCCACATCTTCCATTACTACCTCCTCTCAAGTCTCAGCTGATGAGGTAGCCTTTGTCCTTACCAAGGTAAACCTTGGTAAGTATCCTCAATCCTATCCCCTCCCCACTTCTCTAGCAAATTTCCCCTACTATCATCACTCCTTCCTTACTAATCTTCAGTTTCCATCTATCTACTGGCCCCTTCCCTTCTGGCTATAAACATGCCCATTCTCCTCATCTTTAAAAAAAAAAACCCAAAAACCTCTCCCTGATCCTACCATCCTCGCTAACATTTGTCCTGTATCTCTCCTCCCATTTGTAACTAAACTCTTTGAGGATGATGCTTTCAGTCATCATCTCTCCTTTCTCTCCTTTCTCTCACTTCTAAACATCTGTAATCTTGCTTCTGATTTCATTATTCCACTGAAATGGCAGTCTTCAAAGTTACTGGTGGTCTCTTAATCGTCAATCTTGATTGCTTCTTCTCAATTTTTGTCTTTCTTGACTAGTGGTGCTGTGGATAGAGAACTGGGCTTGGAATTAGAAAGACCTGAATTCAAACCAACCTCAGCCATTTACTAGCTGTGTGACAAGCCAAGCTTTGTCTTAGGTTCCTCAACTGTAAAATGAGGAAAGGAATATCAACCATCTCTCAGGGTTGTTGTGAGAATCAAATGAGATAATATTAGCACAGTGCTAATCCATAATCTTTTCTATCCCTCCCATATTTTCATCATTTTGTATTACTGTCAGAGCACCACCACCTTTCCAGACAATATTCAAATACATACAAAACAAGCTATATACAGGATAGATAGGAAATAATGCTCGACACATAGTAGGTGCTTTTATTTACATTGCTTCCTTCCTTCCTCTCTATTTAGCCTTTGACACTGTCAATCACTTTCTCTTGGATACTCTCTCCTCATTAGATTTTCATGATATTGCTCTCTCCTGGTTCTCTTTTTATCTATCTGGGGGCTGTCTCTAGTTGCCCATCTGGCCGCTGGACACAGATGGCTCCAGAGGAGAAAGTAAGGCTAGTGACTTTGCACAACCCTCCCTCACTTCAGTCCAATTCACTTGCAAGTCAGGGCATCGCCTTCGTGATAGCATGATCCTCGTCAAGAACAAAGGGCCAACAACAATTATCTATCTAATTACTCCTCATTCTCCTTTGCTGGTTCTTCATCCATGTCATTCTCGCTATTTGTGAATATCCCACAAAGCTCTTTTCTGGGCGCTCTTTTATTTTTTGCTTTACATTATTTAACTTGGTGGTCTTCTCAACTCCCATGGATTCAATGATCATTTCGATGCAGCTGATTCCTAGATCTGTATATCCATCTCTAGTCTCTCATTTGAGGTTGTCACCCATCTCTGACGGCCTCTTGGACATCTCAAAACAAAAACATTTCAAACTTCCCATGCCTGAAACAGACCCTATAATCTTGTCCCCTTCCTTTCCTCCCGAGAGCACCACCATTCTTCCAGTTATCCAGGCTCACAAATTGGGGGTCATTGTTGACACCTCCCTCTCACTTGCCCCACATGCCCAATCTCTTTTCAGATCTTCCTTTGTGACATCTCATATCCATCTCTTTCTCTCGAATCATATAGAAACAACATTAGTTTAGAACCTCGTTGCTTCTTGCCAGGGTTACTATGGAGACTTTCTGGTTGATCTTCCTGCTTCAGGTCTCCCCCCACTCCAGTCCATCCTTGGCTAAACTGCCAAGGTCATTTCTGTTATAATGTGTAGGTCTGGACTCCCTGTTATCTCTGGAATCAAATCTAAACTTTGGGATTTAAAGCCTTTCGTATCCTAGCCCCTTATCTTTCCTGTCTTCCTGTGCTTCTCTCCTCTCTGTGCACTGTGTGATCGGAGACACTGACCTTGCTGCTCCTCACAGTCCATCTTTGACTTTGCCTTGTCAAGGGTAGTCCCCCTAACCCCAGAATGCTTTGCCCTCTCATCTGCACTTCCTAATTTCCTCAGCTGCTTTAAAAACTCAGAATAAAGTCTACCTTCTATAGGAGGCCTTTTGTGGTCTGTCTATTCCCCTACCTCCACTCATTCCATCCACTTTGAGGTTATCCTCCATCTACTCCCTATAAATCTTATGTGTATCTAGTCGTTTGTGGAGCTGCTAGATGGCACAATGGATAGAGCACTGGCCTAGGAATTAGGAAGACTGATCTTGATGAGTTCAAATTACTCACCTGTGTGACCCTGGGTGAGTCACTTACCCTTGTTTGCCTCAGTCTCCTCATCTGTAAAATGGGCTGGAGAAGGAAATGGCAAACCCCTCCAGTATCTTTGCCAAGAAAACTCCAAATTTGTCATGAAGAATGGACAGGACTGGACATGACTGAACAGTACTGCCTAGTGGTTCATATGGTGTCTCCCCCATGAGGAATTTTGCTTCCTGAGGCCAGGGTCTGGTGTTTTCTTGTCTTCTTTAGTATCCTTATCACTTAGCACTACTTGACATATAGTAGGCACTTGTTAACTGACTCATTGAGGGCGAAGAGTCTCTTGCTTGGATATTTATATTCCCAGTGTTTAGCACAGTGCTTGGCGCATGGTTAAGTACTTGATAAATGTTGTTAATTCATTCATTGTATTCATAAATGGCTTAACTATAAGGCCAAATAGAAGCATCTAGTGGCTCAGTGGATAGAGAGCTGGGACTGAGGTCAGGAAGACCTGAATTGCAATCTCCCCTCTGGTGCATTATTAGTCATTTAACCTCAGTTTCCTCAACTGTAAAGTGGGGATAGCATTTTATAGCTAAAATAGTAGCTACTTCGAAGTGTTTTTGTGAGGATCAAAAGAGATAATCTTTATTTAAAAGTTCTGAGTACAGTGGGACACATAGGGCTTCATAATGTTTATTCCCTTCCCTTCTGCTTCCCTTCCAAATCTCTATCTATATAGTAATAATAGCTCACATTTTTCCATCAGTGTAAAGCTTATACAGACATCCCTCAGCCCTTTTTGCCTTATTCACATTTTAGCCTTCACACACGTTGTGTTTTAACTAAACTGGCCTTCTTGCTGGTAAATACCTGTGACATTCTGTGTCCCATCTACTGTGAGTGGAAAGTACACCCTCCTCCCCTCTGCCTCTTAGAATCTCTAGGTCATTTTCAGAACTCAGCATGTGCCACCTTCCACCCAAAGCCTTTCTGCATGCCTACAGCTGCTATCCTTCCCCTCTAATAATTATTGTTCAGTCATATCTGACTCTTCATGACCTCATCTGGGGACTTCTTAGCAAAGATACTGGAGTGATTTGTTATTTCTTTTTCCAGCTCATTTTACAAATGAGGAAACTGAGGCAAATAGGATTAGTGTCTTGCCCAGGTCATACAACTTGTGTCTAAAGCTTGATTTGAACTCAGGTCTTCCTGACTCTAGGCCCAGGACTCTATCCATTGTACCACCTAGCTGCCCATATGGTAATATATCACCATAAATATAGATTGAGATTAATCAGTTTGAATCAAAGTGACAATTTAAAACCTGCTTTATGTAGATGTAAAAAGAAAGCTATCAAAAAGATAGACTTTGTCTTTTCCTTATTTAATACTCTTTTGGCTTTTTCCCCATTTGCCCAGCAGTAAATGTTATAGATCAGAATAAACAAAGAAACATGTTCTGGCCATGTAGCAGCCATACCCTGCTACCTATATACTGTTAATTTGTTCATATAATTGCACCCTTTCAGTCTTTAATTAATTCTCATGTTTTTTGCCCTGACATTCTTCTCTTTGCTTGGTATGGCCTCACTGCTGCACAACATATCCTTCAAGCCAAGATTGTAAGCAAGGCGGTATTCTTCGGCTGTAATTGATTTCAGTTGGAAGCCACAATTTCCCAAATCCACTTGAAAGCGAGCTTTGTACTTCAGCTTGCTTTTTAGTGCCTATGGCTGACAAGCAGACTGCTAGACAGTAGTAAACTATTTTAAGTAACTGAATCCCCTTAACAAAGGGACAGGCAAGATTGTTTTATGTCTACATAAAGGCAATAGAACAAGTGAGGCTTGGCTTTAGAATGGCCCTTAGTAAGATTTGTCTGCTGAACCACCTTTCAAGTAGGGCTACACTAAGTGGATTCATTTCTTCAGACATCATAATCAAGCATTGCAGAATCACCTCCTTCACGTCATCCCTGAACCACTGAATCAGGGTCATACCGTGCCCTTTACCTATGGCTCCCCTCCAGTTGATGATATCATAGAATTGGGAGGTGAGAGCCAGGCCATGAATCTAGTGTTTTTAGAATGGGTAGATAAGAAAGAATAAACTGAAGAAACCAAGTCTGAAATAGATAGGAAGAAAGGCAGGGAAAAGTCAGTATTTCTTTTTTCTGATCAAGAGAAGGTGATACATTTATTACTTACTGTAGATCTTTGTTTTCCTTAGCTCACCAAGTTTATATAGTATCTGGGTGCCTGGACACCTGCTGAAAGTTAATACCAGTGAATTTTGTGATGCAATGAGTGATATTATGCATAAAGGCAAAGTGGCTCATCAATTACAATCTTAAACTTTATGCCAATTTCCTGGGAAAAGAATATTTTAGGAAAATATAATTGGAAATTCAGAAATTAACCAAAAAACTCTACTGTTTACTGTTTCTGCTCACCAAGTACGCATATCATATAAAGGTAGAGTAGGGGAAAGAGGGTGATGGCAAGTCCCCAGGTCAACTGGACAAGCTCACAAGCTGTGATCTTTTGTGTGGGACTTGCCTCCGGCTAGTGAGTGTCAAAGAAAGGATTTGAACCTCAGTCTTGATTTCAAGACCAGTACTCTAGCCATTGAACTAAACTGCCTTATATCTTTGTGTGGACAAATAAATGCAATTTAGTTTCATCTACTAATTACATCACCATGGAGTCAATCAATCTCAACTTTCCTGCCAGTGTTGAGTTGATAGTAGGTTATGCCCTACTGGAGACCTCTCAGGAGCTCCTGAGTTAGAAGCTGGCTAGAGTGAGAGGTTCTGATACGGCAACAAGCCAATGTTTGTTATCTAGCTATAGAGAGATATATGTGTGTGTTTAGATGTATGTGTATCACTGATGTATGTATATGTATATACACACATATTATGTATGCATGTATATGTGTGTATACATATTATGTATGTATGCATATATGTATAGACACATGTGTGTATAGGTGTATACACACGTGTTATGTATGTGTGCATATACACACTTATGTATGTATGCATATGTGTATAAACATATTGTGTGTGTATGTATAGGTGTATACACACATATTATGTATGTATGTGTATATACACACTTATTATGGATGTATGTATATGTGTATACACTTATTATATGTATATATGTGTATACCCACATATTATGTATGTGTGTATTTACACACTGTGTATTATGTGTGTATACACTCATATATGTATGCATATTGTGTACATGCATTATGTGCATCTATATGTGTATGAACACATATTATGTATGTATGCCTATGTGTACACACACATTATATATGCATCTATGTGTGTATACACACATTATGTGTGTATGTGTACATACACACATTGTGTGTGCATATGTGTATACACATATATGTGTATACACCCATGTTATATATTTGTGTGTGTAGATATTGTGTATGTATGTATGTATATGTGTAAACAGATATCATGTATGTCTGTCTATATGTAAACACTCACAGTGATGGTTCTAAAGTGCAGCCATACCACTTTGCTATTCATAAAATGTGTCCCATACAAAAGTTGTTAAATATCTGAATTAATCAATAAACAAGCATTTATTAAGTGCCTACTGTGTGCCAGGCACCATGCTGGGTGCAGAGGGTGCAAAGTCAGAAATGAAATAGGTGCTGCTCCATCCAAATCCACTGAGACTAACTGGAGATGAATGTGGCATGGTGAAGGGTGAGCGTGCAAACCCTGATTACTCATCACCTGATAAGCCTAGACAAGTCATGTTATTTTGGAAGCCTTCAGTTTTCTTATTTCTAAAACTAGGGCGTTTGATTCCAAAGGAACTTTAGTTCATTCTAAGTCCTATAATTATGCTAAGTCCTTGCAGCTAGGTGGTGTTGTGGATAGAATGTCAGACCTACAGTTGGGAAGACTCATCTTCCTGAGTTCAAATCTGTCCTCAGACACTAGCTGTGTGACCCTGGGCAAGTCGCTCAACTTTTTTTTGCCTCAGTTTCTTATCTGTAAAACAAACTGGAGAAGGAAATGGCCAACCACTGCAGTATCTTTGCCAAGAAAACCGCAAAAGGGATTGTGAAGAATCAGAATAAAAAACGACTAGACAACAAAATGATTATTATATAATTGTATATGTTAACCTATCACATATGTACAATCTATTACATCCTCTTTGGCATTAGTCATTTCAACTGAGAAAACTAGAAAATTATTAAACGTTGTATTACAAAATTGTTATAGTATTTTATGTCTAGTCATTAAACATCTTAAGGATCTTATTATCTTAAACTAATAATAGAATTAGCCAAGTAGGTTTGTCATAATGCCCAAGCATTTACAAAAATGGACATTCTTTGAATAAAATCTTGCATTTGTGCTTTTAAAGTATTTTTATATGAGACCGTGTTATAACAGAGTGGTATAACAGGAAAATTGAGCTCTTGTCTCCACTTTTCCCTAGTTGACTATGTAACCCTGGGAAAATCACTTTGTCCTTTTTGGGTTTCAATTTCCACATGCATTAAACAAGGTAATTGGACTAGATGATCTCTAAGATTTCTTCTGTTTTTCAAATTCTATAATTACTAAAGAATTTCATTTGATAAGAGAAAGCCAAATGCTATTTTCCTTCCATTCTTTTCACTGGCATTTTGTTCTCTGTTAGATCATTTAAATAAGCAATAAGAATACTTTTCCAAAATATTTTTAGTTGAATGTCTTTTTTTTTAATTGGAAAGAACCATGACATTTTCGCTTCTAATGACAGCTGTAAAGTTCAGAGAGTATAATGGAGTATACAACAGTAAAATTAGGAAGAATACATCAATTCATTCTAATGCCTTTGTCATTGAGTTGACTAAGTCTTTAGCTAATTAACAGGGCTGACTTGGGATCTATGAAGAATGGAGTGCTTGTTGTAGGCCTGAGTGCGTGTCATAATGGAGAGAGTGTAGGACCTGAGGTCAAGAGACCTAGTTTAGAACTATGACTCAGACATCTGCCATCTGTGACAATGGGAGAGTCATTTCACTTCACAAGCTCTCAGTTTCCTCATCTGTAAAATGGGAATAATATTTCTACTATTTACCTTGTAAATAGGGCTCTTGTAGGGAAAGTGTTTGATAAATCTTATAGTATAATAAAGATGGCCCAACATAACAATTTATGTAAATGATCTTGGGAGCTGAACCAAGGAATTAGTCATTTAGCCCCATACCTAGAGAAACCTTGGAATATATATCTTGTGTCCAAGACTAGGAATGCGATTCACAGGATCATTGGTTTAGGGCTGTAAGGGACCTGAAAGGCCATCTAGGTCATTCTCCTCATTTTACAATGAAAGGGTCTCCCATATATAAGCCTTGAAGGTAGCAAGGATTATACAGGGCAGCCTTTTTTTTTTTTCACCTTACCAAAAAAAAGGTAAAAGATTCAAAGGAGTCATAGGAACTCATAATTAATCAATACATTTCCCTTCCTTTTCCATTTCTTTTTTCTCCAAGATCCCAAAGCTATTTAAACTTGTAACATGTCATGATTTGGACTCTGACCTCAGATAGAAACTGAGCTTGAAACTGGTAGAACATTACAGCCCTCATTGAGTTCTACAGGTGTCTGTGCCTTATGGTACTACTGTAAGGGCTTGGATCCCTCTGGGAGGGAAACACATTCGAGAATGCTAGACATGCAATC
>CM053588.1:87178934-87268181 GCA_028646515.1 Pseudochirops corinnae | reverse complement strand
TTCCCCTCCCCTTCCCTCCCCTCCCTCCCCTTCCTTTCCCTTCCCTTCTCTTCCTTTCCTCTTCCCTCCTCCTCTCTTCTCTTCTTCTGTCTTCTCCCCTCTTCTCTTTTCCTTCCTTTCCCCACCCCTTCTGTCTCCTCTCCTCTCTCCTCTTTTTCTCTGACTCATACTTCTTAGATTATTCCCACTGTTTCCAAAGAAGTCCAGATTCCTGAGATTTTGAATCTGAAGTAACCGTCAGGGCAACTTCCAAGACACATTATCTATGAAGTGTTTCCTCCTTTAACTAGGAAACTAGGATGCAGAAACTACATCGTCTAGGAACTTCACTCTTGGGTCATGTGAGTGAGCACATCCTTCTTACCATGTACTTCTGCTACAAGGAAGTTCTTGGGTGAGAAGGAGGATCCCCTCCTTCCTGCTGAGCTCTCAGAACTTCTCCAGCAGTAAGACAGGAAGGAAAAGGGATGAGCAGTTTTGTTGGTTTCTTTTTATGGAACGATCTATAAGGAGGATTCCTTCCAATAAGGGTTCCTTTTGCCAAGAGTCCAAGTAAACCAATTTATCCTGCAGCCGTTGTCATTAAAACTTATCCTCTTAAGATTTCGTGTGGGTCTCGACCCACAGTTTAAGAAGTGTTGAAGAGGTCTCAAGTGGAGATTCTTAGTCTTTTTTTGTATCATGCACCACTTTGGCAATCTAGTAAAAGTTTATGGATCCCTTCTCAGAAAAAAAAAATACTTTTAAATACATAAAGTACATAGCATCACAAAATGAATTTTATTGAAATATGGTTATCAAAATATTTTCAAAAACAATTTCATGCCACCAGATTAAGAACTTCTGCTTTAGATATGCATTTATATGCTTTATAGGGAGATACAATCCAAAGTCCTAATGAAAGGCTTACTGCACACAAGCTAATCAGATTGATTCATCATCAGGTATTTATTAAGGATCTATTATGTGCCAGGCCTTGTGATAGAGGCTGGGGTACAAAGACCAAAACAAAACACTTCTTGCCTTCAAAGAGCTTGCATTCTACTGGGGAGAAGCAATACCTAAAAATAAATCTAAAATATATGCAAAGTTGGTTAAAGGGCAGCGAGGTGGTGTAGTGGAAAGAGCACTGTGCTTGGATTCTCATCATCCTGAATACAAATTTGGTCTGAGACACTCACTAGCCATGTGACTCTGGGCAAGTCACTTAATCCTGTTTGAGAAGCAATACCTAAAAATAAATCTAAAATATATGCAAAGTTGGTTAAAGGGCAGCGAGGTGGTGTAGTGGAAAGAGCACTGTGCTTGGATTCTCATCATCCTGAATACAAATTTGGCCTGAGATACTTACTAGCCATGTGACTCTGGGCAAGTCACTTAATCCTGTTTGCCTCAGTTTCCTCATCTGTAAAATGAGCTGAGAAGGAAAGGACAAACTACTAGAAGAAAACTCCAAGTAGGACCACAAAGAGTCAGACATGACTGAAACAACAGCAACAACAACAGGTTAAAGATCATTTTCAAAGAGAATCCTCTAGCAACCAATGGAATCTACATAGGCCTCCCGGAGGAAGGGGCACAGGAATTGAGCTTTGTAGCATACTAGGGGTTTTATAAGTAGTGCATTTCCAGGCATGGGGGCCATCCTATGCAAAGATCAAAGATGAATCGTCACATATACAAAATAGCAATAGAATTTTTTATTGCTCAGTCATTTTTCAGTCATGTCTGAGTCTTGGTGACTCCATTTGGGATTTTCTTGGCAAAGATATTGGAATGGTTTGCCATTTCTATCTCCAGTCCATTTTACAGATGAGGAAACTGAGGCAAACAGGGCTAAGTGACTCGCCCAGGGTCACACAGTTAGTAAATTTCTGAAGACATTTGAACCTCAGGCCAGCCATTCTACTCACTGTACCATATAGTGGCCCCAGCAAGGATATAGGAAAGTTTAACTAAAACATAGAGTGTGTGAGGAAGAAAAACATGCAATAAGCTTTCAAATGTAAGTTGGAGTTGGATTGTAAAGGGTTTTTTTTTTTTAAGCCAAACAAGGAACAGCCTTTATTAACTATACTCTTGCCCCAGTTAATTATTAGTAGTCCCTGACAATCAAATAGCAATGCCTTTGGGTGCACTCGTCAACAGCCTCGATCCTGAGGAGCTCTCTAGAGCTGTGACAAGGCGGTAGCTCATTCGATGCAGGAACTGCTATTTTGGGGACTGCTTTCCCCAGAGCTATCTATGCATGGAGTCCACTGTAGTGTACATGAGACACACCTCAATTAACAATCCATTGTGTGAGTTTGTACCTCTCATAGCACTCTACCTCCAAAAAACACACGATGGTACAAAGTTACTCTAAGCTCATGCCTCCTACTGCTTGTCAGGATCTCTCTCTGTCTCTGTCTCTCTTTGTGTATATATATGTATATATGTATATATATATATATATATATAAAGATATATATGTGTGTATATATATATTTATACATATATACACATATACATGCATATATGCAGGTAAATATATGTGTGTGTACATATATATATATACACACACACACACACACACACACACGTGTATGTATCTATCTATATCACACATTTATGTAGTGTTTTAAGGCTTACAGATATCTCATTTGATCCTTACAACAAGCCTGGGAGACAGGGGCTATTATTATCCCCATTTTATAGATGAGGAAACTGAGGTAGGCAGAAGTTAAGTGACTTACCCAGGGTCTCACAGCTAGTAAGTGGGTGAATTTGAGCTCAAGCCTTCCTGACTCCAGGTCCAGTGCTCTGTGCACTGCTCCACCTTTCCTTTTTGGAGGAAAGCAAAACTAAAAAAGAAAAAGAAAACCAGAATCTTACCTTAGGAAAAAAGAATATAAATGAAAAAAAGAAAAGAAAGGCTTTCCCTTTAAAAGAAAAAGCATTTGAGGATTGCTAGGGAGTTCAGCAACCCCCTTTCTATTGACCTGAATTGAGTAGGAATTCCTAGAAGATGTACTTGTGTCAGACAGACTTGAGGGTTGTCTCTTGAGCACACTCTGTTCCAATGTAAACAGTTTAGGTCTCTGAAACAAAATCAGAACCAAAAAATCAATCCTGGATGAACTGTTTTAATTCACATTATGTTAAGAGGAGTAATTCAACTGCAATGGCAGCTCTTATGTTCTGGACTCATACAACTGAGGTTCAGGCTTGGAGGATACCCTGAAATATCACTGAGTCTTAACCCCATGGCTCCAGTCCTCTTGACAGGATGTTAATAAGCATATCCATACCTGCTACAGTCACAAGTGCCAAATGCTTACCACCCTTTAAATTCATTAAAGTGATCAATTGAGCCCCCTGGATCATCCCCTACATATAAATCACATATTTATAAACCAAGTTCCAGATTGGGCACATCTTCAAATCTACACCCAAAGAATAGGGACTAATTGGAGATGAGGTCATGAAGGATTCCTTAGTGAGGTTCCCTTTCTCAGAGAGACAAATTCCACTGAGCAGTTTTTTCGGTGTGGATGCTTGCAATTGGCAATTTCATACCAGTCTTCACATCACCTCTCTTCCCCTGTTATCCCTCTGGGATTTCTTATTGAGGTGAAATATGTCAAAGTGTCCTTCTTCATTGTGCCAAATGACCAAAGACACAACAGTGGTAGCTACCTTCTGCTGCCAAAGTAGAAGGCGCCACTATGAAGGATTTCTTCTGGCACTGTGACCCATGCTGCAATGATACAGGAATGTTTATAAGGTTTGTGTTTTATATTGATTCATATTACCATGCTGCAGTTTTACATTTCCATAGAGAGGCAGTTGGTATAGTGGTGAAAAGATCAAATTAATATTACCTTGAGTTTCTCCCATCTTGATTTCTACTATATTGATCCTAAAATGTATTTAATTTTTTATGTTGTATTGCTTTTTATAATTGTGTCTTCATCTAAGCCACATTCTATGCACTTGAGTTGAGCTCAGGAATTTAGCTTTTCCTCTGAGTTAGTTTAAAGTTACAATTTTTTAAAAGTTGTTATCTTTCATACACCTTGCCCCTGGGATGTTTCCAGGACATTTCTTTGTTATTGTTAAGCCCCACAGATTAAAGTGGTACCATCCTCAAAAGACATGTCAACTCTCCTTGCCTATCCTTGTGCAATTAGGAGAATTTTTCTCTCTTCCAAGGAGATAACAAGTCTGATAGTTTTGATACCCTAGCTAAGATTACAAAATGCTGGATGTGTCCTATAAAACAATGAACATTTCTTAATTGTCAGAGTGGGTATAGCACCAATGCAATATTTACAGCGCCCATGATCATGATAAAGACCATGACTATAAATATTGCATGACCTTCAATCCCAAAATATACCAAACTCTCCAGATAGAAGACAGAACTGAAGCATTTATTTAGACACCAGAAAATCAAATCCCAAAACCAGTAAGCCAATTCCATCATAGTACCAAAGATATTCAGAAGCCATAATAATACTGAGAGCCACAGCATCCTTCAGCCTTCCCACAAACCAATACAAGATCAATGTTTACTCACAAACCTCTCTTTCTCCTTGCCTGAGCACCTCTCTCTCCCACAGTCTCTCTGGCTCTGGCTCCCTGCTTCCTGTGGGCTCTGCTCCTCCCTTCAGCAAATTCCCTCCATCACAGGCTCCATGTGATTACATTCAGCCTGTTGGGGGCAGAGTTTACTTTCAAAGCATGGGAGGTCTTCAAACTCCCCTAGGTCCATTAAGGGGCAGGGAAGATCTTCAAATTCGCATTCCCACTACAGTGGGTTGGTTACTAGCCCCACACTGAGGGTAGCCCTCTTTCCTTAATGTAACCAGACATGTTGTCCCCACCCCCAAGAGGCTGTCTAATTACATTGTTTTCCCTACATACCCAACATTCTTTGTTCTCTTGTACTTCCTAAAAACAAAGACTAGTAAGTCTTACCTTAGGGCAATGGTTCTCAACCTGTGGGTCGCAACCCCTGTGGGGGTCAAACGACCCTTTCACAGGGGTCACAAAGGTTGCCTAAGACCATTGGAAAACACATATTTCTGATGGTCTTATGAACCGAGACACTGCACTCCTCTATCTGTCTCCAGGCGGGTCTGCCCACATGCAGATATGCCCACATACGAGTATTAAAGGGTCACTGCATTAGGAAGATTGAGAACCACTGCCTTAGGGTCTTTGGTTATTCAGTACTCATAGACCCAATTTATTGGTTACTGCTAGCCTAACTAAAAAATTGATCATGCTTGGACCATTGTCTCTCAGTTTACATTAATTTTCAAATGCAACAGTATACAGTACATTGGAGAATGGGGTTTAAAACTTAATTTACTACTTATGATACCATAGTCACAAGACTTAATCTCCCTGTGTTGTATTTTCTTTTCCATATATGGATTAAGGATGATAATCATCGAACTTCAGAGTTTACAAAATTATAATATGGCAAGCTTTTATATATTTTATTTATATCTTTTGTTTTTTATATTCTATCACTTGACTTCCTATAGATTCCTCTCTTTTAACAAAGAACAATAGTTAAACAAAATCATGTCAGATATAATATGCAACATTCCACATATCTGCAGTATCCTCTCTACCTATAATAAGCTTCCGGACCAATGCAGGACAAAGCATTTATTAAGTGTCTTCTAAGTGGCAGCCACAGTGCTAAATAGACCCTGAGGTCACAAATACAAGCCAGCAAGACTGCCCTTGCTTGCATTCTAATGAGAGAAGATGACAACTAAGAGAGAACAAGAAATTAGGTGGGGAGGATTTGAACACAGCCCTGTAGTTTAGAAATGATCAGAGGAAGTGTGGTGGCCTGGTTAGGGCAAGAGAATTCAAAGGTTACCTTTCAGAGCTGAGTACCCTGGGGGCAAAGTCTAAGTTCCTGTGGGAAGGGGATGAAGAAGATGGTCAAAGCATGGGGAGAACAGCTTGGAAATGGCTGGGAAGTTATGGGTCACTGCATTTAATCTGAATTCAATTGACTCTCAGTGTTGTTTTCATTTACATTATATAGCCATTGTGTATATGGTTTCACTGTTCTTTCTTTATTCTATACCAATAATCCTCCTGTGTTTCCCTGAATTCCTTATATTTGTTTTATCCTATAGAGTAATATAATCCCATTACATTCAAATTCCACACTTTATTAGGCCATTCCCCAGGTGTTGGACATACACTTGGTTTCCAGATGTTTTTCTGGGCAGCTAAGTGGCTGATAGGAGGGCAAATGAAGGAATCTCTTTGCTGGTGCTGAGGCAGGATTCTCTTGCTTTGCCCTGCTTGGATCTGGGTTGCAGCCTTGGATGGTGGTCCTGGGATGAGGACTGCTGGTGTGGCAGAACTTGTGGCAGTTGTGGAGAGGGTATCCTCTTCACAGTTCTGAGGCAGGTGCCTAGAAGAAACTCTGACAACAACTGCACAAAACCCCAGAAATTTGGGACACAGCACTCTCCACTCTGGAAGCAGAGTTCTACTGTGGCAAAGAACTCAAAAGTCAAGTTTGGCTAACAAAATGAGCAAACAGAAGAAGAGAAATCAGATTATAGAATCATTCTTTGATGACAAAGACAATCAAAACATAGAACCAGAAGAAGACAACAAAGTCAAAACGCCTGCATCAAAAGCCTCCAAGAAAAATATGAATTGATTGCAGGCCATGGAGGAGCTCAAGAAGGATTTTGAAAATGAAGTAAGAGAAGTAGAGGAAAAATTGGGAAGACAAATGAGAGTGATGCAAGAAAATCATGAAAAACAAGTCAACAGCTTGCTAAAGGAGACCCAAAAAAAATACTGAAGAAAAAAACACCTTAAAAAATAGACTAATTCAAATGGCAAAAGAGGCGCAAAAAGCCAATGAAGAGAAGAATGCCTTAAAAAACCGAAATCACCAGATGGAAAAGGAAGTTCAAAAGCTCACTGAAGAAAATAATTCCTTCAAAGTTAGAGTGACACAAATGGAAGCTAATGACTTTATGAGAAATCAAGATATTATAAAACAGATCCAAAAGAATGAAAAAAATAGAAGGCAGTGTGAAATATCTCATTGGAGAAACCACTGACCTGGAAAATAGATCCAGGAGAGATAATTTAAAAATTATTGGACTACCTGAAAGCCATGATCCAAGAAAGAACTTAGACATCATCTTTCAAGAAATTATCAAGGAAAACTGCCCTGATGTTCTAGAACCAGAGGGTAAAATAGAAATTGAAAGAATTCACCAGTTGCCTCTTGAAAAAGATCCCAAAAAGAAAACTCCTAGGAATATTATAGTAAAATTCCAGAGTTTGCAGGTCAAGGAGAAAATATGACAAGTGGTCAGGAAGAAATAATTTGAGTATTATGGAAACACAATAAGTATAACACAAGATCTAGCACCTTCTACATTAAGTGATTGAAGGGCTTGGAATATGATATTATGGAGGTCAAAGGAACTAGGATTAAAACCAAGAATCACCTACCCAGCAAAATTGAGTATAATGCTTCTGCAAAAAATATGGACATTCAGTGAAATAGTGTACTTTCAAGCATTCTTAGTGAAAAGACCAGAGCTAAACAGAAAATTTGACTTTCAAATACAAGAAGCAAGAGAAACATGAAAAGGTAAAGAAGAAAGAGAAATCCTAAGGAACTTATTAAAGCTGAACTGTTTACATACCTACGTGGAAGGACGATATTTGTAACTCATGAAACTTTTCTCAGTATTAGGATAGTTGAAGGGAATATATGTGTGTGTATGTGTATATATATATATATATATATATTTATATATATATATACATATATATAAGTGTGTGTATATGTGTACATAGACAGAGGGCATAGGGTAAGTTGATTATGAAGGGATGATATCTAAAAAATAAAATTAAGAGGTGAAAGAGGAATATATTGGGAGAAGGAGAAAGAGAGAGGTTAGTGTAAATTATCTCACATAAAAGAAGCAAGAGAAAGCTGTTACAATGGAGGCGAAAAGCAGGGAGGTGAAAGGGAATGAGACAACCTTACTCTCATTGGACTTGTCTTAAGGAGGGAATAATATGCACACTCAGTTGGGTATCTTACCCTACAGGAAAATAGGGGGATAGGAGATAAGAGTGGGGATGATAGAAGGGAGGGCAGATTGGGGGAAAGGGTAGTTAGAAGCAAACATTTTTGAAAAGGGATAGGGTCAAAGGAGAAAAGAGAATAAATGGGGGGGGGATAGGATGGAGGGAAATATAATCTTTCACAATATGACTACTATGGAAATGTCTTGCATAATTATACATGTATAAACTATATTGAATTGCTTGTCTTCCCAGTGGGGGGTGGGTGAAGAGGGAAAAAGGGAAAAAAATCTGGAACTCAAAAGTTTTAAAAACAAATGTTAAAAAATGGTTTTTACATGCAACTGAGAAATAAGATATACAGGCAATGGGGTATAGAAATCCATCTTGCCCTACAAGAAAGTAAGGGGGAAGAGGAAAATGGGGAACATAAGAGAGGCAGACTGGGGGAAGGGTATTCAGTATGCTTACTATTTTGGGGTAGGGGTAGGAGAGAGATGGGGAGAAAATTTGTAACTCGAAATCTTGTGGAAACGAATGTTGAAAACTAAAAATAGATAAATAAATTTTGAGGAAAAAATTAATTAAACAAACAAACAAAAAATAAATGTTTGGTAGAATTCACTTGTAAATCCAAAAAAAAAGAAAATAGAGCTTAAGAGAAGCAGAAGGGGGTGGGAGGTGGGGGAGTGCATCCCAGGCATGTGAGACAGCCAGTGCAAAGGTAACCAGATGGGAAGTTCAGGGTTGTGTATGTGGAACAATGAATAGGTCAGTATGGCTGGATCTTATAAGAAGTCTGGGCTGGTAGGACAGAACCGCTCTGTGAAGAGATCTAAATGTTAAGCAGAAGAGTTTATATTTGGCCCTATAGGCATAGAGCAGAAGGGTGACCAGAACAGTGTTTTACAAAAATGACTTCCATAGCTGTGTCAAGATGGCTTAGAGAGAGGTCTGAGGTAAGGAGACAACAACAATAAATAGTCCTGGCACAAAGGTAACAGAGGCTTGAATTAGTGTGAAGGTTGCACAAGTGGAAAGAATAGAAATATTAGAGATCTTCTGGAGATCAAAATGATGACCTTTAGCATCTGATTGTATGGAACGAATGAAAGTGAGGAGTTGACACCAAGATTTTGAACTTGAATGGTTGAAAACATGGTAGTGCCCCTGATAGTGAAAAAGGAGGTTTGGAAGAGGTGGATGATGAGTTGTCTTTGGCCTTATTGAATTTGAGATGATTATGGGACATCTAGTTGGAAGTGTCCACTAAGCAGTTTGTGATGTAATACAGGAGCTCAGGAGAGAGACAAGGAGAGAACGTGTAGCTCAATCTAGGAGTAATCTGCATAGAGATGGTAATCAAACCCATGGGAGCTGATGGGAATCACAGAAAGAGTTTAGGGAGGAGTGACTGGGTGGCGCAGTGAATAGAGCACTGACTCTGGAATCAGGAGGACCTGAGTTTGAATCCAGCCTCAGACACTTAACATAAAACTAGCTGCGTGACCTCGGGCAAGTCACTTAACCCCAATTGCCCTACATTCCCCCCTCTAAAAAGAAAAAGAAAAGAAAAGGGGAAAAAAAAGTGTAGGGAAAGAAGAGAAGGCCTGAAACAAAGCCTTGGCAGATACACATAGTGAATGGATGTGCTGTGGAAATGTCAACTCTTACTCCTTTTTGGAATTTAGTCTGATGAAACTTTAAATGGCAGATGACCAGTCCCAATATAAGCAGTTGTAATTTTAAAAGTAAATACATTAAATTTTAGTCTGATGAATGTTGCATAAGACTAGATTTCAACACATACAGAGATGAATCATTAGATGTAGCGAAAAAAGCACTGGTTTTAGAGTTGGAAGTCTTGGTTTTAAATTCTGGTTTTGTGATTAGTTTAATGGCTAAATGATGATAGGCAGGTCACCTACCTTTTCTTTTTCTTAAATTTTTTATTTGTTTATTTTAGTTTTCAGCTTTCATTTCCACAAAATTCTGAGTTCCAGATTTTATCTCCATCTCTCCCCTACCCTCCCACCCCAAGATGGCAAGCATACTAATTACCCCTTCCCCCAGTCTTCCCTCTCTTCTGTCTCCCTCTATCCCTCCTTATCCCCTATCCCCTTACTTTCTTGTAGGGCAAGATGGACTTCTATACCCCATTGCTTGTATATCTTATTTCCCAGATGCATGTAGAAACAATTTTTTAACATTTGTTTTAAAACTTTGAGTTCCAGATTCTCTCCCTTCTTACCTCCTCACCCACTCCCATTGAGAAGATAAGCCATTCAGTATAGATTATACATGTGTAGTTATGCACCTACCTTTTCAAAGACTTTCTCTATCCACAAAGAGAGGGGAATCATGTTACCACACAAGGCTGTTGTTGGGAAAGTGCTTTGAAAAACCTAATGTGCTATATGAATGTGAATTGTTGCTATTGTTTAGATAAAGAAAAATTAGATAGTACAACTATACTTATACTAAGGTTTTTATATTTCAGGTCAGACTACAGCCATATGTCCTCTACCAGCAGTAAGTATCACTTGAAAAAGCATTTCTCATTTTCTTAAAAATTATTCCTCTCCTTGTTTCTATCTCTCTAATGTACGGGTGGGACAGTGGAAGGACCACTGGATCTCAGATCAGAAAACCTGGATACCAGTCACAAATCTGCCACCTGTTATTTATAGGACCATGAGCAAATCTATTAATCTCTCTGAGCCTTAATTCTCTCATCTGTAAAATGGGAGTAATAATACTTGCACTGCCTTCTTCACACATTTTCTGCAAAGAAAACACTTTGGATATTCTAAAGTACTATATAAATGTGAGGTTTCTATTTTATTAAAATAGTGTATAAACTATAAAACGTTCTCTAAATGTGAGATATTATTAGTAATGGTGAAAAGAACAAGAATAATGCATCACTAGATTTGTCATCCCAAAATCAAATGCTAAAGACCATATCTGTGCTTTAAAAGTTCTTTGGAGGAAGAGATCCTTAAGAGAATCTAGTCAGCATTGGAGTAAGTGGGAAAAATCACTGGAATTGGAGCCAGAAAAACATTTTGCAAGTAAAAGGAATCAGAGCATGTGGATTTGAACTCTGACTCTGCCTTTAGTATCTGTGTCTATGGACAAGTCACTTAGCCTTTCTAGGTCCTAGTTTGCTCATCTATGAAATGGGGGTATTGGAGCAGATGGCCTCTAAGTTTGCTTCTAGCTCTAGGTCTATGAGCCTTGACTTGATTGCAAGCCCTGGTCCCATTGCTTACTTCCTTGGGTTGTTGGAACTGTATGAATTCCTTTATCTGGTCACAATCATTCCACCTCTCCTTGTGCCTTGCAACCCCAGACAAAGCCTGTTCTTCATCTTTACCTATAGATCTCTGATTCCTCCACCCTTCAGTTCTTTGCCAGGCCATCACCCCTACACTGGTTTCGCTCTCCTCCCTTATCTATCTTGACCCCTCGAAACAGTTCAACTCTATTTTCACCTTTTCTCGAGTCTCTTGCCCTCATATCCTATTGCCTATCTCACCCTGCCAGCCCTTGCTTTGGATTATTCTCAGATTTGCTGCCTTAAGTCCTATTTACATGCTCCTGAATGAAGCTAGAGGCAGTCAAGAAACTACTGACTGGATTCACTACAAATTTATGTCACATGATCTCAACTGCGCCCTCACTGCAGCAAGGCAATCCTTTTATAACTCTCTAATTAACTCACGTGAGAGCAGCTAGGTGCTGCAGTGGATAGAACTCTGGGCTCGGAATCAGGGAGACTCATCATCATGACTCCAAATCCAGTCTTAGACATTTTCTAACTGTATGACCCTGGGCAAATTCCTTCACTCTGTTTGTCTCAGTTTCCTCATCTGTAAATGAGCTAGAGAAGGAAATGGCAAACCACCCCAGTATCTCTGCCAAGAAGACCCCAGCTGGGCTCACAAAGAGTCAGACCCAACTGAAAATGACTAAATAACAATAACAAATTGACTCACTAGCCTACTCACCACGTCATCTTTTGTAAACTTTTACATCCCATGGGGGACAAGCCTCCCATGACACGTCTTACCTACCCCCCACCTCATACTCTCAGCTGAAAATCTTACTTAATAATTCACTGAAAAAATTGGGTCCATTTGCCAAGAGCTCCCTCTTCTCTCCTCTTCGTCTCACGTCACTCTGATCCCTTCTGCCACTATCTCCTCCATCCCTGTCTCACATGAAGAGATTACCCTTCTCAAGTAAACCCGTCCCGTCCTATCTTCTCCAACAGATTGCCCATCATCATCCTCACTCTCTCATTTCTCTTTAATCTCTCTTCTCGAGCTCCTGTTTCCCTGTTGCCTACAAACATGCACTTGTCTCCCCTATCCTCAGAAAAACCCTCACTTCATCCATCCACCTGTACACACTATTGTTCCTCATATCTCAGCCCTCTTATGGCTAAATTCCTTAAGAAAGCTGTGCCTTTACTTTCTTTGCTCTCCTTCTAATCTCTAACACTTCAATCTGGCTTCTGACTATTATTCAACTGAAACCATTTTCTCTAAATTTACCAGTGATTTCTTAACTGCCCAATCTAATGACCTTTCCTCCATCCTCATCTTTCTTGACTTCTGTGAAGCCTCTGCCACTGTCAGCCACACTCTTCTCCCTGATACTCTCTTCCCTCTGGCCTAGTGTTTCTCCTCCTTCTCTAACCATTCCTCAGTCTCCTCTACTTGGGCTTTCCTATTTTTCCTCTCTAGACTGTTTTATTTGGTGATCTCACCAACTGTTATGGAGACAACAATCATCTCTATGACAATGATTCTCAGATCTAATTATACAGTCCTAACCTACCTCCTGACTTCCAGGCTTGAATCTCCAACTGCATATTTGACATCTTTAACAGGATGTCCTATAGACATCTTAAACTCAACTCTTTCAAAACTGAATTCTTTATCTTTCTCTAAAAGCCCTCCTGTTTCCTATCTTAACTATTACTGTGGAGGGCACCGCCATTTTTCTAGTCACCCAGGTTTATAACCCCAGGGGTCAACCTTGACTCTTCACTTTCTTTAATCCCACATATTCATTCTGTCATCCTGTCCTGTTAGTTTTACCTTCAAAGCATCTCTCATATGTTTCCCTTTCTTTCTCTAGCATTGCCACCACTCTGGTGCAGGCCATCACCTTTTCACCCCTGGACCATTTAGAAAGCCTGCTGGTTGGTCTTCCTGCCTCAAGTCTCTCTCCATTCCAGACCAACCTCCACTCAAGTGTCTGATTCATCTTCCTAAAGCACATATCTGAGCAGGCCGTCCCTCTATTCGACCAACTCCACTGCCTTCCTGCCACTTGCAGAGTGAAATACAGAGTCCTCTTTTTGGCCTTCAAGACCCCTTCATAACCTTTCCAGTCTTCTTACATTTGGCTCCCGTCTCCCCCATACTCTGCAATCCTGTGACACTGGCATCCTTGCTGTTTCTCAAACAAGACTTTTCCATCTCCTGGCTCTGGGCACTTTCGCTGCAGTCTCTCATGTTCAGAGTGATCTCTCTCCTCATCTCCAACACTCTGGCTTCCCTGGCTTCCTTCTTGTCCCAGCTAAAATCCCACCTTCTCCAAGCCACCTTTCCTGATACCCCTTAGTGCTAGTACTTTCCCTCTGAGATTATCCCCAATTTATCCTGCATATATTTTGTTTCTATATGGTAGTTTTCCTGTTGTCCCCTCATTAGACTGCGAGTTCCTTGAGAGCAAGTCTTTTGCCTTCCTTTATATCCCCAGGGCTTAATATATTGCCTGGCACATAGTAGGTACTTAATAAATGATTCTTAATTTGACTTGAGTCAGTTGCCCGCTTGGGAATCATTTTCCTCATTTCTAACATGAGATTGTGAAATGACCTCTAAGGTCCCTCCTAGCTCTGTGATCCTTGAGTTGAATTACCTTGAAGGGATAAGGAATGTGGAAGAAAATTTGTTAGGGTTTTCAGCAAGGTCAGCTTTTAATAAAGCACTGAAGACTGAAGTCCATTAGGGGCAGACAGAAAACAAATTTCCTGGATCCACATGCTTAAACTCTCACCTAATTTACAAAGAACCCTCATGGGATTTCCCCCTCTAATGTGTCTGTATCTGGAGAGAATTGTGGTTGTGTTTAAAAGATACTCAATATTTAGAGAAACCTTTTCCTGTGAATGAATCCTTTAGACATAAACATCGGTATAGATAAGGAGAATGGAGCCAACTTTTTTTTAAACTTTAAACATGATCTGAAACAAAATAAGAATAATGAGAGAGAAGAAAGAATTTTGAAAGAGAAGCCTCAAATAACATGCTTCCACCTATCTCCAAAGGCTTTTCTAAGTTATATTCTTAGCCTGAAGTTGGTCTTTAAATGAAAGCAATAGGAGCATGATTGTTTTTGTCAGTCTTGTGTCAGAGATTTGCTCTAGAAATAAAGAACCGGTTACACTTTGGGGACTGTTTATTCATCTGGTTTATTGTCCCTACCTCTGGGGACCAGCTTGTCTTCTACACAGAGAGGCTCACCAGTGAGTCCAAACACAGGTCAGTCTGACAGGATTGTCCTGGATGGGGGTAAAGAGGGAAAATTCTTCCCAGTGATACTTCCCTCTGAGATCCCTTTTTCTGGACTATTTAGGGCTGAACTACTCTGCTGCAGATCCCCTGTAGGTCGCACTCCACTCCCCTGGCTGCCCTCACTGCATTCTATAGCCCCTTCTCATTTTCTTTCCGATGGTGCTGCTCCATGCCCCAAATGATGCTTGTTCTGGACTCACGAAATGAGCAGATGGGTAGCCCTGTCCCAAATTTAAAGATTTATGTTCTCATTTTGTTTAAGCAGCCTTGGGAGCAAAAAAAAAAAAATGTGACCATATCAAATATAGACATGTCCTTTGAATACCTTAACTGAGGAATTCCTGAGAAATGTTTCTTTTTCTTCTAATGTTCCTTTTAAACTTTGAACTTGATCAATCTCAATAAACATGAATATTTCAATAGGCAGAGAACAGGAGAGGCTTGTGTATTAAGTTTGAACGTCTATTACATACTGTGGTTCAAAAAGATACAGATCAAACTTAATACTAGCAAACTTTTTTTCTGTGCTGCTAATTTTATTTTATTTTTATTTTTTGTAATAAAACAAGCATTTGTCTAGCATGGTATAATAATTTAAAAAAAAGATGATTGCACCTGAAACTGCAAATTGAACCATAACAATGAAGTTTCTCTGCTGTCTGTGACACTCCTGTATTTCCTTTTGCTTTCTTCTGTGCATACTTTTCATGGCTCATTAACATTTCTTTCCTTTCCTTCTTCATTCCATCACTTCAGCGACCAACAAACTCCTCAAGACGCCCTCTCCCAACAAATAGAAGCCCTCTCTTGTAACAAATACTCATAGTTGAGTATAAAGTTTAATAAAGTGCCTCCCACAAGTAAAATGAATCATGGTTCCCCATGATTTAAGAGAGTTAGGCTTGTCCCAGTCTCCTACATACAAGTTTTGAGAAGATTGATCTCTTTGATTGAGAGAGATGAATAATAATTTCATGTATGTTAGCCTCCATTTATAATATAAAATACGGGTAATGCATAGGCATGGAAAGAGGGGGCTAAGCAGGATCTCTCACTCTACAAGTATCTTCACCCATCTGAAAATTGCTGCTTAAAGGGGAGGGAATCCAGTGTATATCAACAAATGATTCCAGAAAGACACTCCTCTCTTCTTCTTTGCATAGGCTCACAAAATTTCTCTAGTCTAAGGGATTTTAATTCATTTTAGGAATATCTTTCTGCGTACCACCTAGACAGACTAAAGAATACTATAGCAATGTATCTGAAAAGTTTTGTAATCTTCCAGGGAAGAAAGCATTGTTTAGCTGCTCTCCCATCCCATGCCCGTAATGTTAATGGAATATAAGATCTCCCCCACCCATTAATAGGCCTCATGTGGAGCCCATTTAGGGAAGTTTGCTTAGGGGAGGCTTGCTTGTAGGAAGGCTTTCACACCTTTTGTTAATTTCTAATTAGGCACTAAGTCACAAGGATTATGGTACCCTCTGGTTCTAAAAAGGGTATATATACTCTGAGGTTAGCATTTTGCTTTGGGGTTCACTATTGGAAGAGTGTTCTTGTGATTTGACCAGATGAGACTCTAGGTAGCCGTTAAGGAGCCCCTCCTTCTCCCTCCCTGCTTTGAAAAACCCAGATGTAGGTGCTTCTCTCTCTGGTAACTATGTATGTATTGCCTTGGTCAGATAATTGAATCTGTCCATTGATCTGTGCTAATTTCTCAGACAGTTAGAAGCCCTATCTGGTGGTCTTTATTTCTATGCTTATATTTTCCATGTTTTCTTTGTTCAGATTTTCTCTGAAGTTCAGGGTGCTGACTTTTCCTCTCAATTAATGAATGTAATTAAAAAGATCATTGACCCCTTGAATAGCTATCTTTCCTAGTAAAGTAGATCTAAAAACCTATGCTAGCAGCCATCCTGGATATGCCAGTATGGTTGCTGCTACAGTGCCTCATGCTAAGTGCTAGATGGGCCATGGATTTTTTCTCAGACTGCCTCCCCACTTTCCATTTACCATTGCTGTAGATAACATTAGCCACCCAATGGGGATTAGTAGTTGTTAATTTCTTCTTACAAAAATGGAAATAAACAGCTTTGAGGGAAAAAACCAGAGAAGCAGTGGGGGAGGGGAATAATCTCTGGGTGCATGCAGACAGCATAGTGTAGAATGCTGCCAACTGCAGCAGAGAACTAGTTGGCTGCTTTATTTAACCCCTTCCTCTCCCAGAGAGAGGTCAAGACACTTGCTTTCTTCTCCAGCTTGGAGTTCTGGGAGAAGGATGTTATCTCTAAGGGCTAAATGGGACCATATTTCCAAACTAGGTCTAGTCAGCACCATGCATACTGGACACAGACTCTTTGGGGTCTCTTTCAGCTTAATATTAACTGTATTGTTAATGGCAGCATTACCACAGCTGTGTCTCAGCCATTTTTAGGGAAGCACAGAGGAGCATAAATCAGTGGCCAGCTAAGTGCTGGGCTCTGAAAAAAGTCCACATGGTGCCAAGATGGAGGAAGAAACTCTACATTCTCCAGTTGTAGACCTGACTTCCCCATCCTTCTCTCAGGATTCACTGTAAACAGTCCTAAATACCCCAGGCCCATGTATCACTAGCTAATGGATTTTGCATGGTAATTCTGACACAAGGTTACACAAGTAAAACAAATCCATACGTTCTCTGTGTCTGAAAATGTGTATGTCTCATTCCGTTCCTCTAGTCCATCTCCTCTCTGTTGGGAGCAGGAGGGAGAGAGGAAAGTAATGACTGGTTATTGCATTATCAAAGTCATCTTTCAAAGTTGTTTACATGATTATCATCATCTTATAAGTTGTTCTCTTCATTCTGTTCACTTTGGTCTGTAACAACTTCTAAAAGTCTCTCCAAGTTTTCCTGAATCCACTTGGCATGTATTTCTTTCTTCTAAATGAACATCTGCCCTTGTAGAATGTTCCAGTGATACTTCACTCTCCTTTCCACTGACACTTCTTGCCTCCTGTTCTCTCTCCGTTTCCTTTCTTATTTGCTGCAGAAGTCTTTGTTACCCGGAACCAAGCCCTCCTTAACTCCATCCCTTAATTTTTAATTCACATAAGGACCAGCCCAGGACAAAGTCTTTTAGCCTTTAGTGGAGATATTAGTGAGGTTGAAGGGGAGAGGCAGAAGGTAACACTATGCAGTCGTCCTTCCCTGTCCTGGTGATCCTAAATTCCCAGTCTCCAACTCCTGCCGTCCCATTGTTCCTTAAACCAAGACACTGTCACCTTCATCCCTCCCACTTGTTCTCCAGATAGAGCATTTCATAGGACCTAAATTTTAATCCTAGTCCTGCCCCCTTACTACCTTTGTGATTTTAATATGTCACTTCCTCTCTCTGGGCAAAAATGCAAGGGTTTTACCAAATGGCCTTTAACATTTCTTTCAGCACAAAATCTACAATCCTATAACCTTCTAACTGTCACTCTGCAGGAGCCCCATGCCAAGAGTCATTGGTAATGTCTTGGAGTTAGGGAAGTCACTAATCCCACATTTGGCTAGAAGAGAAAGAGAGAGAAGTCACTGGTGCCATTGAGCGGGGCAGGATGATGTGCTTCTGGCTTGACATACTGTTATTTAGAATACATTTTCGCATAGAAACATTGCTACCCTTAGAAGTTTATGCTGTACTTAAGTACCATAGTATATATGTACATTCTGGGTTAACTAGGTTCTTGTGGGCAGGTCTGGGACCAGAAACACAACTTGTAACAATTTTTTCTGTAAGAAAATATTTTTCATGTTCTAACTAGATGACATTAGTAAGTTCTCTTCTTTTCATAAGGTATTCAGAATAATTACTGTTACTGCTTGAGTTATCAAAGTCATTCGTTTTGGTTGTTTTTCTTTAAAAATCATTAAATAATGATGAAACAATGAAAGATTTTTTAGTCCTGGTCCGATTTGGCTTATTTCACTAGCATACTAGACTATTTTTAGACTAGGGTAAACACTTAATTAAACTGTTTTGCTCATAGATAATCTGATTTCTTCTTTTTAAAAAACTGTCTATTGATTTTTTTATCACCTACATTTCTTTATGTATCTCACCACCATCCCTTTCCCACAGAGCCATTCTTAATGACAGACGATAAAAAAAGAAAAAAACCAGTTCAGCAAAACTAGCTAACAAGGAAAGAGGCTAACATTACCTGCAATGTTCAATACCCCAGGCCCCCATCTCTGACATTACCTGCAGTGTCCTATAACCCAACTCCTCAGCTCTGCAAAGAAGGGAGGGAGGTGTCTTCTCATTGTTTTTCTTTGGAGTCAAGCTTGGTCATTTATAATTCTACAGCATTCCATTGCAATTATTTTGTAGTTCTTTCATTTACATTGAAGTCATTACATCTGTGTGTGTGTTTCTGCTCCTGTTTACTTCACTTTGCATCATTTCATGAGTCTTTTATATTTCTCTATTTCATCAGATTCATCATTTCTTTTTTTTTTCTTTTTTTTCCTTTTTGGAGGGGGAAGATAGGGCAATTGGGGTTAAGTGACTTGCCCAGTGTCACATGGCTAGTAAGTGTTAAGTGTCTGAGGCCACATTTGAACTCAGGTCCCCCTGATTCCAGGGCCGGTGCTCTATTCACTGCACCACCTAGCCACCCCAGATTCATCATTTCTTAAAGCAAAGTAATACTCTCTTACATTCATGTACTACAATTTTATTAGCCATTCCCCAATTAATATGAATCTTTCTTTTTAGCAATTCTTTATTACTATAAAAATACTTCTGAAACTATTTTGGAATATATGGTACATTTTTTGGTAATTGATCTTCTTGGAGTAGATACCTAGCAATGAAATCTCTGGATCACCCAATATCCTGTTTCTGACACTTAGTATCTGTGAGCCTTGAATTCCTCATCTTAAAATGGAAGGGTTGAACTATATGGCCTTTGAGATCTCTTTCAGCTGTAATAAATCTATCATCTTATGACATTTTTGCTGTATTTTTTTTTTTTTTTTTTTGCTTTTTGGAAGGTAGGGCAATTGGGGTTAAGTGACTTGTCCAAGGTCACATGGCTAGTAAGTGTTAAGTGTCTGAGGCCAAATTTGAACTCAGGTCCTCCTGACTCCAGGGCTGGTGCTCTATTCACTTGAAATGCCACCTAGCTGCCCCTTTGCTGTATTCTTAACATCATTCCAAATGGCTTTACAGAATGGTCAGACCACTTCATAACTCCACCAGTAGTGCATTATTGTACCCATCTTTCCGTAACCTTTCCATCATCTACTTTTCCCTTCTTTTGTCATCTGTGCCAACTTGCTGGTTGTGAATGTGCTTCATATTTGTATGTTCTGAGGCAATAAGTTGGTACCAGAGAAACTCTGGTTGTTGGTAGAAGGGCATTGAATAATTGCCGGTAGCCCCATGAGCTGCTGCTGTCTTGACAAAGCCTGGGGTCATTTGTTCACTCTCAGTCACTGAGGACTGTCAGTAAGGATCAGAAGAAGTGCCAAACAGATTTGCAGGTGTACCTTTTCAGTCCCTGAAGGCCTTTTCAGTTTTAAAGTTAGGGAAATCCCTAGACTTCTGCCACTCACAAGGAGACTATGCTTCCCTAGGCATTAAATTTGAAAAGTGGTTTTCTAATATATCTGCTGAATTTGTAAATCCAGCATGACCATCTTGGGTGAGAGCTTAAGCACATTCTCTAGCCAGGGAAGTGGGTAGTTTGTTTTGTGAAGGCTATTTTTATCACCATTTTTAAAAGTTTTATTGATGACTTTTGTTTTACATCATAAGTCATTCCAGGATATACTGCTTACGTCTCCCTTTCCTAATAAATGCTGTCTAACAAAGAAAAAAAAGTTAAGCAAAATCAACGCATTGGCCATGTCTGAAAATGGAAGCAGCATTTTTCACCCATAGTCCTTCATGTGTCCCACCAGAAGGAGGGTGACTCCTTGTCTCATTTCTTTCTCTCTCTCTCTCTCTCTTTTGTTTTTTTGGAGGGGGAATGTAGGGCAATTGGGGTTAAGTGACTTGCCCAAGGTTACGTGGCTAGTTTTTTTGTGTTAAGTGTCTGAGGACAGATTTGAACTCAGGTCCTCTTGACTCCAGGGCCTGTGCTCTATTCACTGCACCACCTAGCAGCCCCTCATTTTACTCTTTTTGAGGGTAAAAGTGAGAAAAGGTATCTTAACTTTAGTGGTTACAGTGCAAATGGAGGAAAAGACACTGATGTGAAAGACTAAAGAAATAAAAAGAACTTGGCAGCCAATTAAGGATGAAAGGCATGAGAGAGGGAATTGTCAAAAGCAATTCTTGAATGTTAATCCTAGGTGGCTGGGAGGATGGTTATACTATCAATAGAACTAGGGAAGGTCCTTTTGGAAGGAAGACGAACAGTTAAATTGTGGAGATACTGAGTTTCAAGTGCCAGTAGGGCTCCTAGGAAGGAAATAAGCATTTATTAAGCTCCTACTGTATGGTAGGCACTGTGCTAAGTGCTTTACAAATATTATCTCATTTGGTCCTCACACAACCTTGTAAGGTAAGTGCCCATTTTATAGTGCAGACATTCAATAGGCAATTGAAAATAAATTCCTGGAGTTCTGGGAAGAAGTTAGGGTGGAGATATAGATTTGGGGATCATCTGAGTTGGAGGTGATGACTGGAGCCAAAGGAATAGATTCAATCATCTTCTCTTCCCCAATTAAGGCAGAATGTGTGTAGAGAGAAAAGGCTTAAAAACAGAAACTTAGAGAGCATTTTCATGAAAAGGAAAGGAGGGAGAATGAGCTAGAATCCACTAAGCAGGGGTAAGAGAGCCAAGAGGAGAATCAAGAGAGAGCAGTGTTTTCAAAATCTCTTAAATCCCCTAGTTTCCTTTAAGACTGAGCTCAACCGCTGCCATTTACAGAGAGCTTTTCCTGATTGCCTTAGCTGTGAGTTCCCCATCCCAAATGAGTTTATTCATAGATACATACATATATGTGTGTGTTTGTGTGTATGTGGGAATATATAGGTATAGTTTTCTGTATATATGTATACATATAACTGTGTATATATGTGTATAAGTGTATATGTGTGTTTCTATATATACATACACACATGTATACATATATTATAGATTCGTATTGTGTGCATGTATGTGTGTGTATATGTTATACACACACACACACATACACATAAATACGATGTTGTTGTTCAGTTGTGCTCAACTCTTTGTGACTCCATGGATTTGTCCATGAGATTTTCTTGGCAAAGATACTGGAGTGATTTGCCACTTTTTTCTCCAATGGCTTCCCTATTTTACAGTTGGTGAACGGAGGCAAATAGGGGTTATGTGACTTGCCCAAGGTCACACGACTAATAAGTTCCTGAGACCAGATTTGAATTCAGATCTTCTTGACTCCAAACCTGGTCTTCTATTCACTGAACCACCTAACTGTCCCCTATATAACCATACCTATACATATATAGATGTGTGTGCATGCATGTTGTTTGCCCTAAGAGATTGTAAGTATCTGGTAAATAGTAGGAGCTTAATAAATGCTTGTAGATTGATTCTTCAATATTGTCATTGTTTTGTATTACATTTCCCTGGTTGGGACTTGTGTGTGTTGTGTGTGTTTGTGTGTGTGTTTGTGTGATCACAAATGCATAGCAGGTATCAGAGTCCCATTATCAATTTTTTTCTACTTAAAAATCACTGGGATTCTCCCTTTCAGATGTTATATTATCTATAGGTGAATGAGTATGTGCAATGTTCCTCAATTCCGCCTTCACTCCAAGCCTCTGGTTATTTGCTTCAATGAACAAAAGATTAAAAAGGTGACCTTTCCAAAATTTTTTGCTTGGGGGCTCACAATTTCAGCTTAAACTCAACAGTATGTATTGAGGCATAAGGAAACATGTTTTCAAAATTAGATCCTCAAAATTTCACCTCTGTAGAAATGAGGTCTTTGTTGGGCAAATAATTGAATGTTTTCAAGTTTCTGGTTCATTGAACTGAAAGTCGTAGTGTCTGACTTGAATGGCCTTGATTAACCCTCTTATAAGGGTAATAACTTTATTATTTATCTCATCAGAAGACTCTGCTTCATGCTCTCTGCAGCTGGCAAACGCAGCTCAAAGATGCTACCCTTCCCCACCCCTACCCCCCACCCCCTTCACCAGTGTTATCCAGAAGGCAGGGATTATTACTGCACTTTCACAAGCACCATTTGTCAGTCCTGAAAGGGATTAGTGTTTGGTACTGGCAGCCTGTTCAGCCAATTGTGCTGTAGGCTTCTGCCATTGGAATTGTTTACACGGGAGGCTGACCATGTGACATATTCTGTGCCTGTATGGTGACTTCTGCATTGATACAGATTGCATAATGAGTACATGCAGCCTTGGCCTACCCTTTACTGAAGAGGGTGATGAAAAGTGGAAATTTTTCCCCCTTGTCTCATAGCTGTTCTTTAATATGTATATTGTACTCCCTCCTTTACACACACACACACACACACACACACACACACACACATACACACACACACACACACACACACACCCTAATGTGGAATTGTGTGCCCAGAGCTAACTAGGTCTAGAGCTCAGACCCACCATGACCTGGCTAGCTCAGCTAGTAAATCCGTGATTTCATCGGTATGGTATTGGTAAGCCAATTCCCCATCTCAAACAGTGCCACAACCACATATGTATTCATGGAGTAAGATGTCTCATTGATAATGAATCCCTCATGACTTTTGTGTGAATGTATAGTTTACCTTCTTAACTAAATGATATATAAATGATGGTGTTTTATCTCTGTCTTATATTTGCATGAAATTATTACAAGTTCCTCCTCTAGTATCAGGCATTAACACTTAGTTGGCCCAGCAGTGGACTCTGTTCTCTCTTTCTACTCATTCTTCTCTTAAATGAATTAAGTTTAAATCAATTTGTATATCATTGAGATGATCTTCTGAAAGATAGAAACCCTCTTGCACATGGTTCCTGTGACTCACATTAAAAACCTGGGAGAGGGAAGGTGGTTAGCAGAATGTGGAAAATGCCTATTTTGGCCCTGAGCATTAATGAGAAAGCACAAGCCAGTTCCCAGTGATTCCATATGCTTTTCTCATCTATATGTCTGTTACTATAGCAACAGCATGTGTGTTGGCAGCCGCGGCCTTTACCTTATTCCCTTTGGTACAAAGATAATATGTGAGGTGAGGATGTATGAGTAGTGATGGGCATGCTGTGGCTAAGTCAGTGTCATTTGGGCCTGTGGCATTGTAGGTACCCAGCCACAATCTTCCCCTTTCTACGAGAATGGTCCTATCTAGAGAGGCATGATTGGTCTACGTCCATCTTGGGTGCTTTACTTTCATGGCTAACATCAGTTTCGTTTGGAGGTTCTCCCCCCCCATCTAAATGTGTCTCTGTCTTTTCTTTTTTTTAGATTGACAGACCAGACAGGATTTTTCTTAACATTTTCTGAAAAAGTGAGATGCATCATTGGCACTTGGTGAATCTTTAGTAATCACAATCTGTCCCAAGGAAGATGGGCTGAATTTACCTTCTTAGAATATTAAACTGTTTCCAGAAGGTCTGGTTAGGAGATTAACAAGCCACAGTGTATAGTTTGGATTCTTATGGATTTAAACAAGAGGAGGAGGATTTATAAACAGCAGGAAAGAAAAACAACAGTTATGCCAAGGAAACTCAATACTTCCATGTAATGCTAGTGAAATTCTCATCATGATAGGACTAAATATTTCCTCAAAGCTGTGGTCATTAAACTATTCAGAGCTGAATTTGAAGGCTGTTTTTCTTTTTCCTTTTTCTTTTTTGTTAAGGGTAACGTAACCTTGAATATTTTACTTTGTATTTTCACAGTAGACATATTGTCATCAGCATAGGTATTTTTGTAGGCAACTAGGTGGTACAGTGGATAGAGCATTGGACCTGAACCTGGGTTCAAATCTGGCCTCAGACACTTACAAGTTGTGTGATGCTGGGCAAGTCATTGCACCTGTCTGCCTCAGTTTCCCTATCAGTAAAATTTCACTTCCCTCGAAGTCTTTGTTACAATAATTTTAGTCCTATCTGACTCTTTGTGACTCCATTTTGGGGTTTTTCTTGGCAAAAATACTGGAGCAATTTACCATTTCTTTCTCCAGCTCATTTTACAGATGAGGAAACTGAGGCAAACAGGGCTAAGTGACTTGCCCAGGGTCAAGCAGTTAGTAAGTGTCCGAAGCCAGATTTGAACTCAGGAAGGAAGATGAGTCTTCCTGACTCTGGACTCAGCACTCTAGCCACTGTGTCCCTTACTGCCCCTATCTTAGAAGTGTTATGAGGATCAAATATGATATTTGTAAGTGCTTTGCCTACCTTTAAGTGCTGTGAAAATGCTATCTATTATTATTATGATATCATTGATCTTCAGACCTCACAACCCAGAATAAGAACAAGACGTGAGACTACTCACTTTAGTCCTCTCTTACATCTGAACGTATTCTTTAGTACAGAAGAAAAGAAGAGTTACCGCTATTTACCCTTCCAGATCTTTGGTCTGGTAGCTGATATGTCACCTTCTATACCATCTGTATAAATAAAGCTTAATACTTCTCATTTCTTTTTTTTTTTTTCTTTTTTGGTTTATTTACTTTTAGTTTACGACATTCAGTTCCACAGTCCCTTGAGTTTCAAATTTTCTCCCCCTCTCTTCCCCCCCCCCATCATGGCAGCATGCACTCGGATACAGGTTCTACAAATATCTTCCTGGCTTAATACTTTTTAATACACTTTCAGACACAGAAGGTGGGGATGGTGAGTTGAGTTCAGTGTTCTGCCCACAGGAAAATTCCCCAGGGGTGTCCATGGCTCCCATATGTCGGTGGCACATGGCAACAGATGGTTGTAAGTAGTCACTCCCACACTGTCCCAAAACAAAGTCTGTCCTCTTCCTCAGCCCCATGTAAACTTTGAGGTTTACCAAAGTCCAGTGTCAGACCCATAACTGACAGAGCCAGTATTTCACAAAATGGGAACCTGGGGCACAGAAAGGTTAATTGTCTTGTGTTGGACAATGCAGGGAGTCTAGAATTGGCACTTAGGGATTTTTGTCTAGAAAACTGCTTTTTCATTATAAGGGTTTAAATTCTCTTACTGAGTAGCCTAGAAGGAATCCAGATCACACATTGCTGCTTTTTCTCTCACTAACCTCTTTCCCCAATAATTATGGCAATGGTTCTTTCCCTCACTCATGTTTGCTAACCTTCCTTTAATTACATCATTACCTTGTAATTTGAAGAAATGGAAACATAGCATGCTTTGATAGCTGAAGCTATAATAGGAATTTTGAAAGCGTCAAGTGCCCACATCTGCTTTTGTGCACATCTGCTCGGCTTTTTTTGCATTAAAAAGAAATTGGCTAATGTGAATGAGCTGAATTTTTTAAAAGGGGTGTTTTTTTTTATAAGCAAGGAAATTGAAGAGCTGATTACACGTTGCAAAATTAATGAATGATTTAGAATGTTGCACATGAGCTGTGTACAACATCCAAGAGTCAAATTCAGACTAAAATGACTGACAATCGTTTGTTTTTCTTCTGTTCTATAATGGGAAGTAGTGACTTACAGATTTTACTCACATACAGAGGCAGCATTTGTTCCATTTTCCCTCAAAGAGATAGCAGGGCTTATAGTAGTCAGATTAGCTTCATATTCCCTTTGTGAATTTAACGCAGTGGAAAACATCTTATCTTCTACATAGTATATTTGTGCCTTACCTGGATGCAATTTTAAACAGAAGCTATAATTTAGCATTTCTAATTCACACGCTGTGTTCAACACACAGTGTTTTGCTGAATAATCTCTATTGCTCTAATCACATATAATTTAGACAAAACAGGAACCTATTTGCTGGTTTTTATGAGGAGCAATTTTAGCCACTGAATTTGCTTAGCTTCAACAGCAGCAGGAAATTTGGTACTGCTTATATATAAGTTTAGAGTTATCTGAAAGGATCCAGGGAGTATTGGATCATCAGCCCATCCATCAAGAAGCATTTGCAAATCACCCACTATGTCCCAGGCAATGTGCTATGCCCCGGGGATACAGACATTCTAATGGGAGAGACAACATGGACACATGAATACTTAGAGAGTATATACAAAGTGAATACAAGGTAGTTTGAGGAAGAGATACACTAGTAGCTGCAGGCAATAGGACGGTTTCCAGAAGAAGGTGGTACTTAGTCTGACTCTTGAAGAAAACCTGGGGCTTCAAGAAGCAGTCAAAGAGGGAGTATATTCCAGATTTAGGGGATGGCCATTCAAAGGCATGGAGAGGGCAGATGGAGCTTTATGCAAGAAGTGAAGTATGTGCAGAACCCTGTTGAGTAGATCAGTGTGGCAGGAATGCAGACTGGGAGAACTGGGGAGTAAAGTATCCATAGAGTAGAAAGGTAGGAAGGGGCCAGTTTATAAAGACGTTAAATAGCAAGCAAAGGAGTTGACATTTGTTCCTGGGGAGTAATCGGTGAGACAACTTACCAAAACTTTTGAGATATCACCAAAGCAATCCAGGACCAGGGTAGGAAGAGAATGTATATTTCTAAACACTTTCGACCAATAAATAAAGATTTATTAAGCACCTACTATGTGCCAGAAGCTGCTTATCTGTGGAACAAAAAAAAAAGAGAAAGAAGGAACAAATTAATAGATTGGCCAGATAACTGAAAACAAGATAAGAAAGCAATAAATAAAAAGCCCCCAACTAAACACAAAAGCAGAAATTCTAAAAATCAAAGAAGAGATAAAATAGAATACATAAAATTTAGTTTATTAGTGACTAAGCTTAAAAAATTACTCTGAGGCACTATTACAACAAACCGTACCATTAAAATAACCTTTACTTTGTTAAAAAAACAACAACAACAACAAAGTCTACAGTATCCTTTATTTTGCCAGTGAAACTCTATCCCAGTAGCCATATATTTATTGTGTAGAGTAGACATGAGAAGAAAATTTGCCTACTCATCCACTCATTGGTACTCTTAAATATACTGCTTCTTAAATTTCCACAGGGATTAAACATTCTAACGGTGTTAATCATATTGCATTTCTGACATCCTGGTAAAGCAATTCAATTCGATAAGCATTATTAAGTACTGTGTACTAAGCATAAGACTAACCACTGCACTGAGGATAGAAAAAGTAGCTTACAATAGAGTTGCATCATATAGGGCTTTGAAATTTCAGGAATTTTAGTATATTGAAAGAAGGAGGAAGGGAGACAGAAAAGGAGAAAAAGTGAGAAGAGGGTTGTTGTTTAATCATTTTCAGCTGTGTCCTACTATTCATGACCTCATTTGGGGTTTTCTTGGCAAAGATACTGAAGTGGTTTGCCATTTCCTTCTCCAGCTCATTTTATAAATGAGGAACTGAGGCAAACAGAGTTAAGTGACTTGCCTAGGATATCACACAGCTAGTAAAGTGTCTGAAGGAAGAAAAAGAAAAAAAAAATTCACGGTCAGCTTAAAGTCGTCTTTCTCAACCCATTCCCTCTGACTTCTTTGATTTCTCTTTTATCCCATGGGTTTTAGGAAGAAGAAATAATTATGTAGTATGAATCCTTTCTAATATAATTACATTTATGTGTAAAGCCCTTCTAATCTTCATTTTTTCTGCCAAAGTCTTTACCTTCTTCTATTTTCTTCCTTTTGAGTAAAAGCTCTAGTTCAGTCCTGCCTCATGATGAATAGTTTAGTTTAGCTGGGCAATGGGAAAATAAAATTTATTTACTCATTTCCATAGCATCTCCATAGTTTATATCTGTAAATTCTTGGAGTTTTAACTTGGACCAGTGTGGCTAAGGGAAGGAAGACTGATTCTGAGGTCAGAAGACCTATGCCTGAACACTAGCTTTGTCATTTACTACTTATGTGGTCCTTTTGGAGAATCACCTCTCTGGCCCTCAGTTTCCTCATCTGTAAAATTAGAAGGTTGGATTAGATAATCTATAAAGACATTCCACTTCTAAAATTTTTTACTTGTTTACATGATTGTGCATATATAACCTATCAAATTGCTTACCATTTTAGGGAGGGAGGAGAGAAAGGAGGGAGGGAGAAAATTTGGAGCTCAATTTTTTTTTTTAATGAATGTTAAAAATTGTCACTACATGTAATTGGAAGAAATAAAATATTATTTTAAAATACTTTTAATAAATCATTAAAAATAAAATAAAATTCTCTACTTATATACAAAATTTCACCAGCTAAAGTCATAGTATCTTCTAGCCTACTTAACAATTTCAGTTTCTTACCTGCAGTTTGGGGCATCTAGGTGGTGCCATGAATAGAGCACCAGTCCTGGAGTCAGGAGGACCTGAGTTCAAATCTGGCCTCAGACACTTAACACTTACTAGCTGTGTGACCTTGGGCAAGTCACTTAACCCCAATTTCCCTGCCTTCCCCCCTCCAAAAAGAAAAAAAAATTTCAAAATGAGAAAATATTTCATTAAGGGAGTACTAAAATTATCTTACTGTATAATATAGAAAGAAAATAGATTATATACTCTTTTTGCCCCATGCCCCTTAAGCAACTTCGTTTGAAACAAGTAACTTGTCATTTATGAATTAAGCTAGAGGTACCTAGTGCGTTCTAGGTGAGCAGATAGCAGCCTCATAAGCAGGGCTATGGAAAATGAGGACAGAGGCCTCTGAAAAGAATTTGAGTTGGCTCTTAGAATAGATCTGTGTTAGGAGAAAATCAGTGTGTTGGGCTATGATTCACTAGGATGGTGTCTAATGTATCAGGGATAGTACCCAAGAATACTAGATATTAAATCAGAAGATTTAGGTTAGAATCTCAGATGTGCTGTTTATCCTCCCTCTGTGATTCTAGGCAGGTCACTTCAAAGTTTTAGCCCTTAGTTTTCTCATACATAAAATGGAGGGTTTGGTAGTTGATCTCTCTAGCTTAAAATCCTATGATCCTCTCCCTTCCAGCCTTCCATAGTCTTTCCAATCCTTCTACTTCCACACCCTACCCCCACCACATCCTCCCAGTCCATGATGACATAGTGCAAAGAATATTGAATTTGGAGTCAGAGAACCTGGGTTCAAATCTCAGCGCTGCTGTGTGCTTCTTGTACAATTTTGGACAAGTTACTTCATTGATTTTGGTGAGTTCCCTAACTACAAAATGATAGGCTTGGAGCAGATTAGAAATTTTGTGACCTAAATTTGTTCAGTGCCCCCAGCATTATATAACATAGTAATCTACACACAGTAGGTATTTTATATATGCTGATTTAGTCATCATTTATTTCTAGAGTGATTTAAGGTTTACAAAATGTTTTCTTTACAATGGCCCCCTAACATACATAGTTCAATTATTATTAGTCCTATTTTACAGATAAAGAAACTGAGACTCAGAGAGATTAAATGACTTTCCCAAGGTTCCTTAGCTACTAAGTGTGGAGCTGGGACTTGACCCCAAGTCTTCTGAGTTCTATGCTCTTTTCTCATTACATCATGATGCTTCCCCTCTTTTTTGTTTTCTAACTAAAAAGACATGATATAATGCTCCAGCCCCTTTTCCCCACAAAGAAGTAGAAGAAACAATCTTATCAAGGAAACCTATAAAGTTGGATAATGTTCTGCAAGAGACTCCCTTAGTCTCTGGTCGTAACAGATTATGTCTTTGTGAATCATTGACTCTTTGGACTCCATTGGAAGAGGGGAAGGGGGGAATCTGTTGTAGCAATACTATAGCACTGTCATCCCCAGACAATGGGATTAGCTGAAGTCCTCTATTCTTGGCACCAGCTTTTGTGAATTCCTATGACATAGGTCTAGAAAGTTCAAGATCATGGAGGAAAACAAAGAGGAGCTCTTCCACAATCTAGTGTTTGCAACTCCTGGGGAATTGTTTGCTTTGCAAATCTGCCCATGTCATTCCCCTTCTGAATAGATTCCAGTGGCTCCATATTGTCTCTAGGATCAAATGTGAACTGCTGTGTTTGACATTTGAAAGCATTGACAACCTAGCCCCCAGCCTACTTTTCTAGCCTTTTTGCATAGTATTTCTCCTTCCCATACTTTCCGGTCTAGGAAAGCAAACGGTTTCTCATAATAAAGAGTGTTCCATTTCCCATCTCTATGCACTTGCACCTGTCTCTTATGCCTGAAATACGTTTGCTCTTCACCTCTGAATCTTCCAGTCTCCAGTCTTCTTCATGTCTCGCTCAAGCATTGCCTTTGACTTGTTAAGGGAGAAATATCTCTTCTCTGAAATCATGTGGTAGGTAACCACCACCAAATGTGTATTTACCATGACACAGAAATTATGGGGGCAAAAATCTAGGCTTTAGGATTATGCTCATGCATAGGTTCAAGCCTCAAAGATAACCTGAACCATTATGAGAATTCTGACAAGGATTCCCATGGGCAAAATTACATCAGAGTGACAGAGAAATAATTCTTTGACATGTTACAGTCTTGTAAATCCTCTTAGGCCATTTAAAAGTTAAAAAGAAGATAGATTCATAATTCCATGCTTTCTTCTGTGTCATAAAAATTGAACAAACTTAATTCAACAAAGTCACAATCTCATACATTCCCTAAAGAAACAAAATTCTGTCAAATAACATGAGGGATCTGGGACTGTTGAGTTTCTTACTCTGGCTTCTTATCTGAGGAATACTTAAGACTCTTTTTGTTTTTGTATGAGGCAACTGGACTTGCTCAAGGTCACGCAGCTAGTGTCAAGTGTCTGAAATCAAATTTGAACTCAGGTCTTCCTGACTCCAGGGCCGATGCTCTGTCTACTGCATTACCTAGCTGCCCCAATAATTCGTAGACTTTTTTAGAATCCAATCAGGGGTAAATGACTTGCCCAGGGTCACACAGCTAGTGAATGTCAAGTGTCTGAGGTCACATTTGAACTCAGGTCTTCCTGACTCTAGGACCAGTGCTCTGTCCATTGTGCTACCACACTGCCCCTATTTAAGACTCATAAGTAAATTTTTACATCTCATGGGACAGCTTTTGTTCAGGTGAGGTGAATATTAAAAGACTTTTAGTTAACCAAAAATTGTGGGAGAAATGGTTCTGAGTCCCAAATAATAAAAGGAAATTTTTTTTTAATTCCTGTAACATACTTAAGGACTTTTCTGGGGCGTAACTCTTTCATTGCCTTGTATCTATTTTAGATATTAATGTATTTTAATTTTATATCCCTATTGTATATGTATAGATAGGGACAACATGGTGTGGAGACTGGAAAGCGAGTCTTGGAAACAGATAGGACTGGGTCTAGTTCTGCCTCTGATACATACTTGTTGTATGACCTTGGGCGAGTCCCTCTCTTTTCTGGGCCAGAGGTGTCCAACACTTGCATTGGGGTCTACAACACTCTAGAGTTTCTTCCCCTTTCCCCATGAAATAAAAATGTAATTGGGAAATATTTCACAAAAGAAATAAAAATACAACAAAACCTAGAAAATGTGAATGTGTGGTTTTCTGAGTCTGTATGGGACCTGCAAGGATCTTTCTGTATGGTTTAGAGGCCCCTTTTTCTGTTTGAGGTGGATACCATCACTCTAGGCAATGCTGAGACTATATAAGCAAACCTTCATTGAAGGGAGTTTCCTCCTCCCAGAGTTCCCCATCCCTAGAAGGGCAGCTAGGTGGTGCCATAGTACATAGAGTGCTGGGCCTCTTGTCAGGAAGACTCCTCTCCCTAGTTCAAATCTGGCCTCAGACATTTAATAGCTGTGTTACCCAGGGAAAGTCACTTAACCTTGTTTGCCTCAGTTTCCTCGTTTGTAGAATGAGCTGGAGAAGGAAATGGCAAACCTCTCTAATATCTTTGCCAAGAAAACCCCAAATGGGGTGACAGAGAATCACACATGACTAAAACGACCGAAACTGAACAGCAATCCCATCCTATATATGTGTCCCCCAACAGAATGTTAATTCCTTCATTTTTGGCTTTGTATCTCCAGTATCTGGCACATAGTAGGGGATTCTTGATGGACTAACTGTTAAAACAACAACAGCCACCACCCCAAAGCTTTAGGAGCTTTCTGTTTAAATTCGAGAACCCTAGGGGTTGAGAGGTTCCTTCCCTGGATTTAGGGCTGGGGGGATCGTACCATTGGGATGGTGGAAAGAACACTGACTGTAATCAAAGAGCCCAATTTCAAATTTCACCCATGACGGTATTTTTATGACATCACACAAGTCTCTTGGTCTCCCTGGGCCTCAGTTTCCTTATCTGTACAATGAGAGAGGCTCAGACTAGATCATGGAATTCTGAATGTAGAGCCAGACCTCAGAGTCAGTGAATTCCCTCCTCCCCTCCCACTTATCATTCTACAGATGTTAAAACTGAAGCCCAGGAGGGTAGATCACTTTCTTGAGATCAGTTAGGCTGTCAATCTAGGTCCTTTGACCCTAGAGCTCTTTCACCCTGACCGCCTGGTGGGACGGTGGCTACTGCAGTGTTGGAATGGGAATCAGGAAAACCTGAGTTCAGATCTTTCCTCAGACCTTTCTAGCTGTGTGACCCTGGACAAGTCATTTAACCTCTGCCTCAGTTTCCCCAACTGTTAAATGGGAATAATAACAGCACTTGCCTAGCAAGATTGTGTGAGGATCAATGCAGATAACATGTAAAGCCATTACAAACTTTAAGGCAGTATATAAAAAACTTTTATTATTGTTGTTTTTATTATGATTATATTCCATTGTACCATAATCCTTTTTGTTAAGGTCCCTTCTTGTTTGAAGTCTACGAGTCTAGTAGGTATTCAAAAAATACATGCCAATCCATAGATTTCACTGGTCCTTCCAATGTCCTTCTGAAAAGGCTTCAAGGAACCTTACACTCTTTACCAAACTGAGAAAAAGATGCCAAGGCTGGTCTACGCTAGCAGCAGTATGAAGCATTATCAAAATATTTGACATAATTTGAGAAAAAAGTATTTTTTCCTTGAATGGTATAGATCAGTGGCATCATTCAAATAGAAACAGGGCCACTAAACCATACTTAAAAGCTCCCTGCTGGCCTTGCATTCATGTAGAAAACTATATATTCATATTAACTATGTTCTATTTTATTTTTATTTATTTTGTTAAATATTTCCCAATTACATATTAATGTGGTGAGGGGTGGGGTGCCACTCTGGAGTATTGTGGCTATGCCGCAGCATGATTGACACCTCTGGTATAGATAATTGCCTTTGGTTCCTTAATAATTAATAATTATTAATTATATTAATAAATAATTTCAATGTAGACATTGAAAGATCAGTAACAGGTATAAAGGTTTATCCAGCATATTTCTGAGTTCCTATTAAATGCATACTTTCAAATCTTTTTTGGTACAGAGATTCTAAAAGATTATTTAATTTTCAGCTTGCTGCTTCCATAAATTTTTTATTGTTTTATTATTTGTTTTTATAAATATTTATAAATTTAATTTATATTTTATTATATAATTATATACAATTTATTATTTTTTATGTTAAAATGAATTAAAATTGGCCAGATGTCACGGAGCATACCTGTAATCCCAGAGGCTACGGATTGCTTGAGCTCTGGAGTTCTGAGAGACAATAGGGCTAAAGCCAGTCTAGTGTCCCTGCTAAGTCTAGCACCAATATGATGAGTCCCTGGGATTGAGGGGCTTCTGTGCTGATAGATAGTGGGGAGTGGGATTGGTCTGTGAGTGTGGCCACTGCACATCCAGACTGGGTAAGTGAAGGAGACCTGCCTCATAAATAAATAAATTGATAGACAGAGATGGATAGATGAGTACATTGATGGATGGATAAATAAATGAGTTGGGAAATGTAAATGAATGACAAAATTTGAGAATGAGATATCTTGATATCCATGATAGATCTAGAACTGGGAGATTTGGAGCTTCGTGTATAAAATTTCGAACCATATAAAACTTCATAGCGTTTCACCTAACATCTTTTGTTGTTCAGTTGTTTGACTCTTCCTGACCCCATTTGGGGTTTTCTTGGCAAAGATACTGGAGGGATTTGTCATTTCCTTCTCTAGTCCATTTTATAGATGAGGAAACTGAGGCAAACAAGGCTAAATGACATTCCCAGGGTCACACAGCTTGTAAGAGTCTGAGGCCAGATTTGAATTCAGGAAGATGAGTCTTACTGACTGCAAGCACAGCACTCTATCCACTGTGTCACCTAGTTACCCTAACATAAAAAAAAAAGTTTTATAAAAGACACTTTGATTTTTAAAAGGATCTCTGTTCTTAGCAACATTAGTAAAAAAAAAATTTTTAAATAACAAAAAATCAAATTAAAACCAAAAACAAACAAACAAACAAAAACCTGGCAGAGTAGAAAGAGCATTTGCTGTGAAATAAGGAAAGATGTGGGGGTTGAATTTTGTCTTTGATACTGACTAGCTGTGTGATCAAGGGAAAGTCATGTAGCCTTCTTGACTCTCTTCCTATTATTGTGAGGATTGTGGTAAGAGAATTTTAGTAGTTCTGAATTTTTTTAAAGACAGCTAGTCCCCTCACAAGCTAGAGCTTGCAGAATTTAACAGAGACATCAGACTTTAGCTTAAGTAATTAGCTGGTCAGTGACAGAAGAATTTCTGGCTCAGCTTTATTACCCCTATTTACTTAACCTGAGACATCAGCTGTAACCCTGTAGCTATCTGGTTAGTTTTTGTTTTGTCTTTCTGAAAATTCCAGTTAAATCTCCTAGCATTTGCTGATTATCATTTTGCCTATAGATCTTCCCCTTCTGCTATTGGTTTTTTGATGTGTAAATCTTTCCCTTTTCCTTTGCCTTCTGTGGAATTCCAACTGTATCCATCTTGCTGATGTAACTGGAGACTGTATAGGGTTGCCAAAAATGTTATTGGGAGCCATTGATTTTTGTGTACCATAGAACTATGCTCTGAGCACATAATAAAGAGATTATTAAAATGCCTCTTTGTGTTGATAAATATAACTGGCATCAGTACTTATCACTGAATATTTGAGTATTTTTGTATCAAAATCAAATAAGATAATGTTTGGAGTACTTTGCAAACCTTTTGGGGAGCAGATAGTGAAAGTCATTGTTTTTTGAGTCACAGGTTCTAATCCATACCCTTGTATTCACCATTGTCTATCTTCATATTCATACCTTAATTTCTGGAAACCTTATTTCTGGATCTATATTCCCCTGTCTGCCCTGGATGCTGGACATCCATGGAACTCATATGCTCTCTCTTAGGATGAGATTCAGAGCTGGAAAGCATAGGCTTTACTCAGAGAAGGTGATCTCCCAGGGTGTTCACTCACACTGAATGAAACCAATGATGAAGATGCCTTTGTTCTCCACCTACTCTATTTACTACATGTTAGGATGTTGCCTGGTCATTCTCCCACCTAAGGAAATTCACTGCTAGTTCCATTCCCCACCAATGAGAATATATTTGTAATATTATATTGAAAAACAGTTACCAAAATGTCAAGAAAAATAAATTCATGGATTAAATATTAAGAACCTTTATTCTAGGTGATCTCTGCTTGTTCCCTTTTGGTACTTAACAAATGTGAGAATTTTTTTTAATAGAAGCCTTGTCTTATCCTATAATCCTGAGAATATGGATTTCATTGATTAGTCTTCGATTTTTAATTATATTTATTTATCTGTCTTGTTTCTCTTATTTGATATGTTTACATGTCAGATAGTCAACTCAACTCTGATTTCTTTTGGAGGCATAACCAAAATGTTTCCCTTTTGCTGACAGTGATTTTTTTGTCTCATTGATGCTCAGCTTGATAGGTTACATTATTTTGGAATACAGTCTAATCTTTGCTTTTGGAATATCACATTCCAATTTCTTCAATTCCTTTTCAGTAAGAAGTAGTCCTGGGTTATTGAAATTAATTTTCCTTGATAGCTAAAGGTCTTCTTTTTGACTCTCTCCAATATTGTCTGACATTTATGTCAAGAAGTTTAACTGTATTTTAATCACTATTCCTTCATGATTGAATCTTGAGGTTTCTCTCTGTTAGTAACTGTAAATACTATCAATTCATACTTTACTGTATATTTTCAATATTTATAAACAATTTGCTTGTGTTATTTATTGCAGTATATTTTTCAGATTGTTAAATTTGCGATGCTTTTCTGGGAGACCCAGGATCCTTAAATTATCTTTATGTAGCCTGTCCCCAAGGTTGATTACTTTGGATTATAGAGAAGTCATGTGTTCTTCCAATGATACTGTCCTTTGTTCTATCAAATTTTTCCCCACATCTATATTTTTTATTTTCTTTTTTCTTTCTTTTTCTTTTTCTTTTTCTTTCTTGGAGGCTGTACGGTTTTGGACAGATTCTCTAATATGGGTTCTAAATTGCCTTCTCTCTCCTTTGTCATATTATTTTCTTGAGAGCCAGATCTAATTTCTGCCTTGATTTTGATCCTGATTTCCATCCTGATTTCCTCTTTTAATTTTCTTATTTCTCTTTAGAACCATTCTGAATTTTCTGTCATTCCATTATTCCTAGTAGTCTTCTTGTTGCCTTTTTTTTCACTGGGGATTTCTACTTTTTCTCACTGCATATTTATGCATTGTTTTGCATACTTTTCTAGTTTTCATTTTGCTTTCTGTCTTTATGAGCCTCACCTCTTGTTTTGCAGTATGAGACAAGAGTTTGCCATAGCTTTTCTCTGTTGACTCGTGAATTGCCCTTTTCTTTGTGATCCTTAGCACCATGTTGGGCTTCAGCCCACTTTGTTCCCTTCCCCAGCTATTTCTGTAACTATTTTCTTCTGTCCAGACCACTATAGGGCATCTTCAAAACTTTCAAGATATTCAAAGCGTTGAAGGGTGGGAGGCACTGATGGGGTGGAGCCAGCTGATACTGATTCTTCCTGATTATTAAGTTTTCAGGGTATTTAAATACACCTCAGAAAAAAAAGCAAAACTACAAATCCAGGCTTGATTTATTGTTTTGATGGTCACCTAGAGTGAGAAAGTGTTACATATTAGCCTTTAAAATTAGCTGTCCTCTTTTTTTCCCCCTACAGAGTTAATTGTTTATCAGCACACCAAAGTGGCAGTGTATAACTGATTCCCTGTTTCATGAAAGTTCCTCTAGGAGATATTATTGCTGTTGTCCAGTCACTTTTTAAGTTGTGTCTTACTCTTTGTGAATACATTTGGGATTTTCTTGGCAAAGATACTGGAATGGTTTGGCCATTTCCTTCTCCAACTCATTTTACAGATGAGGAAACTGAGGCAAATATGATTAAGAGACTTTCTCAGGGTCACATAGCTAGCAAATGTCTGAAGCCAGTTTTGAACTCAGGAAAAGGAGTCTTCCTGACTTCAGACCTGGCACTGTACCCACTAAGCCATCTGGCTGCCTAGTGTACCATGTAGATGCCTGGGGAGATACCATAGCTGGGTCTATGTTCCTCCTTCCTTTAGCAGGAAAGACCAGCTTTACATTGCTGGGTCTCATTGTGTAGTGGACCAGTATTCATCTCCCCTCCCTTCCCCTTTCCTCACATGCATGCTACTTTTATGACCCTAGGCAAGTTATTAAACTCCATAGTTGGGAGTGGGGGAAGTGGCAGCACCAAGAGATTAGACTAGATGGCCTCTGATTTCTTTTTCAGCTCCAAGTCCTATAATCTTCTCTGTCACAGGGCTAGACAAATTCAGCGCTCTTCTCACACTGGAGCTAGCAAATGCCTCTAGGCCACCACCAAAGATCAAAATGGATGCCTGTCTGATAGGGCGGGCGAGAGGGATGATAAGGGCTTCCATCTTCATTCATTTCTCTTTTATTCCAGAAGACTTTACATCATGTAAGACTGTTTACTGTCTTCACTTCTTGTTGCCATTTTAGTTACTAATATCTGTGCATTTATTGTTGGTTTGAGTTATTAAGGTTTGGGAGATATATTGAGAGCCATTGACGTCACCATTCTATAATTCACATGTCCCTCTTCACCAGTAGCAGTATTGAGGCATAAGAAATTTAGAAAACTCTGACAACGTTTTTCCTGACAGTAGAGACTGGGAAGACCATTCACTGATATTATTTTGCATTTTTTAAAAAATCTGAATCTGTGATTTCATCAGCTTAGGAGCTTTAGAAGGAGGAATATCCCACTCCCACCCCCATGTATATTGACATCCAATTTGCACCATTGAGTTTGGGGGCCATTGGGAGGCAATACGATCTGCACAGGATTACAGAACTAGAATGTATTGGGGCAGAACTTGAACCCAGATCCTCGTGTCTTTGAGGCTAATTCACTACTACTCCCACACTGCCTCTCTTACTCCGCCATTGCTATTTAATTGTTAAATTCTTTTTTTTTAATGCTGATGTCTTTTTCTTAGCATTCTCTTCTCCCTTTTCACAGTCTGAATCTTTATCCAGTCATGACCTATTCATCTTTCTGTTACATGCTTGGTATGCGGGTACATGACCTCAGCTGGGACTTGTGCCGCCTGACCCCTTTCTGGAAGATGATTCCCACTGGCAGAGTAACAAAGCTAATAAGTGACATGATACAGTCAAGATATTTATTCAACCTCTGGCATTTGAGGTTGAAAAGGTCTGGGGCCAATTTTCCAGAAATAAAGCCCCAGACACCAATGTGTCAGCAGCTTGGGTCAGCCAAGTTCTATCCATCTGGGACATTTCCAGGTTCCTTCGGCCTCCTGGTGCATTGGGTGCCCAACAGCTGGTGTCTGGGAGCTGCTGTACTGATAGCAGTGATATTCATGTCTGGAGTCTCTAATCTCCATGTTGGGCAAAACTCTTCATCTGTAATGTAATCAATAATCTAGAAAAGTGTGGTTTTGGCTTCCTTTCATATTAATAATGATCACCTGTATACAGGGAGTCCTGAAATCTTAATGCATTTTTAAACTCTTAAAGCTTATAACTGCACTAAGCTTTTGGGACACCCTGTAACTTTAAAAACTTAAAACTGCACTGAGACTTTTGGGACACCCCATATAATGTTGAACACGCTATGTAAGCATTAATGCTATTAAAGCTTAAAAGTGCCCTCAGACTTTTGGGACACCCTGTATAGTGTCCCAAAGGTCCCTAGGGCTTGCAAAGGGCTTTCCTTACAACAACCATGTGAAGCAGATAGCTATCCACCTTATTGCTGTTAGTCCTTTTTGTGCCATATCTCTGGCTGAGTTGTTGCTCAGTATACATTTGTATCAGATCTTGGACCATGCCTAAAATGCACTCTCTCCTCATCACCACCTCTTGTTTTAAAGTGCCAGCTAAAATCCTACCTTCTAGTGCCTTCTCTGTTGATCCCCCATTTGTCCTGTAATATGGCTTTTTTTAACCAAGTATGATGCTTTATTTCAATGGGTTTTATTTGTTGCCAGGAGTCACAGAATCACAGAAACACAGAATTTTATTCTCCTTAAAAACCTCCACAGTAGAGAGGTGTTTCTCTTCTTTAACCCTTCTCTTCCAGGAGGGAGATCACTCAGCTATACTATAGCACAAATAAAAGCATCTCACACTGTGCAACTACTCCTCTCCATAATGGTTGAGATTTTTAGTCTTGGCTTTTAAAAAACAATTTGCTAGTATTTACACTTATTTCAACCTAATTAAATCTTTTATAGACTGTTGTTCCCTTAAATTTCTTTGTAATGGTACTCAGCTTCCTTTCCTTAGTCTCGACAACAGTTCCAGTCCCGTTTCTCGCCCCCCTCCCCCAGCCTTGTGTCAGCCTTCTGGTTCACTAATTCACCTCACTCAGGAGTCTTCTCTATCAATTAGTTTTTCCTTCTAATTCCTTCCCTTATCTTTTCTTACCTTGCCTTGTCTTACCAACTACCCTCTCCTTTTTCTTTAGTATACTTCTTCCAGATCTTCCCCCAGTCCTCCTTCATTTTTCTTAATCTTCCTTAAGCTTTTTCTGTCCTCCTTAGTCAGTTTTGATACTTCTCTTCCAGTCTCATAGAGGGCAAAAGCAAGGGGAGAGGAAAGTAGAGGATATAATGACATAGAAAGGAGTTATAGATTTTTTTTTCTCTTCTCCTCCATTAGATTGTGAACTCCTTGAGGACAGTAACTGTCTCATTCCTCTTGTTGTATCCTCAGCACTTAAGCACAGTGCCTGGCATACAGTGGGTGCTTAATAAGTGTTTGATGGTGATGATGATGATGATGATGATGATGATGATGATGATTTTTGGGGAAAATTAGATTAGACTCATTTGAAAGCCAAACTCACTGTGAAAATATACTCTCTAATCCACTATAGAAAAGTTCAGCAAACTATTCAGATTCTTTTGTGTGTTGGTCTTGTCAGTGGGTTGTTTTTTGTTTTGGTTTGGTTTTTTTCCCTCTCTGAGTATCTGGCATAAGAGATCCTTAAGGAATATTATAATAGAAGGCACAAAGACAAAATAGCTGTGTCTCTGCTTCTAGAAAGCAAAGCTATTATTAATTATTAATAGTCATTAACTATTGATGAGTGACATAAATTTCTTTCCTCTCTTTTACTATAACACTTAGTTTCTGCTGGTTCTACTGAGCTTATTTTCTCTGGTGGGTAGATGATCTTAAAACCTAATGTGATTATTGAGTTGCCCTGGGAGGGCTTTTCACCCTTTGATGCTGAGGACTCCTTCCTTTCTAGAATACCAATGACAAGTCAGGTTCTCACATGGTGCCTCTTTATTATAGTGTTCACATCCACTGATTCTTGCTGAGCAAAAGGAAGGCAGAGAGGTCATTTTCAATCCTATTTTCTTTGCTTGTTTGCTTTTTGGCTATAGATATAACAGCTCATAGGAAAGGTGTCTTGGCAAAGATTTCTGTCTTGTCTCTTTGCTTCAGTGTTCTTGTTTTGGCCCCTTTCAAGACAGCAAGTTTTCATTCATCCATATAGACATCAAGAATGACCCTTGTTACTGTCTTCTGAGAAACCTTTGTCTAAGAGATATTGGAAAACTGGGCACATTGATGGCTTTGTTTAGAGGCTTGAAAATAATTTTCAAGCCTCTTCATAGCACTGGATCGATTCTCTTTGCCTCACTGTTTTGCTTTTTTTTGTCCCCAACTTCCAAAATGTTACTTTCTACTTCAGTACTCTGACATGGCCTCTTTTCAAGAGGTTACATCAATAAGAAAGCGTCAGATGGGGGAGGGGAAGTCCTTTCCCTAAATAATTTCCTTGCTCTCCAACTATTCAGAAGTCTTTTTCCTCCCTGTTTCATTATGATAGAGCATCAGTTAATAGACAGACAAATCACACTTATTCATAGTCATAGGAGGAAAAGGTAGTTTAGATCATTGAAATTCACATAAAATCCCCAAGCCTCATTTTAGTGCATAGTGTCAACCTCCTCCCCCCAGCTAAATCTCTTGCCAGAGTGGCTGAGAAGTGGAAAAATTAATTGGTTTTAGTTTGAGCATTTTTTGTTTCCCATGCTCTTCTGATGGTAGCGTAAATATCGATGAAACGTCCAAAGGGCATGCAGCCAAAGGGAGCCGGCAAAGTAATGGGGCTGAATAAATGGCAATTTGGAGTGTTTTGGTTTTTTTTAGGAGACATAAGAAATTTCCATAGATCCATATGTGTTCTCCCACCAAGTATCTCTTATGGCTGAGTGCCCATGTTTGCCAGGCAGCTGACTGGAGTCAAGGACACAACTCGTGGGTTAGGAAACAGATGGAAGCCAACTGCCCCCAACACGGATGTAGCCCATGACCCCATTAGCACTGTATTCTGATAATTTGCCTATTTCTGTCAAGATTACTGTCCTCCTTCCAGTCACCCAGAGTCTCAGCCTCATTTTTATCCTTGTCTCTTTATTCTCCTTTGTCTCACATAGAGAATCAGTTGTCAAACTCTGTTGTTTCTATATTCATGGTATCTGTCTTCTTTTCTCTATTCATATGACCACCATCTTAGTTCAGGCAGGAATTACCTCTCATCTGGACTGTTGCAATGGCATTCTAATTGGTCTCCTTGCCTCAAATCTCTTCTCTACTTCAATTCATTTTCTACAAAATGTAGTGATTTTCCTACTAAAGTGATTTTTCCTAAATCAAAGTTCTGATCATGTCACCTCCCTACTCATCATTCTCCATCAGTTCCCTAATGACTTTCAAATCAAATATAAACTACTCTGGCTTTTAAAGACTTTCATAATATGGCTCCAACTTTTATTTCCAGTCTTTTTATATATTTTTATATAATATATTCTATTTTATAAATTATTTATATAAATATATGTATATATTTTGTTATGTATTTATATATAATACATTATACTATTTATATAAATATATTTATATATTGTAAATATATGTATATTTTATATATTTATGTCATATAAATATATATTTTTGTATATTATGGGACATATATGTATCCCACATGCTATAGTCTCACTATGCTGGCCTTGCTGCTCCTCACATATGACATTCCCTCTTCCTCTCCCATCTCCATGCCTTTTCTTTTTTTTTCTTTTGGAGGTAATCAGGGTTAAGTAACTTACTTAGCATCACACAGTTACTAAGTATCTGAGGCCGCATTTGAACTCAGGTCCTCCTGAGTACTCTATCCACCGTGCCATCTAGGTGCCTCCATGCCCTTTCAGTGACTCTCCTACGTTCCTAGAATGCAGTCTTTCCTTACTCCACCCCTTAGAGTCCCGGTTTCTTCCAAAGCAACTCAAATGCCATGTCTTAGGTGAAGAATTTACTCATCTTTCCGGCTTCTAGTACCTTCTGCCCTCCAAAAATTGTCATGCACTTATTTTGTAGGTGTTTATATTTGTGTGTATTATCTCTCCCATTGACCGTGAGCTTCTCAAGAGCCGAGACAATTTCATTTTGGGCTTCTGATCCCGAGTATCTAGTATACTACTAGCATAAATAATAAAAAATACTTTAACAAATACTTCTCAGTCAATTGATTCTAACCTCAGAGTTGGGATGAAAACTCAAATGTCAAAGGGTCATAAATTTAGAGCCAAAAGGAGGGCCTTGGAGGTCATCTACCCTCCCATTTTATAAATGAAGAAACTGAGGCCCAGAAAGGTTAAGTGACTTTCCCCAGGCAAATAGATGGCGTGTGACTGACTCCAAATCCAGCGTACTTCCCACCAGGGTGCTAAGATCTCCTGGAGGGTCTTTTCTGGAGGCCAGATTCCTCAGGCTCTTTGGTTCTGAGCCATAGGGCAACACTGCCCTGATTATGCCAAGAAATGAAAAATATTTCAATTGGAGATTAGGGCTGAAGGCTCAGTGATCAACTTAGTTTGAACCTTCTCTGTCTGTATTTTTAAATCGGATTCTTATTGCTGTCCTTTGCTGTTAAATCATCTTCCTCTGCAGTTATGTCCCTCCATTTACTAGTCAGTGAATCATCCTTTATAACAAAAATTAAGAAAGAAGTTTTTTTCTGTTCAGCAGAACCAATAACATCTCAATCAAATCTGACAGTATATGAATTATTCCACGTCTGTATTCCTCCACTCCTACAAAAGGGAATAGGGAGAAGTGTTGTCTCCACTCTTCTCTGGGACCAAGATTGGTCATCATAATTGATATGAATATTCTTAAAGTAACTATGCACAGGGCTTAGTATAATCTAGGTGAGTCATCTGAGCAGCTAAATAGCCAGTGGATAGAGTGCTGAGCCTGGAGTGAGGAAGACCTGAATTCAAATCCAGCCTCAGGTACTTACTAGCCATGTGACCCTGGGCAAGTCATTTAACCCTGTTTGCCTCAGTTTCATCATCTGTAAAATGAACTAGAGAAGGATATGGCAGACCACTGCAGTATCTTTGCCAAGAAAACCCCAACTGGAGTCACAGAGCCTTCAAACACGACTGAAACAACTATGCAACATCAACAACAACAAAGACGAGTCATCCCTCGATCAAGTGATATCTCTTAGGTAAAATTCATTTAATCTTCCTGAAAACCTTTGTAAATTCAAATTAGTCCTCTTTTGTTTAATACATACTTTATAAGACAAAATTAACTGAATTAAAAATCTGTGGATCCCAAAACAAGCAACAGCATTATTTTGGTGAAACATCCCAAACTTTTTAGTATTGCAAGGTTAGGCCAATTTAAACAGCCAACTCCAGGTGTACATTCTTTCAGGGCTAATAGACACACACTTCACTGTTTTGCAAGAAGATGCTTTGACAGTAACCAGTCTGTGCAGTAAACTTAGGTTTGGTCCAGATGACACAGCATTCGTGCCCTATACCCACTAAGAAAAATTAATTGGCAGAGCATTGACATGGAAGCTTCACCTCCTCCCCTCCCAAATGTTTCATAGCACCAAGAGTTAAAAGTGGGGCTGCAGACAATAGGAGTGGTCTACCAATGGCTCCCCTTTGTGCCTCTCCAGGCAAGAGGACAAATACAGCCAGCTCACTCTGCTGGGAAGTGTTACTCATTCCTCCCCTGGAATTGGGTGTTTGTACAGGAGAAGTCAGAGTCACCATGAATCTGGATTTTAACCTTTTATTGATCCAGGACGTCAAATAAACATGTATTTGACTCAACCTCCCCTCCTTTCCCCATGATGGAATCCTCAACCTTGGACCCATGATTTTGCCCTAGAGTGCAATGAGTTTATTTTTCTGTTGAAAATCAACTCTTCCATGCACATGACCAGAATCTGCAAAGACATGAGAACTAGTGAATTGGATACTGGCCACAAGTGAGCATTTTTTAGATAATCCTTCTGGAAAACATGGCTAGACAGCTTTATGTTCAGTAAACCTACAGTTGTTGCTGTTCAGTCATTTCAACTGTGTCCAACTCTTCATGACTCATTTGGGGTTTTGACAAAGATGCAGGAATGATTTCCCATTTCCTTCTCCAGTTCATGTTATAGATGAGGAAACTGAGGCAAACAGGGTTAAGTGACTTGCCCAGGGTCACACATCTAGTACTGTCTGAGGCCAGATTTTAATTCAGAAAATTGAGTCTTCCTGACTCTAAGTCGGTGCTCTATCCACTTTGCCACCTAGATCTACAAAAAATACACCACTGATAAAACTAATTATGCTAATTAGCACAACTGAGTTTCAGATAGTTGGTATTCATTCATGTAATAACTTCAGTCTTTTAAGTGCATATTTTTCATATATATGTATATATATATACATATATATTCATTTTATTATAATTTTATTTTTTATTTTGAGATTAGATACCCAAAAGAGCATTTCTCCATACATGGCAGAACACAAAGAGAGGATTGTTTATGAAATCCTGAATTGCTATATCATACCATTTCTTCAAAATATGTGTGTAGATAAGCTTAAATAAATACATACATATATAATAAATTCCACGTTATTTTCAAAACTGTCCTGCTTCTCTGTGCTTTCTTTCTGAACTCCCTTATGTTCTCTTTTATGTGTGGTTTTTTTTTTAAATTTTCAATGGTGCTCTTTTATGACATCACCATTGCTAAATCACCCCCACCATATTCTCCCAATTAAAAACATACAGAAAGAAAAAGAAATCTAGTAACAACTAAGACAAGTAAAATGAATCTACATGGTGGCTTTGTCCAAAAATGTATCTCTTTCTGTACTTGAGCCCATCATCTCTGTGCCAGCAGGTGAGTAACATACTCAGTCAGAAGTCTTCTGGAGACATGGTTGCATTGATCTTAGTTAACTCTTTTGTAGTTTTTTTTCCCCTTTACAATATTGTTGTCCTTACATAAATAATTATCCTAATTCTGTTAGCTTCATACTGCATCAGTTCATACTACCCAAGATTATCTGAACTCATCTTTTTTGTCACTTTATTATTATTATTATATTTTATCATACTATTATTCTATTTATTATATTCTATAATATATATTATTTGTCATATTCTCCATTACATTTGTATACTACAATTTGTTTAGCCATTCCTCAATTGTCTAAGAGGCCATCAAAAGGCACTCCCTTAGATCCTAGTTCTCTGGGGGGGGGGGTTCCCCTTTCTTTTACCCTAATTCAGGATCAAGAAGTTTGTTTTGCTTGTGACTATTCCCTTTCAGATATTATCCTTCCACTGAATATCATGTCCTCTCACTTCCACCTCCATTGGTTTCATTCTTGAGTTTGGTGTATTTCTACACCAGACTCTGTGTGTGTGTGTGTGTGTGTGTGTGTGTGTCTATTGAACCCTCTTTTGTTTGTTTCAGATAAGAGTGAAGCTCATCTGATATCCACTCCTCCTACTCCATGTATATTTTTCACTCACCCCAATTAAGAGAAATAACAAGTTCCACTTTCTTTTTCCCTCCTTTCTATTCTCCTTTTTTCATTTCTGTTCCTCCATTTGCCCTCCCTTCTCTTGACTCTTCTAAAACCATTGCAATAAAACCAACTTTCCCCTCCCCTCTGATCTTTTTCTTATTTAACTCCATCAGTACACTTGGGAGATATTATGGTTTTAAACAGACACTTGTTTCTTCTCCTGCATCAGGATATTAACACTACAACATCATATGGCCTCTTTCAATTGCTCAAATAAATTTACCTCCCTAAGTTTTTTCTTGGCTCTTGTTTTTGTGTTTTAATTCTGCTTGGTTTTTTTCCTCCATCTGGAATGCTTGAAAGTTCTCTATTAAAGATTCATCCCTCCTCGCATGCAATTATAACACCAACCCAGTGTTGCTGGGTAAGTTATTCTTGGTTTGTAAGCCTATCTCTTTGGACTTTTGGAATATTGTATTCCAAGATTTCCTCTCATTTGTGGTAGAAGCTGCCAGGTCTTCTGTGATCCTAACTATGGTTCCTTGGTACACAAATGGTTTCCATCGGGAAACTTAGTGTTTTTTTCTTTGGTGTGGAAGTTCTGGATTTTGGCCATGACATTGGTGGGATTTTTCCTTTAAGGATGTTATTAGTGGATCCTTTCTATCTTCACTTTGCCTTCTGGTTCTAATAGATCTTAATAGATAATGTTCATTTATAATTTTTTTGAATAAAATATTCAGGCTTTTAGGAAAAAAAGCACATAATTTATAGGGAGTTCAATGATTCCTGATTTATTTGACCTGTTTCCAGGTTTGTTGTGGATGTCAGATGTCTTACATTTTCATCTACTGTTTTTCAGTCTTTTGATTTTGTTCTAATATTTCTTGCTGTCTCATGGAGTCATTGATATGTTTATTCTTTTTAGGAAGTCTCTTAGTTAGATAAGGTTCACCACTTTCTCTTCTAATTATCCTTCCAATTTTTTCCTCCAGAGGTTATATGTCATGGGGGTGTTTTTGGTTGGTTTTTGTTTGTTTTACCTCTTGCTAAGTTCTTAGAGCTATTCATGTAATCCTTATGGAAAAATATTTTTTTCTTTTGAGTCTCTGCTTACAATTCTATAATAATTATTCTCTCCCTCTTGGGAGATCTGCAATAATTTTGTATACTAGCCAATGTTTTCTTTGGTTTAATAGTCCTCCAACTTTAGTTCCTAAACTGGGGCTTTTTTTCCAGGGCCAGGCTCTGGCACCTGCTACACTTTTGCAGTGATAGATCCTCTGGATCAGCGGGTTCTTGTTCTGACTTATACCTTTCAAAATGTAGGGCCCCCTGGATCTTTGAGATTCAGAGCACTGCATCTTCAGGGCCCTCTCCACTGTGTCAGAAAAGTGCTAGGGGCCTGCAGCGCCAGTGTAATATGTATAGCACCCACAATCATGATAAATACCATGACTATAAGTATCGCATGACATTTGATAGCAAAATATACCAAACTCTCCAGATAGAGGATGGAACTGAAGCATTTATTTAGACACCAGAAAATTGAATTTAGACACCAGTAAGCCGATTCCATCATAGTACCAGATATTCAGAAGCCATAATAACTCCCACAAACCAATACAAAATCAATATCTACTCACAAACCTCTCTTTCTCCTTGCCTGAGCACCTCTCTCTCCCACCATCTTGCTAGCTCAGACTACCAGCTTCCTGTGAGCTCTATTCCCTTCAGCAAACTCCTCCACCCACAGGCTCCATGTGACTACATTCAGGCTAATAGGGGGCAGAGTTTATCTTCACAGCAGGGAGGCTTCCTGTGGGCTCTGCTGCACTCTTCAGCAAATTCCATCATAGGGTCTGTGTGATTACATTCAACCTATTAGGGGGCAGAGTTTACTTTTAAAGCAGGGGAGGTCTTCAAACTCCCCCCTAGGTCTGTTAAGGGGCAGGGAAGATCTTCAAATTCCCATTCCCATTACAGGGCCCCAGAGACCGTGGACACCCAGAATCTCCAGGTCTCTGTGCTGCTGCACAGCACTGGTCATTACCCCTTCCTGGGATTTCCGAGGTCATCACCCTGGAACTTTCTCAGTGCCGTAGGGCTTTCAGAGCTCCCTGGGACTTTTGAGGGATTCAGGGCTCCTCCCTTCCTACTTCTGGACACAAAGCCTTTAAAGCTTACCTGTATCTATGTTTTGTCATGCTGGGAAGCTGTTGACTGGTTTGCCTGTATTGGTGCTGACAATCTCCTTTCCTATTGCCTGTTAAGTGGAAGAAGTCACTATAGTTTCTCATTGAATTTCTTGATCATTATTAAGGCTGGTATGAATTTCAGGTTATTCCTGGAGAAAAGATGTGGTAGCTAGCTACCTCCCTTCAGGTGTCTACCTTGGCCAGAAGTTGTGCATTTTAAAATTTTTGCATGTTTATTATTACAACTTTTTTCATCTAGGTCCTTTGAAAGGCAGAGAGGAAAGGAAGTCTTAATTACTTTACTGGTGGGAGAAAAAGAAGTAACGTGTGACTTTCTCCCTTGTTTCCATGACATGGGATTCTCAGAACCAAGGACTGTGTTTGCTCCCTTCAGTGTATCTTAGAATATGATTAGGCTTAGAAAGGGAAGAGTGATGCATTTCTATCTAGGCCATATGTTTTAGAAATAGTTCCAGCTATTCTGATCCCAAATTTATCCATACTTGTTATTTTTTTTCTTTTTTCATCAAAGTTTTTATTTGTTTGGGTACTTCTCCTTTCACCATCTTGATCTTGTTACTTTATGTTACAGATTTGAGATAAATATGTTTGCACTGGATGGTTTTTCTTACCTTTTAAACCATATGTTCAATATGTGCCTATTTTTTAAATAAATTAATTGCCAGAAGCAGATTTATGTAGTGGATGGTGTTGGGCTCAGAATTTAGCATTCACAGAAGCGGCCTCTGACTCTTACTAGCTGTATGACCTCAGACAAGACATGGAACCTATCCTGGCCCCAGACAACTCAGTAGGATTTATCTTAGTCAATGACTTGTTCCAAGATCTACTTTTGGTAGAGAGAATTTCAACACAGAAGAAAATACAAATCTTTCACATGGCATATTAAGAGTATTTATATAGTTGTAGGTAACATAGACATGACATTGTCTGAAAAGAACCCAGAGGAGGAAATTGGCTCTGCCCCTGATTCCTTATATGATTTAGCCCTATTTGCCTCAGTTTCCTCATCTGTAGAATGAGCTAGAGAAGAAAATGGCAAACCACTCCAGTATCTCTGCCAAGAAAACCCCAAATGGGGTCATGAGGGATCAGATGCAACTAAAAACAACTGAGCAACAATAGATACCTATTATTATTATTATAGCTTGAATCTGACAAATATTTCATTTCCAAATTTTTTTTGTCTTTGGCTCCTGCAATAAATCCCCATACTAGCCAGATGCTTCCTTTTCTGCTGCAACAGTTCGGTATTCTGAGACTTATCAGACACCATATGAGAGTCTTTCCCAAATGAATGTTTAGCTGCAGGGTTATTTTCCCCAGGGCAGTCTTAATTTAGTCACATCTCCCAATGATGCAGACACAATCACAGGCAGAACTCGTGGAGGGCAGCCTGACTGGTGTGTGTGCTCTTCCTTTTCCTGCCCAGCCTTTATAATAAAAGATTCCTGAGCACACAGGTGAGAAAAATTTTTCTCCGTTAACACTGTGTTTCTGTTGGTTCTCTCAGGTGAGCTTTCCGTGGAAGACACCCAGGATCCCTTCCTTGTCAGCGTTCATGTTATCACAGACCCAGGTGAATCGAAAGCCCTCCAGGAGGCCATAGACAAAGTTTTGGCTTGGGTCCACCCAGATCTACAGCTCTTCCGTGTGTCTGAAAGGAGAGTGGCTCGGAAACGGAAAAGACAGAACAAGGTTTCCCAGCCAGCCTTGGCTGTGGTTCTCTTCCTACAGGAGGAATATGGAGAAGAACAGATTTTGGAACTCCATGAAACTTTCCAGAGGCCACCATGGCACTATCACCACACAGAGCGAGTCCATGGCAGGTTCCTCCCATACCTACCCTGTAGTCAGGATTTCTTCACCCTAGCCCCAGGAACCCCACTCTGGGCCATTCGCCCAGTGCATTATGGGAAAGAGATTGTCCGGTTCACCATCTACTGCCGGCATGAGAACTTTGCTGACATCCTGAAGCTCTATGAATTGATCCTGAAAAGGAACCCAAGTCAGAGGAAGTCAGACTTCTGCATTTTCCCCATTTACTCAAATCTGGATGTGGACATTCAGTTCTCTCTGAAAAGACTCCCCAGTGGCCAAACACCAGTGCCCACAGACTCCTCTGTGCTAGAGTTCCGAGTGAAGGACATTGGGCAGCTTGTCCCTCTTTTGCCCAATCCCTGTAGCCCAATAAGTGAAGGAAGATGGCAGACAGAAGATCATGATGGGAACAAGATCCTTTTGCAGGTACCTGTGTTAGGTGTCTGTCTGTGGGTGAGGGGAAATTGAGTCAACTAGCTCATGCCACCATCTTTAGATCCTATAAGAAATAAGAAGAAAAAAATGAGCACTCATTCTTTATCCACCCACTTTTCTTTACTAGAAGTACAAGGCAGGTTGTTCCTACTCTATCTCAAAGGAAGTAAGAAGCCTGGAGAAATCTCTCCACTGGATCATTTCATTTTCCTGTTGTGCCTCAGCTTGGTGCAATCAGCTTTCTTGGAGTGACATTTCCTTTAATCACATGTTTCAGCTTCCACTACAGCACTTATAGAAAAGCAGTGGGTTTGACTTGCAGTGGCTGTCAAGTTCTGATAGAACAGATGCTGTATAGTTTGCACTGTGGCCAGTTTATGGTTTAAATATTCCTTGGAGCAACCTCTTGAATTCAGTGAGTTGTCAGAAATTTCCATTCTGGACTCCCAAGCAGAAACTACAGAAAGTGCCCACTTACTGCTTGTTGATTGCAAAATACATCATTTTCCATTAGAGAGATTTATTCATTGTCCCATGCCCTCTTGTCCCCAATTGTTCAGAAGGAGACACAGGTATTATTTGTGGTTGTTAGCTTGAGCAATACATTAGGGGGAAAAAAACCTTCTTTTATAAGCTTATTTAAAGAGTATATTATTTCTGAGAAGTTTATGGACCTGATTTCATTGGTTAACCTTGGAAAGAGGAGAGAAATGAAGTTTAATGAAATCTACTCAGTTGACTCTATGCCTCTCTATCGTAGCTAGGCTCACATACAATCCCAGAGTTCTTCTCCCCTGACCCTCATCCCACCAGTGTGTTTCTAAAATCCTTTTAGCCCTTTAGCAACAATTAATTGTGCTCCAGAATTCAAAATTCACAAACTAACCCCATCCCACATCTGTCTGGAATCTACTTGAATATGTGGACTTTCCAAATTCAAGACATTTTTTTGAACCAAAAGTGAATTAATTCCAAAAGTTAGGAATCTCCCTGGAAAACATCTTATAAGTCGTAGTATTAGAAGGGCATTTAAGAGTCAACTAGTATAATTCCTTTGTTGTATGGATAGGGAGACTGAGGCCCAAAGGGGTCAAAGTGACATGCTGAGCCTCTTGCCACCCTTCCATAGTTGTCTCTGTGGTCAGCTTTGGAGTTCCCACATGATAGCTATGGAGAAAGAGGAAACTCTTTGCAATTAGGAAAAATGCTATTAATCGATCTTATTGCTGAAGTCACAGAAGGTTGATATGACCCTATTTGGGTAAAACTATATAATTTCTGTTGCATTTGGCTGTAAACATGGACTATATTCCCACAGAATGAAAGGAAATTACAATTTGGCAGTGATGTGGTTAATTGCTTAGAACAGGCAGTCAGGCTACATAATTCAAGCCAAAAATAGGGCCACCTAGAGATAAGAATTATTCACCGTGGTTATCGATGCTGACTGAATAATGTTCAGGAGTTATGCTGAATTCATGGCACCATAGTAATATTACAGTCACGTATTTTTCCATTCAAGCATTTATTCCTTCATATTCAATCACAATAAAACTACAAATCTAATTTTTGATCTCTAATCATTTTTGAATAGAGATAGAGATTAGACCTGAGATTTCACTGGTATAATGAAATTGTAAATTAAGAATGTCCCTCTACCAATGCACCCACCCTGCAGTTTGTAATTTTAGAGCTTTGCCTGGGGCAGTGAGAAGATAAGTGACCTGCCCCAGAGTCATATAGACAGTATGTGTCATTGGCAGGACTTAAACCCAGATCTTCCTGATTTTGAGATCAGATCCCTATTAATTTTGCCATGCTGCCTCTATAATTGTTTTTATAATATGAATTAATTTTTCCTATGTTTTTGCAAATAATCCAGACTCCTCTTTACAAAATATAGTCTATGCCCATGGGATGTATGAGCTGACTATGTTAGCATACCTGGTCTCAGGCTGTCTGTGTTCTTTGTGTGCCTTTATCTGTACCATTTGGCATGACAGTGGCATTGAACCAAAACTCATGAATGCTAGCATTTTATAATGTTGAAAGACCAGAAAGAATCAAATGCTTGCTATAATGACTTTTGCAAATGAAACAATCCAGAAACTGAAAATCTTTTTTCCCCCCTCTTTGATTCTCACAATCACCAGTGAAGAGGCAGGGTATGGAACCTTGACCTGTGTTTGGTTCAGAATGACTTCTGAGAGATGTATTTCAAAAAGGAGTCACACACAAACCTCGTCCCTCAAATTTGTCCAAGTGGAGACTTTTGAGTCTTTGGCATCAAAGCATGAAGAACATGAGAGAAATGAAGCCGTCCTCTGGGCTCAGTAATCTGTGACATCAAAGGGAACTTTGCGTGGAGGAGAGAAAACCCATGTGGACAGATAGGAGTAACTGACCCTTTTAAAATAACCATGTAGGAATCATAACTTGTGTTTAATACTTAGTTTGACAGGGGAACATAGGCGGACGGTGGTAGAAAAGAATCCTTTGCTTTATCTCAGAATATAAGCCTTTGAGCTCTTTAAAGGAATCTTCAAAAATGGATAGCACATTTTATGGTTGACATTAAGGTATCTGGGGTAGGGATGAATGTAGTGAAAGGAGAATTTATTTATTCGTTTATTTATTCATCTTATTCTAATTTCTTTGTTTGTTTGCTTTTAAAGACTGTATGTCCCTACTCACCCACCCTGGAAATGCAAGGTACTCAGGGGCCAACCCCACTGCTGCTGGTCATGGAGGCCTGAACCAGCTCAAATTTTTAAACTAGGCCAGTTCACCCTCCTTAGGCCACCTGGTACCCCACTTGCCTTCCTGGGGGCTCACCGTACTCATAATAAACTTGGTGCATGCACCTTATCAGCTTGACCCTGAGATCCAGCCTTTTACCAGCCCAGCCTCCCTGGTGACAGGGATTACAGGCATGGGCCACAACATCTGGTGGGAGAACAGTCATAGAAAACCTGTTTTTATCCATATTTTCCAGAAGTTTACAACTAAAAATATTCCCTCTCCTAAGCTGCTTTTTCTACTAAAGTTTCTGCCAAAGTCTTTTGTTCTGTTTGTGGGAATTGAGTGTAGAAGACTGGCTCAACTGAATATCGTTTAATGGCTTACTTCAAATACAGATTGTATTTCATTCTCAGCCTAATCAGCTTGACTCTACTCCCCCTCTCCCATGTTTCAGGAAGACTGCTTCCCCTTAGGTAGATACGTGTATTTGAAGTAAGATTACATTTCCTCTTCAAAGGAAAGAAAAATTTGACCTTAAAATATGTTTATAAATTCTCTAAACTTCATGTGGCTTAGGACAGGATAGCCAAGATACTTTTGTTAGAACTATTCAGCACCAACCAAAAACTTAGATAGAAATAAGTTTGGGTTCTGATGAGCTGGCAGGCCTCCAGGTTCCAGTACTCTACCTCTTCTACTCCTTATATATGTCTTTGGTGATAGAGTAGAGTACTCTGCCTGGAGTCAGGGAGACCTGAGTTCAAATCCAGCTTCAGACACATACTAGCTGTATGACCCTGGGCAAGTCACTTAACCTTGGTCTGCCTCAGTTTCTTCATCCTTAAATTAAGGATGATGATAAAAGCCCCTACCTCTTTGAGTTGTTGTGAGGATCAGATGAGATATTTGTAAAGCATTTAGCCCAGAGCTTGCCCCGTAGTAGACACTCTAGAAATACTTATTCCTTTCTCCTTCCCTTTCTTCTTTATGGTATCCATGATGGAGGGATACAAAAGCTGTGGCAGCCACAGAAGCAGAGAAGTAGACATGAAGAAATGTACTAGATCCCATAGAAAAATGTCTTGGTCATTAGTTTAGAAGATTTTGTAGTTATTATTTAATAGCTACCTAGTAATTGTATAATGTTTTAAGATTCGCAGGGGTATAACATGTTGTCTCATATGTGCTCACAATAACCCTGGGGTTCGGTACTGTTATTACACACACCCTTTTTACAGTTTGGGAAACTGAGGCAGACAGAGATTAAGTGATTTTCCCAGGATCACATAGCTAGTAAATATCAGAAGTAGGATTTGAATTCAAGTCTCTTTGACTCCCAATTCCAACCCTATGCAATGTGCCTGCCTAACAAGCTCACACAGGGCAGGGACCATGCACATTTTTACTTTCTTCACAGCACCCAGCTCAGTGTCTTGCATGTAATAGGGATAGAAATTGGACCTGTGATTTCATGGCATGAGGAGCTTCCATTGAGGAAACTCCCTTTAACCAATACAGTTTGGCAATGTCTTTGCAATGTGGAGCTTGGGTGATTTCCCAAGGGTTACATAGCCAGTATTCATCTAAGGCAAGACTTGGGCTCATGTCTTCCTGGCTCTGGGGTCAGCGTTCTAACTACTGTGGTACACTGTCTCTTTTGCATGTATCAAGTGCTCAATAAATCTGTTGAATGAATGCATGGGATATGGAACAAAAGATAGTATGTGTCAGGGCAGGCAGAGGGAATTTGTAGCCATCTAAGAATTTACTATATGTCTTTGAATGTGGAAGAATGATTTAATAATGAGGGGTGTGTGTGTGTGTGTGTGTATGTAAGCGAATTTACTATATGTCTTTGAATGTGGAAGAATGATTTAATAATGAGGGGTGTGTGTGTGTGTGTGTGTGTGTGTGTGTGTGTGTGTGTATGTAAGCCCCTTTCACAGAAAATAGGGACCGGTTGTTTATCACCATCAAGGCTAGATGAAAGCATGGGCTTAAATTGATGCCATAGATTGAGGCTTAAATTGATGCCATTTCAAATAGAAAAAATTAACAGAAAATAAAGGTTCTAAATATTCTCAAAAAATACATAAAATTATCAGTAAGTAATTGAGACGAGTTCCTCCAGAGGGTTCTGAAATCTTCACTGAGAAGCTTTAAAACTGTCATTTCTGGTATGATTGAATTGTGGTTCAGACCTTACTATGGAGAACTGAATGAAATAGCTTCTTGTGAAACATTCTGACCTTGAAAAAGGATGAAAAGGAACACTAGTGTGAAAGTCATGTGTAATGGGCTAGCCTGGAAACGGGGTCATGTGGCTAGCACCCATTGGCACCTTTAACTCAGAACTATCAATGAAAGACAAAGCTTCCACTGCCCTTGCTGCATAAATTCATTGCTTAGCTATGGGCCCAGCAGCCCAGGTAGATCAACTAATGGCAATAGGGACTCAAAAGATTTCACTAGAGAAAATAGAAGGGGGGTAACTAGGTGGCACATAGAGCACCAGCCCTGGAGTCAGGAGGACCTGAGTTCAAATCTGGCCTCAGACACTTAACACTCACTAGCCGTGTGACCTTGGGCAAGTCACTTAACCCCAATTACCCAGCCTTCCCTCCTCCAAAAAGCAAAAAGAAAAAGAAAAAAAGAAAAGAAAAAAGTGGGTATGCAGTCATCCTCAAGGTTGAGGTGATAGGCTAGGGAATGAAGCAGGCAGCTAGATGAGATAGTGGAAATAATGCCGGACTTGGAATCAGGAAAACCTGAGTTCAGATCCAGCCTTAGACACTTACTAGCTATATGACCTTGGGCAAGTCACTTAACTTCTATTTGGCTCAATTTCCTCAACTGTAAAATGGGATAATAACAGCACTTGCATCCCAGGGTTGTTGTGAAGATCAAATGAGATAATATTTGTAAAGCACCGAGCACAGTGCCTGGCACATGGTGATGCCATGTAAATGCTAGCTGTCATTTTTAGTGTTCAGCAATGGTACAGAGGAGCAGCCGGGTGGTGCAGTGGGTAGAGTGTCAGGCCTGGAGTCAGGAAGACTCACCTTTGTGAGCTCAAATCTGGTCTCAGACACTTGTTAGTTGTGTGACCCTGGGCAAGTCACTTAACCCTGTTTGCCTCAGTTTCCTCATCTGTAAAATGAGCTGGAGAAAGAAATGGCAAACCCCTCCAGTATCTTCGCCTAGAAAACCTTAAATGGGGTCACAAAGATTTGGACACCACCCAAAATGACTGAACTGTGGAACAAAAGGAGAAACACACCCAAGAAATTCCAGATCCTGATGAGGGTCCCAGTTGTCTTTCTGCATCCGAGCACTGCCTAGGTCTTTGTCTGGATTCCTAGTAATCAGACAGGCAACAGTAGAATCTGGGGCTGAGACAGGCTAATAAGGAAGCCTCTCAATCAGAAAAGGACCACCAGCACTTGGAATTATCCTCCAAAGCTCAAATATATGCACAGGGGACAACAGCCTTTCACCACTTTTCTGAAGACCCCCTGAGACTTTGTCAGTATACTTTTTTCCCTGTTATTCCCACTGAGAGCATTTGGGTAAAAAGCACTAAGTTATCTTTAATTTAGGACTTTACAACAACAAAAACAACAACAACTTCATATTTACTAAGTCCACAATAGTTCTTTTTTTTTTTTGAGGGGGGAGGCAGGGCAGTTGGGGTTAAGTGATTTGTTCAAGGTCACACAGCTAGTAAGTGTCAAGTGTCTGAGGTCAGGTTTGAATTCAGGTCCTCGACTCCAGGGCCAGTGCTCTATTCACTGCCTGACCTAGTTGCCCCATTCCATGACAGTTCTTGAGCAGCAATATGGTGTATTAGGATACATTGCGATGTGGGTTCCACCCAGTCTAGGCTCCACCATTAGCTGGCAGTGTGACCTTGGGCAAGTCATTATCACTTCTCTCAGTCTTAATTTCTTCACCTGTAAATGAGGCATTTGAATTAGAGGATCTCTAAGCTCTATAAGCTCTGATGGCATATACATTGATTAATTCATGTAGAGTGTTTTGAGAAAATGTAGCATACCACATATATTATTAACTATTGTTAATTTTGCCCAACCTGAGTTTTATCTCTCCATGTGTGATGTCCAGAGTATTTGGAAAAGCAATCCCAGAAAAGACTTTCCCAGAGCTTGGCTTGATGCTTCAGTCAAAGAGTTGGTGACCTTGTAATTGTTTCAACCTGGGAAGGTAGAGTGATTCTCTTGAAAGATACAATGGACCCTGACTAATGGTTTTGGTCAAACTTTTAAGGCCATTCATAGTTTCATAGAGCTGGGAGGTACCTCAAAGGCTATCCAGTCAGCTTTTTCCTTTTACATATAAGGAAACTGAGGCCCAGAAAGCCAATTAGTTTATCAGGGTCACAAAGGTAATAAAAGTCAGAGGTGGCATTTGAACCCAGGTCCTCTGACTCTAAAGCCAGTAAGTGCCCTTTCCATTGTACTTGCTCCCTCCCAGAGGGAAGGAGGAAAACAAGAGAGTTTAAAATTTCTGCTTGAACTCCTTCAAAAGATATCTCGTTGTTTCACATGGGCCATTAAATTTGTTCTCTCCGGGGCTTCACTCTAAAAGGTATCACATTCTGCATGCTCCAAAGAAACAGCTGCTGTCAGTTGGGCGTGGGTGCTCTTAGAATAGCAGGTGATGCCTTGGCAGCCAGGCGTCCAAGGCCCCACCCAAGCATGGTGCCTCTGCCAGGGAGCACAATATTCCCTTGTCAGTGGGTTTCCAAGAGAGATTAGCATTCCCATCCTTTTAAGGGAGAGTTTTCAAATGGTTTTGTGTCTAAAGCTGTTCAGCAACACTTTGTTAATAGAGAGCAGATTCAGTAGCTCAATTCTTTTGAAAAAATAATTTCACTAAATATTTCCCAATTACATGTAAAAAAAATTTAACATTTATTTTTTAAAATTTTGAGTTCAAAATTCTCTTTCCTTCCTGCCCTTCCCCCACCCCCTTAAGAAGGCAGGCAATATTATAACGATCATATATGTGAAGTCACGCGAAACATAATTCCATATTAACTGTGCTGCAAAAGAAAACACACACAAAGGTATGCTTCAGTCTGTACTCAGAATTCATCAATTCTGTCTCTGGAAGTGAATAGCACTTTCATCCTGAGTCCTTTGGAATTGTCTCCAATCGTTTCCTTGATCAGAGTTTGCTCAAGCCTTTTAAAGATCTTTTTGTTTCTGAAAAATGTGTGTGTGTGTGTGTGTGCGCGCGCACATGTGTGTGTGTACGCGTTTAATGGTCTACTGACACATGATGTGGCCATGATGAAAGAGTCTAGATCATAGCAGACACCTGAAATAGTTTGGGTAAAATGTTTTAAATCCCTCTTAAAAACATTCATTTTTGAGCAAGTAATTTCCCTTTTAATAATGCATTTTTTTGTTCTTTCCTTTCCTTTTAACAAGAATATATTACTATAGCCATGAAAAATGTGTAGTTCCATCTTCTAAAAAACATATTTTTTGCTGTTATTTGATAACATGGTTCCATGAAAAAAGTACTGAATTTGAAGTCAGGGAGCCTCGGTTCAGTTCCCAGATTTCCAATTTATGGCCTCAGTGACCTTGAGCAAGTTAGTTAAATTCATTGGAACTCTGTTTCCTTATTTGAAAACATGAAAGAGTTGGACTTTGAAAGTCTCTGAGTTCCCTTCTGGCTCTACATCTTATGATTCTATAACACAGAAAATATGAAAATATTTTGAATAAAGCTAGAAGTTATAATATGTATTTTGACATTAAAGTATCAACCCAGTTTTGGTTGCCCATTGAGAAGGATAGTCATTAATCTCCAAATCTCTTCCAGAGATTTAAACAAATAGTAGAGAATATATCCTTCTCTGGGGTCTAGGATAGGATCACTTTTCAAGAGCGTTATATATAAAACCAAACTCTTCCCAAAGTTTAGGCTGTCATTTCACAGCCAGATATTTTCCAAATATGGTCACAGTGCAGTCTCAGAACTTAACAGGATTGAAGGTAACCTTTTGGAAGTGGAGTGCCCATTTTCAACTGTTGTTCTTTGGTTATGAAAAGATAAGGGTGGGGGTGGTCTGAAGTGCAGGTGAGGGGAGGGAGGGGGAGTGGTAACCAAAGAGGGGAGTGAATTGACTGGATCCTTTTGGACAGTTTTAGTTTTATATCACCTTAATTTCCAAATATATCTCTTCTTCCTCTCCCACCCAGAGAGTCATCATTTTTGACTAAGAAGAAAAAAAGAGAATAAAAATATTTTAGTAAAACTAATTTATACATTGTCTGAGTTGGACCATCCATGTAGTATTGCACTATAATCTGCCACGTTGGAACAGCTAGGTGACAAAGTGAATAGAGCACTGGCCCTGGAGTCAGGAGGACCTGAGTTCAAATGTGGCCTCAGACACTTGATGCTAGCTGTGTGACCTTAGGCAAGTCACTTAATCCCAATTGCCCTGCTTTCCCTCCTTCAAAAAGCATAACCTGCCACCTTTGCAAAGAAGAGAAGGAGTTGCATCATCTCATCTCCTCTTTGGAGACAAATTTGGTTCACTGCTTCTTTCCAATTTTCGATGTGCATGTCGTAAATTTCCATCCCCTAATCTAGGGAAATGATTCTCCCCTGGAAAAACGTTTCTGGATTCCTTCTTCAAGGAGAAGACTTTCTTACCTGTTTATGAGAAAGTAGTCGCCCTTTCTCTCTTGTGTATTTGAAGGTGACAGTTAGGATTGAGACTGTGTGTTAATGGCATATGATAAGCCCCCACCAATGCTCTGTTAACATGGGCCTCATTTCTCTGCCTTCTCTCTTCTGTGGTGTATTTTACTGAGTGTCTCAGAACTTCCTGCTCTTTACCATGCTTATTGTTCCTCAGCTAGGAGAGCACTGCATCTGTTCCACAGCTGACAAGTCCCAGATGAATTGCCAACAATGACGTCCCATCACTACATGAGTTACAGTGAGAATGTTAATCACACATATAAGCATGATACTAAATTGGTTCGGTGGATTTATGGGCAAGGGAACCAGGAGTGAAGAAATATGAATGGTTCCCTTTGGATGCAGAACTGTACATTGCCTGCATTGTTTAGGAAGAAAGTTAGAATACACTTCATGAATAGACTTTGGACACATTGGGTGGTTTTTGCTATGTGATAGCATGGGCCTGGGAGAGGAAGTGGAACATTCTTGTAGTCGGGAATACCTGGGTTCAAAGTTCCACCACTGACATGAACTGGGCCTCTCTGTGCCACCAGAAATTGCTCTAAGATGATAAATTGAAGAGTTTGGTGGAAGGAGTAACCTTACTGGAAGTCCCTTATACCAGTGATATCACAGGTCAGGGTTCTTCATTCGTATTTCAGTTTCTCTTTTTCTTTAAATAATGCACGTTAGTTACTGTAAATGCAGACATTCTGTAACAGTGAGTGGAGTACCCTGTAAATGTAAGCATCATTGTAACTTGTAATTGCTATTAAAAATTAGATAAACTCCTCTTGAAATTTTGGAGGATATGACATATCCATGAATGATATAAAGCAGGATCATAGAATCTTCCATTTAGAAACAGAAAGGGACCTTTAGAAGCCTTCTAGACAAAGCCCCTCATTTAGTAGATGAAGAAACTGAATTTCAGAGCCTTTAAGTGACTTAGCCAAGGTCATACAGATAATATCAGAGGCGGGATTCAAACCTAGGTCCTCTACCTCCAAAGTTAGTGCTCTACTGGGGAAAAAAAAAAAAAAAAGACCTGGATCTGGGATCAGGAAACACCTGGGTTCAAATTCTACCTCTTGACTCTTAGCATGTGACCATGAGTAAGTCATTTAACTTCTCTGGACTCAGTTTCCTCATCTGTAAAATGGGGAAAGTACAAACTCAGAGAGGGTGTTGGAAAGTCCAAATGAAATAGTATCTTTAAGGTGACTGAACTTTAGAGTGTTTTATAAATATTAGTTTTGAGTTGTTTCTTTTTTTTCAACAGTACACATGAATTGTTTTTGACAAGGGGTTGGGAAAGAGTGGGAAGAACAGTGAGATAGTACTGTTCTAGTAAAGAGAAAAACCCTCGGGCACCAGGGTAAGAATAATCCTTTTGGCCATCTGTGCCAACCCAACCTTGACAGCTGTCAGCACCCCTATAGTGGTTACATCCACAAACCTTGACTTTCCATCCAGAGTGCCTCATTAGGGCTGTAGTGTTCCTGGGTAGCAACTCTGCATTTGACCGTGAAAAAGGATCCTTCTCCCTTTGTATGAATCTCCACAGGAGGTCCCTGGGCAGGTCTCTGATCATCTTCCCTCCCTACTGCGGGGACTGACTCTGTAGTCAAAGAATCTATTTCAACTTCTGGCTTCTAAGAAAAATATTCTGAGATTGTCTGTGTCAATTGCAGAAAAGTGAAATGATAATTTTTAGAAGATGTGAAACATTCTTTCAAACTGGAAACACCTTTAAAACTATAATTGCTTTTAAAATATTTACATGTAACCTTAGGCTGGAAAAGTCCTTTGACAGAATCTTTTGAGGTGATTAATCTTTAGAGTAGTCATTGAAATCAGCACAGGACCATACCTGCTTGCACCTTAAATTTATCTCAAAAAATTGTTCATGCCTAAAATAAATCACAGGATCCCAATATTAGAAGGAACCCCAAAAGTCATTTAAGCCAACCCATACTTAAATAAAAGTCTCCCCTACAGTACCTTAATATCCTATTAAGTTCCTTGAGGACAGGGACTGTTTTACTTTTGTATTTTTATTCCTAGTTCCAGGAACCTAGTAGGTGTTTAATAAATGCTTATCACTTGATTGATATCCACCAGCTCTATTGGAGAGAGTATTCACTTGAATACTCCCAGTGATAGGGAACTCAGTATTTCATGAGACAACTCTATTTTTTCATTTTTGTAGTCATTAGGAAGCTCTTTCTTTATAGTAAACTCAAGCCCTAATTTGCCTCTCTGAAACTTTCACCCATTTCTCTTAGTTCTTTACTCTGGGGCCAAAAAGAACAAGTCTAATCTCTCTGCCACGTGGCATTGCTTGGAATACTTAAAGATAGCTACTGCCTCTCAAATCCCCCCTATCATCCAAGGAATTATTTTTTTCCATGGTATAGTGAACAGAACTTTGGCCCTGGAGTCACAAACCCCTAGTTCATACTTCCCTGTGTGACCCTGAACCAGCAAGCCACTTAACTTCTCTGGCTTAGGATCCTCAGGTATAAAATCAGAAAACTCGATTTAATGATGCCAGATGTCTCTTCTAGGGTTGGATCTGTGACCCTCTAAGAAGAAATTTAACCCAAATGTATTTTACCTGCTTTATTAAACTTTGTTCTTGAGCTAATTCAGTTCTTCTGGAAAACCTTTATTTCATCTTTTTACTTTGAAATATATTACTTCATGATCAGTTTAAACATTTTCAGCTACTCTGAAATTCTTGGAAAATAGAAGCCTGAAGACTTCCAGAGAAATAAAATACGATGTTCTTGAAAAGGGAGAGAAACCTTTTGCTGAAATAGAAGAGGAAATAAAATACCTTAGGTTACTGGGCTGAAGTCACACCTGAATCATCCCAAACAACTGGCTGTTTTTTCTCTTTCCAAACATTTCCAGGAAGGAAGTTTTCACAATCTTCCTTAGTCCCATAATTTTTTTCCATTTCATTTATATGAGATTTGGGCAAAATCATCTCCTTTCCAAATTTGAAATTACGTTGAAGCAAGTTGTTTATGAGTGGGCAGCTATTGTGGATAGCTAGGTGCTGTAATAGACAGAGTGCCAACCCTGGAGTCAGAAAGACCTGAGTTCAAATCCAGTTTGAGACACTTCCTAGCTATGTGACCCTGGGCAAGTCACTTCACCCTGTTTGCCTCCCTTTTCTCATCTGGAAAATGAGCTCGAGAAGGAAATAGCAAACTATTCCAGTGTCTTTGCCAAGAAAACCCCAAATGGGATCACAAAGAATTAGACACAACTGAAACAACTCAACAACAACTTGTGAGTGGGCAATTCCGTGCTTCTGTTCAAAAAGCTGACCTAATTTTGATCCCCTGAACCATGTTGAGATAGGTAAGATTTAGAAGTGGACTCTGCCTGTTTGATATTGGTCCATTCTGTCTTAGGAGGACTGGGTCCAGTTTTGTCTGTTACATTATAAAATCAGTATGGAAATCAATCAAGCAGCAGACCTGCTATGGGTCATTCACCGTACTTGGTGTGGGGATTAGCGACATAAGAAGGAATCAGTGCCTGCTTTCAAGAAGCTTACATTCTATTGGGGTAACATGTATGCATATATGAAGCATATGTAAAAGTACAAAGTAATTTCAGGGGACGAATGTTGTTGTTCAGTCATGTCTGACTCTTTGTGACCCCATTAGGATTTTCTTTTTTTATTTATTGTTTTGCTTTTTGGAGGGGGGAAGGCAGGGCAATTGGGATTAAGTGACTTGCCCAAGGTCACACAGCTAGTAAGTGTTAGTTGTTAAGTGTCTGAAGTCAGATTTGAAGTCAGGTCCTCTTGACTGCAGGGTCGGTGCTCTATTCACTGTGCTACCTGGGCATCCGCATTGGGGTTTTCTTGATAAAGATACTGGAATGGTTTGCCATTTCCTTCTCCAGCTAATTTTACAGATGAGGAAACTGAGGCAAACAGGGTTAAGTGACTTGCCGAGGTTCACACAGCTCATAAGTGTCTGAGGCCAGATCTGAACTCATGAAGATGAGTCTGCAGGTCTAAGCATTCTATCCACTATGGCACCACCTAACTGCCACTAACTTCGGGGGGTGGGGTCTAGCAACTTGGGATGATGAGTAATGCCCTCATGTGGAAGGTGAGGCAAACATATATAAACATATATGTGTGTATATACATAAATACAAATATAAACATACATTTTTAAAAGGCAGGAAAATGAGAGCAAGGGGGAAAGTATGAAGGAGCTGCTGGTGGTGACTGAAGAATTAAAAGGGAAAGAATAGCTGGTGAGAGAGTAGGACCTGCTAGGAATTGTATTTATAGAGGACTTTAAGGTTTGCAAAGCACTTTACAAATATTACCTCACGAGCCTGGGAGGTACATGTTCTTATAACCTCCATTTTACAGTTGAGGCAACCGAGGCAGAGAGGTCAAGTGACTTCCTCAGGGTCACATAGCTAATAAATGTCTAAGGCAAGATTGGAACTCAGGTCTTCCTAACTCCAAGGCCAGCCCTCTATCTGGTGTACCACTAAGCTGCCTGTTCTTACCATAGGCTTAAAGTATTTCCTCTGTAAATTTTTATTGATGGAAGTCTAGGGGGGGGAAATTCCTTAGCAGTTTCTTGAGAAATGAGTCATCAGAGTAAATCTGGGAAGGTTGTTAAGTCTGTATAACTGAAGTCCAGATCGATGTTCTGAGACTCAGGAATGGTGCTCAGGTGGTCAGCAAGTTCTCAAAGGGGGACGAACCCTGTGAAAGTCAGAAGCCTTCTAACTCAGGGATCCTAAAAAGTTGCATTATTTGCTTTCAAGAAATCAAAAAAAAAAAAAAAGAAGAAAGCTACTCAGGTGGCTGGGAATAAGAGGGACTAAGGTCCAGGGCTCTGGAGAAAAGTAAGCTATGGGCAGCTGGCTTGGCACTGAGAAACATCTCCCAAGGGTTCCACATCCTCATGGCACCCTGGATGTCCACATACAACTCAATACATTGTTTTCTTCACGTTATAAGGAAGTCTTTGGATTGGGTTGTTGGTTTCTTTAATTTTTTCCCCCTCCATAATTAGGAAATACAAGTTTAAATTGGAGCTTAAAGACGCTCATGTTAGCCATGAAGAAGAGCTTCCTGTTTCCAGATCAGTCAACTAATAATTGACCATTTACTATGGGAAAACACAGTGCTAGGCATTGTGAAGGATTGGAAGAAACTTCAAATGGGGGTACTGCCTGAAAAGAACTTTTACTCTAAAGTGGTCCTGAGATTTAACTATGGCTTTTAATTATTCCAGAAAGAACTGGTACAATCTTTAGAGGGCACTATCTGAAATGAACTTAGTACCCCAAAGTAGTCCTGAGATTCAACAATAGCTTTCTTCAGAAAGAACTGGTACACGCTGTAGAATTTTAGGAGCATAGGAAATATAGACACATAAAAAGTTAATGACAGAAGATGATATATAATAGGTGCCTGATGATTGATGTGGACAAGTCAGGAGGAGGAGAGATCATTGTGATCTGGAGAGGACAGCAAAACTTGCATGGAGAGGCTGGGGCATTAGCTGGATGCTAGAGAACTGGTCAGATCAAATGAAGATACAAAACTCATTCCAGGCAAAATTAACAGTGTGAGAAAAGGCAGGAAAGTTATTGGGCATAGTCAAAGGCAGTGAGCTTACTGCTGAGGATGCCACTGGGGAGTATTAGATGTGTTTGGAAAAGAAAGTTTGGGGCTGCATTGTGGAGAGATTTGGATCCTAGGGTAAAAAGTACATTTAACAGTGAAATTCACGTGTATAATTCCCATCCCTAGGGATGTTTAATTATAGACAGTCATTTGTCTCAGTTTAGTTGGAGTTGAGATGGGTAGTGAGACTAGCTGTGTTTCTCTAGAACTGGGTTTCGGATCTGTGGTTTTGAAGGTCTATGACAATAATGGTAATGTACATTGATTACAGCACTCTTCTTAACAATCTTGTGAGGTAGGTAATATAAGTATTATTTATCCCCATTTTACAGATTGAGAAAATTGAGGCTTATGGAGGTTAAATGACTTACTCAGGGTCAGAGCAAGTGTCAGAACCAAGATTCAAAACCAGACCTCTCAACTCTAAATACAGTGTTCTTTTCACTATACCATGTAACAATCAAATTGTACGTTTAAAAAAATAGTGCTATATAAGGGACTTAAAAAAGAAAATCAGCACAAATCTATACTGTTATAATGTATAATTCAAGGAAAGGTGCATTGAATTCAAGAATTTTGCTATTCATTTGCGATGATTCAAATACAATGGGAAAATAAACTTAGATAAGATACTGAATGTTCACATTATACAGACGTGAAGAAATTCCAACAGTTGCAGCCCTGAGAAAGACAATAGATTTAGAGCAAAAAGAAAAAAAAAAGACTCAATTTTAAGTTTAACTGCATTATTAACATTTTCTCTATCACTGTCTTTAGACAGTCAACAGAATGATATATCAAGCCCTGATTGGTAGTGTTTTCTGATTTCCAAGCTATAGATGCTCACACTAAAAAGTTAACAATTGGCCCTTGCAAGCTGGGTCAAGCTGGCTCCAGTACACTCACCCTTGGAACATACAAGGGAATTTGAACTGAGATTATCTAGTCCAACCAGGTCATTTTATAGATAGGAAACTGAGTCCCAGAGTGACTCAGTGATTTGCCTTGGGGTTCACAGGCAGCAAGTGGAAGAATTGGGATTTGAAACAGTCTCCAATTTGAAATCAATTATGTTTTCTACTGTTTCTCACTAGAGTTACAATTTAATAAACAGAACCCAAATACATGCAGGCCTGACATATGGGAATTAACAGAACTACAATTGTAGAGATTTATTGTAAAGGCTAAATTATCATAAATTATAAATTGTGTATTAGGTTGCCTAGATCGAACTCCTCTGTTTATTGATTCACAGGAGAATCTTAAAGGAAAGCAGTGACCTAGGTTTTGAAGAAATTCACAGAGAAGATACCGTAAGATGAAGGGGCAGCCAAGTGACTCCACGGCTAAAAAAGCCAGGCCTGGAATTAGGAAGACTCATCTTCCTGAGTTCAAGTCTGACCTAAGACACTTACTAGCTGTGTGACCCTGGACAAGTCACTTAACCCTGTTTGCCATAGTTCCTAAAATCACCTGAAGAAAGAAATGGCAAATCATTCTAGTATCTTTGCCTAGAAAACCCCAAATGGGGTCACAGAGTCAGACGTGATTGAAATTACTGAATAACAAAAACCGTGAGATGGTAAGAGGAAGACAGAAAAGCATACATGATATTATTGATAGCAATTTACTTTGTTTGTGCCAAGAACATAGAGTTGAAAAGAAATAAATGGAAGTGCCCAGCTCCATTGGTGTCAGGCCTTAAAGATTTGATTAGGAGGCATAGAACACTGAAGAGGCTTATCCCAGAAATTTAAGGAAGATGGATTTTTGTTGACTTTTTATATAAGTTAGAAAGGGGTAGCTGGTCAGTGGAAGGCTATTGGTGTTAGATGTCCAGAACTTTAGCTATTAAGGCCTAAGTGAAGGTTGCAGAAAAAAGTTATTGATGGATTTCATTGCCTGGATTTGGAGAGGAAAGGAGAATGAAAGAGAAATCCAAACTGTAGGAGCCTGAGAAATACAAGATATAAGTTTATACAGACAGCTCAGTGGCATAGAGAGTGAAAAGTGCTGAACTTGGAGTCAGGGAGACCTGAGTTCAAATCTGGTCTCAGACACTTATCAGCTGTGATCCTGGGCAAGTCACTTAAATTCTTTTTTTTTTTGCTTTTTTTTTGGAGGGCAATTGGGGTTAAGTGACTTGCCCAAGGTCACACAGTTAGTGTGTGTGTGTGTGTGTGTGTGTGTGTGTGTGTGAAGTGTCTGAGGCCGGATTTGAACTCAGGTCCTCCTGACTCCAGGGCTGGTGCTCTATTCACTGTGCCACCTAGCCACCCCTCATTGTACCACCTAGCAGCCCCAAGTCACTTAATTTCTGTTTGCCTCAATTTCCTTATCTGTAAAATGGGGAGAATAATAGTATCTCCCTCCCAGTGTTTTTGTGGGGATCAAATGAAATAATAATTATAAAGTGCTTAGCAACAGTACCTGGCACATAGGAAACTCTATATAAATGTGAGCTCTTTTTTTTTGTTTAGAATCCCCAATTACATTCTCATCATCTGACCCTTATCTACTTCCAAGCCCTCTATTTCCATCACTCCCAAAACTCGTTAAATTTTTCTGATTATATCGGTCCTTATCTGAGTAAGTAAAATTTTACTTAATCCCAAAAGTACTTAAGTTGACAGAGTGATGGTCCTGGAACAGGGGGCGGGGAGGCACCAAGCCTTCAGTGTTGGAGGGTGTTGATTGTTAAATTTTTGGTGTGAGTATTTATACCTTGCAAACCATCAAACCAATCAAGGCTTGATTTATTGTTTTGTTGATTTTCCGGACTTAAGAAAATGATGGGAAAATGTTACTAATGCAGATCAAACTTAAAAGTTTATCCACACCATGCACACGTTTTCCCTTTGAGCTGGTTGTTGAACATTTTCTGGAACATTCAGTGTTTGGGGTTTCCCCCCCATCTTCCAGAACCCTGGGGCCAGGAATCAATTTGATTTCTTCTTTCTCACTCTCCACTTCACCCCACCTTTCCTTTCAGCCATGCCCCAGGTATGTTGGTGGTATAGAGTCCTTTTCCATCTGAGATTTCCCAAAGAAACCCCAGATCTGACCCTAGTCTCTAAATCTTCTCCTTACAAATCTTGTCTAGTCCTCGATGCTATCATATTGGGCCAAAGTCAGTTAAAGACCAAGACATGACTGGGAACTGGAAGAATAGAGCCACCTTTGAAAATGTAAACACTAACAAGCTCACTTCTTACATATAACTGTAAAGATTCTTTAGGTGGTTCAGTCGATAGAGCACCAGCTCTGGAGTCAGGAGGAACTGAGTTCAGATCCATCCTGAGATACTTCCTACCTGTGTGACCCTGGACAAGTCACTTAAACCTGTTTGCCTCAGTTTCCTCAACTATAATATGAGCTGGAGAAGGAAATGGCAAACCACTGTAGTATCTTTGTGAAGAAAACTCCAAATGGGGGTCACAGAGAGTTGGACATGACTGAAACAACCCAGCAATAAATTTGTTGACTCTCTGTTTAAATGTTGTCTTTAGGTGCTTATGTTTACAGAGTAGCTTAACTTACTGTCTCCTGAAGTGCAAAGTTCTTTCCTTAACTTGCTGTGCAGAGCCCCAAACAGCGTCATCTCCTGTGTGCTAAGAATTGTTGTTACTGTTGATCAGCTGATCCTTCACACATTTCTGGCAAGGATCATGCCCTTTTCCACCATGTAGAATTTGGGAAGAATAAGGGAGATAAGTCCCTGTCCACAGTTGAGCAGATCTGGGATATCTGGATTCCCAGAATCCACAAGTGTGAGTGTTACTCAAGTATTCCATGCCTTGTGGGAAAGGTGAAGGGTGCAAAGGGAAGGTCCCCTTCTGCACTGCAGAGCTGCTCACTTTGCATTTAACAAAGGGCAAAAGATCTTTTATGAAATATTTGTCTGAATCCCAGAATTTAAATATGCCACCAATTGGACCCAAGCTAATCAGCAACCCATTCCTGCCTTCCTTACCTTGTAAAGGAAGAAGGACAAGAATTATTATCCCCATTTTATAGATAAACAAACTAAGGCCCAGGTAGGGGATTCCCAAAGATCACCCAGCTAGTAAGTGTCAGAATTCAAACCCAAAATTTCTGACTCTAGGTACAGTGCTTTTTTACAATATGGAATGCTTTTCCCCGTCTTCGTTGGTATGTTCCTCTTAGAAATACTCATTCTTAGGCTTGGAGAATCAAGTAAATGGAGTAAGCTCTACTTGCACCATTTTGCTGAAGAAAATTATTTCTAACAGCTTAAGAGATTTCTTTTCATATACACATATGGCAGAAATGGAATAAACCGTGGGATAACAAACAAAAAGTCCTTCTAGGATACTTCCAATTGCAATCAGGAAAACACAAAACTCCAGAGAAAGTATCAGTCAACTAGTATTGATTAAGAGCCTACTATCTACATGCCAAGCATTGTGCAAAGCTCTGAGAATACAAAGGCAAAAACCATCCCCTGCCCTCAAGGAGTTCATATGACACAACATGCAGACGATTACTATGAATAAGACATATACTGGATAAACTGGAAGCAGCTTTAGGGGAAAGGCAGTAAGATTAAGGAGGACTTGGAAAAGTTTCTTGCAGAATGTAGCATTTCAGCTATGATTTCCTTGAGAAAGTCAGGGAAGCCAGGAGGCAGGAGTAAGAAGGGAGAGCATTCCTGGAAAGGGAGACAGCAGTGAAAACTCCTGGAATCAGGAGATAGAGTATGTTGAGAAGAGTTTCCTCATTTACAAATAAAGTGGGCCTGATATCTTTGGAAAACATAACTAATTCGACTGTACAAACATCTTTTTGACCTTGAGATCACAGATTTGAAACTGGGACTGTGGAGTTCATCCAAACCAACCCTCTAATTTTACAGACGATGAAACTAAGGCAAGTGATTTGTCAAAGTTCCCCAGGTGGTACATACCCTATGCCATCTTCCCTAAACCAGATTATCTTCCTTTGTGTTGGCCCCCTTCATGCACTTTTGACTTGTAGTCAAACTGACCTAATTTCTGTTCCCTGCACACATCATTCTAGACTGTTCTTTATGCCTAGAACGTTCTCCCTCTTGTCTTCCACCTCTTGGAACCCTTCAGGGCTGAGTTACAAAATGCCTTTAGATGCCTTTCCTGATCCCACAACCTGCCAAGTTGTTAATGCCCCCCTCCACCAAATTACTTCATATTTATCTTGTTTACATGTTGTCTTTTCTTGCAAGTATAGAAAGTAAGCTCCTTAGAGCATTTGAATTCAGGGACTATTTCATTTTCATCTGTGTAGTTAATTATTTATTATTATTTAGCCAATCAGTATTTATTAGTGCCTATTATGTGCTAGACACTGTGCTAAACTCTGGAGATACAAAGAAGAGGGAAAAATTCTCTTCTCTCAAGGAGCTCACAGTTTGAACAAATGCCTACTTGTATCCCAAGAGCTTAGCACAGTGCCTTGTAAATAGCCTGAACTTATTAAGTGCTTGGTGAATTGGATGGGATGGAATAGAATTCCCCCATCTGTTTAGGTAATAGTTTCAATTTAGTAAGAAATCTAGCATCATATTTCTAAAGTGCATTTGCTAGGGAAGGGAATTATTATAAACCTAATCTATCTAATCAAGATTTTTTTGTTTTCCAGTCAAGCAAATTGAATGAAAGAATTAACTCTGCCTTTGCTATGAAAAGTTTAAACTGAAGTCTAACGTTTATATGTTTTCTGTGATAGACCTTTGTTCTCTTGAAGAACTAAGCATCTTCTGATCTTGGTGGCGTTTTATTTCTGGCACAGACATTACAAGTGTATTAGACAGCTCTGGGTCAGGCTCAAGGGAGGTAATAGATACTGCTGAAAACATCCAAGCAGTGAAAGAAGACGGGGATCCTTTTGGGTTTTGTTACTAAAATGTAAATTTGCAAAGCAGCTACACCAGACATGGCTTGGAGGGGATGGGGGGTTAGGAAAGCATCCACAGGAACGGACCTTCTCTCTGATTTTCAAGTTGCATTTTCCCTTTCCAGTTGTAATGGAACCATGTAGTGTAGGAATCTCAAACACTCAGGAGTCATACTATTTTAGAGGAAATAGCAGAAGTGGGTGCCCATCAATTGTAAAGATTAATGAAAAAACACATATACACAGATAGGGATTCATCCTGGTTTGCCACTAAGTCTCCCACTTATTTTTTGTTGGTTATTATATTGGGGGGAGCAAATTTTGTAAATGTAGAAAGGACAAGTGGTCATTGAAGTAAGTGTATGCCCTAGCCATGTGGGAAATAGGTCTAACGGGTGTGGGGAACCTGCAACCTTAAGGACACATGTGGCCTGAGCCTTTGTCTTATTTCCATGTGAATCTGTTTCTGAGGGAGCCAACCTTGAGGATCATTTTCTGTCAGCTTAATGATAGGTGTCATAGGAGAAGTTAGTACTGGCTGAGAGGGAAAGAGGAAAGCATGGGTCAGTGCGACTGGAGCTAGAGCCAGCTTTGCAAGCCAAGTGGCTGTTTTGTTCAATATATTTGCAAAACCGACTTACTGGAACTGGGAGAGATACAATGATAAGGGCATGGCTCCTGCATAGAGTCTTGTGATAATAGCTTCCATTACCATGGTGCTTCATGCTCTACAGACCTCTTTTCTCTTCACAATCCTGTGAATGGGGTAGAGCAAAGTTTACACTCTCCATTTCAGAGAGGAGAAAATGAGAGAGGTTAAAAGAACCTAAATCAGTAGTAACTGGAGGGAAAGAAGGCATCTACTCAAATAGGTATGATACAAATTAGAATGTGGTAAATGTATTAGGAAAGTATAAAACATCTGCCATGAGGGGAGAGACTGCTACATGCTGGGAAGTATCAAGGAAAATTTCATGGAGTCGATGACATTTCATCCAGACTCTAAAGGTTGAGTAGAAGGGCAACAGGTGGATATTTCAAGCATGGGCAATGACACAGAATATGTCTGGCCACAGTGAGGATTCCTATTTAACTGGAAGGTAGGGGATATGAGGGAGACTATGAACATATGAGTGATAGATAAAGGCAAAAGGTAGGTCAGAGCAAGATTAGAGAGGGCATTAATGCCAAGCTAAGGTATCTGGTACTTATGAAGTAGGCAACTGGGAGTCATTGAATTCTATAGAGCAATAGAACGATGACCAAACTGTCATGATGCAATGTGGCAACTAAGCCAGGTGTTTTTATCATAGAGAAAACCTATACATGAACATTCAAAGATTTCTGAGCTACTAGACCATGTCAGGCATTGTTCTTTCAAACTCCTAGTGGGATCATAGAATTTTCGAGATAAAAAGAATGTTAGAGATGAACTCACTTGATAGCTGACGCCCTGGAAGGTTAACATTCAGTTCAATTAGCCAAGTATTCATTTAGCATTTGCTATGTGCCTAGCACTGGGCTGACTGATTCAGAGTGGGAGGGAAGGAACAAAGCAGCCTGGGTGTGATGAGAGGAGGGAAGGCAGGGCTCTCCCCAATTTCCGTCAACCACCTTTCAATTCTAGTTATTTATTCTGTGGCTGATATGTGCCAGGCTATGCTAGACACTGTGTAAATATCTCATTTAACAACAGCAACAGCAACAATCCCCCAAGCTAACATGTATATAGTGCTTACTGCGTGCCAAGCAGTGTGCTAAGTGCTGTCCAATTACTGTCTCGTTTGATCCTCACAACAATCCCGTGAGGTAGGTGCTGTTATCACCTCCATTCGACAGTTGAGGAAATGGGGACAGATAGATATTCAGTGACTTCCTCAGGGTCATGTAATTGCTAAGTGTCTGAAGCTGGATTTGAACTCGGGTCTTCCTGACTCTAGACTCAGCGCTCTGTCTGCTGAGCCAGTCATGAGTATCTGTTATCCAAACCGTGACACTGGTTTTGTTCTTTGGACTGTGTGCCTCATGCCCCAAGACAGTCCAGCTTTTAAAACAGAAGGATGATGGTTGCAACCCTCAAAAGTTTCTGCTGCAGTAATTAGTTTCCCTCTTGGATAATCAGTAAGTCAACAGTTAAAATAAATTTGCCCAAGACTAATCCTACCCTAGGCCTAGGAGCCTTTTGCTCATATTTGCTTGATCTATGGCTCTTTGGTCTCATCTGGTACCTCTTGGTTTGATCATTTCATCTGAAGTTTTTAGGGTTAAAGACTGGACCTTTGATTTTATTGGTAAGCAGTGCTTCTTAAACTGTGGGTTAGGGTCTCAAAAAATTTGGCAACAATAAAAGGTTTCTAAATGCACAACGACCAAAAATTAAATAAAAATCAAATGCATAACGAATCGGAGGTGCTTCTGGCAGCACTTTCCCGTGTTGCATCGGGTGATTTCACTACAGCCTTGGTTCTGAACACAATGCACATGCACATGCCCTTGGGCCAAGCAATGCCAGTGAATGCTCCAAAACAGGAAAAGGGGTCTCCAGTGGAAAAAGTTTTAAGAAGCCCTGGATAGGGAACTTCCAGATAAGAAAACCCTGTCTCCCTTTGCAGGTTGGTATCTTCTCTACAACTTATAATCTTAAGTCTTGGGAATTCTCATCAATATAGTGACCAATCAGGATTCCAGAAAACTCAAGAAAACAGGTCACGTTCCTCTTGATAAAAGCGTGAACTCAGAGTGCAGATTGAGACATCTATCCATCCAGATAAACAGACAGATATATAGATTGTATATATCCATATAATATCATGTATTTTTAGACATGGCCAATGTGGAAATCTGTTTAGCTTAACTATACGTGTTTGTAAAAAGAGATTTGGGGTTTTATGCTTTCTTAATGGAGGAGGTGAAAGGAAGAGAAGGCAGATGTTTGTTTTAACTTTTTTAAGTTTTTTAGAGTTTCCTAGAGCATTGTGAGGTTAGATGATTTTCCCAAGGTCAAAATGTCAATATTTGTCAGAGGCAAGATTTGAACCCAGGTCTTTTTGTCTCTGTCCATTAAAGGAAAGGGTCAGTAAACTACCAGATGAGGGTCAAATTCTCCCACATGGTTCTGTATGGTCCTGGAGCTGAAAATGGTTTTTATTATAAAAATGTAAAAAAACCCAAAACAACAAAACCTAACATTCTTAACTTACAGGTAGAAAACCAGGCAGTGAGCTGAATTCAGCCCTCAGGCTGTAGCTTGCTGTTCTTACGTCATTTCAGTCATGTCCCACTCTTTAGGATCCCACTACCCTGCACTCACGCATGACTCCCTTTGAAAAATACCTAACAATGTCATGTTAGAGAGAGAAGTGCCAGTAGAAACCATTGTTCACTAATATTTAGATCAATAAGATAATTGTCAAATCAGTTCTATATTAGCAAAGAAAAATGGAGAACTGAAGCAGTTATTTGAAAAACTCACCCTACTCCCTTCCCTCTCCCACCAGATTTCCTCCCTATAACTGCCCAAGTTATTAAAAAAAAAAAGTGGATTTTTTTGTTTATTTGTCTGATTAATTGCTTTTTACTTGCTAGTGTAGATCTCTCCATAGAATAATATGAAGAGATTCTCCTTTTTCCAAACTCTAAATATCTGGTGGAACAATTCTGTTCACCTTTCCTGACAAAAAGAATCAGTTGATATGTTCAACTCTGTTCCTTGTGAGTGAGAGTGACAACCAAAAGGAAGAATGAGTTTTATGTGTCATACTAAAAATATTCAAATAAACAGAAATATCCAGGAATAATTTTACCAGATTTATATAGATGAACAAACAATCTCCTCTTTTGTCAAAGAAATTTCTTCCTTTGCACTATCTTATTCTGCATGTCTCTCGCTAGCATCAAATATTTATGTTTCAGCCCATTTCCCCCAGATATATGAGTTAGCTTATTTGAGTTAGGTGTCCTTCTGTTGTTTCCTATTTAGATTTATAAGCTTTCTAAATATATAACACAGATTAATAACCTGGTTGTTTCTCAGCACTTCAATGCTCATAGTCTTTTCAATTTAATATACTCTGTGAGCTTGACTTAATGCGCTCCTTCCTACCTTTTCCCAAGAGTAACTGCGGATGATAAATAAAGCCAGTCCCTGTGGCATCCCCATTGGCAATTCTTCTCAACTTGAGAAATGCCCTTTATCATTGGCTCTTGTTTTCACTCTTGCAGGGAAGAGTTTAGTCCTTTGACTATTCATAACAAAACAAAATTATAATGGGCTGTTGGTTGTATTCTAGGTATCAAATAAGTTGGAAAGACAGGGATTAAAAGGGTCCTTAGTGAAATGTTCAGTAATAATTACTCACATTTCTATAGTCTTACAACTTACAATGTGAAATAGCATGGTATAATGGACCTTTAAGGCCAAGGAGATGTGAGTTCAAATCCTGCCTCTGATGTATACTGGTTGGGTGACCACAGAGTTTAAGTCACCTAAATTATCAGGGTTTAGGGCAACTCTCTAAAACTATTAAATGCAATGTACCTGCACGGACGAAGGGAATTTCCTCACCCTATATCAATGAAATCATAGATCTAGCCCTTCTCCCTAACCCTGTGGGGTAAATTATCATTCCCATTTTACAGATGAAGAGACAGGCTCAGAGGAGCTGATTTGCCCAAGGTTTCAGACTATGGAGATTTGAACTCAAGTCTTCTTCCAAATTGAATAATCTTTTCATTATACCATGTAATATTATCACGTTTTTCTTTCATATGAAATATTACTTATCAAGCAAAAATATTTTATGCCCAAAGGGATATTTATCAGAATATTCACAGGATTATTGAACTGGTCAATAAATTCTAAGTCATAGTTGTCTATGGAGCTCTAACCACCTAAGATAAGCAACCTTTAGGCCTCTTTTTCCATCTCTTCCAGGCTGAAAATCCTACAACTATCTTCTGTGGTCTGAAGTTCTGAGGAAATGAGTTCCCCTTTGATTCAGCTGTCCATATCCATTTACAAATACCTATGAGGTTTGTTGTAGAAATATTGAAATAAAAAGTTGGCAGCTGCATTATAACCCCTTTCATGCTTTCTGCTAATCTAAGAATTTAATGGGGTGTTTTTTTTTAAGTGCCTGGATATGTAAGAGTAGGAATTCCATAACTAAATGTGTTTTTTTCTACAACCCCCTCCCTCCCCTACTCCCAAATCCTGCCAAGGTCAGATCTAGTGCAAAAATATAAGATTATAGACATTATCCAGAAAAAAGTGATGCAGAATTACCAAGATATTCAATGTTTTTCTTATTCTGATACAGGGCAGGTGGTGGAGGTTCATTGTGTATCCATTTTCCTGCCGGTCAGCGTGTGTGTGTGTGTGTGTGTGTGTGTTTCATTCCAGATTCCCTGTTGGAGAGCATTCATACAGAGGCTAGGTATAGCAGATCTCTAACACAGAATACAGAATTTCAGAGTTGGAAGGGACCTCATCCTTTTCATAGCCCAAATAAATTCTCACAACAAAACATCTGAAAAATGGCAACACAGTCTTTGCTTGAAGAACCCAGGTGAGGAGGATCCCACTATTTGTCAAAGCCCCCTATTCCAACTTTGGATAGCTCTTCTTTCAGGAAATTTACTTAATATTGAACCAAAATTTACCTCTTTGCCACTTCCTCTCATTGCTTCTGGTTCCACCTGAACAAACTTAACCTCTCCTGAGTGTGGGAGCCTCTGTACCCAAAGGTGGCCACTACGTCACCCCAACAGGATTTTCTTTCCTCTCAGCCAGACATCTCCAGTTCCCTCAGTCAGCACCCCTACGACATGAATCTACACCATTCTTTTTGCCCTCCTCTCTGTGGTTTCCAGTTTATCAATGACCTTTCTAACTGTGGCTCCCAACGCTTAACACAGTTGAAATATAACCAGGGCAGGGCAGAGTAAGACGACCACTGGGACACCACAGCTATCTTAATTCAGTGTGTGATAACGTGAATTTTTTTGCCTGTCTTATCATACTTCTGGCTCACATCGGGTCCACTACCCCTCCCCAACGTCTTTTCCAGATGATGAATTAAGAATCTTACATATTGGTTCAAAAAATCAGCTTCCCATTTCATCTACTTATATTCAGCCCAATGTTCTGCCCCATCAAGATCTTTTTGAATTGTGATTATCACCCAGCACATTAGCTGTCCTCATATTTGATCTTCTGTATATTTAATGGCTCAATAAATACTTTAGCTCTAGGGAGGGATTTGATACAGGGTGTCCCAAAAGTCTTAGTACGGTTTTTGACTTCAATAGCTTAAAACCACATGAAGACTTTTATGTTTATTATGTATTTATTCCTCTTGTACTTATTTGAATTCCTATTTATATTTGTGTTTATTCCTTTTAAACTTCATGTTATTCAGCTCACCCCAACCTTGCATTCTATTGAAATTTTTTTTAATCTCGATTCTTTTATCCAACATGTTAGCTATTCCTCCCTATTTTGTGTCAGCAGACAACTTGATACTCATGCCGTCTCCAACTTTGTCCAAGACATTGATGAAAATATTAAATGCAAAGGCCAAAGCACAGTTAGCTAGGGGCCTTCTATTAGACATCCTCCCCCAGGTTGACATTAATCCACCAGTAACTGTTCTTTGGGTCTGACCATTCAACCAGGCCTGTCCTGTACTGTATATAGCTCTTTGAAGGTAGATAATGAGGTGTTTATTTCATTTTAAACTCAAATACAAAATGAAAAAAGAACATTTCCATGTATGCCGAAAAACATAAGAAAGGATGAAGATGATATTTTTAATGCTTCATGGCTCCTAAGCCTAGCGTTGTATTAAAGACGTAGCTGGCCTGATTGATACTTATTGAAGGAAATTATGAAGTATCGAGGACAGGGAGGGAAAAAAGAAAAGGAAGGAAGGATGGGAGGATGGAACGATAGAAGGATGGAAGGAAGGAAGGATGGGAGGATGGAAGGATGGAAGGATGGGAGGATGGAAGGATGGAAGGATGGAAGGCATGACTTGAGGCTTCAGTCATTCTGAAAATCATTTCCTTCAGAGGACCATTCAGATGAGGAAGGATTCTGAGATGTGCTGTGTTAACTTCAAACGTCCCTATTCAAGAAAAAAGAATGCCAAAAATGTAAAGAGCATATATGAGGGGAATACCTTTCAGATGCACAAAACATACCTCTGTGACCATTTTAGCAATTCATGTGGATAATCTCATATCTGACATTCCATAAGAAACAAAACAATCTGGGCTAGCACTTTGCTATAACTGGATGACTGTTAGATCCTAGGGCAGCAAGGTGGTGCAGTGGAGTACTAGACCTGAAATCAGAAGGACCTGAGTTCAAATCCAGCCTCAAAAACTTACTAGCTGTGGGACCCTGGGCAAGTCATTTAACCCTGTTTACCTCAATTTCCTCATTTGTAAAATGGCAAACCATGGCAGTATCTTTGCCAAGAAAGCCCCAAAGAGGGATCACAAAGAGTTAGCCACAACTTATTGACTTTAAACTTTAGAACATATTTTTGAGAAGCAGTGTGCTATTGGGTATTAGACTGAGAGTCAGAAGTTCTTAGTTCAAATCTTGACAGATACTAGCTTTGTTACCCTAGCAAATTATTTAACATGTTAGAGCCTCAGTTTCTTTAAGTATAATTTGGAAGTTATAATACATGAACTACCTACTTTTCAGGGCTGCTGTGAAGAAAGTGTTGCCCATCTTAAAGGGATATATAAATGTAAGTTGTTATTACTGTGGGTGGGAAGGGAAGAGAGAAGAAATTTAAAAGAGTTTATTAATCATTATTTTCAGCCTCCTTGCGTCCCAAATCTTTGGGGGACCAATATTTGCAAGATCTTCTAGGTATAGTCCATGAGAGTACCTGGAAGCTGAATCCCATGAAATAAAGATAAATATTACTCAAGAGAGAGAAAAAGAGAGAGAGATTTAATGGAAACTATCAAGCACATAAACTACCAGGGGAAATTATTAGCTCAATAATGAAGATATAAATCCAGTGAAAGTTGAGACCTATCAAACACATGGGCTACCATGGGAAATTCCTAGCTCAATAAAAACATACAAATCTATCAAAAATGACTTGTATATGATGAAAATAGAATTTTTAGCAATGTTCCTAAAAACATAAGGCATGAAATTATTCCTGAAAAGGGGACAGTGTATTAATAATAGATACCTGGTGAGGAGTAAGTGGTTGTGGGGGAGTCTCCTTTGAAATAAGTTCACATTGATTTCCCATCTCCATATAAAGAGAAGCAAAGAAAGAATAGGAAAGACAAAGACCGCTAGCTATTGTGTCTGCTGAAGGAGTGCCCACACACAGAGCAACTGAGGAGATCACGATATTCCTTACTGCTCTGTCTTCCAGAAGAGCAAAGGAGAGAGACAGAGATAGAGACAGAGAAGAGCAAGAGAAAGAGAAAGAAAGAGAAGGGGAGAAAGACAGAGACAGAAAAGAGAAAGGGAGAGAGGGAGGGAGGAAGAGAGAGGAGAAAAAGAGAGAGAGAGAGAGAGAGTTTTTGATTGACAAGGAAGAGAGGGAAAAAGGAGAGGGCACAAGAGCATAACCATGTCTCTTCTCCTTGTCTCTCTCCAAAAGATAAAAGGAAAAACAAGGAGAATGTAAGTACATGGCCAACCATCTGCTCCTCTACTCAACCTGAGAGAAAAGGGGGAAAGTCCAGTCTCCTCTCCTCTGTTTAACCCAAGTGAACTGAAAGAAAAATCAGAACAGGGCCAAGAAGCTACTGCTTCCATGGTTAACTAAAAGACAAGATAGGTCAAGGGAAAAATTTCAGATGGCCTTGGTCTTGAATCCCTGACTCTTACTGCTGGTCATGTCAGGTTACAGGCTCCTAACCTTGTGGGCTCTTACTAGCATCCATGACTGTTCCCCAGTTCCACCCCCAAGGGTAGGGACAATATCTCTTCCCTTCTAAATTCCGAATTTTTCCAGGAAAGGAGCTAGCTTCAAATTAAAGGAAACCTACTCCATCAGTGAACCAAAAAACCATCTCCTTAATCTAGTCTACATGACTCATTTAGGGACCACAGCCATGAATCAAGAGGATCCTCTTCCATTAATGAACAGGATTCCCCTTCAGTTAATGACCTTGACTGGAACCAAGTGAAGGAGAAGTAGGGTTACTCTACACTCCTCCATCACCATCCAAATAGCGGGAAGACATCAGGTCATTACTTATGATATTACCAAGGATTAAGGAGCTGAGGAAGCTTCATAACATTATAGCCTCTAACAACATCTTAGTCTGATACCTCTCTATAGCTAGGTCAGTAGAATTTAGGCTCTGGCGTTCTAACCCAGCAAGAAAGACTTTGAGTACAGGTCTAGTATTGGACCATTTGTCATCCAAGGGCCAGCCTCACTAAGTTCATTCTCACCAGACAATCATGACTATTATTATTAAATATGATTATAGCTCTTGTGAGTTCTCCCACCACCAAAGCATTTAACAACACTTCCAGGCATCAGGTCTAACTAGGTGGCACAATAGATAGAATCCAGGGCCTGAAGTCAGGAAGACTCACCTTCCTGAGGTCGAATCTGACCTCAGACACTTAATAGCTGTGTGACCCTGGGCAAGGCACTTAACCCTGTTTGCCTTAGTTTCCTCATCTGTAAAGTGAACGGGTAAAAGGGAATGGCAAACTACTCCAGTGCCTTTGCTGAGAAAACCCCAAATGGGATCACCAAGAGTTGGAAAAGACTGAACAACAAATAAACCTACCTACACACACATGTACATGTGTGTATATGTATGTGAATGTTTGTGCAGGTGTATCTATATTCTCTATACTTACCATACAATGACCACTTTCTTATAACTAGTTTCTTGTTTTCCTACTTTTTGAAAGACTAATTTTCAAAAATGATTCTCCCAAAATATTGATTTTTTTTATAATAGGAAGCAGCACCATTTTCAGTAGAAACAGCATGATGTCAAAAGGCATTGGACAGAACAGCTGGATTCTAGTCCCAACTCCACCATGTTACTAAACCATGGGTGTCTCTCTCAGTCTCTGTGGAGTCACTTCTAATATGAAATTTTCACTGGCCCTACCAGTACTGAATGCAATAAGAGATCATAGATTTAGAGCTAGAAAGGGCCTTTAGAGGTCCCTGTGAGACCTCTATACAAATTTCTGTATGAATTTGAGGCATTCTTATTACCACTATGCCATTTTCTCCCTCTCCAAATTGTCTTCATCTCTTTCTACTGGGATACATAGTACTAAAATGGACAAAATCTAAGCTTTTCCTGGGCCCATTACTTTCAAGATAAGTGGCATAAGCAATCCCCTGAAGGCTAGTGAAAGGCCAGATAAGGTATATAAATGAACCTGCTTCTCCTTCTAAGGGATTGATTTTTATTAATCCCTGTAGCTGATTGCCACTTGACATTCTGGGATTTCTTTTAGGTCGTGGGTATGTGATTTTCTTGGCCAAATCATTAGACAGAAAATGGTGCTCTGAGACTACATTGTGCTGTATTTCCACAGAAGAAAATAAAGGAAAGTGCTTGTATATTAGTGGAAGAAGAAATAGGGTTCCAGAGGAGTAGGAGACGAAACAAGAGCATGAGAAGACAAATTAAAGAGAATTCTGTCCTGAGAATTATCAAACACTACAGTGCATGTAGTTGAAGTTGTGGAATCTCCTTCTTGGGATGTTATATATGTCATGCACATATCATATATATATATATATATATATATATATATATATATATGATAGGAAGGAAGATAATTCCTTCTTATATAGCTGTCCCTCTGCAGGGACATGGACTAGAACAGGATTTCTTAAGCAATCTGGTGACATGGCCCCTCTAGCAGTTTAGTGAAACCCTATCTCAGAATTGGGTCCAGTAGATGGCACAGTAGAGAGAGCACTAGCTTGGGAATCAGGAATACTCTTCCTGAGTTCAAATCTGACCCCAGACACTTATTAGCTTTGTGACCCTGAGCAAGTCACTTAACCCTGTTTGCCTCAGTTTCCTTATCTGTAAAATGAGCCAGAGAAGAAAATGGAAAACCATTCTAGTATCTTTGCCAAAAAAAAAAAAGCAAAAACCAAATGGGGTCATGAAGAGTCTGACACAACTGAACAACAGCAAATTCTCAGAAGAAAGGTTTTAAATGTATAAAATAAAAGGAAAACAACTATATTGAAATAGTTATCAAAAAAAATTTAAGCAACAATTCAAGAACCAGTTGAATAGTTAATGGCAACCTCCCTCCCCTTTCGTTGGCTATTATATTGTCATTAAGAACCATGAAAATGCATAGATTCATCTCTGACCTCTGCAGCCATGCTAATAACCTTCTATATTCTAAAAACATTCACTGAATGTATTTTTACTTGTGTGCTAGCTGTCTGCAGAAGTTAGATCAAAAACCCTTAGGACTTGCCCTGGAGTCTGGTTTTATGCTGATTTCTGGGAGGGAACCAGATCTCTCTGCCAGGAAAATCCATCTCCATGGCCTTGGCATTCTTGGGCAGGTTAATTTATGGAAGGCTATTTGGTTACTTAGTGAAAGGTGTTTACTCCGCACATCAAAGGAATTCCCTGGACCAATGAACCACTTGAGTGGGGGTGTCTGGGAAACTGAACCCTAGTCTCTCCCCTCTCTCTTACTTCAAATGGAAAGGAAGCAAATACAGCAGTGAATTTGTTAATGTCACTGGGAGTAGCCTGCAAGGAAAATTCTAAGGTGACCCCAGGGAGTTCAAAAGAGGCTTCCAATATAATGAAGCTCACCAGTTATTCATTCTGGAAGGGCCCCTTCTGCGACACCCGGGGTGATTAGTCATTTCTAGTCTCTATTGTTTCCATACACTTTCTTAGAGGGTAATTGAATCCCTTGGGCTTATCAGCTGCTGCTACAGCTCTGGTCTAGCCACTATTAGCCTACTCCCTCCAAGGCTGAAGATCAGTCCTGATCTTGGAACCCTGCCAACATAACTTCCTGACCCGAGGACTGCTCTGAGCCATCCCTCACCCCCAGATGAAGACAAACACCCCTGCTCCAGGAGCTAAAGGCCATTGGAATGCCTTGGCATCCTCCTTCCTCCACTCCCAAAACTCTACTGTTGTCTCCTCCTAGCATTCGGAATGTATGTGTATTTTCCCTGGTCTAGCCCTGGGTAATCATGGAATAATACGACCATTACAGCCAGGAAGGATCTCCGAGGCCATCTTGTCATCAACACAGAACGTTACAGATAGGAAGAAATCATCCAGTCTAATCCCACTAATCTTCTAGAGTATATTGAAGCTGAGTAGAAGTGACTTGTCCCTGGTCACACAGTAATGAGGTCGGGCCAGGACTACCGCCTAATTCTTTGGACTCCTTCTTATACAAGTCCCCTGCTCTTTCTACATCTTCCCCTCATGCTGCAGAGGCTGAAAGAGATTGAATGATTTGCTCAAGATTTCCCAGTTAGTCCGTTTTTATCAAGCACCTACTGTGTGCCAAGCCCCAGGCTAAGTGTTAGGGATACAAATATGGAAAGGAAAGTTGAAAAACAACAGGAAAAAGTCGTGGTCTTGAGATCAGAAGACCTGGAGGTTAGGTTTCCGCTGCCGCTTGGCGCGCACATCTCTTTTCGGACGGCCCCGCTTGCCAAAATGCAGTTTAACCCATTCGTGACCTTGGACCCAAGTAAGACCCGAAAGAGCCACTTCAGTGCGCCATGGCACAGCCCACGCAAGATCATGTCGTCCAGCTCTCCGAGGAGCTGAGGCAGAAAGACAACGTTCGCTCGATGCCCATCCAGGAGGACGGCGACGTCCAGGTGGTTCGTGGGCACTACAAAGGTCAGCAGATTGGCAAGGCAGTTCGGGTTTACAGAAAGAAATACATCATCTACATTGTACAGCGTGAAAATCTAAGGACACAACTGACCATGTGCATTGATATTCACCCTAATAAGGTAGTTATCACCAGACTAAAACTAGACAAAGATCGCAAAAAGGTTCTTGAGCGGAAAGCCAAATCCCGACAAGTTGGAAAGGAGAAGGGCAAATATGAAGAAGAAACGATTGAAAAGATGCAAGAATAAAATGGTCTGTTGTGCAGTTGTAATTAAAAATGAAAATTTTAAAAAAATCAAAAGACCTGGATTTGAATCCTGGGTCTATTGTTTATTAGTTATGTGACCTTGGGCAAGTCATTTCAATTCCCTGAGCCCCAATTTCCTTCTTTGTGAAATGGGAGTACTAACATTTGTACTGTCTCACAGGGTCGTTGTATGAGTTAAGGGCCTGGGAAAGTGGGCCCCTGAAGGGAAGACAGACAGACTCCATGTTGAGAAGGTGGCCTCCTTGCTTCTCACTTTTCTCTGGGCACTTAGGAAGGAGAACTAACTACAGTTACACCAGGGGCATTCAGTGACATCAGGAGATGGGCAGAGGACTGGCATATGAGACACTGTGGTTAGAGGCTGACCTGGGTACCACGACAGTCGGTCAATAAGCATTGGTTGAGTGTCTCATGTGTACTGGGATACAAAAAGAGACAAAGAGAATCTTTGCCCTCCAGGAGCTCACGATCTAACCACTAGTAAACAACTGTGTACAGACAAGCTGTTTACATGATAAATAGGAAATAACAGAAAGAGAAGAAGATGCCAGAATTAAGAAAGGTTGGGAAAGGCTTCCTGTTGAAGATGGGACTCCACTTGACTTGGAGGAAGCCAGGAGGTAGAGATAAGGAGGAAGGGCATTAGAACAACCAGAGAAAATGCCCAGAGCCAGGATGAAGTGTCTTGTGTGAGGAAAAGCGGAGACACCAGTGTCACTGGGATTGGAGGGTAGCAGGAGAGACTGGAAAGGTAGTGAGGGGCCAAGGTATGAAGGGCTTTGAATGTCAGGATTTTGCATTTGATCCTGGAGGTAATAAGGGAACACTGGAGTTGATTGAGAACTGATATGGTCACATCCATGAGTGTGGCAAGAAGGAGAGTATTTCACCCTAAAAGCCAACGGCCATTATTAACTCATAGTAATTATTAGTTTATAGCTCTGGAACAGGAAGGGACCCCAGAGATCAGCTAATCCAACTCCCTCATTTTAGAGATGAGAAAATTGCAACATGGAGCCGCTAGGTGGCGCAGTGAATATAGCACCGGCCCTGGAGTCAAGAGGACCTGTGTTCAAATTCGACCTCAGACACTTAACACAAAAAAACTAGCCATGTGACCTTGGGCAAGTCACTTAACCCCAATTGCCCTACCTTCCCCCCTCCAAAAAAGCAACAACAACAACAACAATTTTAAAAAAAGAAAAGAAAATTGCGACGTAACCCTAGTCATACGTAGTAGTAAGAGGCAGAGCCAAGACATAACTCTGGTTCTCTGGCTTCATATGCTATGCTTTTTCTCTAGTACTGCAAAGTATCAATGTGCATTGGGGTTCATTTGGTTTGAGGGAAGAGAGAGAGAGTGGCTGGGAACCCTCATGGTCATCATGATGTATATGGGGGGGGGTGGAGTGCATGGGGAATAAGGATAAGTTTAGGGCGTGGTTGCTAGTATCTCCCCCCAAGCCCAGCACAAACACAGCTTATACCAGTATGGAACAAGCAAAGATGGGAGCTGGGAGATCAGATTTGGGATGGTGTAATATATCTGAATCATAGGCAGAATCTGGGTTATAGGTTCTTGTTCCCAAGGAAAAATATCTGCCTAGGGACGGGCATCTTAACATCATAAACCTTAAGCTGCCGTGTAAGTGTGAGTTATTATTATTATTATTATTCTTACTAGTAATAGAATCAGCAGCCACAGAGCTGGGACTTGAAAGCAAATCTCCTGACTCCGAAGCAAAGGCTCCTTCTGCTATGCCTTGCCATTTAGCTGGAGTTCACATTCTGTGTGCAGAGGATCCCCTTCCCACTACATAGGTACATTCCCCTTCCTGGTATACCTGTCTGCTTTTCAAATGAGTAATATCTGGATCAGTCCAACTCAGACATGAATTATATGATTACAAAATTAAACAGCATACCATTCCAAATGCTAGGACAACAAATATCTATAAAACAAATATTCCCACTTCTCAGACAGGGCACCATTACTTTGAGCCATATTCAATACAATCAAATTCCAAAACAGTGGAAAATGTTGGATAGCCTATTAAAGGGTCATGCAATGAACACTGCCCTTTAGCTCATCATGAACTAATAGCAGTAGGGACTTTTTAAAAACATAGACTCACGGAGCAGGAATCCTTCACATTCTTGGAAAAGCCTGGGAAAAAAACCTGCAAAAATTGCAAAGAAAGACAGATTTTTTTCCCCCCAAATAATAAGAGAAGGACATAGGGAACCAGAGAGAATAGACACTCCTGGGAAAGTGCAGCCGAGCTCTTTTTTTTTTTTTTTTGCCATAGCCATTACAAAGTTTTCTGGAAGCCAAGTTCATGCACAAAGTCTTCCTTTTCTGGAAACCCTGTGACTTACTATTTCAGCCAAGCTGAAATCATGAAAACATTTTTTTCCTTCTATAAATATATAACATTCAGGCACCTCTTCTTCATCAAACTTATTCCAACCCATACTAGGAGTCCTCCAAGCCAACTTTGGCAGAAATATATATTATTCCAGCACTTGTTCATTTGGTGACAGCCCCTAAGGCCCCTCCTGCAAGATAGATCTGCCCAAAGTCAGGTTAGCATGTCAGGTCTCAGGCTGCTTTATATAATCTGGAGCATACCAAGAAAGTGAGACACATACAGTACACAGTTCTGATCTGTCCAGCTAGGTTCAGAATCTCCCTTCCTTACATGCATGCCACCTCCTCACCCTCTCCCGACACACATAAATACAGACATGTGCACACACACACACACACACACACACACACACACACACATGCACACATTTATGTCCTTACTTTAAATGGTACTTGGGACTGCTAGGATTGTGGGTCTAATGGACAAAACACTGTCACTGAATATTGCCTTTAGAAGTACCCCATTCGGTCAGAGAGCCTGTACTTGAAGTAGGTGGGCTAATTTTCATAGTCTCAAAAGGGACCTGGGATAAATACTAGAGATGAACAATGAGAGCCTTTAGCAGGAGGAAGACATTGCACTAGTCGTACTTGGGAGATTGCTGAGGGCTTTTGGTCAGCCCAACATGTTTGCTGTAGCAAAAGCACATTTTTTAATGACAGTATGCCAAGGGAAAACCACAAGATGCAGATGCAGATACAGAAGATTCACAATTGCAGCTGATCCAAAGGGAACTGAAAATGGCGGACAGCAAACAGGCAGCAGCACGTTGCCAGTGATGACTTGCATGCAAAGCATGCAAAAGATATAACCATGGATATGGATAACTAGAAAAGGAGGCGTATCAAACATAGTGAAAATGGGAGCCCTGAGGGTTGCACAAAATATCAAAAGAGAATTGATCCCACCATTCTGAAGGCAATTTGGAATTAGGTGAAGAGAGTGGCTAAATTGTCCATGGACTTTTGACCTAGAATTTCCACTGCTAGGTAGGTATATATCCCAAAGAAGCCAATATAAAAAAGAGAGCCAGGGGGGCGGAGCTAAGATGGCGGTGTAGCAGCAGCAACATATCGCAGCTCTCACATAGCCACCCCAAAATACCCATAAAATAGGACTCTAAAACAATCCTAGAACTCCAAAACACACACAAGGATACTTCCCACTAAAGTCAGCTCGGCTAC
>CM053588.1:87139466-87178434 GCA_028646515.1 Pseudochirops corinnae | reverse complement strand
GGGGGAGGGGGGACACACTGGGATGGCTGTTTTGGGGTGGTGGGTGGTGGAAAGAGGGGCATAAAATATGTAACTCAAAATCTTGTGGAAATGAATGATGCAAACTATAATAAAATTTAAAAAAAAAAAAGAGAGCCTCTAGAGATGCCAAAATATTTAGTGTGGTACTTTTATGTTAGTAAAGAACTAAAAATAAAATAGATGCCCATCTAGTCAGAGGATGACTGAATTAACTCGTGGGACATGAATATAATCGAATATTCCTGTCTTAAGAGATTATGAATACAGTTAATTCAGAGAAGCGTGGTAGATTTATATAAACTGATGCAAAGTGAAGTAAGCAGAACCAGGAGAAATGTTTGCAGAATGAACACAACAATGTAAATGGAAAGAAAACACAATAGAAACTAAAGATTTTGTGGTATTAGCCAGCATTTATACGGTGCTTTAAGAGTTGCAGAGTGCTTTACAAATACTGCTTCCTTTTTTTTCTTCACAACAACCCTGGCAGGTAGGTGTTATTATTGTTGGGTTGTAAAAATCAGGGGGGGCAGAAGTTATCTCAAGTTAATGAGAAGTTTAGTGATTGGCATATGCAATAGCCAAAATGCATACATGTATAGGCTAAATAAATGGGGGTAGAACTACAAAATTCCCATAAATCCACCTCAATGTTTATACTTGATCAAGTCCTTGAGCAAGTATAATCCCGTGGTTTATCAGCGATTCTATTTCCTCCTTTTCCTGTTTTGTGACCTTGTGGGTCAACATGAATTATGTTGGTTCTCTTATTTTAACATTCTGTAATAGTCATACTCAAAAATTTAACCCTTCATTACCACCCTCATTTTACAGATGAGAAAGCTAAGGCAGACAGAGGTTAAGTGACTTGCCCAAGTTAACACTAGTAAGTCTGAGGTCACATTTGAACTCAGGTCTTCCTAACTCCAAGTCCAATACTTTATCCACTCTACCACCTAGATGTTCATGAACAAACTGGTCCCAAAAAAGATATGAGAAAATATCTCTTTCCCTCTCCCACCCTTCTTGCAGAAGTGAGAGACTGTGAACATGGAATATTGCAGATAACATCAAACTTCTTTTATGTGTTGGTCAGTTTTATTGACTTTTTTTTTTCCTTTCTACCTTTTTATTCTTTATTATAAGGGAGTCATTTTGGGGAACAGAAGAGGAACAATAAAAAAATGTAGGTGAGATAAAAACAAAAGCTATCATTAAACTTTTTTTTAATATTAAAGGAACTAGTGGAAAAGCTAGAGAGTCCTTTGGGCAGGCTTTATGAATATGGTGATGAGAATCCCGTAGAATGCAGAAGTGTGAATGAGGTTTGATCTCTGTTGATTCAGGGAGGGATGTTCATATTGATGAGATCATGGATTTATTGAAATACTGAAATACAAAGAAGACTTTGGATGTCATTTTCAGACCATGAGATCCCATGAAGCCTATCTTTAATCTCTCCAACGTCTGTTTTCCTGACCTCTTGGATCAATGTCAGACTGTTCTTAGAAATCCTCTCCTTACCTATCCTGATCTTGAAGGTAAGATCAGCCTCAGAAAGTTTCCCTTATGAAGGGTTTGAGTTTTTGTTATTGTTTTGTTTTTACCAGCCAGCTCCTCCTTGTGGGTTCTTTTTTTCATTTCAATCCCAAATGATCAACCTGGCAAGTCAAGAATGTGTCAGCTTTTATCTATTGCCAAAGGGATCTGTGGAAAGATGTTGATGATGCTCCCAATACTATCTTCAAGAAGGAAGGTAAAACAAAGCCAGCTGAAACAACAATTATATTTTTCTCATTTCTTTCCATTGCTGGCATGCCCTGGCAGAGTCTTTCTGGATCATTTAAGCAGAATTTCTAGCTACGAGCTCCTGAAATTTAAGTGTTGTTTTAAGTTATATTACAGTATTACAGAGCTTTTCTTTGCTATGATGTGTCAGACACGGGAAAAGTACAGGAGAGAGATATCACCAAATACAATGACCTTACAAAGACATCTGATACCATAACAGACGCATGAGCACAATGATTTAATTCAACAAGTATTCATTCTTTTTTTAGTTTTTTTATTTTTATTTTTCCCCAGTTACATGTAAAAACCATTTTAACATTTGTTCTTGAAACTTTTAGTTCCAAATTCTCTCCCTTCCTCCCTCCTGAATCCCCCTCGTTGAGAAGGCAAGCAGTCCATAGAAGTTATACATGTGTAGTCAAAGCCTTCGTTCTTTATTAAACATCTACTGTGTGCCAAGCATTGGGTTAGACCTGGACATACAGAGACAAAAACAAAGCAGATTCTGCTTGGAAGGACCTTGCATTCTACTGGGGTAAAACAACACATACTTAGAAAATTAAATAGTAAACACACAGTTATTAGGCACTTAGCATGTGCCAGGAATATGTGCCAGGGGCATACAGGAGTTCAGGAGAACCAGCATATCTGGTGTGGGGGCTTGCTGAGTCCTTTTCAGGGCTGCCCATCCACCTTTGCTGTCCACCTGTCACCCAACTCTTACCTGTGTCTCCAATAAGTGGTAGCACACACAGTGGCCAAACTGTTTCAGCAGGCTGACTAACCCAAGATTGATGGGCTGACAGGCCTCAAAGCTGTCGGTGAGTTAGGGGGCGTCTACTCCAAGTGTATTAAGACCTGCACTGGCAGACCAGATAGGAGATAACAATTTGTTGCAACATCCCTGAAGGCAGCTGAAGCAGGTGCTGTGGAGCTTGGTTAGACGTCAAAGATGACAAGGTCATCCATTGTATCCCAGGCCATTGCTGGTGGTCTTTACTTTGGTCTTGCCACTGGCCTTATATGACTCTGGAAGAGAGAGTGAGGCTGATGACTTTGTGCAACTCTGCCTCATTTTAATACAATTCACAAACAAGTCAAGACATCACCCGTGATGTCATTGGTCCTCTTGGAAAGCAAAGGACAAACGGCTCCAACAACAATGTGCCAGGCAATATATTAAGCACTGGGGATGTAAAGAAAGGCAAAAAACAGTCCTTTCCCTCAAGGGGCTTATATTCAAATGGGGGAGAAAATATGCAAGTACATAAAAGATTTATACAGTGTGTTAAGAGTTCATATTCTAATGGAGGAGAAAATGTAGAAACAAGTCTACATATGAAATGTATACAGAGTAAATGGAATGCAGTTATAGGGGGAAGATCATCTATAAAAAAATGACATTTAAACTGAATCTTGAAGAAAGTCAGGGAAGCTACAGGATGGAGATGAATAAATAAACTGTCTGGAGAGTAAATAAAATTAATTTCAGGGGCCATGAAGAACAGTGGCAATTAGGGAGATTTACCTATGCAGAAAATTTATTTTTTTATTAAATTTTTTTAATTTACTCATTTACTTTTAATTTACAAGATTCAATTCCACAATTACTTGAGTTTCAGATTTTCTCCCCTCCCTTCCCCTCCCCATGGTGGCGTGCAATCATATATAGGATCTATGCAGAAAAATTATATACTCACTGCAAGTGAGAAGGCTGAGGTTTTTCCTGCATAGATACATCCCTCAGCTTAGCGATTGTTTGGTCCAGATTTCTGATGCTGCATCTGGCCAGGGTTTGGAGTCATCTGTGACCATGAAACAGATGAAAGCAGCTGAGATATGTGAAGGCCAGAGATGTCCCCTTGACATCATCGGCATGCTTATCAAGACCCACCTTCAGCTTTTTTCTTTCATCCTTTCTTTAGTCAGCTGTAGCCAACACATCTTACATACTTGCAGACCTGGATTCATCTATACCCTAAAACCTCTTCTTACCTAGTCAAGAAATATATTCCCAGTATTTAGTGTAGTACCTGGCATATGCTGGTTGATTGACAAGTAAATCTTGTTTAACTAATTATCTGTTATTTTACCTGGGGGCATATCACATAAAATATCTTCCTGAATTCAAATCCAACCTCAGATATTTACTAGTTGTGTGACCCTGGGCAAGTCACTTAACTCTGCCTCGGTTTCCTCATCTGTAAAATAGAGCTGGAGAAAGAAATCAAAATCAATCCAATATCTTTGCTAAGGAAACTCCAAATGGGGTTACAAAGTTGAATGGGACTGAAAAACAACTGAACCACCAAGAAGTAAAGAGATAAAATTATAGAATTTTTAAAGATGAAGAAGAAATATCAAATTCCATCTAGGTCAGGTCATATTGGATCAAGAATCCTCTGTGCCATCCTCAAGGCATGTACAGACTGTTGGGACAAATGTACTGGAACAACCAGGCTTGTCTGTCAGAAAGTGATTATTTGGACTTTGTTTGAAGACTTTAAATGAAGGAGAGCTCACTAACTTCCAAAACAGGCCATTCAGTTTTTGTACTGCTTTCTTTCGTTGTTAGGCTTTAGCTGGGGAAGGAGGTGGGGGGGGGGGGGGAGGTTGTTTTTTATCTGTGTTTATTTATATGTTGGTTTGGTTTGGTTTTGCATCAAGCCTAAAGCTTCCCTCCACTCAGTAATTGCTCCTAGTTCTGCAGAACCAGGGGACAAATGGAATGAGTAAATCTGTCTTCCACGTGACAGTTCTCCAGGTACTTGAAGACCTAGTCTGCTCCAGGCTAAACATAGCCCAGCTGAAAGAAAAGGTGGCCAAGTAGACAGGAGTGCCTGTTCAGTCAGGGACAGTATTAGAAGGGATCAGAATGGTACCGTGGAAGGAATACCCAGAGAGCCTTGTGATTGATGGGAAGCCTCTATAAGGAACTCACAATGTGGCCAGATGTCCCCAGTGGGAGAGGAGAGAGGTGTTGACTGCAGCATTAGGAAATCCCTGGGGCTGACCAAATAGGAATTGAGGAAGCTTGGGAGAGTTGCTACAGAAATGAAACCTGATTAAACCTGAACAAAGATTTCCACTGAAGTGAAGTAGCTGAAGGATTACTTCTGTGAGGGGTCTGCACCTAGATGGCAGAAATGCACACTGGTGAAACTTGGAAGGAAAAGAACTTTAGAATCACAGGTAACTCAGGCATTATTCACTTCAGAATAGGTCGTAAGGCCCCAAATCTTGCCAATGAAGTACAAGGTGGTCCAGTTCGTGGGAGGTGCAATGCAGTCATATCTTGCAATCCTACACACGGTGTGACTCACTTTATGAGACAGATGTGCTCCTAAAACCTTATTTGTGAAATGAGTTCTTATAAACAAAATAATTTCCACATTGATTTCCATCATAATTTAGTTAATGGGTTCAGCCAGAACATCCCATCTGGTCTCACATCCACTTTTTTTTTTTGAAGGGGGAAGACAAGGCAATTAGAGTTAAGTGACTTGCCCAAGGTCACATGGCTAGTAAGTGTTAAGTGTCTGAGGCCGACATCCACTCTTCAACATTCAGACAGTTGCCCCTGGTTTCACTCAGATCCTGAGGTCTGGATCTTCTTATGGCCCTTAGGCATTATCTATATTCATATTGAAACTATAAGAAGCAATAATAATTTGCCATTAAAATAAATATAACTGATGGAGACACACATATCATGGCTCTCCAGTATTGCTGTTGCTGTGCGTAAAAGGCGGTAGACCTCAGCCTCCCAGGTTGGCTTCTTTCTCAGTTCTGGGCTTAGTGCAGAAAGATCAGACCTGAACACTTGTCCTAGTAATCATGCTAGCTCCTCTCCACAGAATTGCCACCAGAGCTCCTGGAAACAGTCTCACCTTCTCTGACACACTGGCATTTTTCCTGACTGTTTCCCAACACACAAACTACCTGGGCTCACTCTCTCAATATACCATCACCAATGCCTCCTCTGGTCTCACGTTCAAGCTACAGTTTTGTCTCCCTGTCAGTCAGAGTACCATTCCTTGTTCCCCCTCAATCCTCCTGACTTGCCTCATTTTCCAATGAATACATTCATTGACTCTTGTTTACAGAAGTTACTGTCTTCCACTGTGTGTTTTCTGACACCATTGTCAGGGATATGTCTGCAAGGGAAGTTTTTTCCTGAGATTTCACAAGGGCTGTGTTTGGGACAGAACTGCCTCCTCCCTAAATGGGTAACTAGGTGTTCTCTGATGTCTAGAGGACTAGTAGAGGTCTTCAATCCATCAGATGCCAGGAAACATTGCACAGAGACTGGCAATCTGTTGTAGTAGAAATAGCTCTGGAAATAGAATTTAGGAGATTGAATTCTGTTCCTTGCTCCAGTATTTTTCTGTGCAATCATAAGATGTCAATTTACCTCTCAGCTTTCCTCTTTGTGAAATGGGAACAATATTAATATTAATATAGCAAAGGTTATATTTGTGCCCTGGCCAATGGCGGGGGTAGGAAACCTGGAGGACACATGTGGCTGTCTAGGTCCTCAATGCAAATGCAGCCCTTAGACTGAATCCAAACTTCACAAAACAAATCCCTTTAATCAAAGGATTTGTTTTATAAAACTTGCACTCAGTTGAAAGGCCATACCCAAGGACCCAGAAGGCCATATGTGGCCTCAAGGTCACAGGTTCCCCATCCCTGGATGGGCCTCAGATCTAAGGCCCACCCTGCATCAACAAATCCAAGTCAGGATGAAAAGTCTGACCATAGAACACTAAAAAGAGGAAAACTATTACGGGGCTCAACAAATTGTTCTTATAAATGAACAAATTGTAATCATGACAAAGCCAGAGGAGATAAAAAGAACCATCAGAACCTTCTATGTGCAGAATTACAGGCCAACAGAATTAAGAACATAAAAAATATAGAGGAACACCTTCAAAATTTAAAATAGCCAAATTAACAGATCTCCAAGTAGCAGTATTTAATCCAGTTTCATAAAGGAAATAGAATTAGCTGTACAGGGACTAACAAAGGGGTAAAAATGAGAGTTGTATCAAATTTTTAAAGAAAAATTAATACCTGTACTATACAAGTTATTCTCAAAAACTGAGAAAGAAAACACTTTATCAAGCTCCTTTTATATGATAAATATGGTCTTAATGCCAAAGAAGGATGAAACAGAGTACTAATATTATTTCTGAATATCAGTTTTAAGTCTGGATGCATCACTTGATCTATATTGGGTGGTAGTAACAAACTCAGATCGAAAGGGGGCCACTAAACCATGCATGAGGTCTCTAAAGTTTGCATATCGACTTAGAAAACCATCTATTAATATTATCTGCTTTATTGTATTTTTATTTATTTTGTTAAATATTTCTCAATTACATTTTAATCTGGTCCTGATGCTAAGGAGTGTTGTAGATCACCCCTGACAAAAAACAGAACTCCTTATAATCTTAGCAAATTGCTCAGGGCACTGAGAAGCTGATTAACTTGTCCGTTAATGTGGTCAAACAGCTAGTATATGTCAAAGTCAGAATTTGAATTGAAGTCTTTGAGACCCCGTTGTTGTTCTCTATCCCCTATGCCATACTAACTCTGTAAACTTCAAGACTTTCTGTCCATGTGAGCTGTTACTATTAGAGGCAACGAGGTTTATTAGCACTGAACTTGGAGCCAGGAGAACCGAGTTCAGATTTCAGCTCTGACTATCACACATGCTAGCTGAGTGACCCTGAGAGAGCCGTTTCACTTTCTTCTGCTGTAAAAGGGGACTGCTGTACTGCCTACATCCAAAGGATGTTTTAAGGAAAGTGCTTTGTAAAGCGTTGAGTCAATAATTAAAGAGCTATAAGGGACCCTGTAAGTTAGTAGGACTAAGTTATTACTGCCAGCATATCATAAAGCAGAGAGAGAACCATCCTCTCCAGTCACTCTGTGTGGGTCCTGTGTGAAGTGGGAGAGATACACAATCAGCCAGTCAATGAGCACTGATGAAGTACTTACCATGTGTCAGGTTTGCTAGACTCTGGATATACAACAGGAAGAAAGCTAGGACAGGAGGGTACAAGTGGCTGTCTGCATTTAAGGCAAGGTTTGTAGGTTTTAAGCAACAGTAAACAGCAGGTTTCTCTTCTGAATTTCTGAAAGCAGTGGACAGAAAGCAGAAATACAGGAAAGAGAACCAAAGAACAGTCAAATGACCAATCCCTGCAGAGAATCTGTGGCAGTTGGGATTAAGCCTGGTAATTAATGACTGACAGCTTACTGGACAGTCCTGTTACCATAAAAGGTGCATGGGGTACTAGGGAGAGAGCAATCAATGCCTCCTGATTGTTTGTAGGCTTCTGGGGAGAAATTCGTGGAACACTGCTCCATTTTGTTTTCCTTAATTGTGCTTCATTCATTTCAAGACTTGTTTAGCATCCTCAGTTGTGGAAAACCCTAGGATTTTATCTTAACCCTGACATAGGCTTTAAAATTGAACAGGCAGCTTTAAGTCTGGGCCCTTCCAATCTGATCCAACCAAAAACTACATGCATGCGTTTCTGTAATCCTGCATAACATAGGATGTCACTAGCTTTCTCCATATGTGCTGTAATGCCACAGGACAGGCAGTATGGAGTGAGGAGCCACCATTGCTTCCCCGCATCTCCTGCCTTCTAGAGCCGCAAAGGACCTCAGAGGACATCTTATCCAACCTCTTTATTTTACTCATGAAAACACTGAGGCCCAGTTTAAGTGACTTCTCCAAGGTCATGTAGATCGTTTTTACCATCAGTCTCTGTTATCTAACTTGGTTTTGCCCTCCTTTGTTTCTCTACTACTACTACTACCACTACCACCACCATCACTACCACCACCATCACTACTATTACTACTACCACCACCACTACTACTATGACCACTACCACCACCACCACCACCATCACTACTATTACTACTACCACCACCACTACTACTACTACCAATACCACCACCACCACTGTCACTACTACTACCACCACCACCACTACTACTACCACTACTACTACTACTACTACTACTGTGACTACTACTACTACCACTACTACCACCACCACCACCACCATCACAACTACTACTACCACCATTACTACTACCACCACCATCTCTACTACTACTACTACTACTACCACCACCACCACCACCACTACCACTACCACTACCACTACTACTACTATTACTACTACTACTACTACCACCACTACCACTACCACTACCACTACTACTACTAGTAGATGACTATGACTACTACTACCACTACCATCTTTTTCCTGGATTCCTAGGGTAATAGATTTATAGGTGGAAAGAACTCAAGAGATCATCTTGTACACCCCTCTCCTTATTTATATATAACAAAACTGAGACCCACAGAGGTTAAGTAATTTATCTTTGGTCATACAGGTAAGTAAGCAGGGGTGGGATTTAAATTTCCCCTCCTCTGACACCAAATCCATTGCTTCTTTCACTAATATTAAGATGTCTCTGGAAAGAAAGAAAACAGGTTCTTCTTTCTCTGGGAGCATTCTTCTTTGGTATTTAAAGGAATTTGTTGCTGAGGAAGGGCAAAATCTCCTTTTTGGTACATTTCATTTCACCATGAGTTTGGATTACCCCACATAGTTTATGAAGTAGTCTTAGTGAGGATTCTTGATGCTTGGGGTTAGGTTGATGGTTCCTATAAAATTTGGTAGTTTGGGTTTTGGGGTTTTTTTGCTGACATAAGTACAATGTACTTAAATTACTAATATTAATCATTGGCATTATTAATTTTTATTATAATATTATTAATTATTAATGTTGTACATCTAAGTATGATATCCTCTTTCCATTGAGTTGTCATGGTGTTCCTTTAGGCTTTTCCAATGATTCAATAGAATGATTTATAACAAGTATAATTTTGCGAATGTGCCACCAGGAGACTAATAATCCCATATTAATGGAGTATTTCCTATTTTCCTAACAGGCACACAGTTTATATAGAAAATCTTCTAAAGCCAGCAAGCTTCGCTGCTACTCAGAGAAGACTTCTTCCTTCATCCCTTCATCTGGTTTCATCCCACGGAGTCGCACACTCAGCAGCAGCCAGCAACAGCAATTAGGAGGTCCAGTCAATGGACTCTACCAGCCTGACCTATCCCCTGGGAATCAGGGAGGACAGACTCAAAGAAACAGCAATGCTCGTCACCCTCCTTGGTCATTCCAGAGGAGCAAGTCATTGTTTTGTCTGCCCACTGGAGGAGCTGCCCTTGCCTCTGACTCTTTGCCTTTGGCTGAACCACTCTGGGTTTTAAACAGAGGCTCCCCAGCAGAAGAGTCATCAACATGTAAACAGAATCCCAAGCTGTCTGTTGATGACTTAGAAGATGCCCAAGAAACTGATGTGGACACAGGCCTAAAGCTTTCCTTCTCAGATTTGTCTGTAGTCTCAGCTTATTCAGCTCCCAGTGGGTTCTGCAATAATTCAGAAACTTTCCTCCCCCCAAGAAAATGTCACCTCCATCTGCCAAAGCGGGGAGTTTCCAAAGGAAGGCTGCTATCTGCTTCAAGTGGTGTGCCAACAGAGGCCTCCTGCACGTCCCTTTCCTCATTTACTGAGGGGTCTTCCGACTCCACCCCATCATCTACAGCCTCTCCTTTCGCATCCTCCTCCACACTCAAGGAGACCTCCGAGCCCCCCGCTTCCCATTCTTCAGAAGCCAGGCAAACTAGTGACCACCCCCAACAACTTGCAGAGTCTTCTGGCCCTCCGACTCATGAAATAGAAGAGTTCTACATCTGAAGTTTTCTCACTATCCCCCCATTCTCAGAGCCTCGGAAATTCTCACCTACACTTGTCCCCACTGCACTGCTGAGTTACAAATACTGCGAATATTTATGTAGCAACATCTGTACTCCTCTGGAAATGAATTACTTGCCCTGTTTCCAAGAAATTCATAGCATATGTGATATAATCATTATTTCTTAGCAGAGAGCTGCTTTCTTTCCAGAGACAATGGAGAAGCATTGACATGATTATGCCAATAACACCTATTTCTAAGTTGCAAAATATTGTTTTAAAAAGAGACTCAACTTATAAACATAATTTATTGCTTGAATAACTCGAACATCTTTTTACCATCTGAAAACAGCCTATATAACTATGGTTTGATAGTTCTTACAACTATGAAGGCAAAATAATTAAAGACAGGATGCTAAAATTTGGAAAAGTGGGAGATGCTTTATTACTTTTATAAGAAGTATGCAAAATATTTCTTATATAATATAATTAATATAAATATGAATATAATGGATATATAATATGATGAAAAATAACATTACAGCTGTCCTGAAGATGACCTTGTTAGAGACCTACAAAAGCTCTTTCTGGCAACTAGAAGAGGTTTTATAGGTCTCTAACAAGGTAAATATTTGCAAATGCTGTCACCAGAAAACACCTAGGTAATACACATACAGGTGCCTACTTATCCATAGTGTACCTCACTATAAGAAAACCCAATACATGGAAAAAATGAGATTTCCAAATGTCAGATTGTCTACTTTTTAAAAAGAATTTCTTTTGCTAATGAAAACACTCATAATAGGATTCCATTAAGTCACAAGCTGCCTTAGCACATTTAAAATGTGACTTGCTTTACAAAGTTTGTAATTGCTTGTGTCTTTTCAGGACCATACCTGCTATATAAAAGGGGCGTGGCAGAGATTAATCTGCTGTCCTAAATTTGTAGTGCTCTCTTAGGTTATCAATAACAGGTCACACTAAGCACTATAAGCTAGGTATATAGATAAGCACTATTATCCCATTTTGGAGATGAAGAAACAGGGGCTCAAAGAAGTTAAGGGACAATTGGTGTCTGAGGCAAGATTCAAACCCAGGTCTTCCTCACTCCAGGTCTAGTGGGTCTAGTCACTGTGGGATAAGTCATGCCCTTTGGCAAGGAGGAATTCTTGTGTGCATTCACATGTGTACATATATGTGTGTATATATACGCATACTCACATGTAAAATAAACCTGGACCCACATTAACCCAAAATAGGGTTCCCCTCTGTTAAACTGTGAAGTTTCATCCTTCTTAAGGGTATCTTTTTAATATTTTTTATTGCTATATTTTGTTTTTATATCACTTTCATTTCCAAATACATATGCTACCCCACCCATTGAGCCATCCCGTATAACAAAGAATTAAAGAAAAAGAGAAAAAAAATCAGTTCTGCAAAACTAATTTAGATTATCAACAAAGCCTGACAGCGTATATAATATCTTATCGAGAAGTGGGGAACTGGTGACTTCGAGGCCACATGTGACCCTCTAGGTCCTCAAGTGTGGCCCTTTGATTCTGAAGGATTTGTTCTGTAAAGTTTGGATTCCGTCAAAGAGCCACACTTGAGGACCTAGAGGGCCACATGTGGCCTTGGGGCCACAGGTTCCCCACCTCTGTACTTACACCCACAACTAGGTGACACAGTAGATAGAATGCAGAACTTGGGGTCAGAACAGTCTGAGTTCAAATACTGCCTCAGATGCTTACTACCTGTGTGACCCTGATCACTTAACCTCTGCCTCAGTTTCCTCACCTGTAAAAATGGGAATAATGATAGCACCAATTTTACAGGGTTGTCTTGAGGATGAAATGAGATGACACATGTAAAGTAATTTGCAAGATCTTAAAGTACTATGGTAAATATTAGAAATTATTGTCATTATTATTATTGCCCCCCTCCCACTGCTGCTAGGAGTGGGAGTCACATTTTCTCATCTTCTTTGGGTCAAACTTCCCGAGAATTTCTTTAAAAAATATGAAAGCTAATCACAGTTCAATTAGAGTGAGTAACAGATATGAAAACTAAAACCAAGAAATTGAACACTAGCCTAATTAATGCCTGGGTCAGGCATTAATAACCCAGGATCAGGCAGCCCCACCCTCCCAACTCCATCCTCAACAGAGACTGTGGAGGTTTTTCACTTATATGTTACTGTCATGCCATGCGTTCCTAGAGGCTTGAATTAAGAACAGGAATCAGCCTGAACATTTCCTGCCTTTTGTCCATACCTATTATAGCATGAAGAATGTTTAAATCTCATCCTTTGTCCCAGTAGCGTTGTGTTTATGCCCCTGCTGAGCCCGGGCACTAGGGATATGGCTGGGTTTGCCCCAGAGACTAGTCACCTTGTCTAGGAAGGGAGGCTGAATTTGGCTTTGTCAGTTCCAGTTTGGTACATGAAGGTGACATTTTCTTCTCAGCCCACACTGGTATTTTGGATACAAACTCATTCAATACCACCACACATACCAAGGAAAGGATAAATAATTAAATTAAAACAGCCTCAGTGTTGATAAGTGATGGCTATTTGGGGTCTACAATTTTAATAAAACCATCTGAATCAGGACAAACATGGTACAAAGTCAAAAGTTATTGAAGACAACAGCAAGCTTCATTTCATGGCTCTAGTTCCTAGGGATGATGCATCGGCAGCTTCCCCTTCCCCTACCTTCCTTCCACCCTGTAAACTTGGCACTCAGTCAATAGCTGGTAATCATAAGCAGAGAAGGACCAAGTAGCGCCCCCCCCCCAAAAAAAGATAAAGAATTGAAAGCAATGAACAAATGAATGAGAAAGCATTTATCACATGCTTACTATGTACAAAGCACAGGGGACATACATATGGAGGTAACATAGTCCCCACTCTCAAGGAGCTCCTGTGGGGAGATGTCTCCTACAGAAGGTTTCAGATGCAAGTCAGATGAAAAAGTCCCATGATCCTCAGGGTTCTTCAGCACAGCAGGTGATCATGCATCTTTAATGTTACTTCCACTGTTAAAATCACATCAGTTTCTGATGTTGAAACATTGAAGAGTGCCAAGGACTTTGGCTGCAAGAACTATCTTTTCTAGGTCCTCAGGAACTGTGGTTACAGTAGCTATGAGAAGAAATTTTCAGGACACTTCTCCACGATACTTGTGGGACCTGGGCTGGAAGCAAGACCCATTACAGATTCTGGCTATCTAATTCAGTGGGTGGGAGAGGGTGCGGCCATTCCCAAGGCTTGTGAGTTCCCACTCCTAAGCTATCTCCTTCTGAGTCTAAAAGAAGATGGTAGCTGAAGGGGCGTGGTGCTTCATCTTGTCTGGCACAAGCCACCTCATGGGGCCTTGTTGCTCTGGCTAGGCTGAGTTGTCCAACCCATAAGTGATGACTGGTCAGCAGCTGGTGGGGATGGCTGGCCACTGGTCATTTCTCCAGATGATGCCTGGGTAGGGTATAGGTGGGGATGGGGGCACAAAATAAGCAAAAACAACTCAGTAGCAAAAACCATTGGGGCACAAAGGAACCAACTGCCTGGCTCTCTTCTCTCCTGTTTTTCTGCTCAGTTTGTACCAATACATAACAAGCATATTAGTGTGCTTTCCCATCATCTGCCACACTCAGGTCTTACCCTTTACAGAGCACCACTCTCTTCATATAATACCAACCTTGATACCCCTAGAGTTGCTTAAAGCCAAATATCCCTCCCCATGTATGGGATCATAGGATTGTAAATATTAGGCTGGAAGAGACCTCAGAGGTCATTTAGTCTAATGCCCTAATGTTACAGGTAAGAAAACTAAAGACCAGGGGAATTAATTGACTTGTCTAATACCGCATGGATAGCCAGTGGATAGAGTGCCAGGCCTGGCATCAGGAAAACTCATCTTCCTGAGTTCACATCTGACCACTAGCTATGTGACCCTGGGCAAGTCATTTAACCCTGTCTGCCTCAGTTTCCTCATCTATAAAATGAGCTGGAGAAGGAAATGACAAATTGCTTCAGTGTCTTTGCCAAGAAAACCCCAAATGGGGTCACAAAGCGTCAGACACAAATGAAATGGCTGAATAGCAACAGACAATAAGTATCAGAGGTGGGATTTTAACCCAAGACCTCTGACTTCAGAACCCTTTTTACCACTGTCACTACTTGCCAAAGTTCTGTCTTTTGCTGGAGGAAAAAAAGCTGTGGTATATACAGGTGACTCAGAGTGACTCAGAGAAAACCAGTTCTTACCATAGAACCGTGGAATCCTAAGAGATGACCTGGGGCTCAAAGGCCACCTAGTCCTGCCCAAATCCCACAAAGGTCATTAATTCTTTCTTTGTGTTTAATGGAGCCTGACCAGCTCAGAGTCACATAGTTAATGCAAAGCAGAACTTAAGAGTGAATAGGACTCCTCTGACTCCTAGCCCAGGGCTCATTCCCAAAAGAGGTCACCTAGAGCCTGCTTACAGACTTAATAATGACTGGGCACTTGGGACCCCCCCAGTGGCCCGTTCCACTTTGGGTCACCCACCTATAATTGTTAGGAAATTTTTCAGGATCATAGACTGCTAAGTGAGCCCAGTTGTGTTCTCTGGGACTGTCTTTCTCTTGAACAGCCTGACCAGTTAGGTTCATCATCAAAGCCCAAGTGTCATGTGTAGGGTCCTCACAAGGGTTAACATGCTAGAAATTCTACAGATGTAGTCAGAGGCAGCAGAAGTTTCATTAAAATAACCAAAGATATAAATATGAACAAAATACATGAATACTCAAGTGGAAATTGGTTTATAAGTACAAAGAATACTTAACAATTTATTATGTGTTTATGGCCCCAAAAACCATATTTACGGATTTAAGTACTGTGTAAATTCTTCTGCCTTCTTTAGTTTATTATCCAAGATTTAGAGTCATGATTACAAAATGCATTTTAAAAGCTATAATTTCTGACTTTAACAGTTGAAGCATTAAAAATTTGTAGATATAAAAATTGGGTTGTAGTGAAGGAGTACTTGGAATGGGAGTCATGACATGGGTTAAATCCTAGATTTAGCACCAGCTTTGTGACTTTGGGCAAGTCATTCATCTCTCTAGACCTAAGTTTTCCCAAGTATAATATGAGGGTGTTGAATTAAATTATTTCTGAGGTTCCTTCCAGCTCTAATGTCCTATGACTCTATAAACATAAATATAACATTTTTACATTTCTATTTTAGCAACAGAAAAACCTACTCTCTAGTCCATGGAATGAAGGCTACTGACTGGGGGTTAATTCACTATTTAAAAGGACAATGTAAAGAAATAACTGGAAAAAATGATTTCTAAAGTCTCTTCAGACTCATAAGAACCTATGTTCCTATTTTTGGCAGAGTGGGGAACCTAATTTCCCTTGTGTTGCTTCATTTTGTTGTCTGGTCTTTTTGCTTATCTTATAATAATAATTTGTATAGTAGTTTAGGGTTTGTAAAGGACTTTATATACATTATGTATTATTTGATATATTGAAAATTATTATATGTATAAATAATATATGTTCTATTATTTATATGCTTATAAATAATATATGTTATTATTTATATGTAAAATGTTATATTATTTATATGCATATAAATAATGCACATTATTTATATGTATATAATTTGTTATATATCAAATATATTCTATTACATATGTGTATATACACATATAATGGATTTGTGTGTGTGTGTATTTTTAAATCTTCACAGAAATTCTGGAAGATAAATGATGTATTATTCCCATTTTAAAGATAAGAAAACTGAGGTTTAGGTAAAAAGTGACTTGTCTGAGGTCAGCTATTAAGTGTTTGAGGATTTGAGCTCACATCTTCCTAACTCCAGTCTAACACTCTATCCATTGCACCCCCTAGCTGCTTTTTTCTAGGGAAATTCCTGCTCGGGTTCCTGCATTGCCTTAGAAAGCACAGGAAATATAGCTACCTACGTATAGATTGTTCTCCAGCCTACTTACTACTGCTCCTTCTTGGTGTTCATTGCCTTATTCTCATTTACATCACTGATGCTATAAATCTGAGTGACTCAAAGTGGAAAACATGCACCCTTGTTCCTTTCTGAAAAGCTTTGCCCAATGCCTAGAGCTAAACTGAGATCAGTGCTGATGATGACTATATGTGTGATGTGGTGTGGTATGAAATTTCAGCCAACGGAGAAGCAGCTCTCAGGATAATTTCATCATCACCAATGAAACTAAGGGAGGTCCCAAGGAGACCAATTCTAGGAATGGAGAATCATAGCCAATTGCTCTGAAGCCCACCCTGGAGGGACCTGAGGCATGCAGACTTGGGTAGCAGGTCCAAGGGCCACCTCTAGAACCTTGACTATGATGTCTCTGCTTCTGTGAGCAGGTGGTCCATGGCCAGGACTCCAACCCACCCCCACATGTAGTGTCTAGTCTTTTTTTCCATCTAGTTTCTGTACCTTGCCTCAAGAGCTAACTCTGCAGCTGATTCCATGAAAGCTCTTGGTGCCATCTGGTGGCTACTGTTCTCATAGAGAAGGTTCTATTTTTGTTAATTAATGTTGAGAGCATGCAATCTGGGAGAGTGTTTAACCTGAGAGACAGAAAGGAAATTATGCTACATCTCTTTGCTGTCTGGGAGTCCTCCAGCTGTAGGGCTTGGGAGGCAAGGGAAAGAATATTGTGTTTAGAGTTTCACAGATATAGAGCTGAAAGATCCATTAGAGGTCAATGAGTCCATCACCTCATTTTTCATATGAGGTGGCTATTGAATTGTAGTCACTGGGTGGTCAGGCTGGAGATCTAAGAGGTGAGACCACTGTTGAAGTGGCCAAGGCACAACTAGTATCCTCTGAGGGGAGGTGATTTATCCCAGGTCACACAGTCAGGAGCAGAGCTAAGATGTGAACTTCTAATGACAAATCCAGCATCTTCCTCTCTGTGCTACAATGTCTCTTGCCTAGCCTTAGCAGTGGAAGATAGATGTCCTCAACCCACTTTCCACTGCACCTAGATGACGCTGAGTTACATTGGTCCTTTCTCAATAGTCAAGGAAAGAAGCAGGTAGATCTGCTCAGATTCTTCACTCTCTCTCTTTATATATAGATATATATAAGGATATACTTGTATATATTTTTATATACATATATGCATATATACATGTGTACACATACATATGTACACACGTATGTATATATATAATTGACTCCATACATGTCTGTATATGTATATAAAAATATTTTTTAATGAAACTGTTGAAGTAGTTCATGGAAATCTCTCACCTACCTCTCTCTCCCATGTAGGACTCAGGTGATAGGTGGTGAGGAAATACGGCCACTGTTCTACTCTGTGAGCTCCTGAAGAACAGAGACTGTTTTGTTTTGGTCTTTCTTTTGTATCCCCAGCACTTAACACAGATCTGGCACATAGTAGGTACCTGGTTAATGCTGGATGGCAGACATTTCTATAACTAAGGCTTTCAGTCTGACCGTGATTAGAATGATGGGCTTGGGATCAGGAAGACCAGAGTTCAAATCCTTTTTCAGACATTTGGGATCTGTGTGGTCCTAGGCAGATGACTTGACCTCCACGTGCCTCAAGCACAAGGATTTATTTATGGGGTTTTCCCATACCTAGAGTTCTCCAAGCAGATAAAATCACCCATCCTTTGCATATTGAAATATTCCTCATTATCAAATAAAGTAGATAGCATCATACCCATTGTAGAGATGTAGAAACGCAGGCTTCCAAGAAGATATTGGCATCAGGAAAATGGGATTCTCCACTCTGGCTGCCAGGAGCCCGTAGCCTTAGCTTGCTGGGCACCAGGCCCCAAGGATCCCACACCCTCCCCTATCTCACCCATTAGAATGTAAAGGTCCATCACAGCTGGAGGTGGGGAGGATTACTTGCTTGTATTGGAATTCTCAGTGCTTTATACAGTGCCTGGAGCATGGTAAGTGCTCAGTAAATGCTTTGATCTATCAATTACAGTTCAAAACTCTAGATTTGAACCCAGCTTCTGTGACTCCCAATCCAGCACTCATTGGAGCACACTATAATGCTATACACATAGCAGGTATTCAATAAATCCTTGCCTGACTGATGCTGTTTCCAAAACACTTTGTTGGGCTGGTGGTTAGGGAGAACTTAAGAATGCCATCTCAGGGGAGCCAGGTGGTGCAATGAATAGAGCACCGACCCTGGAGTCAGGAGGAGGACCTGAGTTCAAATCCGACCTCAGACACTTAACACTTACTAGCTGTGTGACCTTGGGCAAGTCACTTAACCACAATTGCCCTGCTTTCCCCTCCTCCAAAAAGACAAAAAAGAAAAAAGAATGTCATCTCAATTCTTAGATCTTCAGTGGAAAGTTATAGGAATCCTAACCCTGTATCTCTAATCCAGAAATGTTTGGGGGGACGGGGTCTGTGTCATATTAGAGGACCTGTACTTCCACCCTCAGACTAAAGAGAAGGGCCTTAGGATACACAGAGCTTCAACCATTGATCCCTTATGTTCAGTTGTTTTTCAGTATTGTCTGACTCTTTGTGATCCCATTTTGGGAGTTTTATTGGCAAAGATACTGGACTGGTTTGCCATTTCCTTCTCTAGCCTATTTTACAGATGAGGAAACTAAGGCAAATGGGGTTAAGTGACTTACTCAGGGTCACACAGCTAGTGTGTGTGCCTGTCTGAGGCCAGATCTGAATTCACAAAGATGAATTTTCCTAACTCCAAGACCAGTGCTCTATCCACTATACCAACTAGCTACCCATCTTCTAAGACTAACTCTTTATAAGCACTCTTCATCTGTTTTCCCTTCTCTTCAAGGCACTTGATCCATTAACTATGCCCTCTCTTGAATCATTAGTCTCTTCTTTTTCAGTGTCTGCTTCCCTACTGGGTCACCTAGGTTTTCCCCTATCTAGCCTTCTCTGAATCATTCTGTGACTTGCTCCAAGCTAACAGCTATCTTTCACTTTCCTTTCAATGCCCAGTTTCTGAAAAGATGCTGTCTAAAAATATATCCACATTCGTTCTCATTTTCTCCTGGTCCTCCTGGTCAGCCCTGCTGACCTCCATTTCCCCCTGTCGCCCCAAGCATTTCCTGTCTCTTTCTCCAAGTACTATAATCCGATTGCCCCTACTATTGCCTCTGGAGAATGTATATTAATGAGTTGCCTTATTATTCCACTCCTCATCCTTATGACTTCTCAGACCACAGTTCTCTTCTGTGGTCATCTCACACACACTCACACACACTCACACACACTCACACACACTCACACACACACACACACACACACGCACACACACACAACGTATATACTGCATATATGTATCTAAATACTATATGTACAGTATATACTATATGTGTTTTAGATATTATATAGATGTATGCATATATAATGTGTGCATATGTGTGTACATGTGCATTATCTGCCTATACACATATATACATGTGCATTATGTATGTCTATACTATATGTACATATGCGTATACTTATGTGCATATATAGTATGTATGTGTATATACATATGTTGGTTGCATATATATATATATATATATATACATAAAATATATGTGTGTGTGTACATATATTGTGTGTATGTACATAATATCCAACATTTGTGGGCAGCTTCTCTCTGATTTTTGTATTTTTGTCTCCAGCACTTACAGGAGAGCTTGGCATACAAAAGCACTTCACAAATGCCTTTTCAATTCTTCATTCACTTGTTTTGAGGACTCATTTGAGTTCTCCTGGGCCAGCACTCCATGGAAGACAGGGATATCTTTCTCACTGTTGGAACCCTTTCTGGTATAGCTTATCAGCAAGCATTTGTTAAATATATTGTCCTCATAATAACACCACCCAGTTGGCCTGACTGGGGCCTTAGGTAAGATGCTCTTCACCTTCCAAAGCCTAGTGCCATGAAACTGGCCAGATTAAACATTCAGTGCTGACGATGCAAATGTATTAAAAGGTCAGTCAAGGAAACATTCTGCTCCTTCCTCCCCTCCCAACAAGTTCATGGTCACCCTCTCCATGACCAATCACAATCTTTAAAATTTTGACCAAAATGGCCTTCTTATTCCCATACTATCTGAAACTCTCCTCAGAAGTACCAGGAAATGAATGACTACACAGATTAGCTTGTAATCTCCGTCATGGTGCTTCCTACTGTAAATTTCAAAACTGATGAATTCCAGTCTCTTTAGTCCATTCCCCATGATGATGTTCAATGCCTGTTCCCAGACCTTCATCAGTTTGCATATTCTGGAGCACAGTGACCAGAACCCCATACCATACTCCAGGTACAACTGTACCATGGCTCCATACAAACAGATTATGTTGCCTGTAATGTTTCCAAACCCTTCTAACATTCTCTATTTGCTCTTTAGGGCTTTTTTGTTTTGTTTTGTTTTTGGCTTATGGACGCAGGCTTGCAAAACCTGCTTTCTCAACTAGACCTTATGCTTACCCCACACTGCTACATTCCCTGCAGCTTTGGGCACGGTTGCCATGCTGCTTGGGTACTGCCATGTTCCTTGACCTTCACCTACAAAGCTGTTGGCAAAGAGCACAAGCTGACTTGGGTCCAGAGTAAACCAGCTTGACTCCACGTGTTTGAAATAGAACATAAAAATTGCCTGCATGCACTAATTTGCTCTTAATTCATTGGGCATATTACATTTGCAGAATTTTACAGCTTTTATGATACCCTGGAAAGGACATTGGGGTCAGCAGAACTAGGGTCAAACCCAGGTTGCCCACTGACTAACTATGTGAACTTTGGGCCAATTGTTTAAATCTCTTTGAGCCTTAGTACATACAGGAAAAAATCTGGATTGAACTCTCTTTTAAGGTCCCTCACAACTCCACAGTACCATGATTTTATGATTCTTCCTGTTTCCAAGTACCAGGACAGGAAATCAATTTTCATCATCACCTTCAGCATTTTCTCTACAGGCCCTCTTTTTCTTAACCTCCAAAGCCATCCATAAAACTTAGAACAACATTAAGTTGACATGTATTTTGATGTGGTTACACAGAAGAATCTCTCTCTTGGAGCACAGTGACTTCATAGAGGAAATAGGCAAAGTTTATATTAACAAGATCTTTCGGTCTAAGTGATTCCTATCCTATTTGTAGCACTCTGGCTTTGCCCACAGAGCCCTGGGGACCTCACAGGCAGTGAATGTGAATAATGAAAAGACAGTTGAGACAGGACTTTTCAAAGGGATCCGTTTTGAATATGTAGGAGAGAAAGAGTAAAGAGCTGCCCTCAGCTGATCTTCCATAGGCCCTCTCTTGCTGTCTGGACAAGCCTGTGAAACATGGTCCATTTTCACCCAGTGGGAGACTATCTCCCATCTGTACCATGCTGGAAAGATTCACTTGTTAGAAAATACACTGCCCTTTTTAGTGGTGGTGTGACGAAAGGAAGGTGGGGTGGAGACACTGGCAAATGACTTATTAAGATCCTTCCCCCCTCTCCATTGAGATCCCCTTATGTTCAGATCTCTCAACCTTCTCTGATTGATCTTTCCTATGTGCTAATTTAAACCATCCTGATAGTTTCTTTGTGTACATGCCCCAACTCCCGACTGGATTATATGGTTTTGAGGGCAGAGACTTTATCATATTTCAACTTCATACACCCTCTCCCCACCTTACCAGACCCAGCAGAGAAGAAGCAAATCCTGCCTCAGACACTTAGCTATGTGACCCTGGGAAAGTCATATAACTTCATATAACTACATATAACATATAACTCTCTCGGTTTCTTCATATTTAGAATGAAGAGATTGGATTCAATGGTTTCTAAGGTCCCTTTCAACTTTAAATCACTGACTATGACTTGTACCTAGTCTAGTGTCTAGGGTCTTGCATATGAGTTCAAATCCAACCTCAGACACTTGGGAGATGTGTGACCCTTGACAAGTCACTTAACCTCCATTTGCCTCAGTTACTTCAACTATAAAATAGTTGAATAGCATTTCCCTCAGTATTATTGTGAGGATCAAACGAGATAATATTTGTAAAGAGCTGACTCATAACAGGTGTTATATAAAGGCTTATTTATTTTCTCTCTCTTCCCTAATAAATGACCTAGGAAATGTTGTAAATAAAATTTTGGTCTTACATTTTACTGTCATATCTCCGTACTCTTGGGACTAATCTTTCAGGCCCCCAATATTGAGATAAGTTTACTCAAGGGTAATCAGGCCCCCAAATAACTCTTCTACCTGCTCCATCTTAGGGTAGAGATTCAGTCAGGGGCTATGACTGAGTGAGGTCTTTAGCACTGACTGAAACTTTCCCACTTTGGGACAGGGGAAAAATGTCTTAATCCAGAAAGATTCTCTGCAGATCCAGAGGCCAGAGGGATCATGGAGGAAAAGCCAAGGTCAGTTTCTGGGCTCTAGGTTCGGAGTTATGAAAGCTCTGTCAGGAGTGTAATTTATGTCAGGTCAAATCAGGATCTCATTTTGATGTGTTCTCTCTACTCTTTGGGCACATACGTGTATTTGTACCCCATGGCTGACTCACCTTCCATCTTCCTCTGAATTCACTGTACACTTATGGCTTTTGTTGCTGGACTAAATGATCCCCATATAGATGGCAATGGTTGTCTATAAGTGACTGCAGACAAGAGCAAAACTGAGTTATGCTACTCAAACATAAGATGAAAGAAGAGAGGGAGGGAGGAAGGAAGGAAGGAAGAAAGGGAGGAAGGAAGAGAAACAGGAAGGGAGAGAGGAAGGGAGGGAAGGAGGGAGGGAGGGAGGAAACAGTTATTAAGTACCTACTATGTGCAGGGCACTGTGCTAAGTACTTTACAAATATTACTTCGTTTGACCCTCACAACAACCCTAGGAGGAAGGACAAAGGGACACATACGGCCCGATTTCTCTCCTCTGCCTGTTTTAGAGATAACTCTATCAAGAGAGAGCACATGAAGCAAATGAGCAGGTATTACTTTTGGAGCTTCCCAATGCAGTGTCCGATGCTCTTAGTGTCAATGCTGTAAGTACAAGTGGTTGCAAGTCAGTTTGATCTTTCTGCTCCTGGTAGCCTGTGGTCACACATGAAAGACATTTTTACTGTACTAAAAGCTGGCCTGCTCTATTCTGTCATGTGGGGAAGGAAGCAGACCAGATAAATGGGAAAAGAGTAAGGTTCCTGGCCCTGCGTTTCCGGTGCCTCAATCAGGCCTAGCACCTTCTGCAGAGAATGCATCGTTGTCTGTCCAAACCTTCAGCAGGCCAGCTAGAGAACTTGGGTTAGGGATGGCAAGGCAAACTGAGAAAAGAATGAATTAACAACACATTAGTTTTTCTAATGGCATTGCTGTGGCCTGCTCCTAAGCAGTGGCATTTGTCACTTTGAATAAATTGAGAAAATACTCTAAAGTAAAGGGGAGAAGTGTTGGGTCGGCCCTTACGTTTAAAAATATTTTTCGACAAAAGAAATGCCATCGTCCTCAACACCACCACTGCCACCATCAAGAAAAAAATTATAAAGTATCGACCACTTGGATTTTGAATACTTCTTTTTGCTACAGGAAAATCTATCAAGGGAGAAAGAGGGTGTTGTTGGTTCAGACTTGCCATCTACATCCTTTTATGTATTGCAGGTACTCTTTATAGTTCATTGGGGTCCCTTGTATATAACTGATGTATACAGTATATTTATAACACTTGGGGCACAATTTTACAAGCATTTGGAGAATAGTGGGAAAGGTTGGTTGAGTAGGGAGAGAGGAGGAAATCCAGTTATGAAGGGCATTGAATGTTAAGACTGAGAATGTTGTACCTTTACTTCTTCTGAAATGGGGAGCTCTTTGAAGGTGCAAATTAAAAGAGTTCATTACAAGAAAGAAGTAGATTGCATTGATGGTTTTATATGATATGTGTTGGATATGATCAACAGAAGGTAGGGAAACCACTTAGCAGGCTATGACAATAGTCTAGGTATGAGATGAGAAGGACACAAATTAGGCTGGTGGCAGTTGGGGGCAGGAAGGAATGTAAGAACTTCCCTCCTCTACAAAATCTTGGGAGGAACAATGTCCTCAAATTCCCTTCTCAGGACACATGTAAACACTTTCTCCCACTTCCATGTTGGAGTGGGGGTGGGCAGGAAAGAGAAATATTGACAGAAATGGGAAATGGGCAGGGGAAGGGTGTCAAGCAGAGAGGAGCAGAGAGAGAGATCAATGCTCCAAGGCCTCAGAGAATGTTAACAGCTTGGTTTTACAGGCCATAGGAAGGGTAGCTGATAGTCTTATGGATTGTCTCCAAATAAAGTTGTCTCCTCACATTGGTGGGGGTAGAAGTTTGGAGGGATCTCTCAATTTAATCAAGACTCCCCTGATTCACCCTGCCCTCCTACATAAGCAACAGTGCAGAGAATGGGGTAAGACTCATTTGTTGGTTTTTATACCACCTATCACCAAATCAATGGGCAGGTTCAACACCCCCTCAAAACTCTGCTGATAAGCAGAGTCACCCTACAGGCCCTGACAGTCCTGCAATTCAACCCATGCCTACTCCCTTAGCACATTCCCCCTTCCTCTCCCCAACCCACAATGGCCAGGTAATCAGCAAAGCCATAATAGCAAGTATGAATCAGTCAATCCATGTTGATGTCACTGTCTAACACATAGACAGGAAGGAAGATTAGCTTCTTGGAAAAGCCTAGTGGAGGAAGCAACATATCCAGTCAATAAAAGAGTTAGGCCCAGGACCCAGGTTCCAATATTTCCAATTATTTCCAAGGTGTCATAAAATCAACCCCCCCCCCCCCAATTCTATTTAACTCATTTAAAAAAAAAAAAAAGGGAATCTAAATCATGTGACACTTTGCTGAGTGTCGGGGGCATGGTAGTGAAGGTGACAGCTAGCAGCTCTTCCCACTGATCACCACCCCATGGATTTCACACTTTAGGGAAGGGCGTCTCAGACACATCAGTGCCAGATGCGGGATTCCCTTCCATCATGGAAGTCTAACAGCCCTCTGATTCATCAGGAGCAATAAACAGGAATAGGAGAGTTTGATTTTATAAAAACTGAGTACAATCTTCCAAAAAAAAACATTTTCATCCATCGGAATTTCTTTATCATTTAGTTATGCTGTCTGAGATTCCTTCTTGCTGTGCGTCACCTCGCATCAAAAAGATGCCATAGCTATTGGCATCAAGGACTCTGACAGGTGTTCCCAGAGCAGAATGCACTGTGAGCCACCTTGGCTAACCTAACTGATGGGAGTAAGGAGTAGAGAGAGCCACGATTATAGAGAAGATTTGGGAGAAATGGAAAAGGATCCACCAGACACAAGATATGAGTTGTGCAATGGGCAGCATGAGATAAAAGAACAAGAAGAGTGAAGGTTTTTTCTTCATCTCTGAAATGTGGGGAAGGGCAGGTAGATGGCACAGTGGATGGAACAAGAGGTCTGGGGTCAAGAAGACCCACCTTTCTGAGGTCAGATGCAGCCTCTGACACTTAACTTGCTGTGTGACCTTGGGCAAGTCACTTAACCCTGTTTGCCTCAGTTTCCTCACCTGTAAAATGAGCTGGAGAAAGAAATGACAAATGACTCCAGTGTCTTTGCTAAGAAAACCCCAGATGGGGTCACAAAGGCTAAAAAATGACTAAACAACAACCAAAATGGGGCGAGGGGAAAAGGAACAGGACAGAATTTAATGCCATCCTATCATTCTCTGTTACATCTGCTCCCTGTAGTTACAGCACAACAGTAGAAGGCAGGAAGCTGAGCTACTTAGTAGCCAAAGCATTGCCTCCAGAAACATTGCCCTGTCCTCTGAAGAGACTCAGCATTGATGTTTGCTGCTAGAGAATTTCCTGAGACTAATTTAGAGAAGTTTGTGCTTAGGTTGGGCCCAGCATGGAATAAGTCAAGGCCCACCAGGTGGGACGACAAAGGTACCACTCTCTGAAACAATGTTAAAAATCCTCCGTCTCTTACTGCCCAAGCAGGAATCAGCAGGCACCATTTTTTTTCTCTAGGCATCAGCAAGCTGTGCTTTGGCTTCTTCTGAAGAGAAGTACTCTGAAACCAGAGTAAAGTTAGACAAATATGCATGACCCCATATACCTTTGGCTAGCACATTTTTTTCCTTCCTGCAACTAGATTGGATTGGGGAACTCTCAATGTAGAAACTCCCTCCGCCCCTGCAAACTAATAGTCTTAGAGAATTGCCTGGGGAGTTGAGATGTGGAGTGACTAGCTCAGGATCATTTGTGTCAGGCCAGGATGGGGTAGGGAAGCATACCTGGAACCCAGATCTTCCTGCCTAAGCACTATTTCACAATGTCTCTCAGCTAGAACACACAAATATATTGTAGGGTCTATTACACTAGGACTACTGAGATTCACTTCGTAATTTCTGGTTGTGAGTTCTATGACCTTTCTTATGATGTGTGTAAGGAAATGTTTCCTTCTAAGACTTTTGTAACTGCAACTACAGTTACCTATCTCCTTTCTCTGGGGACTGCAAATGAAATGATATTGCTTACGAGAGAAAATGTGCATGTATACATATGTCTATGCAATGCTGTATTTATAACTGAGGCCTTTTCTCCCATATTGGGATCAGTTTTTTTGAAGAATTCATTTCCAGCATCCCTATAGGGAATGAGTTAGCATTCATAGGTAGAAACTCAAGGAGGAAAGGCGTATTAAACATCTTCTGCATCATCATTATCACAGCTAACATTTCATGCCTTTTTTTTTTGGAGGGGTAAGGCAGGGCAATTGGGGTTAAGTGACTTGCCCAAGGTCACACAGCTAGTAAGTGTTAAGTGTCTGAGGTCAGATTTGAACTGAGGTCCTCCTGACTGTAGGTCCAGTGTTCTATTCACTGCACCACCTAGCCACCCCCATAACACTTTCTATATGCCAAGCATTATGCTTAACGTTTTACAATTATTATTTCATTTGATTTTCATGACCACCTTATTATTAGTCCCATTTTATATGAGGAAACTGAGACCAAAAGATGGTAAAGGACTTGTCCAAGGTCACACAGCTCATAAGTATTTGAGGCGGGATTTGAATTCAGCTTTTCCTGACTCCAGGCTTGGTGCTCTATCCACTGGGCCACCTAGCCGTCTTAATCCTCACATGACAGAAAAATCCAAAAACATCATCCTCCTGGTGCTCACCATGCACTTTAGAGGCAGGGATTCCCTGGGAAGACATTCACATATTAATTGACTCCTGTCTTTTTTTTTTTTTTTTTTTTTTTTTTACCAATGTAGTTGTAATTACTTTCCACTTTCTTTTGTTTTTACCAAACTAGACTGACTCCTTGTCTTCCCAACTCTGACATGAATAAAGGTCTGCCTGGGCCTAAATGACCCCATAGCGTCTGGATCATGAGAATCCTCCATAACTACCTTGTTAACTAACCTGTAGCAGATGGGTGGGACATTCCAATCCTATGATTCTGTCCCCCTCAAGCACGTACAACATTTGAATATCACAAAGTGTGACTCTGAAAGTAGAGATCATAGGATAATAACTTATTTCTCATCAGTCACTATCCTGGAACTCCAGATAAGGAGAGAGCATGTTGGAGATGCGACTTTTCTGGTACAAAAAGAGATCTCCAGGAAGTCATCTTGGCGGGCTGCCATACCACAGGTGGATCCTAAAGGACCATAGTGACCATCCCTGCTCCAACCCTCCTGAGGCCTCCACAACCTCCTTTCCTAACAATACTTCTGGTAAGGTTCGAGCCAGCTGCCTTTGAGGGAACTTCACTTACTAAGGACACTGGGAGATTAATTTCTTCCCGGCCGGGGAAGAGATGAGAGAGGAGGGTAGCTAGGTGGCTTAGTGAATAGAGCACTAGCCCTGGAGTTTGAAGGACCTGAGTTCAAATCAGATCTCAGACACTTAACACTTACTAGCCATGTAACCTTGGGCAAATCACTTAACCCCAATTGCTCTGCCTTCCCCCCTGCCAAAAAAAAAAAAAAAAAAGAAACTTTTTTAAAAACAGAGGAGGCAAATGTGAGATCAGGCCTGGAGGGTGGGGTCTCCCTCCTATAGCAGGAGCTTTTGTAGGATCCCTAAAAAGGAAGAGAGAGGACAGAAAGGAGGAAAGGATTGGGGCTTTCCAACCCCACATACACAAATGCACATACATAACAATAATATTTGCAGTGCCATTCCTCAAACCCAAGCCTCCAAGGAAAACCACAAGAAAATTCAAAGGACAAGTAACAAAGTAAGTGGCCAGAGTACTGATTTAACAAAAAAGAAATACAGAGGAACTGGTGATCCTTACCTTCTTCTTTCCCTTACTTCAGAGGGATGTGTCTTCTAATTGTGTCCTTATAGTGGATTGAAGACTGCATCTGACTGATCCCCTCTTATTTCCAATAAATGCCTATAGTTGTCTTTCGTCCTTGCATTCCACTGTGTCCCTCTTTGCAGGACATCTCTGGAAACCACACAAGAGAGAATGACCTTTCCTAGTTCAGGACTGGGATCCCAACTCCTCCAGGCTCTTGCTAATTGTTGCTCTCCCACTGGGGGCCTCATCATGGAACCATTCATATTTCATAACAACATTTTTTGTTTAATTCCATCATTTTATTTTTAATATATTTATTTATTTTTAGTTTTCAGCATTCACTTTTATAAGATTTTGAGTCCTAAAATTTTTCCTCTCCCTCCTCTCCCCCATCCCCAAGACAGCTTGCAGTCTGATATAGGCTCTACGTGTACAATCATATTAAACATATTTCTACACTAGTCGTGTATAACAACAATTTCAAGAGCAGAACTACTACAAAGTTAAGATCTTTAGATTTCCTTCAGATCTTTAGTCTAATCCTATTTTAAACTCTAGTGGTTACACCTTAATAAATCTCATTTGGACATGAAAGACCCGTGTACAGATTTTCTCTTTTCCCTTCCCTGGGGGAACCTCTGATTTTATCATACCATCACTAACTTGGAGAGGTCTTTGATGGCAAATGAAAGGAGAGGAGAGACTGACCAGGTATCCTCATTTTTAGAAGACCACAGATTTAGAGATCAAAGGAATTTTAGAGGCCAGAAAATCCAACACCTCTATTTTACAAACAAGGAAATTGGATGAGTAAAATCACATAACCAGTAGGTGTCAAAGGCAAGTCTTGACGTCAAGCCTGAAGATCTCTTCGCCCTCCCACCTAACTCCTGGAATTTACAGAGTCCTCATTCGAACTGTTACCTCCTGGCCCTAATTCATATTCATTTGCTGAACTCCTGCTCGCTGAAAAGAAAGGGGCCACACATAAAAGATTGATAACAAAGTACCATATGGCATCAAATGAATGCTTTAGACCAGGGGTATGCAGGAGCCAGCTGGAGGGCTCAGGAGAGACCATTGCTAAAGTTCCAGCGTGAACATTTATACCTCAGGAAATTAGCAAATGCTGCAAATCAAGGCCTGATTTAAATCATCTAGACTGAAGAAAGTGTGCATAATACAGATTAAATTTAAAAGTGCATCTATTTACATAATAGCCTTCCTTTCTAGCTGTGTCATCACCCTTTAGGTGGGACTGGGCATGCCTTCTGTCTCCTGCCCCTGCCTCCCTTGGTTTGAGTTAACTAAAAGCTTGTCAGCTCCTTCCCCCATCACTGGACATCACCATTGCTGCTTGAGGTCAGAATGTAGCCATCGTCCATTAACTCTGCCCCTGGGCAGGAGGATTTAGCCAGGCATTCCCAAGACGTGATAATTGAAGCCACAAGTATGGATGAGATCTCCCAGAGTATGGTGCTACTTATATGACCTAGGACAAGTAATAAGAGCTACCTTAATATCATGCCTACTGTGTGCTAAGCTGCGCTAACCACTTTGCTGTTGTTGTTCAGTCATTCCGTTGTGCCTGACTCTTTGTGACCCCATAGACCCTAGCACACCAGTACTGTCTCTGGGGTTTCCTCAGCACAGATACTGGAGTGGTTTTCCATTCCATTCTCCAGAGGCAAATGGAGGTCAAGTGACTTGCCCAGGGTCACACATCTAGTAAGTGTCTGACACTGGATTTGAACTCACCTCTTCCTAACTCCAGGCCCAGCTCTCTATGCACAGAGCCATCTAGCTGCCTTATGAAGCACTTTACAAATATTATTTCAATTAATCTTCATAACAACCCTGGAGGGCAAGTGGTATTATCATCCTCATTTACAGATGAAAAAAGTTGAGGCAAATAGAGGTTAAGTAAATTGCCCAAGGTCACACAGCTAGTATGGATCTGAGATTAGATCTGAACTCAGGTCTTCTTGACTCCTGGTCCAGTCCTTTCTCCATTGCACCACCTAGCTGTCTACTCATCTCTCCAGGCCTCAGTCTCCTCATCTGCACAATAAAGGTTTTGGACTGGATGTTACCTTAGATCTCTCAAAGGTTCTCTTACAGCTTTAAATTGAAGCCATCTCATAGCTTTAAATCTATAAGAACAGAAGAAGTTTGGAAATTCAGCCTTTGAGTATGGCCACAAGGACAAAGAAGTAATACCAGCAGAAGATGAAGAAGGAACAGCTCAAGGGTTGATGAAAAGAGGGGAGAGAAGGGGAGGGGAGAGAAGACTCAGGAAAATGCAGATTTGTGGATATAGACTCCTTGGTATTCAGGATACTGAGGATGAAGTGAATGACAGATAGGCAGGAGAGTCAGATGCTGCAGAGAGAACAGAGAGGAGGCTTCATAAGAGGCCATTGATTTGGGAGTTTAGAAAGCACAGCTGACTTTGGAAAAAGCAATTTCAATAGAGTGGTGAGCATGCTAGCCAGTTCGTAAGGAGTTAAGGAGGAAATGGAAGCAGACGACCATGACTGTTCAGAAGTAGAGAAATTCTCAGTAACAAGACTCCTCTGCCTTGTTCCCATTACAGGATGCAGAACATTCTCCAAAGAAAGATGGGATTTTTGAGAAGTTTGCTGAAAAGACAATCTGTCTATGAGTATGAATCTCCATGCCAAGCCCCCAGGTCTTTTCTGCACCATCAGCAATGGTGTCTAATGCTTAATTAATTAATTAGTGCTTAATATAGGTTCAGGAAAAAGTCTCCAGGAAAAATTTTATTAAAGGAAGAAAAAAAAAGTACTCAAGAACTGCAAACTTTTATTTTTAAAAATATTTGAGGAAGGAGCCACTTCTTGCCCCACCCTCCAGGGCCGTGCTGAGCGGGTCCTTCCCGGGGCTGCCCCTCAGCCTGCAGGCGGTGCCGCTGCAGCCCTCATTCCACGGCCACCTCTTCCAGGGCGCCCTCCACCCCCACCTCGCGCCCCAAGGCCAACTTTCAGTCCGATATAGAAAGAAACACAAACGGGAAGAGGAAGACGATAGCTGTCCCCTAAGGAAGAAAAGGCTGACAGAAGCTGTGCTCTGTGCCAATCCTGGTAATTGGCTCCTGTGTGCCCATCAGGGGCAGACGAGCGCCGCAGTGACCTCCCTTATCAGGCATGTTTGATGTTCTCTGTGAGGAAAATGATCAACCCACAGGAGAGCAGCCGTGTGAGGCTGCCCGAAGGAAGCTTCAGGAGATCGAAGATAGGATAATTGATGAAGATGAAGAAGTTGAAGCTGACAGACCTGCCCTGTCAGTGACCTGCCCAGTCTTGTTCTCTCGGATACTCTGAAGACGGGCCTGAAGAGCTGGTTTGATGAAGTCCTTACGAAGAAAATAATTGAGTCAATGAGCCGTCCTTCGATGGAGTTGGGGCTTTGGAAACCTCTCCCAGAACTCCTTCCTGATAAGCCAAAGCCTTCACCTTGTGCTAAGAACTACGAAGAGCCTGGAAGGGACCAGAGTAAGCAAGCACACCTTCCGCCAATAGACTGAGCTCTTCTCTGAGCCCTGACAAGTAGGCGTCCCTCTCTACGATAGCCTGGACACGGCCAGCTGCACAGAGGAAGATATGGAACTTCAGAAAACCTCTTTTACAGCTTAAGTCAAATGCTTGAAGGCATTGTTGGTTGTAAGGCCCTCGTAGCCTAAGGATTTCAGAGTTGTACCAAATGTGGAGTCGGATATCTCTACCTGTGATTGATAAAAATATCTTGATTTGGGCAGCTTCTTACCGGATTCAGCATCTTACCAAGGAAGCTTCAGTCTTCTGGGAGGCTAATCGGGAATGTCAAATCATTGCCTGTGGGAAAGAGTTGGAGGAGTTGGATGTCAGGGTGTTGGAGTCACCTGTCTATCGTCTTCTGAATGTTAAAAGACTTTGGGAGGATGTTCAGAAAACAAATCAGGAGAGGAGGGTTTGGCTGTTAAGACACAGACTTCGTCTTGGCAGAAAAGAGTTTAATTTACAACCGTTTCTATTGAATTAGTGGAAAGAAAGTAAAATGTTTGCATGAGCCTCTTGGTAAAGAAGAGAGCCGGCTGCTAGGGAGCTTGTGTGTGCTCTGTGTGGATCCACTCACCAGAGCACTCTGCCATTCTAAAGGGGCTCAACGCTTTGTGTTGCTCTTCAGCCTCAGTTTGCTGTACCTGATTGATAAAGCTTGGTGTTTCAGTGATGTATCCAACTTACTTGTTGTCCCATGGTCTAGTGCTTTGAGTTGAACTTTGATGATTGAGAGTGTAGCTCGTGTGAATTTGGCCATAGAATGACATCCTTTAGGCAGTCCTGAGAAAGTGTTTTCATTCCGCTAAATCCAGAATTGATGGCATCTGAAAAAGTACAGTTGCTTTAGCGAGAGGCATTTATAGAAGCCTGGGGATGAGTTGATGTTCTCAGTTGGCAAAGGGCACTTGTTGGGATATACAGAACTAGCCCATTGGCTCGGTGCTCTGTCTGTTACAATAACCTCACACTTGGTAATTCTCCTGCCATTAGGGAACCATCTGAGTCTGCACCTGGAGATGCCAAGATCTAGGGTCTGGTTCTCCCAGGAGGAGCTCACCCAGGTAGCAGTTAACTTGAGATGCCATATGGATTGGGTCTTTAGTCCCTTGGCTACCATAAAATCTTGTGCAAGGGTCTTTCCATGCCACTGTGGTTGGGACTGACTCAGCAGAACTCTTCCAGGTTCTCCCTTTGTAGCAGCCGGATCATTCAGATAGGAAAAAACTGCTTTGTGTCCAGTAGAGTGCGTTCTAGAACTCAGCTCCCTCACCCTGTTGAAGCTCTTCCCTCTGAGAAGGCCAGCCTGCCACTGGGTCTGGTTCTGCTCTTGCCTCTGTTGCTTTGGCTTTCACAATTTCTCCCTGTATAGTCAGAAAAAATTAATGTAATGTTTAATATTTAAGCTATTTAATGTCTATACAGGAAAAAGCTATTCACGTTTCAAACTAGTATTGAAGCCAGATGGAAACCAGCTAATCATTTCTTCTTCTTGGACTTGGGGCTGAATGTAAATTGCCCTTAGAAATTGCCCCTTCTCCTTCCTCTCTTTTGGAGGCTGGTTGATATTTCTCAGTCCAGCCTCAATGTCATTCTTTCCTGGGACCAACTTGTAAGCCATGTAGCCAAAAAGATGGGTGGAGTGAAAAGTAGTGTAGGGGTTAGCAGAACGACTAACTGGGAGACTCCCTAGAAGTTGGGTTAACTCATCTGGGAGGGAGAGTAGAAAATGTGGTGATGGCTCCTCCTGGTCAGGCAGAAGTGTGCTTGTGAATGATGGTGCTGGCAGTCCTGGCTCGCCTTGCCTTAGGGAGCTTGGAGTCAGGGATAGTTGGGCCTCTCAGACCTGCTTATTTCTGCAGAAAAGCAAGTATTTCATGTTCCTTTTTGGGCTTTCATCTTCTTGCTTATATTGGTAGCAGACATTGTTCCTTCTTCATCCCCTTTGGTGCTGACTCCTCTGAGCCATCCCCTCAGCCCTCATTTTGCCTCAGCTTTTTGTTCCCCTTTTTGTAGCATCAAGCTTCTGCTTTTCGAAAGACCTTAGAGATTTCTTGTCTGTTTTGTTTCATCTGGATCCTGCAGTATGGACCAGGTGTAGGTGAGTTTGGGAATTGGTCTTGGGCACAAGGAACATGGATGAGTTTGGTAATGATAACTGACATGGCACAAAGTTAGTGATAAAGCTCATTCCTAGCCACCCATCCTGACCCCATCCCCTATTCTCTCCTGCGTGCCCCTACTAGAAGTTTAGGCACCTTTGGAATCAGAGGTCAAGGGACTGTGGTAATGACTGTTGGAGAAGTGGGAGGGGGGAAGGAGAGAACAGAGGACTTTCCCAACATCCCCAAAATCCTCCCAAACAGGTATCTGTCTACCTGCTCCTAAGTTCATCTCTCTGTATGTATTGCATCATTGCTTCTAAAATTTTTTCTTCCTTGGAATTCCTTTGATATCCCTGAGTCATGTCCAATTTAAGAACCTCCAAGGCTCTGGGACTCAGATAGGGCACCTTTTTTTGCATTCTGGTTTTTTTTTTCAGCCTGACCTCCTGAGGAGAAGGGAAAATGCATTTCTAGCTATAATGATGGGGAGGGGAAAGAGGAGCCTGAGCCTTTTCCTTCCCTGTTAAAGCCCTGATTGGGAGCATAAAATGCCATCTGTAATTCAGTACCTGCTGTGTAGAAGATGTGCATTCAGAGCAGGGAATCCATTTGCTTTTATGAGAGAGAGAATTTTCCCCCCTGAAAGTCCTATTATAAAAGCAATTAGTCTCGTTGAAGAATCCTCCTCTCAAAAAGAACTAATTCTGAGCCCAGCTGCTCAGCTGTATGAAATGCCTAGATATTGTGGTGGTGGATGGATCCTATCTGTGGAACTTCTCTCCCTAAGGGCCAGCCCTGGCTTTACCCTAGGCTGGGCAAGGGAAAGGAACTCCATTTCTCTGCCCCCTCACTGACGTACCCATACTAAAGTGCCTAATATTGGCAGGTAATGGAAAGGGACCCTCAACAAAATCCAATCAGTATTTTATTAAGCACCTACCATATGCTGATGGTGGAGGCAGCTAGGTGGCTCAGAGGATAGACCATTGATCCTGGAGTCAGGAAGATCTGAGTTCAAATTCAGTTTCAGACACTTTTTAGTTGTGTGACCCAGGGCAAGTCACTTAATCTCTGTTTGTCTTAATGCATTGGAGAAAGAAATGAGGAGTCACTACAATCCATAGGGTCATGAAGAGTGTAACAGTAATTAATTTAGCAGGTACTTGGTCCTTATTAACTAAGGGCCAAGTACTTCTGTGAAAGAGGCAGAGGGTGTGAACTCTGTCTCCTGTGTGAAAGAAGCAGAAGGTATGAACTCTGTCTCCTGTTGCTTATGTGGCAGAAGGGGGTTGGCTGAGACAGGAGGCCAGTGTGTTTATATAAGAAGAGTTCCAGAGACAGAGAATCAGAATCAGGAATGTTCCTCCTGGTGGCTCCTGGTGGACGAAGAATCTTGGAGACTGAAGCCAGCTAAGAGAGAGAGAGAGAGAGAGAGAGAGAGAGAGAGAGAGAGAGAGAGTGTTTCTCTCCCAGCATCTGGAAGCTGACAACTGAGTTGGCGTTTTCTTGAGACCAGAATCTGGTGAAGGCTGAAGTTGCTGCCTCCTGGAAGGCTGAGATTCCTTCTGGATCCTAGAGCCAGCCAAACTGGTGGAGGACTGAAGAAGCATGACCAGGATAAGTCTTTGTTTGTTTGTGGCTTGGTGGATCCTTGAGTTCCCGGCAAGAGAAGTGATAAAGGGTTTGAGATGTGTGTACCCTGTGAACTTCAGTGTGTAACAAGAACTGCCCGGACTGGACAAGGAGCCGGGAGTTGTCTGCCTCTGAATTCAGGTGACTGTCTGCCTCTGAATCCAGGTGACTATTTGGTGGATTCAGGTAGGAGCTGGGACCATGGAAGGGGATCCAGAGAATCTGAGAGACCATCCCAAGTCAAGATGAAGAAAAGGCCTCCCCTTGGATGCATGATGAAATTGAAGTGTACTAGACACTGAGGGGTGGAGGGTTTATATAATTTTCTAGTGATTGTATTTAGTGATTAACAATACTTAGTGACTGATTGCTACATAAGTGACTGATTAAGTTAATCTATGATTGCCCCATGAGTGGAAGATTTATTATTGTATTGTAAAATGACTGAATGATTAAGTAGAGGGTTTTCCCCTTAGGGAAACCAGATGATTATTCTTTTGTTCTTTGTTCTAAATATTGTGGCCACTGTAGTGAAAACTATGTGGCCATTCTAATGTTAAGTTGTTATGAACACTAGATTGTGACTTTCTGTGATAAGATGTAATGTTGTGGATATTATATTGTGATGTGTTGTGAATGTTTGCCTTGATTTGTAATGGAATAAATGGAGTGTTCACTATACAGTGTAATCAGAACCTTAAAAGCTGTTCACAGTAGCATTCTTTTGGGAAACTGCTTGTGCATGGCTTTACAAAGAGTTAGACACAAGCAAATGGAAGAACAACAAATGTGCTGGGGATACTGGAAAAGAAATGGAAAAACATTTCCTTCCTTCAAGGAACTTACAGTCTAGTAGAGTTGGGGCAGGACTAACATGTACATGATAAGCAAATAGAACATAATTTGAAGAGAGAACACTAATTACTGGGGCCATCAAGCATAAGGTGAGACCTCAGCTAAGCCTTCCAGAGGCAGAGATGAGGAAGGAATGCATTCCAGAAATGGGGCACACCCTGGGGGAAAGCATGGAGGTGGAAAGGGGACCTGTGGGAACATCAATTCTGCTGAACTATAGAGTATATGAGGGGGGATAATGTGTGATCAGTTTGGACAGATAAGTTGGAGTCAGATTGTGAAGGGCTTTTCAGAGAAATCTATATTTTATCCCAAAGGAAATAGGAAGCCACTTGGGCAGGGGAGTGATATGGTCAGACCTGTACTTTAGAAACATCAGCGTGGAAGTTGTGTGAAGGACAATTTAGCCAAGGAGATCAATTAGGAGGCCACAACAGTAACCTGCAAGTACAAGGTGAGGAGAGCTTAACCTAAGGTAGTTGCTGTGTGAGTAGAGGGGAGGAAATGTATCAAAGTGATGCTCTGCAAACAGAAACTTGGCAACTGATTGGATATGAGAGGGACAGTTTTTAAGAGGTGATTGACTGGAAAGATGATGGTACCTTTCCCACAAATAGGCAAGTTTGGAGTGATTTGGAGGTGAGAGAGAAAATAATAAATTCTTTTTTGGACATATTAAGGTTGAGATGCTTTGGGGATATCTTCACATAAAGATGTCTAGTAGGCAATTGATAATATTTGGATTGGAGCTCAGGAGAGAGATGAAGGACATATATGCAGATCTGGGAGTCATCTACATAGAGATTATAACAAAACATGGGAGCTGGTGAGATCTTTGGGAGAATATGCACAGAGGCAAGTCCCAGGACAGAGCCCTGGGCCATAACCACAGAAAGAGGCCCAGGTATGGATGATGTTCCATCCAAAGAAATGGAGAAGGAACGGTCCAACAAATTGGATTTTCTAGAGAAAAGTTTCCAGAGAGAAGAGAGTTTCTAGGAGGAGTGAATGACTAACAGTGTCAAAAACCCAAGACTTAGAATAGATCATTGGATTTAAGTTAGGCAGGTTCAATAGAGTGATGGGGTCAGAAGTCAGATCAAAAGAGGTTGAAAAGTGAGTGTGAGGTGAGGAAGTGGAGACAAGGAACATGTAGAGATCCTTTCACTACCATGGCTTCTGTTGACAGTGGGTTGTTCCTTCTTCCTCATCTCACATCCCTCAGATGCCTCCCCCCACTATCTCCTCCTTCACTCATGTCTCACAGGAAAGAGGTAGCCTTTCTCCCTCCCAAGACTAACCCTTCCTTGTTAAGAGAGAAATCCAGTTTGTTGTTTAAATATTAAATTTAACATTATTAAATACAAAACCTCATTTGTTGACATACACAAGTGCTGCTGTTCTAGCCTATTTTCTTCAGCAGATTGCCCCTCTAACCTCCCAGCTCTCACTAATGTCTCTGTCTACTGCTTCCCTGGCACCTATAAAAATGTCCATCTCTATTTTATCCTTAAAAAATAAACCATTCATCTCTGCTATCATCTTATATCTTTCCTCCCTTTTGCCAATAAACTTCTTGAGAAAGCTGTCTACAATCAACGTCAACAATTCTTTCCTGTCACTCTCTTCTAAACTTCCTACAGTCTGTCTTCCAACCTCATCATTCAACTGAAACTGCTTATTCCAAAATCACCAGGGATCTCTTAATTGCCAAATCTAATGGCCTTTCTTTTTTTTTATTTATTTTTTTTTATTTACTCATTTACTTTCAATTTACAAGATTCAGTTCCACAATCACTTGAGTTTCAGATTTTCTCCCCTCCCCTCCCCCCCCCCATGGTGGCGTGCAATCATGTATAGG
>CM053588.1:87127404-87138966 GCA_028646515.1 Pseudochirops corinnae | reverse complement strand
GTAATCTCTTTGGGATATAATCCCAACAGTGGTATTGCTGGGTCAAAGGGTATGCAATTATTTATAGCCCTTTGGGCATAGTTCCAGATTGCTCTCCACAATGGTTGTATCAATTCACAACTCCACCAACAATGCATTAGTGTTCCTAATGGCCTTTCTTAATCTTTATTTTGACCTCTCTGAAGCCTTTGACTCTGAAGATCACCTTCTTCTTGATACTCTCTTCTCCCTAGGTTTCTTTTCCATTCCTTCCTTCCTTCTTTCCTTCCATCCTTCCTTCCTTCCTTCTTTCCTTCTGTCCTTCCTTCCTTCTGTCCTTCCTTCCTTCCTTCCATCCTTCTTTCCTTCTGTCCTTCCTTCCTTTCTTATTTCCTTCCATCCTTCCTTCCTTGTTTCCTTCTGTTCTTCCTTCCTTTCTTATTTCCTTCCATCCTTCCTTCCTTCTTTTCTTCCGTTCTTCCTTCCTTCCTTCTTTCCTTCCATCCTTCTTTCCTTTCTTTCTTCTTTCCTTCCATCCTTCCTTCCTTCCTTCCTTCCTTATTTTCTTCCATCCTTCCTTCTTTCCTTCCATCCTTCTTCCTCTCTCTCTCTCTCTCTCTCTCTCTCTTTCTCTTTCTCTCTCTTTCTCTTCCTATCCCTCCTACTTGTCTAATGAATCCTTTTAAGTCTCCTTTGGTGGATCTTCATCTAGGTGGTGTGCATTAACCATGGACATCACCTAAAGTTCTTCTCCTCCCCTCTATATTTGTTTGATGATGTCCTTCTTTGGGATTCTCCATCATACCCTCTCTTCCCCAGAAAACTCATCATTGGAAAGTCTCATTATCCTACAAGACTGAATCTGCCTGGTACTCACATCTCATCAGTATCCTCTGCCCTTCTGACTAGACCCTCTGACTGGAGGGCAAGGACTTGGGATCCAAGGCCTCTATTTAAGGGACTCCTTAATGGCAGGGAATAGCTTTATTTTATTTTAATTTGTATTTGTTTTCCCAAGGCTTAGCACAAAGCCTGGCACATAGTAGGCACTGAATAAATGTTTGTTGGTTGACTGCTTCATCAACTCCCATGGATTCAATTGTTAACTTCTCTATTGACCTCCAGTCTCACATCCCTAACTGGATGTCCCATAGACATCTTAAACTCAACATTTCCAAAACCAATTCATTATCTTTTCCTCAAAACCCTTCCCTCTTCTTAAGTTCCCTATTCCTGTCAAGGGCACTGCCATCCTCCTGGTCACTCAGGCTTACAACCTAGATGTTGTAATCTATTCCTCATTCTCTATAGCCAACTTGTGGCCAATTCTTGTAGTTCCTATCTTTTCGAGATCTCTTGTATACCCCTCACTTCTCTTCTCTGACACTGCTACTACCTTGGTCCAGGTTTCATACCTCACACCTGAACTATTTTGATGACCCCCCTGGCCGGTTGTCTTTCCTTAAGTCTTTCCCTATTTCAATTTGTATACTCAGCAGCCAAACCGATCTTCCTAAAGAACAAGACATGACTATCCCCCTACTTAACAAACTCCAGTGGCTCCCTGTTACCTCTAGGATCAAATACAAAATATAAAATCCTAAAAGCTCCTTACAACCTGGCCCTTTCCTACCTTTCCAGTCTTCTTATCCTTCACTCTCTCTTCTTTGTACTCTAAGATCTAGTGACATTGATCTCCTTGCTATTCCATACCGAAGACATTCCACCTACAGACTCCACACATTTTCACTAGCTGTCTCCCATGCCTGGTGTACCAGGAGGTCACAAGAACTCACACAAGAATACTTCCTATAGTAAATACTTGCTTAATTGAATCGGAGACCCCGGAATTTCATAGTGTTATCTTTTTCTGCAAAGAGAGTCCCATTTAATTCCTTTCCCTCCCTTCCCGTTCCTTACTCTGCATTGGCAACATTGCAAAGAGGTAGTGGGTTTACAAATCAAACCAGAACCATTGGCTGCTTCCCAAGCAGCTGACTACTCATTGTCTCAGCCTTGCTGGAGGTACATTACCTCTTCCTATGCTGCTAACAGAGTTGGCAGCATTACAGAGTTTTATACATTCTTAGTTAACTTGCTCCTAGCTTGGCCTACGTAGCTCATTTGTAAGAATAAGGAAACATCAGTAAGAAGGAGATATTCTGATGAAAACATCCAAGATCTCTATCATCTGTGCTCTGAAATATTTTCCTCAACTGATACAGATTCTTAGGAGAGAATAAAGACATAGAATTGTAGATTTAGAGCCGGAAAGGACCTTAAAGCTCACCACGTCTAACACCTTCATTTCACACATGAGGAAACCAAGGTTTCGTTGGTTGAGATCATACAGCTAATAAGTGCCTCAAGGAAATTTTGAACCAAGATCTTCCTGACTCAAAGTCCAGTGCCCAATCCACTGTACCAAACTGCCTCTATATGCTTTCCATTCCTTTTCCATGGAGTTCAGCTAGCTGTATTTCATTACTAATGATTCTATGAATTTGGAGACATTCCTTCATGCAATCACACATCTTCATAACTTTTGGTCACATACTTAATGTCAGAAATCTGTTAAAAAATAACAAGAAGCCTACCTGGAAACTTCTACCAGTTGCCATTTTCTTTTGAGACTGAAGTACAAATCAAAGTTACATTTGTCTCTTGATACCCTTTAGAAGGGTACCATATTTGGCCCAAATCAATTCCTTCAAAACTTTACCTGATGATGTGAAACACCTACTGATAGAATTGAAGCAAATCTAATTGCAATCAGTTAAGTTCTGTCTTCTCAGCTTCAATTAAGCACATTGTATTGGTCTCCAAAAGTGGAATTGAGGCCAAGACAAATAGAGAAAAATGAGCGACCTGGGATTCTTAATAAAAAACACGAGGGTAGAAATAGGAAGTTAGGTTGTTGAGCAGACTGGGAGTTTGCTCTGCTCCCTTAATTCCTTTTAGGATATTAAAAGGAAAGGCCTGGAAAAGATATAACTCACAATTAAGGAAAAATCAATGTGGCCAAAATATAATGAGTCCAGAAGTGGTGCTTTTGGGTGTAAAACAAGAACAAAGACCCTGATGTCAAATTCTTGTACCTTGACCTACATACCCTCAGTGGTATCTGAAATGAATTGTATTTAACTTTACTTGGGAAGGGAAATAGAGGGAGACAAGGCAGGGAGAGCAGTATTGGGGTTTACAAGATGATATCACTTTAGATTCTATTATTCCAGCTGGTGGGAACTCCAGGCACAATACAACAGGCCCATGGAGAGAGAACGCTGAAAGAAATGACTACTTGCATACTAAAAGCTACAAAGCTCTCTTAACAAGGTACTGGAAGGAAAACAGGACCTAAGATGACCAGCTCTGTTACTATAGCCTTTGGCAAGTTCCTTATCCTCACTGGGACTCAGTTTCCTCATCTGCAAAGCAAAGGTGTTGGGCTAGGGATGGAGAAACTGCAGCCTGGAGGTCACATGTGGTTTTCTTGGTCCTCAAGTGCAGCCCTTCAACTGAATCCAAACTCCACACAACAAATCCCTTTAATAAAAGGATTTGTTCTGTAAAACTTGGACTCAGTCAAAAAGCCATACCTGAGGACCTAGAAGATCACATGTGACCTCAAGGCTGAAGGTTCCCCACCCCTGGGATGGTCACTGAGGTCTCCAGATCTAGTTAAATAATCCTGCCTGATCCATGCCTGATACTACTCCAAAAAACCTGCCATGCTACTTTGGGCCTAGCTTCTTTTGAAGCAAGCAACTTCTCTGGACATGGTCCCACATCCTGCCCCTCTCTGAAAATTTCTGGAAGGAGGCACAGAATAGAGTGACTACAGTGCCAAGCATGTAATCAAGAAGACCTGGTTTCAAAACCTACTTTGATTGGAGAATTCTGATCAATGAAACAACCAATTAAAATTCCAGAGGATCCATGAGGAAACATGGCACTCAGTTCCTAACAGAGCGGTAATGCCTCCAAGAACAGTCTGCCTTGGGTACAGATTGAGACATATATTCTCTGAACATTACCAATGTGGAAATTTGTTTTGCTTTTAATTAATTGATTATTGATTTTAATTAATTTTTAAATTAATATAATATTTTCTTTTTCTCCAATTACATGCTTAAACAATTTTTTAACTTTTTTCTTTAAGTTTTGAGTTCCAAATTCTATCCCTTTTTCTCACCTTCCATAGCCTTCCACCTCCCTGAGATGATAAACAATCCGATATAGTTTATACATGTGCAATAATGGAAAACAATTTCATTTTAGTCTTTTTGTACAAGAAAACTTGAAAAAGGAAGGAAGGAAGGAAAGAAGGAAGGAAGGAAGAAAGAGGGAGAAAGAAAGAGGGAGAGAAAGAGAGAGGGAAAGAGTAAGAGAGAGGGAGGGAGGGAAGAAGGAAAGAAAGAAGGAAGGAAGGAAGGAAGGAAGGAAGGAAGGAAGGAAGGAAGGAAGGAAGGAAGGTAGAAAAAGAAAAATAGCCTACAGTCTACATTCAGACAGTATCCATTCTTCCTCTGGAAGCAGACATCATACTTCATCATGAGTCCTTTGGGGTTGTCTTGGATCATTGTGTTATTGAGAACAGCTAAGTCATTCAGAGTTCTTCACTGTACAATATTGCTATTAGTGTGTACAATGTTCTCCTGGTTCTATTTACTTCACTTTACATCAGTTCATGTAAGTCTTTCCAGGTTTTTCTAAAAGTATAGCACTCATCATTTCTTACAGCACAATAATATTCCATCACAATCACATACTACAGCTTGTTAGCCATTCCCTAATTGATGGGCATCCTTTTGTTAAGGTGGGTACAAGATAATACAGATTTTTGTTCAGTTTAATAAATTATATCTAATTTAAAAATCCTACTTCCAACACTAACTGTGAGGCCTTGGCCAACTCACTTAACCACTTTTGACATCAGTTCCTTCATCTGTAAAATGGGGTGTGTGTGTGAATTAAATGGCTCTCCAAACGTATCGTCCTATAATCCTAGGCTTGTAGAGGAAGGTTTCCCCTAGTCAGTCCCAAGTACCACCTTGTGAGTGAAGGGAAAGGAGTCAAGTGTGACCACTTTGTGACATCAGAGATGAAAAACCAATAAGATTTTCCTGAGTGAGAACCTGCCCCCTCCCTACCAAACCCATTGTCCTTGGCTGCTTCATTGAGATGCCCTAGTCTAGGAACTACAAAAGAATTCTCTCCCTTCCCCCAAGCCCCCGATTGATTAAGAGGAAGACTAAGATCTTGGTAGAAGCTGTGCATCACAGATCTGAAATTCAGTATCTCATAAGATCATCCCTGTCCCCCTTCCTCCTCCTGTATGGCCTGAAACAGCCAAGGAGGGGGAGGAAGAAAGAAAACAAACATTTATTAAGTACCTACTATGTGTCAATCACTCCCATTTAATTCTTACGACAACTTCATAGGGGAGGTACTATTATTATTTCCATTTTACAGTTGAGGAACCTGAGGCAGACAGAAGTTAAATGATTCACCCAGGGTCTCATTAACTAGCTCCAGCTCCTGACTTCTTCAAGATCCGATGCTGGATGGCATCCTTTGCCCTCGGCCCCTCTTCCCTTTCCATGTCCTGACCCCCCTTAATACCAGTGCCTTTCCTTTGCTGCACAGTGTCTGATTCATCCTGCATATAGGCTGTTTGTACATAGTTGTTTGTATGTTAAACACAAGGTGATCTCCTCCCCTCACAGAGCTGGCAGTCACAGAAAAGATAGAAGAGGCTCGCAAATAGCTACAATACCAAATGGACACCAAAGAAATAAAGCAGTCTCAGGCCACAGGAAGAATAGATCTTTCCAGCTTTGAGGATCTAGAAAGAACTCAGGGTATAAAGCAGTTACACTCAACAAAACTGGATGTCTGCCATTGTTCATATTTTTAATAAAGACTTAACTTGACAGAGGAAACATCCCTGTTGTTGCTAAATCCAGATGGATACAGGGTGGCAGAGTAAATAGAGTGCTGGGTTTGGAAGCAAGGACACACAGGTTCAGATCCCACCTCCGCCTCCCACTAGCTTGGTGACTGGGCCTCAGTTTCCTCATCTGTCAAAGGAAAGGGTGGGACCTGAAAATCTCTAAGATCCATTCCAGAGCTAAGTCAATGATCCTATGATAATATTTGGTGAGCGCCCACGAGGGACTTTGGCAAAGAACAGTTTCTTCTGCAACTTTTTTTTTTAATCCCCTAAAGAAGTGTTTGTTTCTGTACCACAATGGCCCATTGACTCAGAATGCCCAGTTCTGTTTCTCTTAAGCAGAGGAGAAAAAAATGTCCTTGTTTTTGGTGCCAATTCAAGCACAGAGAGGACTGTGGTGTCACCTTCCCAGTGGAGGTGAATCAAAGTAGCTGTTGGTGGGTGTAAATGCACAGAAAAACACGGCTATTGGGAGGTCTGTATGGACGGAGAGTAAAGATATTTTAGGCTCTAAGTCCAAGGCATAAACCTCTTGGGAATTGACTAAGAAGCTCTAATCGGTTCTTTCTTGTACTTCCACATGCCTTAAGGAAAGGCTATCAGGTCTTTCCTTATTTCTCAGTTTAATGAGGTGTTGGATTTACCTAAAGAATTCAAATGAACATTGATAAAGCATTTAAAATTCTTGGAGCTCCTAAAGATCAAAGGCAAATTGAACAGTGCAGAGATAATTGAGTTTGACAATGAACTGACTCTTACTGTTTCTTGCCTTAGGAGTCCAGGAAGATTTTTTTTCCCCTCCTAAAACTATGAAATAAATAGAAAAAAAAGGCTTCAACATCAAGTAATAGAATAGAAATAATAGAATATATTGGCTCCTGTGGTGGGGAGAGGGGGAAGGACAGGGAATAAGAAAAATGCCTGAGTGAAAGGAAAGAAGTTTGAGCTCAAGGCTTCCTTAGAAATGGCCATTTTCTGTGTGGTAGAATAAGGCAATCTAGATCTAAATCTTGTCTCTGACACTAGCCATGAGACCAGAGGCAAATCACTTTACTTATGTGAATTTATATGAGCTTATCCTTATAGAGAACCAGGACTGGAGTCAGGAAGTCCTGAGTTCAAATCCAGCCTCAGACACTTACTAGCTGTGTGACCCTGGGTAAATCATTTAACCTGCATCTGCCTCAGTTTCTTTACCTGTAAAACGGGGATAACAATATCGATTTTCCCAGAGTTGTGAGCATCAAATGAAAATGAATGCCTGGAACAGTAACCGCTATATAAATGTTAGCTATCATTATTATTTGCACCACCTACTTCACCCCATTATTGTGAAGCATCTGCTTCACTCCAGAACATTGAAACTGGAGTCAGGAAGAGCTGAGTTCAAATTCAGTTTCAGACACTCCCTGGCTGTGTGACCCTGGGCAAGTCACTTAACCTTTGTCTTGCTTTTTCTCAACGATAAAATGAGGATAATAATATGGACCTGAAGTATTATTAACATGAGGGAGGATCAAATGAGACAATACTTGCAAAACTTTTTTGCGTAATGCTTGGCACATAGGAAATGCTTGTTTCCTTCCTTCCTTTCTTGCTTAACATGAAAGCCCAATATGAATGTGAATTACTTCCTCAATATATTATATTATTTTCTTCACTATAATAAAAATCTCTGAATTAATGAAAAGATATCTAAACCCCAAATAATGATCAATGTATTTCTGGTAAAAGTCAACAGAAAATCTATTGTAGCAAAATAATTTATATTGTAAATGGATACTTTGATATATTTATTAGTTCATTGATGGGTACTTTCCTCCATGTTTGAATACTGCCTTAGATACTTATTAGCTGTGTGACCCTGGGCAAGTCATTTTAACCTCTCTGTTTGCCTCAGTTTCCTCATCTGTAAAATGAGTTGGAGAAGGAAAGGACAAGCTACTCTAGTATATTTGCCAAAAACAAAACAAAACAAAAAACAAAACCCAAATGGAGACTTGAAGAATCTGAAGACTGAAACAATTAAACAACAGAAATGGAATGATGGTAGCATTTACCTCACAAGGTTGTTGTGAGGATTAATGAGTTCATGTATGTAACACTTTGCAAGTGAGTTATCATTTATATCTTGGGAAATTCTCACCTATATTTTCCTAAAACTTCTCTATAGATTATCTATCCAATGTTCTTATTCTCCAGAGTAGCCACATACAACTCAGGCCATCCATGTGCTACCAGTCATTCTCACTAAATAACTGGGCTACTTCCTCTTCCAGTCACACCCATCGTCAAAAGTACTGTTTTGCCCCTTCCCTTCTGAAGGCAAGTCAGTGTTAGTAGCACGCCAACACCTAATTATATTCATCACACATCTTTCTGTTGCCTTTTGGTTGACTTATAATTTTAATTTTTCCAAGCTCTGAATATCCCAAGATACTTACATTTGGGTATTATGGTTAGTTGGTCAATGATCACTAAGTTCCTCCTACATTCCAGGCACTGTGCTAAGCATTAGAGGTACAAAGAAGGGCAAAAGACAGTCATGATTCATAGGACCATCACTTTAAAGCTAACAGAGACCATCTAGTTTAGCCCTTCCTTTTACAGATGAAAAATTTGAAACCCTGGTTGCTGAAGAGACTTGGCTACATTCACCCAGGTAATAGGATCCTACCTAATCTATTATTATCATGAGCCCAGCTCACTGGTCTTCTGCTTCAACTACCCAAAATATATCTCTACCACTTAGCACAGGACCTAGAACATAGCAAAAGATTAATCAATCCCTACTGACAAACTGACTAATGGAAGAATGAATTTGATGATATACCCAACTGCATGGTAATCTGGGAAACAGGTGGTTTTTATCCACTTGCTTTTTCCAGGGCAGAAAGTTAGATCCATTTCTTTTCACTGAGGTCCTATAGTATCTTGTGGCTTCGTGCAATTAGTACAAAGCCAGCTTTAAATTTATCTCTGTATTCCCCATAGCACCTTGCATTGTGAAAGCATTAAACAAAGATTTGTGAATGAATGAATGAAAACTGGCCAGATTTTATTAGGGAAAAATTTAAATGGAGTAGGTTGTCCCCTGACAATTTCTCTAATGAATTTTGAGCTATATTCATTCATTTATTCATCAGTTATGTATTCTGTGCTTTAATAATGTTATGGGGAAAATCAGCTCCTCTCTAATAAAAAAATTAATGAAAGGAAACATAAAATTCTCATAACAATAAAAGACATCATCCCAGGTTCTTAGAGTGATTCAAGGATGAATGAGAAAGGGCATAGCTCTTATGGTGCTCAGCCTTATAGAGCAAATAATAATAATATTATTCATGATAATAATAACTAACACTTATATCGCACCCACTATGTGCTATCTATGCACAGTGTTAAGCACTATCTCGTTTGATCCTTATTACAGTCCTGGGAGGTAGGTACTATTATTATCTCCATTTTACAAAGTAGGAAACTGAGGCTAAGAGAAGTTAAAAGTGACTTGGCTGGGCTTACACAGCTAGTAAGTGTCTGAAGCCAAATTTGAACTCGAGAAGATGAGCTTTTCTGACTCCAGATAAGACTTCCTGACTCTATCCACTGCACCACCTAGCTGCCCAGTGGCACCTAGCTTCTACTGATACAGTCCCCTCTCTTCTCCTTGTAAAAATGAATCTGTTCAGCACGGCAGGATGCACTGACTTGGGTACTTGGGTACTACCAAGCATCCCCTCCCCACCCTTCTTCTCCATCCCCCTCCCCTGTGCACACATACATCGATGTGACCAAGAAGCGTCAGTCAAGGGAGGCAAGGGCCAATCAGCTCTTGGGGACAGTCAGTCAAAAAGCATTTATTAAGTGACTACTATCAGCCAGAAACTGTGCTTCAGGCTGGGGATATAAAGAAAGACAACAAATCTATGCTGTTATGGACCTCACAGTCTAATGGGAGAAGACAACATGCAAACAACTATGTAAAACCAAACTAGACACAGGATGAATTGGAGATGATTAATAGAGAGAAGACACTAGACTTAAAGGGGTTCAGGAAAGGTATAATGGCAAGCAAAGTAGCACTTTGCTCCTTGTTTTAGCTAATCAAGTGCCTTTGAGCCTCACCTTTGACTATGTCAAGTCTTTGTTGGAAACAGTATACATTATGCTGCCCTTAATAGCCCTAAAGGAGTTTGGAGATCTTCCCTGCCCTTAATAGGTCTAATGTCATCACGTGGAGCCCACGTGAGAGGAGCTTGCCAAAAGAATGGAACAGGAAGGAGCAGAGCAGAGAAAAAAAAAAGCTTGAGCACAAGCTGGGACCAAGCAGAGCTAAAAGAGAGAATGTTTGTGACGTTGTCACTGTGTGCGTCTCTTGTTCTGTCTCTTGTTCTATGTTAGTGTTACTTTGTCAGACAGAAGCATTCTGTCTGTTGACTTGTGTCAGTGTTACTTTGTCAGACAGAAGCACTTTGTTGATTTATGTTGATTTTTCAGACAGAAAGTGAATTGAGATGAGAGTGTTGGCAATGTGTGTAAATACTGCTGTAGCCTTCTTGAGTTTTGTTTTCCTAATAACAGAAACTGTGAAGAGCTTGGGGTGGAGCTCCCATGAACTGAGAGCTGCCTCTCTATGAATCCAAGTAGCAGCTGGGTGAATCCAGGCAAGACTTGGGAGCATGGAAGAGGAACCCTGGAGTCTGGAAGCCAGCCTTCAGTCAGGATGAAAGAGAACTTTACTTGGGTACTCAGTAGTGACTGATGACATTGTAACTTATTGTGACCTAGCGTGAATGGCCTTTGTACTTTCCACTACCCCTTAAAGATGATTAGCTTAAGGATGATTACCCCTTAAGGATGATTGACTTAAGGATGTTTGGAAGCCCGCCTCCAATCAAGATGAAAGAAGACTTTGGATAGGTACTTTATATTGATTGAAGAGATTGTGACTTAATGAATGATATGTTTTGTTTAAGGCTATGTGATCACCTTAGTAATAAGTTGTTGTGCTATATTGTTGTGAATGTTGTGCTTTAGTTTCTTAAATGTTTTGCTTTAGTTTATTACTGAATGAATAAAGAGTTCACTATACTATGCAATTAGATCCTTAAAGTTATTCATAGCAACAATCCTCAGGAGAGCTGCTTGAGATTGGCTTTATAAAAAGCTTCTGGTAGAAGATGGAATCTTTGCTGAGAATTGAAGGAAGCCAAGGAAACCAGGAGGTGCAGATTAGGAGGGAGAGAATTACAGGCTTAGAAGACAGATGGAATATCAAACAGCCCAGTGTCACTGGATTTCAGAATGCTTGGAGGTGAGTAAGGTGTAAAAAAGACTGGAAAGGTAGAAATGGGAGAGGTTAGGAAGGGCTTTGAATGTCAAATACAGGATTTTATATTTGATAGGGAGCCACTGGAGTTTATTGAATAGGGAGATGATATTGTGTGAAATGAAAGAGTTCAGAGTCTGAGTCTAAGGTCAGAAAAGGTCTTTATTCTTTCTCATGAGAAAGGACTCTGTCCCCGCCGCCCAACATGGCATCTGCAGGGAGAGAGTGATAGGTAGAAGACAGTCCATGGTTATATAATCTTCCAATGCAGAAACCCAACCCCCCCAACAGGCCTTCA
>CM053588.1:87116801-87127304 GCA_028646515.1 Pseudochirops corinnae | reverse complement strand
CCCGGAAACATGTGGGTGTCCAATGAAAGCAGTCAACCTTATTTGGCATATCTTCTGCTTGAATTGGCTCTGGGGGAGGGTCTCCATTGCTCTAAGCCCCAGATTGCTTGAAGGCCAGGTGACCTAACCCTAGGCCTAGTGAATACTGAAGTCATTCTAGATTTGATTTTTCAGAATAGGGAATTATTAAATCACTAAAATTATCCCTCACAATATGCTATGATCATACCTATGATTTAGGAAGCTCAATTTGACATGTGAGTGGAGAATGTACTGAAATAGGAAGAGATTGGGGTTTTCCATTAATTCTAGTAGCCTTTTGACTTGTCCTTCATAATCTGTCTTGACTACAGTCATATCCATGCCAAGTAAGTGTAAAGCATGGGGATGATTTTGTTGCCTTTTATAGAAAATTAATACCTATTGTGGATAAACAGGAAACTCTGGACCTGTCCCAACTGGGTATTCAGGATAATTATTTCTATTTCTGTTACTCTATGTGCCAATTAATAATTATGATGTATAAACCACACAGCGTACCTGTGCGTTGGGCATTATTTGCCTGGAGTCATTAGGAAAGAATGTAGGGAGTACAGGAATTTGGTGATGGGGAGGCGGGAGGACAAAAGTCACTAGATACATAGTAATAGTTTTTGGAGAGGGAAGGACAAAGGTCACCACTTCCACTTAACACTTGAAATGAAATGAAAGGCTTACTCCTAAAATGATTAGCAGGGACTCAGGCTAATGATCAGGTATATTAAAGGAATAAAAATTTTTAAACTTTCTGAGCATTATTCAAAACAGAATTTACACTAAATTAAATTCAAAAGTCAGATTTAATGTCTAAGGGTAAATTACAAAGAGCCAAACTAGCCCCTAGGGCTATGAACTAAAAGAGTTTAACAGGGAAAGAAGGGGTGGAGCCTCTAAAGACTCAAATAGTCCTAAAAAGTAGCTGGTAGTGATAGAGAACAGTAGATAATAAAACCAACTGAGAGAAAAGATTAGTATAGAATCCTTCATTAGTGAGGAAAGCAGCAGTTTACCCTTTATAGACTAATGACATCTTCAAGGTCACCCTGTGGATATCCCACTGGGCATTATCCCAGGCCCTCTTTTCTTCTCCCTCTATACTGTTCCACTTACCGATCTCATCATCTTCCATGGGTGCAAATATTATCTTGAAGGTGGTTCTCAGTTCCAGTTTTAACCTCTCTTCTGACTTAACCTTTCATACCTGGCTTTGGGTGATGGGGGTGAGCAAATTAGTATAGACGAACGACGTCTCAGGCCAAAAAGTGCTTCCTTAGAGAAACTATAAACCCCCCTCTCCACATTGTAATCTTAAACTTTCTGCTACTTCCAGAACCTTGAGTGGTGATCGCCCTGAGCCAGTCATCCACACCAAAAAGAGTAATATTTGAACCAGAATAGTCTTTATCCTTTGAACACCTGCCAAGTAAAGGGGGTGCCATGCCTTCTGTTGGCTAAAATGCAACACACACAACACACATACACACACACACACACGCTCCCTAATTTACTCCCATTCTTGACAAGACCCACAAGTGACATAAGGAGACACAATACAATCCAACCCAATGTAACTATAGTTTGAGAGAACTGCTGTAGCTGGTGAAAATGGGAACAGATGCTATAATTCTACCTGAGTCATAGACATGTAAGCCTGTGGTTTTGTTTGGAATAATGATTTTTAGAGGGCAGACACAAGTTAACAGCATCTCTTTCTATGTACAGAATTGCTTGATTTAGAAAAAAAAATTGCTGGGATGAGCAATGAAATATTGAGGATTCAGTGGAGCAATATAAACCTTGGGTTTTAGAGTCAGAGGATCTATATTCAAAATACAACTCTGCTATGTCCTATCTGTGTTACTTTGGGCATCTTGTCAACTTGAGTTTTCACAACTGTAAAATGGGGGGGAAGGTTGGAGTAGATATCTTCTGAAGTCCCTTCCAGTTTTAAATCCATGATCCTATGAATTACTTGGAGAAGGAAATGGCAAACCCCACTAGAATCTGATAGGCAACAGGTGATATGGGACTGATGCTCAGGAGGCTAGGCCTGGATAGACATATAGAGTCATGAGTCACCCGCAAAGAGGTGATAGTTAAACCCATGGAAGCTGATAAGAGAGGAGGAGGAGGAGGAGGAGGAGGAAGAGAAAGGAAAGAAAGAAGGAAGGAAGGAAGGAAGGAAGGAAGGAAGGAAGGATAGAAGGAAGAAAGAAAGAGAGAAAGAAAAAAAGAAAGAGAGAGAGAGAGAGAGAGAGAGAGAGAATAGAAAGAGAAGAGAAGAGGGCCCAGGACAGAACCCTGATGTAAACAAATAATTGGGAGTGTGACATGGATAATGAGGCAGCAAAAGAGACAGAGAAGGAGCAGTCAGATAGGTAGGGAGCATAACCAGAAAAGAGTAGTATACCAAAGGCCCAGAGAAGAGAAAATATCAAGGGGAAGAGGGTACTCAACAATATCACATGTGACATAAAAGTGGAAAAGGATGAGGACTGAGTCATCTGACTATCAGATTTGGCATTTCAGTGATCATTGGTCACTTTAGAGAGAGGCAGTTACAGATGAGTGATAAGGTGGGAAGTTAAACTGTAAATGGTTGAGGAATGAGGGAAAGGAGATGAAGTACAGGGAGTGAGTGCAGATGGATTTTTCTGATGAATTTAACTAGCAAGGGAAGAGAGATTGTACTATGATAGCTAGGGAATGGTAGGATATAGTGAAGGATTTTTTTGTTGCTATTTTTGTTTTGTTTTTAAGCATGGGGGCAGGATAAAGACACGCATGAAGACAAAACAAACTAGTTCAAGTTAATTTTTACACAATAGCATGCAAAACACAATTCTCCAGAAGTCTGGTATTTTCTCCTTGTGGCCAAACTCTACCTCTAATAGGAACTTTTTTTTTTTAAGTATGGGGGAGATTTGTCAGTGTGCAATACTGAAATTCAGTCAAAAGACCTTAAGCTCCCTGGGTTAAAATTTCCCCATTTATAAAATGAGAATAATAATACTTGCAGCAGCTACTTGTCAGGATTGTTAAGAAACTGCTTTGTAGACCTTACAATGCTATGTAAACATGAATTATTACTATTAATCATTTCTCTGGGTCCCAGTTAACTTACCCATAAAGTTGGGTAAGTTAAATGGGTCCATAAGTTAACTCTAATCCCTAAGGTTCCATAAGGAAACTTCCAGCTATGACTATAAAGAGTTCTGGATGATGTTGTCCACCAACAAGAGCAATTAACGCACATCAATCCTCTCTCAGCAATCCCTCTGCAATTTGGGATTTCCTTGGAATCTTCTCTGTGATAGTGGCAAACTCTTTGCTTTTTTTTTTGGAGGGGGAAGACAGGGCAATTGGGGTTAGGTGACTTGCCCAAGGTCACACGGCTAGAAAGTGTTAAGTGTCTGAGGCCCGATTTGAACTTAGGTCCTCCTGACTCCAGGGCTGGTGCTCTATTCACTGAGCCACCTAGCCACACCATGGCAAACACTTTGGACATAGACCCTTAAGGAAACTTGATGTTAATGAACACATGGCTATCAAACAAGTTTATCTCAATTGCTCTATCTTTTAAAAAGTATGGATATATTTTGTTTCTATATCACCTAAATTTTCAACCCCACCCCCATTCGTTTCCCTCCCCGCTCCCCAAGAACCATCCCTTAATACAAACCTTTTTTTAAAAAAGAAGAGGAAAAAAGAGCCAGCAAAATAAATCAATATATTCCAAAACATCTGACATTATATACAATGTGCCACATCAATGGAACCTCCAGCCCCAAAAGGAGTAGGGGAGATGGCTTCTCCTATCTCCTCTTTGGAGTCAATTTTGTTCTTTGTAATCTTTTATCATTGATTTTGTGTGTGTGTGTGTGTGTGTGTGTGTGTGTGTGTGTGTATTTGTATGTGATGTTCTTTCCATTTGTGTAGTTATAGTCATTGTGTATATTGTTTTCTTGGTTTCACTTACTTTCACTCTGCATCAGTTCATGTAAGTTTTTCCATGCTTCTCTGTACTCCTCATATTTCCATTTCTTATACCATAATAACAGTCTATTATATTTATATATCAAAATTTGTTTAACCATTACCCAATCAATGGATCTCTAACTTGTTCCCAACACTTAGATACCATAAAAAGTGTTGCTATAAATATGTTGGCATAGATAGAGCTTTTTAATTTTTTACCAGTGATCTCCTTGAGATAGAAGATTGGCATTGAATCTCATTAAATTGTGAGCTTCTCTAGCACAAGACCTAGCACATAGTGACTTAATAAATGATCACTAATTGATTGACTGTGTCTAAGTGTGTGGGAAGTTTAGCCATTTAGTTGCATAATTTTATATAGCTTTCCAGAATGGTTATAGTAATTCACAGCTCCACCAAAAATGCACTCATATGACTCTCTTTCTACAACCCTTCTGACGTGGACATTCCCAGGTTTTGTGGACCATCACTAATTTGCAAGGTTTGGAGTGACACTTCAGAGTTGTTTTGATTTGTGTTTCTTTGAAGTATTCTTTCATATGGTTGCTAATTGTTTGCATTTTTTTTTTGAGAACTGTTTGTTTTTTGGTTTTTGGTTTTTTTTGCTCCTGCTGCTATACCAAAATCTTATATGCAAAAGAAAATGGATTGGTCATGTATGAAGAATAAGAGATCACTAACTGACTGAAGGACAACCCATTTGCTCCACTAGCATCATGTAATGTCAAAAGGAAGAGGAGGCTTCTAGCATATTGGTTGGGCATACTGAGGTGAAATAATAAAAATGGCATGGATGCTTTCTAGCTGTGTGACTCTGGCCAAGTCACTTGACCTGTTTGCCTTAGTTTCCTTATCTGTAAAATGAGCTAGAGAAGGAAATGGCAAACCATCCAGTATCTTTGCCAAGAAAACCCCAAATGGGGTCAGAAGAGTCAGATACACAACAATGGACAAGAGAGTTGGTCATATAGCCCAAACCCAGGCCCAAATGGATTGCAATCTGCATCCGTGGAGGAATTGTATGTATTGAAGGGATCTCAGATGCACTGGAGTGTTTGAGTTAGGAAAAGAATTTCTCATTAGCTCTTCTGACTACAACCCCTCAATCCTCTTCCCTGGAAAATAAAAATAGGTTTGCTAAAGAGACTCCTTAAGCTTCGGTTGGCTAAGCTATAAGTGCTATCATTCTCTCACCAGGCACAAGTTCTCACTGCACTTCTCATCCCCAATCTTAAAAGCAGAGAACTAATTACCAAGATTTAATTTGCTTTGCGAGATCACCCACTCATTTCTGCTGCTGAGTGACACACTCTGAAGCTTTATCTAAAAGAATGAAAATTAGCCCAGGCTGACAGAATTGACCCTGAGGATCTTGGGTGAAACTGCCACTTTCCTTTTTTAATCATGTGGGGGTTTCGTCCCACCTACTGGCTAATTTGCAAAATCCAGTCATTCTTAGCAAGTCTTTCCACCAACTCTCAGTTTTGTAGTTGGCCTTTTGAATTTAGTATAAACCCGAGAACTCTGATGGAGGCCAGGAATACAGAAATCATTAACATTCTTTTCTGCAGGTTTTAGGAAACCATGCCACAGAAGAAGAGACAGAGGCAGAAACATGTCAGGGTGATTACTGATCTATTTGCCAGGGGGTCAATAAATAGTCCAGAGATATTTGAAGTTGCTTATTTCCAGATCAAGATAAAAAGAGCAGGGCTGCCCAGATTGGGGGAGCTTTTTTCTGAAAGCTGCTTCTGCTAATAGAAATGGATTGATATTTAATTTATTTGGATTCTTTGTTTCTCAAATCTTTTTTCCCACAACAGTACTTAAGCATAAGATCCTGGACATTGTTCAGGAAAGAATCATAGAGATCATCCAATACAATCAGATTTTACTGATGAGGAGACTGAGACCTAGAGAGGTCACGAATTACCCAGGGTCACAAAGGTACTCACAGGGACAGCATTCCCAAATTTTTTTACTTCAGCAACCTGAAGTTTGGTTAGTGTCTTCTGTCTTAAAGGTAGAAGCCAGAAGCACCTGAAGTGACTCTAGAACTTGAAAAAATCTAAAGCAGATCCAAAAACTTAAAAACACTGAAGGGATTCCTCTCTCTCTCCCTCTCTACCTTCTCACTGTCTCTGTCTCTCTCTCCTTCTCCCAGTCTCTCTGTCTCTCTTTTTCTCTTTCTCCTCTTTCCCTGCTCTTTCCTCCCCTCCCTTTCCCTTCCTTCCCCTCCCCCTCTCTGTTTCTCTGTCTCTCTCTTTTTCTCCTCTCCCCTTTTCTCCCTATTTCCTCTGCTCTTCTCCCCTTTCCTCCCACAGCTCTGTCTATCTCTCTGTTTCTTGCCCTCCCCTTCTCCCTCCCTCTCTGTCTCTGTCTCCCCTGCTCCTTCTAGCTCTGCTCCACGCCTTATGTAAGCAAGGGACATTGCTTTCCAATAATGATAGAATCCCATACCAATGGGTTTGGGGACCAGAGTTACACACAAGACTTTTCAGGTATACATACAACACAAAAAAGAACACATAGAGACTTGGGGAAAGCAAGCCAGTTTACCAAATGTCACAGAGTTACCCTGCTTTGCCTCAGAAAGCTTTCACTGGGCTTCTCTTCCTTTTCTTCTTTCCAACCTAATTTGCTCTGTAGTCAGAATATAAGAGACAATTTAGGTGGTACAGCCAAGGGATTCAGGTCCTCTTTGATTTTATATGCTCCTTAGAATAAACCTCCAATTTGAAGAGAGAAGTTGATGTTCTCGTTAGGGTTATTGGCAGTTATTGGCAGTGCCTTCTGCTTTCAATATTTCAAGTTAGTTCTCTGTCTCCCTGATAGTTAACAATTTGAGTGACATCCATGAACTGAATAGAGCTTTGATGACAGATTTGATCAATTAATTAGCACAGAATGGTCTTAATTTGTATCAATTCAGATATATATGCACCTATATATCAAAAATATATAGGGATCTAAAGGCAGGTAAAATTTTATCAGTCATTTGGCCAAACAGCAAAATACTCTTTTATCAAAGATAAAAGACAATTTCTCTTTTCATTATAACATAATATATAGTAGATCAGGTAATTTCAATATAATAGTTGTTCATGCAAAAGCTTTAAAAGTCTAATGTCATCAAAATTGTCTCTCTTATTTTTTGTAGTTTCCTTTGTCTTTTGTTTGATTAAATGTAATTCTCTTTCCACTATGCCAGACTCACTCCAAAAATTCTGTATGTGGTCATATCAACCACAATATTATGTTCTGTTCTAAAACAAGGATTTACAGCAAGGATCTGATGATGCTTTTCACAAGATGGAGTGATAATAGCACTATACTGTGTTCCAATTGATTTCTCAGGAAGTCATCATTGAAACACAAGAAAGATGAATTTGGTGGATATAAAACTCCAAAACAATCAGTCACTAACTAAGCAGAAATATTGGGAAACCACTGAGGGAGAGAGGGACAAAGAAGAATAAAGAAACACAAGGGACTTTAGTGTTTGTTTGCCAGAATGTTGGCCAGAAACATATTGTGAAGATTCCTCTAAGAATCATTACTTGAAGTAGTTCCAAACCCAATTTGATGTCAATCTTATTTATTTTACTAGAAACTAAATCACAAATTAGTTAGTATGAAGCAGCAAGTGGGCCAGCACTAGGTTTCTTCTCAGGGATGCCTGGGTACTCCCTTTTTCTAAATACTTTTTCTAAAATTTCTTTTGGAGGCTGTTTCTTCAATCATGGTAGCAGAGTCATTATGGGTAGATTTTTGTCATATTGATTTAAAGGCAGCAGTATTGGAATAGCCAAGTATAATGGGGGACTAGCCAATGAGGGATCAGTCCCGAGAGATTGACGAGCCTATTTCTGAAAGTGCTTTATGATGAGGAATTGAGGGACCTAGCTCTGCACTTTAGAGCATATATAGGTATTCTATGACTGTATCTGGTCTGCCAATTATATAGTGAAGAAATTGCCTTTTGATTAGTTTCTGACCTAAAAGTGAGCTTTCACAAAAAAGCAGCTATGACTTGGCATAGTTCTTTTCCCCACCTGTTACATCTGAGTCAGGAGGCAAGGGCTGCTAATACAAGTGTCCTATACTTCCTACCAATGTCAACACAAAGCCAAAGGCATGTGGCCATGCTATAAGTTCTGTCCTTGATATGTCTATTCTCTCCTGCCTTAGGTGAGAAGGTATTAGAAACAGAACAGACTAGGTGTGACCTTGAAAGTTTCAAAAGGTCAGAAGAGCCCCAGGGATCCAGGGATGGGCATCTATGCCAGGGTATGTGGACATCCCAACCCATTGAGGCATAAAGCCCTGAGTGCCCATCTTGATCCACTGTAGCAGTAGACTGAAGGCAGCCAGTAAGAATTGAATCATCCCTCATCTGTACTGCAATCTGAAGGGAACTTGGTAGGGAGCTAATGCTTTGAAACAACTGTTTTAAATTTGGGTCTACTCCCCTAGGCACCGAATTGTTATAAAGGAGATTGTGCACCCAGGTGTTGGGGTGTTGTTACTCTATCATGTCATTAAATGTCACTTTGTAAAAGCTAATGGATGTTAATTGGCTAAAAGACACTGAGATGCTAATAAAGAGTGATTGCCATTGGGAAGAGTACACCAGAATGGGAGCTTAAACCAACAGCACCAGAAAAGGATATCCCTAAGCCCTCCGGGATACTCTAGAACCTTGAAGGGACCTTGCGGTCAGCAGCCTTCTTGGGGACCTGACTTGTCAGAGAGAGTGAAAGTTGTGATAAGAACCCCCAGAGGTCATATGATGGCTAACTACCTAAGGCTTCTGGTTATCCGGCAATCTCGCTGCTGTGTGGATAGACCACAAATGATAAATTTGATCAAACGTTACAGTTGGTACAGGTCTGCAGTAGAAGATCTATCACTAAATATATGGGCAGTCTTAGTAGCAGTGGTTACTGTGGACAGCTGAAGCTGGTTTTAAATAAAGAGCTCCCTGAGGACAAAAACCATGTTCCTTCCTTTTGTTAGGCTGAAATGTTCAGCGTAGTGACTTGTTCTTTAGCCTAGAGGGACTTGAACAGAAGTCTACCCCTTTGGAATACTTGGATACTTGGTATGACATGCTCAAGATGAAATAGATGGGAGCAGGTCAAGAGAACTTAGATTCATAGTACATTGGGAAGAGTGTTGGGTTTGGAGCCTAGGAACTTGGGTTTTGCTCCCTGTGTGACCTGGGGTAAGTCATTTCTCCTCTAATCTGTGAGATGAAGGATTTGGACAATATGACCTCAGATCTAAAGCCAAGTCTAAATTTTTGATCCCATGACTGGGGAAACAGGGCACATACATGAAGAGTCAAGATCATGTCTGTATTGATTAGAGACCAAGTGGACAAATCAGAATCAGGCAAAATAAGTTTGATGTTCAAAAAGCCAGGAAGGTGGTGGGAAATAAAGGAAGCAAAAGCATTGATAGAATGGAACAAGCCAGGTTGAACAGCTATGTAACACTAATAGCAGCTGTGGTTGATTCAGAGGCACATGATGAGGGTTCAAAGCCTGGCTCTGCCACTCACTAACTAGGTTAGTTACCTAGCTGCTTTTACTTTTAGTCTCTTTATCTATAAAATGAGAAAATTCAACCAGATGACCCCTAAAGTCCCTTGCAGATTTAAACTTTTTTTTTTTTGCTCCATCATTTTAGTCATGTTCAACACTTTGTGACCCCATTTAAGGGGTTTTCTTGGCAAAGGTAGTGGTGTGATTTGTCATTTCCTTCTCCAGCTCATTTTACAGACCAGGAAAGTTAGACAAACAAGGTGAAGTGGCTTGCCTGGTATCAAGTAGCTAGTTAAGGGTCTGAGCACAGATTTGAACTCAGGTAGATGAGTCTTCCCAACTTCAGGGCAGGTACTCTATCCATTGAGACACCTGACTTCCCTAGCTTTAGACTTAGGACCCTTTGAACAAGGAAAAGACATTGTCACAAAAATCCCAGAGTTGGAAGAGGGCCACAGAGGCCCTTCAATCCAACTTCTACCCCCAACAAAAATCAATGAATTAATGTTCATCCAGCCTTTCTTTGCTTTAGATCCCTAGTGAGAGGGAACCCATTACCTGCTGAGGCAGCCCATCAGGGCCTCAGGACAATCTAATCACAAGGGAGTTTTTCTTCATATCAAACTGAAGTCTAAGATATTTATCCATTACTTCTAGTTACAATGTCTGGGGCCAAGTAGAATACATGGCAGCCTTTCAAATTCAGGAAGAGAGAGAGTTATTACTTCATTTCCTCCCCATTCTCCTCAGGCCTCTCTCTCTCTCTCTCTCTCTCTCTCTCTCTCTCTCTCTCTCTCTCTCTCTCTCTCTCCCCCTCTTTCCCCCCTCCCTCTCTCCTCTCTCCTTCTCTCTCTCTCTCTCTCTCCCCCTCCCTCTCTCCCCTCTCTCTCTTCCTCTCCCTTCCCTCTCTCCCTCT
>CM053588.1:87027086-87116301 GCA_028646515.1 Pseudochirops corinnae | reverse complement strand
AAAGAAAAGAAAAGAAAAGAAAAGAAAAGAAAAGAAAAGAAAAGAAAAGAAAAGAAAACACAAGAAGAATGTCCTAAAGACACAAGGTTTACATGATTGCCCATGAAATTCTAAATAAAACCAAATTCTCTAATTTCTGCTTAATTTCTACTTATCTTTGTCTCATAAGCAAGTAGGGTGGGGTATCTCATAAGTAACTTAGACATCCAAGAATGGACAGATGCCCCCCCCTTTAGGGGCCTTTCTGCTCACACCACAAAAATTACTTTCTCCTCTGCCTATACATAGGACTAGCCCTGTATCTCAGCTTTACAGGTGACCCTGAAAAAATATCTAACCTCAAGGTCACTGGAAAGGGCATGAGAAAGGAAATTCCATTTGGGTATGTGGGCTAAAGAAAGCCATACCAAGAGAATAATATATACAGTGCCTCCAATACTGTAAATAACACTAAAAGGCAGCTGAACTCAGATTAAATGCAATGAGCATTCTTGTCCCAGTGAATAGATGCAGAAAAACATTTCCCTTCTCTCTATAGGGAGGTGAGAGACTATAAATGTGGAATGCTATAGATGCCATCAACATGGTCAGTTTTACTTAACTTTTTTCTTTGTTAGAAAGGAAGTTTCTTCAGGAAAAATGATAAATGTTGGAGAAGATGTGGGAAAATTAGAACACTAATGCATTGTTGGTGGCATTGTGAACTGATCCAAACATTCTGGAGAACAATTTGGAACTATGCCCAAAAGGTTATAAAACTGCATACCCTTTGACCCAACAATACCAATATTGTTGTCTGTATCCCAAAGAGATCATAAAGAAGGGAAAAGGACTCACAGGTACATAAATATTTATAGCAACTCTTTTTGTGGTGACCAAGAAATGGAAATTGAGAGGATGCCCATCAATTGGGGAGTGGACAACTTGTTCAGACAAGCTGTGGTTTTTTAATGTAATAATACTATTGTACCATAAGAAATGATGAGCAGGTGAATTTCAGAAAAACCTGGAAAGACATGAACTGATGCCGAGTGAAGTGAGCAGAACCAGAAGAATATTGTATACAGGAACAGCAACATTGTGCAATGAACAACTTTGATGGACTTTTCTCTTCTCAGCAATGCAATGATCTAATTCCAAAAGACTCATGGAAAATGCTATCCACATTCAAAGAACTATGGAGTCTGAATGCAGATTGATTTTCTCTCTCTTTTTTTCTTTCTTGCATTTTTCTTCTTTTGTTCTTATTTTTCTTTCACAACATGACTAATGTGGGAAAATGTTTAATGTCATTGTACATGTATGATCTATATCAGATTTGCATACTGTCTCAGGGAGGAGGAAAAGGGATAAATTTAGAACTCAAAAATCTTATCAAAGTAAATATTGAAAACTAAAAATAAATAAATTCAATAATAAGCAAAAAGAAAGACCTCTTCCTCTTCCCCTTCCCCTTCCTGTTCTGCAAGGCAGTGGGGTTATGTGATTTGCCCAGGGTCACACCGCCAGTAAGTATAAAATTCCTGAGGCTGGATTTGAACTTAGGTCCTCCTGATTCCAGGGCTAGTACTCTATCCACTGTGAGAAAGGAAGAGTCTATGAGGAGGGGAGATAATCAGAAAATTGTCATAGTGCAAAAAAAAAAATCAATAACACTTTAAAAATTTAGAAATCAATTCCATTTGATTAAATCCACCTTCTGACAAGATCACCAAAGTATGTGAAAATAGCATTGTTTCCTCTTTTTGAATTGACCTCAGTCAGCAGGTGTGTGGTATTTCAAAGGTGAATATACCCTTTCATGACTGTTGCAGACAGGGCACGTGTCCCAGAAGGAGGTTTCTCCAGCCAAGTCAGATGAGGAGGCCATGCTTCAACGTGTGAGCCAAACAGCTGTTAAGTACTCCGTTCCTAAGGAGAGCCACCAGCAGGAAGTCCCCAGAATTGTGACTGCCACCATGATTCGACCTAAGCCCCCTTAGGGATAGGGGTGAGTCAAGTGCTGTAGAAAACAATCCCTCCCTCATTCTCCAAGTTACCTTTCTCTCCAGTTCCCTCCCATGCCCTTGGCACGCTCCCTCCTCATTTTTAAGTCTCACTTTTATAATAAACATCTTTGCTAGGAAGGGGTTCTGGCTTAGTGAAGCTAGCCACGAAGACCCACTTCCCTAAGACAGCAAGTCTGTTCAAATTCTTCAGTTTCCATCTGCATGTAACCTCAGCTGTCTCTGCTAATTAGACAGAATGAATATTCTGCACAGGCCTGCAGAGGAGAGCATGTTTCCTGTGTAGAGAGAAATCTCGCTGAAGAGTCCAATGGGGAATTAGAACAATGTTGCATTTGTGAAGGAGAGGGGTAGAGGGGGGTGGGAGATTCTGGAACGCATGGGTCCACCTGCTCTTTTGCATAAATTTGCATAGCCTGCTGAGGAGGTCTTAACTCTCAAGTACATAAAGTGAAATTAATTAATAAAAGCTAACACAATTAGATACATTTTGCTTGCATGTTTCTTTGGCCTCATATGTGGGCATTTCAGATCAGAAAGGTCTAAGAATTAATCTTCAGGAACCCAGCTGGAGCCCGTAGAGAGCTGTAGGAAGTTTATCAGCTGGACTTTGCTAGAGAGGCAGGAAGTGCCCAGGGAGCTCTGGGAAGAAAGCCTTAAAGGGATTTGCTCTCGCTGCCACACTGAATTAGCCAACACATGGTAAAGGTGCTATCCTAAGTAACTGAGTCACACAGTTTTCCATTCACCATGGAAGACAGCTGGGGCCCTGATATTCCAAAACAGACTTGAGTATTCAGAAATTATCATTCTATGGCTTTTCTTAAGAAAACTGACCCTTCTAATTATATCATTTTTCTTATGTTCTTTTTCAACCTGGTTTACCTTATAAAATCGTCTGTTCATAGTTGGGAGAAGATACCTAAAAACATAGTGGCATAGGGAAGTCATCTTAGAACTCCAGATTGAAGGAGTCTACCATTCATTCAACAAGCATTTATTTTAAGCACCTACTAGGTACATAGTGGTCAGTTACGTGGTACAGTGGATAGAGCACTGGGCCTGGAGTCAAAAAGACCAGAATTCAAATCTAGCTTCAGATACCTATTAGCTTTGTGATCCTAGTCAAGCCACTTAACCCTATTTGCCTGTTTCCTCATCTGTAAATGAGCTGGAGAAGGGAGTAGCTACCCACTTCAGTATCTTTGCCAAGAAAACCACAAATGGGGTCGCAAGGAGTCAGACACGACTGAGATGACTCAACAACAATAACAACAAAGCCCAGAAGATAAATCTATAATTGCTGAATTCCCAAAGATGGCGAATCAGGTGAGGGAGGTGTTTTATAGACACATTTCCCAAGCCACTAAAATCTCACCACATAAGTCTGCTTTAATTCAATTCAGTAAGCATTTATTAAGTCTCTATTATGTGCCAGGCATTTAAGAACTGAGGATATAAATAAGAAGAAAGACAATACTTGCCCTCAAGGAACTTGCAATCTAATGGAAAAGGAAGCTAAAAAGGAAGGGCCACCAGGGGTCACCCTGTACCTTAGTGGAAACCAAGCAGAGGTGCTGATGGGAAATGGAGAGAAAATGCCTTGTCATGAGCCTGACTCCTCCTTCTTGAGACTACTTCCAGAGGACTATTAAGTAATTGCATAGTAACTTGTGATAACCTTAACTTTTTGACTTTGGATTCCAGGTTAAGGAAGAAAGTGAGAAAAAGGAAGCCATAATAGTCTGTTATCATCAGCAAAATGACCCAATAGCCTTGTTCTATAGAAATTTACCTCAGTCTGAGATAGAGGTTTGTTTTTCTGTTTGTTAAGTTTTTTTTTCTCCAAGTCTGGTACCTTTCCAACAAGAAAGTGAAACCTAAATTACACAATTATGAAATCAAAACATACCTAGAGCTACACAGACAAATGCCAATTCTTGGGGAGGAGCAAAAGGTAAAAGAATAATTGTGCATTTATGCAAAGGGTGGGGAAGGGACAGCAATTCTGATCTCATAGTAGGAATGAAGCACAAATGTCATCAGCTTCACCGTTGTCCTTCTAATATTACGAAACAGGAACTATTGCTGTGCTAGCTGAATTGCAGCTGCTAGGCAGCATCTTTCTAGAAGAGCAATGTAACTAACAGCTCCTTGGTGAGTGAGCCCATTGTCTAAAGGTTATTCAAGCTATTTTGTGAGTTAGATTCGCAGCCTCACCTAGCCAGCACAGCAAGAATCACTCAGACCAAATCAGTCTTTTTATTTGATTTTGCTTCCTCCTCGAAAAAATGAAGGAGTTGAACCATTAAAGTTCTGTCTAGATGAGCCTATGTTTCCTTTATCCCACTTGATGTTTTAATGGGAATTAGTAAATTCCTTTCAATTCCCATCATGTTCCTAGTAGCTTGCACCAAGTCTCTGCATATTACCTTGATGCTTTACTGAGCAAAGTAGAACTAATGACCTTTATCCTGAATCCTTGCAGCAAACAACCAAATTGCTGCCTTGCCACCCCTTTTATACTTGTGTTAATTACAGTGGTTTTCTCTATGATGCTTTGTGAGGCAGTTCATTATTGTAGAAGGAATATTGGACTCGGTATTGGAGACTTGGGTTCAAATCCTTCTTCTGGTCCTTATTGCTTATATAATCCTGGGAAAGCCACTTAAACCCCTCCACCCCCACCCTCCCCCGCATGAGTTCCCTAATTTTCAAAATAGGGATAATAACACTAGTACTACCTACTTCATAGGGTTGTGTGAGGAGCAAATGAAAAGACTTATTCAACATCTTTTTGTAAATCTGAAAATGCTATAGAAATCCTCCTGTTATTATTATCATTATTACCACTTTGATTCCAAGGTCATACCAATCTGCTAGTGTAGCCACACACAGCATAGCATCTGCCTTCTTATTCTAGAGACAGTCTTGTCCAGAATTGGGCAGTCAATGGGACAGACCTGGAGAAGTTCCACAGATAGACAGCTTAAGCAGACTGGGGACTCTCCATAACTACATCATGCTGGGTTTTATCAGGAAATCATTTCAAGAAAGGGAAGTATAAATTTAACAAGCATATACTAAGGCAACATCCTTGGTAATAAACTTGTGTCCCATATTTTCTTTTGGAAAACAGGGTCTAAAGTGGATTCAAGATGGCAGAGTAGCAGGATGCTCCTTTTCCCCTCTCTCTCTCACCTACCTTACTTCCTGCCCAGATGCCCCAAACAGATCTAGAAAAAACACAAGACCATATCTTGATGGAAAAATCCAAGGAGAAAAATCGCAGTAAGTTATGGAAGAAAAATTGGAAAGGCAATTAACACCTTGGCACAAGAGCTGCAAAACCTTTCTCTTTCCCTTTCTCAGTGCCTAGTACAGTGGCTTGAAGATGGTGGACATTTAATAAATAATGCTTATCAAAATGGAATACATGTACCTAGATGGAACCATTCAGTGGAGTATATATAATATAAAACCCAACATGTAATGGTATACATGATATATTTCCATGTGGCCCCTTTGGTCTGCTATATACAACTTTCCCTTATGTTGCTGTATATCATGGATTTATAAGGGACATATATATTTGATCAAGTGTATGCCTCTCTAAATATAATGTTATGAATTTTACATCTATAGAGTAACTAGGTGGTTCCGTGGATAGAGCTTTGGGCCTAGAGTCAAGAAAATTTGAGTTCAAATCCTCAGGCACATAATAGCTGTGTGACCCTGGGCAAATCATCTAACTCTGCCTCAGTTTCTTCATCTGTAAAATGAGATGGAAAAGGAAATGGCAAACCATTCTAGTATCTTTGCCAAGAAAACCACAAATGGAGTCATGAAGAGTTGGATGCAACTAAAAACAACTCAACAACAACATATCCCTTTCAGTTATTTATGTATCTGAGAAAATTGCCTGTTCATAAGCTAGATGTGATTTACTGTGTATTTTATATATATCTATGGCCAAGAAGTAGGGTAACAACTAGGTAGAATGTTTACCTTGAGACAAGAAGACTTGACACATAGTACCTCTGGGGCCATGAACAAATCACTTAATGCCTAACATCCCAGTTAACCCTTTGAGATTATAAACTATAAACTGGTGTTGATCTGCTTCATGTGGAAAGGAGTTTCCATACAGAGTTCCTTGTACTATATGAAATTACAGTCCAGATGTATGGCCACAGATAGACACTCAGTGTGATTTGTTGGGATGATAGATTTTTTTTTTATTACTGGAAGGGGGAAAGGATGTAAGTACATATTCCAAAGAAAAGATTACATTTCCCATGATACTCTTGGCCTCAAGGACAAACTTGGCTGAAATTCCCAAGACTTATGTTCAATTCAACAAACATTAAATAGATATTAAGTACCCACTATGTACAAAGCAGCATGCTAGGTGCTAGAGAGACAAAGGAGATAAAGGAAAACATATGAAGAGGAAAGCAGCACAGAAATAGATGAGAAGGGCAACAAGTTCACAAGTTGCAAAGAATCTTCAAGTTTAATCCTTCTCTTCTGTACCAGATACACAATATCCAACCTTTTCTTCTTATCTGCTTTCCACAAACCTTCTACTCAGCTTTGGTTTAGATATTAACTCAATTCTATTGCTCTTCTATGGTTTTAACAGACCAGATTGTTACTATTCCAGCCCTCACCTAGGTGAGTCTGGAGGAGTCGAGATCTTAGATCCTTTCATCCTTCAGCCTCCTAGCTCAGTCATTCTGCAGCGACCCCTGACTTATCCATTGGCCACGGCCTGAGAAAGTACTTTAATTAAGGTTAAAAAATTTAGCACCTACAATGAACAGAACACTATATGAGATACTAGGAACATATACAGTTTAGATAAGATGAAATTCCAAGCCTTAGGGAGTTTACAATCTAGTAACCATCTTTATTCCTACTGAAAAAGGAACTTCCTTATATAAGCTCCCAAACTATCTTCTACCATAGGTTTCAGATCTGGGCACTTCCCCCATCCTGGCTTAGGGCCATCTTATTCCCTGCCTCTCCAACCTCCCTCCCTCCAAGTTGGTCTTTTTTGCCCTTTCACGTGCTCTATGTTCCCTGGCTGGTTCACCAGAAGCAAATCTTCTTAGGCAGATCTTTCCTGGCTGGCTTAGCCCTTGATGGTGAAATAATTTCTTCCACCTCCACCATGCCTTAGGACCCAGGGCCTTGGCCTGGATCCCCCTGCTACTCAAAGCACAGCTTTTCATTCTTGATTCATTGGCTAGGAAGAATAAAACAAAAATAATTAAGATGGAATTGAAGCATAAGATAGGTAGGAAAATAATTTGAAAAAAGTAACTAACACTAATGATTTCATATTTCCTAGCTAGAACAAATTACATCCCAGGGTAAAGAAAGAACTTACAGATATGATAATAATGATAGCTGACATAAATAATCCTTTGAATTTTACAAAGTAATTACAAACAGTGTCTCATTTGATACAAAAAAATCCTGTGAGATAGGTTCTTCAAGTATTATTATTTTCATTCTGCAGGTGAAGAAATTGAGTCTCAGAAAGATTAAATAACTTACCCAGGGTTATCAAACTTGTAAACATCAGAAGTGTGATTCATTTTTAGAGAATCTGAACTTAAACTAAAAACAAAGAGGAGTATTTCCATAAACACAACTGAATACAAAGAGAGGATTGTCTATGAAAACATGAATTTTCCTTGTTACCACTTCCTTTTTTTAAAGCATCTAATAAAACTAATGTATTTTTTCCATTTTACAATTTCCGTATTATTTTCCAAACTGTCCTACTTGTCTTTTCTTCCTTTTGAATTTCTTCTGTTTCCTTCTGTGCATTTCAAAAAATAGAAGTTTCAATGGCTATTTTTTGACATCACTATTGCTATCCTCCCTCAGGTTACTCCAATCCCATTTCCAATTAAAACCAAGAAAAAGAAAGAGGAAAAAAATCCTTGCAACAGATAAGTATAGCCAAGCAAACAATCACCATGCCCAAAAATGTGAGTCTTTCAGTCTATCCCCTCTCTGTAAGGAGGTAAAAGCATTGGTCCTCTAAAGAAACAGCTACATTTCAAGGGCAGAGTTAAATCTTTCAATGCTATTTTTTCTTTACAATGTTGCTGTCTTTATATACACTGTTTTTCTGTTTCATCACAATTCACTCTGGATCAATTCAAGTACTCAGAATTCTCTGAAAGCATCTTTTATCATTTCTTATGACTCAACAATAGAGCCTTATATTCCTATGCCACAATTTTTTCAGTCATTCCCCAACTGATGGATATTCCTTTGGTTTCCAATTCTTTTCTCTTTTAATCGCTCCTTCAAGATCATGAAGTTTGTTTTGCTTTTAGTTGTTTTCTCCCCAGTATTATTCTTCCTTTTAGCACCCCTCCATCCCTACCTAGTGAGTTTGATCTTTCTCTACACTGAACCTTTCAACCCTCCTTTGTTTGTGTCAAATAAAGGTGAGCTCCATCTGATGTCTGCTCCTCTCACTCCTTCTTCAATATTTGTATAAGTTCTGCTCTCTTCTTCCTCCTTTTGCACAGATGTATTCCTTTTACTCTCCCCTCTCTTTCCCTTCCTAATACCCTCAGCACAGAACAAATCCACCTCCAGGTACTCTGTTGAGTTTTTTTTTTTTTTAACTCCTTAATACCTCTTGAAGACATTAAGGTTAGAAAGGAATACTTTTTCCAATTGCCTAAATGTACTCTTCTAGGTTTCTCTTGATTCTCATGTTTGCATTTTAAAATTCCTACTCAACTCTAGTCTCTTTATCAGAAATTCTTGAAAGTCCTCTATTCCATTAAAGATCCCTCATTTTTCACTGTTGGATTATACTCTGTTCTTCAGGGTAAGTTATTCTTGGTTGTAAGCCTATCTCTTTTGTCTCTTTTACTAGTATATTCCAAGATCTCTTCTCATTTATGGTAGAAGCTGCTAGTTCTTCTGTGATCTTAAATGTGATTCCTTGGTACTTGAACTGCTTCTTTCTGGATTCTTGCAGTCTTTTTTCTTTGTCTTGGTGACTCTGAATTTTAGTTAGAATAGCCCGGGAACTTTTCCTTCTGGGGTTTTTATTGGGAAATGATCATTGGATTCTTTCTGTCTTCACTTTGCCCTTTAGTTTTAACAGATCTAGATTGCTTTTAGGCATGATTTGTTGAAATATGGTATGTGTTTGCTTTTTAGCTCTTATTTTACATTTTTTCCTATTTTTCAACCTTTTGATTTTGTTTGTATTTGTATATATTTGTCTAATATTTCTTGATACTCCATGGAGTCATTGATTTGTTTGGTCTATTTTAGTTTTCAAATAGTCAGTCCATTACTTAGGTAAAGTTTACAACTTAAATAGTATATTCTCCCATAAGTTGTATATTCTCCTTCCAATTCTTTACTTCAGGGATTTTATTTCCTTTTTTATCATTTGTTTTTTCTAAGCTTTGTGGAAAACTTATTTTTTTTTTCCTTTGAGTCTTGACTTGTAGCTGTTAGGTAATTGCTTATTCTTTTGAAAATCTCTAATTCTACAATAATTTTTGATACTTGTAGTGCTTCCTTTGATTTACTCAGCTTTCCAACTTTAGTTCTTGAATTGGATCTTCATGTCATAACCAGGCTCTACTCCTATTGTACTTTTGGGTGGGGTGATTGGCACTGGTCTCACCAAGGGTCCCCTGGGTTTCTGTGCTGACCTCTACTTTCCCAGGTTAGGACCCCTTGGATCTTTAATATTCAGAGCAATGGATCTTGGGGACACTATGGCAAAGATTCTTAACCTCTTTTATGTCACAGACATCTTTGGCCTATGTTACTCTTCTCAGGATAATACATAACTTAAATTTAATTTAATTGCATAATTTAAATACATAAAATAAAATACATAGAATTACAAAGGGAAGAAATTGTATTAAAAGAGTTATCAAAATATATATTTTTTAAAAAGTTTATACTGATCCAATCATTCTGGAGAACAATTTGGAACTATGTCCAAAAGGCTATAAAACTGTGCATATATACCCTTTGACCCAGCAATACCACCACTACTAGGTACTAGCATAAAGAGATCAAAGAAATGGGGAAAGGGCCCACATGTACAAAAATATTTATAGCAGCAATTTTTATGGTGGCAAAGAATTGGAAATTGAGAGGATGTCCATCAATTGTGGAATAGCTAAACAAGTTGTGGTATGTAAATGTAATGGAGCTGTTGCTCCATAAGAAATGATGAACAGGCAGATTTCAGAAAAACCTGGAAAAACTTACCTGAACTGATGCTGCATGAAGTGAGCATAACTAGGATAACATTGTATGCAATACTACAGCCATATTGTGCAATGACTAACTTGGATAAACTTATCTCTTCTCAGCAATGCAAGGATCTAAGACAATTCCAAAAGACTCATGATGGAAAATGTTATCTACATCCAGAGAAAGAATTATGGAGCCTGAATGCAAATCTAAGCATAATATTTATTCTCTCTTTTTTGTTTGTTTGTTTCTTCTTTCTCATGGTTCCTCACATTAGTTCTAATTCTTCTTTACAACATGACTAATGTGAAAATATGTTTAAAAGAAAGAAATTAGCCCCAACCCCTCCCCCCCCAAAAAATAAGTTTACAGACTCCAGGTTAAGAGTTCCTATTCTATCATGTCTCAGGACCTTGCAGTCCCTGGGCCTTAAGTGTCCTTATCTTAACACTATTTGTCACAGAACCTCCCAAGTCCCCTCCCTGGGCCTCTCTGATCTCCTGGAGTCTTTCTCCAGGAGTTTTCTTCTTTTGTGACTTTTTGACACAGAATTTCCAGACTACTTCTCTGGAGACTGGCCTGTTCTAGTTGATCTATAAATTAGGCTTGTTTGCCTAAACTGGTACTGGCTTTTGTGGGTAACTCTCTTTCCTATTGGCTGCCAGCTTCTGGCTAACTTTTTGTGTAGTTTTGTAGTGGAAGGAGTCACTTATTGTAGTTTCTAATTGGATTTTCTAATTGTTATCCAATTTGGTATGAATTTCAGGTTTCCACTATCATAATCATATGGATATTGGACTATTGGCCTCTATTCTATTTAACCATTGTTGGTAATCTTTAGAGGATCGTGGAGAATAGCAAAGATGTCGTAGGTTCATAGAGGACAAGTACAGTATTCTTTTTCCCAAAGAGAAATAAAAAGATGAATTCCATAAAGTTCAGGCTGATTAGCATGATATTTATCCTTGGCAAATTTTTAGAAAAGATTATTAAATTACTGAGTTAGTAAACACTTAGAAAAGGAAGTGATAATCACTAAGAACCATGATGGACGATTACTTAGGGCTAAGTCATGCCAGACTAGCCATTCTCTTCTTTGTTGGAATGCTCACCTAATGGAAAAGGAAGACCCAGTAGGAGGCTACAGACACAGGACATCTGGGTTCAAGCAAAGCTTTGGCACCCTCTTATCAAATTCATTTGTTCAACACAGGAGCCATAATAAACCCAATGGACTCTATTCTGGCCATGTCATACCTAGGTGTATTGTGTTCATTTCTCTGTGCCAAACTTTACACTTACAAAATGGGGTACATCTAGAAGGAGATATCCCAATAGAGCAGGATAGTGAGAAAACTCAAAACTTTGTCATCTAATTTAAAGAAACTGAGAATTTTTTAGCCTGAGGAAAACTAGCTATATGGGGGTACGTGATGGTTCACTTCAAGCATCTGAAGGGCTTTTGTGTAGAAGAGTGATAAGATTCGTTCTTCATAGATCTAGAAACCAGAACTAGGACCAAGGGGTAAATATCTCAGAGGCAAATTTGAGCTTAATATATAGAAGAACTTCCTTCACTACAGTCATCCAGAGCAACTTTATGAGTTGAGTCCCTGTCCTTAGAGGTGTGCCAACATTCGGTCAATAAACATTTATTAAATACGTACTGTGTTCCAGGCACAAATATAAATAGAAAGAAAGCTGGTCCTTCAGTGCCCTCAGAGAGCTCACAAGCTAACACAAGAGCTAACTCCAACTTACAAACACAAATGGAAGCTAGAAAGGATGGGATTGAATGAGAAAGGGCAGGGAAGAAGGCACTAGGAACAAGGGCATAATACAGAAGTTTGAAAGCAGTGTACCTGGTGGGAAATGGGGAGAAAACCATGATGAACCAACCCCTTCATTAAATAGAAACCCTGAAGCCCATGGTCCTGCCTTCCTTTCAAAGGGTCCAATCAGAGGAAAAAAGGATACTGATGAGATGTGAATGCCTGTTAGATTGAATCAGAAATTCAATTCAGCAGAGGATGGATGGCTATTTGGGGGAAAATATTATAGAGGGAACTGATGAATTGAAGAGGAGGGTGGACTAGACAAATTCTAAGGTTCTTCCAACTCCGACACTCTAAGATTCTATGAATCATAATTAAGGTTCCAAGTCAAAGTTGAATGACTGAAATGAAATGTGAAAGTAGTTATTAAGTGCTTACTATATTCAAAGAGCTGGGGATACAAATAGAGAAGCAAGACAGTCTCTAATGTCAAAGAGCTTATATTCTAATCAAGAAAGACAGCACGTATGGGAGGTTTCAGGTGCAAGTCATTTGAAAAGGCAAAATGGCCCTTAAGATACAGAGGCAAAGCACATGGTGATGCATCTTCTTTAATGTCATTTTGTCATTTCCACTGATATAACTATATGTATTGCTGATGTTGAGCCACCTGAGAATGCCAGGGACCTGGATGGAAAGAACTTTCTTTTCCAGATCTTAGGAGCAGAGACTGCTGAAGAAATGGGGGATGCAGCACCCCAAAAACATTTGCTAGGCTGTACCTCCACAATGGTTTGTTCCCTCAGATAATGGCTTCAGGGAACAGGCTAGAAGGAAATTTGGGGGCTCCTACCATTCCCAAAGCTTTGAGGCTTGCCTGCCAAAGGCAGATGTTCAGTGGTTGATGTTGGTAAGGATGTCAGGCTCCTTTAACTGTAAAATGGGGATAATAATAGTGCCTACCTCACAGGGTTGTTGTGAGGATTCAATGAGATAATATTGGTAAAATGCTTAGCACAGTGCCTGGCTCCCAGTAGCTTCATAATAAATACTTGTTCTCCATACCCCACCCTCCATCTCCATCAGAGTCTGAAGAAACATGGGAGTTAAATTAGTGCTGGTGGTGGATTGGCCCACCTGACAACTTTGGCCTCCTGTTTCTCCCTCAGTATGCCTTACCACATCAACTTCAGAAGTTGATGGTGATCAAAGCAGACAGGTAGAGTGGTCCATTGCTGGCCTACATCATCATAATGATTTCTGCATGTTACTTATGGGTTAGTATCAATTCACCAACACTCTCCTAATCCCCTTGTGACCAACAGCCTGAATTTCTGATATGTCTAGCCAACGTTAGGCATCTATAGCTGAGGAATACAGTAAAGCTTGAGAGAGATGAGGAAGATTTCAAAACAAACCCTACTTCTGTCCTACTGAGCTAAGGATCCTGACTCTCCTCTTCCCCAACCCATTAATTCTCCACACTTGCTGCAGCTCAGTGCTAGCTGGAGAGTTCTTTGGTATTTAGTGCTAAGGCTCACACTTTAACTAAATCTTTCAATTCCTGAGGATTCTATCACTGGCTTTCTGCTGAGAAAATCTGTTTTTAACTCAGAATACTCTTAAAGGCCCAATTTTTCTTTGCTTCCTGGACATTTTAAAATAGCACTTGAATTTAACAGAATAGTTTTAAAAACATATTTGAGGAATAGTCCTTCAGTTACTTTGAAGAGAGATCTAGTTACATGACAGGGACCCAATGGAAATTTCTTTTTTATTGTTATTATTTTTATTTATTTTGTTAAATATTTCCCAATTACACATGAAAAAATTTAACAATCATTTAAAAAAAATTTTGAGTTCCAAATTCTCTCCCTCCTTCCTTCTCTCCCCTCCTTAAGAAGGCAAGCAATTTGATATCAATTATACATGTGAAGTAATACTAAATATCTCTTCATATTAGCCATGTTGCAAAACACAAGCAAAATAAAACAATAAAAATAAAGTTTAAAAAGTATGCTTCAATCTGCATTCACAGTTTATCAATTCTCTCTTTGGATAAGGATAATATTTTTCATCATGGTTTCTTTGGAATTGCCTTGAGTCATTGTCTTGATCAAAGTAACTAGGTCTTTCAAACCTGATCATCCTTATATTATTGCTTTTACTGTGTACAATGTTCTCCTGGTTCTGCTCACTTCCCTTTGCACAAATTCATATAAATCTTCCCAGGTTTTTCTAAAATCATCCTGCTTATCTTTTCTTTTTTATTATTAATTTATTTTTAGTTTTCAACATTCACTTCCAGAAGATTTGGAGTTTTAAATTTTCTCCCCTCCCTCTATCATCCCCTCCCCAAGATGGCATGCGATCTGACATAGATTCTATATATGCATTCATATTAAACATATTTTCACATTAATCATGTTGTAAAGAAAAGTTAGAACCAATGGGAAGAACCACCAGAAAGAAGAAACAAAACAAAATAATAACAAAAAAGGAGAGCAAATATTATGCTTCTATCTGCATTCAGATTCCAAAGTTCTTTCTCTGAATGTGGATAGCATTTTCCATCATGGGTCTTTTGGAATCGTCTTTGATCCTTGCATTACTGAGAAGAGCTAAGTTTACCAAAATTAGTTATTGTATAATGTGGCTGTTATTGTGTACAATGTTCTCCTTGTTCTGCTCACTTCACTCAGCATCAGTTCATATAAGTCTTTCTGGGTCTTTCTGAAGTCTGCCTGCTCATCATTTCTTATAGCACAGTAGTATTCCATTACATTCATATACCACAACTTGTTCAGCCATTCCCCAACTGATGGGCATCCCCTCAATTTCCAATTCTTGGCCACCACAAATAGAGCTGCTATAAATATTTTTGTACAAATGTGTCCTTTCCCCATTTCTTTGATCTCTTTGAGCTAGTACCTAGTAGTGGTGGTGTTACTGGGTCAAAGGGAATGTAGAGTTTTATAACACTTTGGTCATAGTTCCAAATTGTTCTCCAGAATGGTTGAACTAATTCACAATTCTACCAACAGTACATTTGTATTCCAATTTTTCCACATCATTGCCAGCATTTTTCATTTTCCTTTTCTGTCATGTTAACCAATCTGATAGGTATGATGTGGTATCTCAAGAGTTTTTTAATTTGCATTTCTCTGATCAGTAGAGATTTAGAGCATTTTTATGTGACTACTGATAGCTTTGATTCCTTCTTCTGAAAACTGTCTGTTCATATAACTTTGACTATTTATCAACTGGGAAATGGCACTTTTTTTTTTTTTATAAATTTGACTCAGTTCTCTATATATTTGAGAAATAAGGCCTTTATCAAAGAAACTTCCTGTAAATTCCCCCCCGCCCAGTTTTCTATTTTCCTTCTAATTCTGACTGCATTCATTTTATTGGTGCAAAATATTTTTAACTTCATGTAATCAAAATTACCCATTTTATATCCTTGTGATGCTCTCTGTCTCTTTTTGGTCACAAATTCCCCACTTATCTATATATCTTATGGGTACATTTTTCCACTCTCCCATAATTTACTTATGATATCACCCTTTATATCTAAATCATTTATCCATTTTGACTTCATCTTGGTATACAGTATGAAACGTTGGTCTGTGCCTAGTTTCTGCCAAACTGCTTTCCAGTTTTCCCAGAAACTTTTGTCAAATTTTGAGTTCTTACCCCCAAATCTTGGGCCTTGGGTTTACCAAACATTAGATTACTATGGTCATTTACTACTGTTTATTGTATATCTAGTCTATTTTATTGATACATCACTCTATTTCTTAGCCAGTACCAGATTTTTTTTATGATTACTACTTTGTAATTTAGTTTGAAATCTGGAACTGCTAAGCCACTTTATTTAACTTTATTTTTTCATTTATTCCTTTGATATTCTTGACCTTTTATTCTTCCAGATGAATTTTATTACTATTTTTTCTAGTTCTATAAAATAATTCTTTGACAGTTTTTTTGGTATGGCACTGAATAAAAAAATTAACTTAGGGAGAATTGTCATTTTTACTATCCAACAGTAATTTCTTAAGATGAATGATGGTGAATAGCGGGGAAAATGTAAGAATTCATTTCTATAGAATACCTTAGTTGCTAGCAAAGAATAGTTTGAAGATCATGGATGTAATAGATGTGATAGCAATGAGGCTAAAGTAGACTTCAAAATAAAGCATTCCTTTCTATCTCTAAAGTAGATCAATTAATCAATAGGCATTTCTTAAGTACCTATTACATGCCAGGCACTGGCTAGGTGCTGGGTATATAAATACAAAGAATGGAATAATCCTTACAGTAAAGAAGTTTATATGCTATTGAGGAAGCAGGTATATATAAATAAAATATATCATATATACATAATGGGGGAGTGGCCAATGAGATCAATACTTATGAACATATGGAAAGTTGTTTAGCTGATGCAATCTCTTTATTGATTTAGAGCAGGTTCCAGTCTGGTTCCATTATAACTGGTTCCATTCTGCTAGTCATGTGATGAAGAAGAGTCTTTTTAATTGAACTCAAAGCTGGAACTGGAGGCATTTGAAAGCTACCAGTCCACCAGAACTAGGTTTCTTTCAGTGGGCTGTTGTCCTGCTTGGTGGCATATTCCAATTAGAGAAAAAAAACAATGAAGGAAAAGGCCTTGGAATGGCCCCATCTGAGGCCAACATGCGGTTTGTGAATGTAGACCTCTGTTCTTTCTTTTCTTTTCTTTGTTTTTTGCCTTAGCAATTACTCTTTCATTTTACATGAAGGAGATTGGATGCTACGACTGTGAGTTTTGAAATAGCAGACAGGGAGCCTAATGGAGTCCATGCCACATCTGAAGAACAGAGAAAAGACTGGTTTGGCTAGGTGATAGAGTGCCAGAAGGAGAATAATATATAATATGTCTGTAGACAGATTGAAGTGCAATAGTTCACAATAAGTTGGTCTGGCTTTGAGACTCCTAAGGATCAGAGAGTAACCCTGAGGACATAATTCAACTATAGCTGAATCAAGAGGTCATCTAACAGTGATGCCACAAGTAAATGTGAATGTAGTGGGACTTAAAACTGGGTTAAATTTGAGCACGCTCCCCTCAGACTCTGAAGTGGTATAGAGGAGACTGGACCCATCAAGAATTGTGGGGTGTGTTTGTATTTCTGTTTTTGATATATTCTTATCTCTTAATAAAGGTTAATTGATATTAATCGTTTACATGGAACTGGAGTGCTTGTCACTGGAGGTAAATAGTTGGGGTAACACATTGTAATGGAGTGTTAAATCAGTAACACCAGAGAAGAATAAGCACAATCGGTCAGTGATAGTCCCAAAACCCTGAGGGAAGATGTAGCTGGTCTTATCTGGAGAGAGTGAGGCCAGAGTACTCACTAGAGGTATATAAGTACATACAGAATAAGTAACAAGACAGGTAGAAAAGGTAGCGAATAACAGCTGGGAGAATCAGGAAAGACATGTAGAAGGTGGTGCTTGAGCTGTTTATGAGGGGAAATGAGGGATTCTATGAGGTGGGCATAAGAGAAAATTCATTCTAGGCATAAGTGATGACTAGCACAAAAGTGTGGGCAGGAGATGGAGTGCCACATGAAAGGAACAGAGGAAAGGCCATTTTGGCTAGATCAGAAAGTGCCAGAAAGAGAAGAATGTATAATAAAGATGGAAAGATGAATGCAAGTCCAATAGGATCCCAGAGTTTAAAAGGAACCAATTGTCTTAGTTCACTCATTTTACAACTAAGGAAACTGAAACCTAAAAGGGGGTTAAGTGACTTGCCCACAGTCACACACTTAGAAAATATCTGAGGTCAGATTTGAACTCCAGAAGATGAGCCTTCCAGACTTGAGGCCCTGAATTCTCTCTACCATACTATCTAACTGCCTGTATGATCTCCCTCATTAGAATTAGAACACCTGGCTAGCAGAGACTGTTTTATTTTTCTTTTTTGTATATCATCCTTAGCATAGTGCTTTGCAAAAAGAAAACCTTTAACAAATGCTTTATTTATTTATTCCTTCATTTCAAGTTCAGCACTCTGTCACCAAGCTCTCACATATGAACATAATGTATTATTATTGCAATTGTATCATTAAGCAACAATGAATATGAGAAATACAGAAAAATGTGAGAAGACTTATTTGAACGGATAAAGACAGGGTAACATGACTAGATCAAAGAGAATAATTATAGGACTACAGATTTAGAGCTGGAATGGTTTGAAAATAAGAAATTATAAACCAATTCAAATTGTAAATTGGAGTTCTCATTATAGAATTAATAAACATAAATAGCATATCTGGAAGGAAATGGAAAAGAGATGAAATAGTTCCTATAGCCATGCACTTATTCACAGGTCTCAAGAGCACAGAGTTGTGAATAGGGACATTGAATAGGAACTCTAAATATTAAAGTTCTCCAATTTTATTTCATGATTTTTTTTAAAACCTTGTGTACTGTTATGTCTTCTTGTGGACTCAGCTGTAATTATTCTATAGGAAATAATACTTTCTGACATTTTTGGACTGTTGATATTTAGGTAACTTTGGGATCTTAGGTATCTTATGTTGTTTATTTCATTTCCCTCTCATTAGTATCCCAATGGGCTACCATCAAATGTCTTAGAGCATTTAAAAAAAAAAGTTTTTGCTACCCATGACTATCATTATCAACAATGAAAATAGTCTGTGTTCATGTTTAGTTGTTTTTAGATCAAGTAAGTTCAACACACTCCAGGAGCTTACAGCCTAAGATAGACAATGATGTCATGACCTGAATATTCAGGACTCACACTGAACTTACATGTAAATTAAGAAATGTTACTCACAGGATCCTAGGTTTAGAATTAGAAGGAAACTCAGAGATCATCTAGGTCAGGGGTGGCCTAGTGGACACAGATTCCCCACCTCTGATCTAGACCATACCATTTATTTTATGGATGATGAAACTAAGACACAGAGGGGTTCCATGACTTCTCTAACATCATTACACAGGTAATCATAGAACCAGGACTTGGACCCGGGTCCTCTAACTCCAAATCTAACACTCCACTATGCTGGTAATCCCAAGACCCATACCAGTTAGAAAGCAGAAAGTATGTACCTTTAAAAAAAAAAAAAAAGCAAATTAGTCCATATCTTTGGTTCCTCATATATATATTTTCTATTTTACTTGAACTAGGTAAAGGAGTGAAAGTTCAAGCTTAAGGAAACAAGAGACTTTAATTTTTCCTCACTTCCATGTCTCACAGTTGAATGATGTATTATCTTCTCTAGCCTGGGGATGGGGGGAGAGGGAGGGGAATCATTAGGTGCCTGGTACCCAGAAACCTTGGTGACAGGAATCAATGGAATTCATGAGAAAAAACAACAACAACTAGAGAGAGATAGGGGTTCCTTACTGGGTACAATTGGGTCACAAGTCTAAGAAGGCTTGAGCAGGGCTTGAACAGGAGTTGTCGGCTCCATCCCCGGATGTACCTTTTGGTTCCTGCTCTTGGCTTTCCCGGCCAAAGCCATGTCCCTCTGCTCGGTTCTCTGCAGAACCTCCAGCCTCCAGGAATTTGGGCAGAGTGGCACCGACATCACCAGCAGAGACTGCAGTCACTGACGCTCCCTTCCTAGGCAATCTTGTGACTCAGAGCAGACCCTGCTCCACTTTTTAAAAAGAAGCAACATTGGAGACCCACAGGAGCACAGCAGCTGGAACAGCAGTAGGTGAGTAAAGGCAAGGGGCACGCATGTGCTCTTCCTTCAAAGAAAGGCAATAGAGACTCAAGATGGGCTTATGGAACAGAGGGAGGAGGGTAAGCCACCAAAACCCTAATTCTGAAAGAATGAGTACAGGATCACATACGAGGTCATATAACATTCTGGCTTAGGGAGTTCCTGAGAGAGACCCTGAGCCCAAACGGCCACTGGTTTCCTAATCCCCTGAATACACACAGGCAGGTCTAATACCATCCCAGGATCAGGTGCTCCACATGGTATTTGGGTAGGACTGCCAGGAAAAGGAAGTTGCTTAGCATCCTATGGTCTGGGCACAAACAGCGGATACGACAGTACCAAGTTGCTGTACATATGAAGACTCCTTGGGATATGGCATTTTCCTGTAGCTCTTTTACATCAACTGAGATCAATGAAACAATGTGGGGGATTCTGCTCTTGGCCATTTGTATAGATAGTTTGGGGAAATCCACTTAGGTTTGTCTTGCTTTCCATTGCATTGTAGAAAAGTAGTTTGTTATAGACACAAGAGCCTGGGACTTGGGGTCAGAAGATCTAGGTTTCAGTTTTGCCTTCTCTGTTTACTAACTTTATGACTTTGGAAAAGTCACTTAACCTTTTATCATTTTGTTGTTGTTGTTGCTCAGTCATTTTGATTGTATCTGACTCTTTGTGACCCCATTTGGGTTTTTTTTGGCAAAGATACTAGAGTGATTGCCATTTCCTTCTACGGTACATTTTACAGATGAGGAAACTGAGGCAAACAGGGTGAAGTGACTTGCTCAGGATCACACAGCTAGTAAGTATCTGAGGCTGGATTTTAACTCAGGTCTTCCCAAATCCAGTCTCAATGCCCTATCCACTGAGTCACCTACCTATTTCCTTTACCATTTTTAGTACGTACTAATAAAAGATGACATTTATATAGTATTTTAAGGTTTGTTAAGCATTTTACATATACCATCTTATTTGATCCTCAGAACAACTTTATGAAACAGATGCTATTAATATCATCTTTATTTTACAGATGAGGAAACTGAGGCAGAGAGGTGAAGTGACTTGCTTAGGGTCACACAACTAGTAAATATCTGAGGTTGGATTTGAACTCAAGTCTTCCTGACTCTAAGTCTAGCATTCTAGCCACTACACCACCTACCTACCTATCAACCACAGGCCAAGAATGACTGGAATAAAGGTTGAGGAAAATGAAGCTTTGAGAAAAGGTGACAAGATCACAACAGTGGTACTATTGGCAGAAGTAGGGAAATCAGCAAAAGGAGTTGGCTTGGAAGGGAAGACGACAACTTCCACTTTGTGCCACATCCAGGTTGACATGTCCAGTTGGGAGTAGGAAATGTAGGTCATGTGCCTGGGACTGAGGTGCAGATATAGTGTGTAGATTAAGGATTCATCCAGATAGAGGGGCTTGGTGAAGTCATGGGAGTGGATGAGCTTGTCAACAGAGATGACAGAGAGAATGAAAAGAATAGGATTGAGGACACTTTGGGGAATACCCATATTATGGCTTTGTAGGAAGGACCCAGTGAAGGACACCAAAAATAGATTTAACCACATCTGTCAAGTGCCAATGTACACAATCAGCAAATGAGATTTAGGCAGGTTCTACCTACACTAACATTTCTATTCTTAATCTCACAGTTTATTCCAGTGAGGGCTGCTGTCCTCATTTGAGTCTGGGTCACATCAGCCATTGGACCCCCCAAAGTAAAACCTTATGCTTGCATGTATTTTATTAGCCCTAAGATTAGCTCGGGTTGTTCCATCATCTCTAATGTGCTAAATTCTTTTTTTTTTTTCTTTTTGGAGGGGGAAGGTAGGGCAATTGGGGTTCAATGACTTGCCCAAGGTCACATGGCTAGTTTTTGTGTTAAGTGTCTGAGGCCAAATTTGAACTCAGGTCCTCCTGACTCCAGGGCCGGTGCTCTATTCAATGCACCACCTAGCTGCTTCTAATGTGCTAAATTCTTAAGAATCAGATTGAGACAAGTGTTAGTTCTTAAGACCTCATGATATGCTGATGGCTAGTAAACATTGAGTAGTGCATGGTCACATTTTTGTGCAAATGTGTGTGTGTGTATGGAACTTTTTTTATCTCCATTCATCAGACAAAAAAGAAATGTTTCTAGTTAATGTTGAAGTGAACCGTGCTATTTTCAACCACATGGGTAAGTATTAGTTAGGGGGGCACTTATGAAGTATACACACACACACACACACACACACACACACATACACACAGTACTCAGAACAAATCTGACCAAGGAATAGAAAATGAAAATGAATATTTTTTTTTAGTAAGAGGAAGAATTTGAAAGTCAAATAAATCACCCTCTTTTCTATTATGATATAAAGGGTGATAATAGTTCATGATTTATTGTATCAAGATATTCTTGGTACTTTCATATAAATTATACCATTTAATCCTCATGATATTCCAGCTTTGTAAGCAGACAGGCAGGACAGGATTTATTAGCATTTAACAGATGAAGAAACTGAGGCCTAGACAGGTTATGACTCACCATAGGTGACTGAACAAGAACAAGAAACCAGGTCTTCTGACTCTTAATCCACTTCCACTCTCTCTCTATTCTATTAGTTCTTTGTGTGTTTTCAGTGAGACCCCATTAGTCATATACGTGGCAGCTAGATGGCCCAATGGATAGGGCTCTGGGCCTGGAGTCAGGAAGAACTGAGTTCAAATACATCCTCAAATACTTAAAGGTTGTGTGACCCTGAGCAAGTCACCTAACATCTGCCTGACTCAGTTTCTTCATCTATAAAACAGGGATAATACTAGTACCTCAGTCTCATTGTTGTGAGGATGAAAAATGCTTTGCAAACCTTAAAGTCTTATGTAAAATCTAGCTATATTATTATAATTATATGTAAAAGAAGCACAAGAATGGTGTGAACAAATATATTGTGAAGCAAAAAATAAGTTTTAAATGAAGGATCATGAGAAGTGGTGTGGGGAAGGAGGGGTTTGGTGGGATAGGATGGTGAAAGGGTGCCCATCCAGTAGGATCCTGAGAGGCACTCTTCCCATTCATTTCTGCACACGAGGTTTGCTGTCCAGCATGACCCTCTTCCTACCTATGTTCCCATCATCATGCTCCAAAGTCTCTTCCTTCTGCGTTGCAGTCGGCCTTCCCTGGGGGACAGAGTCAGCAGCCTCAGCCTCCATGCTGCCTTTCACCTTCATCCTCTTCCTTCTGCACTCTGGCCACCTCCAGGGAGGAATCGGTGACCTCCAAAAGGAACTGAAGGGGTTAAAGACTGAATTTGCTCTCCGCCTCTACCAGACCTTGACAGGAAGTGGAAATGGGACAAACCTGGTCATCTCACCAGCCAGTGTGTCTGTCCCTCTGGAATTACTACAATTGGGAGCCCGAGGAAACACCTGTTTGCAACTTGAAAGGGCCCTGGGGTATACAGTTCATGGCAAGTATGGCTTGAGGCCTTCCTATGTTTATTGACATAATTTCCTCCATTACATTTTCTCTTATCCCCTGATGAAAAGAAGGAAATTGTTTCCCCCTGATTCTTAACTTTGGCAGTGGGCAGAAGGCACTAGGCCTTTGAGTTCACATTTCAGCACTTTAAGATCCTCAAGAGATGATTTTCAAACAACATAGAGTTCTCCTAACCTTGTTTTCCCCAGAACAGTCCCAACAGTCACTTAATTGAGAACGATATTTAAGCTTTCTTAAAGCTAAGCTCCTTTAGATTTTATACTAATCCACTATTTGTTGAAAAAGTCAATAAGGACCAAAAGAATACATGTATCAAGTGGCAGCTGGTTATGGACCAGAGTCTTAGGACAGTCTTGTTTAATTCGTGCAGTTGGGTGGTACAGTAGATAGCTCCTGGGCAAATCACTTAACCTCTCATAACTGAGCCTCACTTTCCTCATCTGGAAAATGGGGGAACAATAGCACTTACCACACGGGGTTGTTATAAGGGTCAGATGTAATAAGATGTGTGAAGTGCTTTGTAAGATTTAGTGCTGGGGTGTAGCAGTAACCACACCAGCATACCCAGGATGGCTGCTGGCACTGGTTCTTAGGTCTGCTTTACTAGGAAAGGTAGCTGTTCAAGGGGTCAACAATATTTTTAAAATTACATTCACTAGTTCAGGGAAAAAGTCAGCACCCTGAACTTCAGAGAAAATACAAGCAGAGAAATACAGACCAACAGACAGCGCTCTGACTGCCTGAATCAACTATACACTTCACATACACCCCTGGATTGAGAGAGCCTTTACATCTGAGCAGTCAGGGAGCTCTGAACATACAGCCACTCAGAATCTCGACCAGGGAATCACAAGATCCTTCTCATAAACGAGCCCCCAAAGCAAAATACCAACTCAGAGTATATATACACTTCTCAGAGCCAGAAGGGCTCACAACCCTCTTGACTCCATGCCTAATTAGAAATTAGCAAAAGGTGAAAAAGCCTTCCTCTAAGCAAGCCTCCCCTAAGTAAACTTTCCTTAATGTGCTCCAGTTGAGGCCTATCAATGGGCAGGGAAGATCTAAAATCCTATTAACATTACATAGGGGCAACTAGATGGTTCACTGGCCCTGCAGTCAAGAGAACCTGAATTCAAATCCAGCCTCAGACACTTGACACTTACTAGCTGTGTGACCCTGAGCAAGTCACTTAACCTGATTATTTAAAAAAAAAGACAGTGCTATATAAATTCTAGCTGTTTTATTATTTAATTTCATTATATAATATATTGTTAACATATTATATTAATTATATACTATTTATTATTTAATATTGTTATTATTAACAAAAAAGACCTATCCTGATGCAAACTGTAGTTCTTCTGCATTATTTTGTACTTGGCTTCCTGTCTGCATGGAAACCACCTCTCTTCAGGATCCCTCATGTAAACACAGAATGAGTCCTCGGGCACACAGCAGCATCCCAGAGCAATATAGTTAACATAGAGGTCTTAACCAGAGGTCAGCAGATGCCCCCCTCCCAAGGGATCCATGCAAAGATTTCAAGGGATCTCTGAATTTGGATGAGGAAAACAAATTACATCTCATCCTGATCTCATAGAAGTCTCAGTTTCCCAAAGTTTCAAGTTCTAGAGATTCTTTTTACTTTCCTTCACTCAAATTTGTCCTTATGAATCATTTGGCAAATAGTAATTTTTCTAAAATTGTTGTTCTGGTCCATCCTTCAGGTCATTAATCCAGCTGCTATGTCACTCATCTTCTGGGTAGACTATATTTACTCGCTATTCCTCCATCAGCCACTGGCTGATTTGCCTTTTCAGCTCAACCACAAACCTGGCAAATAACATTAACATAACTGTCTGTTCCCATTGCTTCCCAAGCAATTATGGTCATAGTATATTGCAATGGTTTCACCTATTATCATATGGACATCTTCCATGTGCTACTAAGAAGGACCTCAAAGCACTTTAAGATTTTGGACTCCAGCCACCCTTTCCTGTGCAGGCGGTACTGGTTTTGCATGTTCCTGAACAGACAGAGAAAAATCTTTCCTATCCCCTTTCCTTTATTATACAGTCATCTCTATCTCCAAGGGGTAACAGAGAAAAATCTAGCTATGCACAATCTATTCTCCCACCAAAAATTCTGGGAAAGAATTAACTGATAAAAATAAACAAGGGTGCATAGGGAGTTTCTTAATCAGAAGACACGCATGGAAGAAAAGGGAACCGAAAAAGCATGTATAAAATGCCTGCTCTGTGTCAGGCACTGTGCTAAACATTTTACAAATACTATCTCTCAGAAGAAAATTTCCTACACGAAATGCCTTGGTTTTAGGCTCTATAATTATCGGCTGTCTGGTAAATAATCAGGTGGCATAAAGATGAGAAATTTAGAGTTTTGAAAGACCTTAGAGACCACTGAGTCCCATCCTCTCATTTTATAAATGAGAAAACAGAGATTTTGAAGCCCAACTAGAAGACTGAAGCTGTGATGTACTGGCAAGGTATTTACAACCACTCCACAGGATGCTTAGGAGAAAATTAAGCTGATCCTGTCTAAAGAATAAACATGGTGAGAAGAATGCAATATTGATTTTGGGAATAAGGATGCAATCTTCTATGATAGGTGTTCTAAAAATCAGTGTGGTTTTAAGCTATTAAAGCCTAAAATCTCACCCTGTTTTAATACTAATAACTAGAAACTGAAATTTAAAGATGCAAGAGAATAGAAACTATTGACTTCTAAAAACCTTGATTTTCTCAGCATTTTTCCAAATTGATATTAATATTAATAATGTGAACAATTTCTAATTAGAAGTAAAGGTTCTCTTTTTTTCTGGCATTTCTAAAACTGTAGATTTTAATTGGAAAGCTTGAGGCATGTAATGCCAGGTGGACTTACATCATGAAATAATCTGTATAAGTTTATAATCCAATGGAATATGTAAAGATAGACTACATCAGTATCCCAGCCACCTGTCTATCATGATTATTTATGTCATCTGGAATAATGTTCAGAACATTTTGAATTTAGAAAAAGTCATTAGCCTACCCTGAAATTTTTCCCAGGCTGATTCACACTTACTACCAGTATATTTTTGAGATGTAGAATATGGTCTCCTTTTAAAGAGGACATAGTTATATAGAAGGTACTTTCTATCTGACTTGATCACGGCTTGATTTCTCTTTTTAATTGGGGATTTCTAGGTTTATGCTAATTTTCTGCCTGATTTGGGTATAACTTTGAAAAATAATCCTATTATTGAAACAGAGTAGCAGAGTAGATAGAGGCCTGGACTTTGGATCAGGGACACCTGGGTTCAAACTTGCCTTTAGTATGGTCTATGGCCATGAGTCAGTTACTTAACCTCTCCATGCCATAGGCATCTATGGAAGACTATAAATTAGAGGCACCTTCTAGAGCAAATTTCCACACTTGGTGTTCCTACTTCAATGCAATCACAAGTCTAGATTAAATAACAACAAAAAGTTTTAATGACTTTTCTTCAAATCAACAGCTCTTCTAGAAAACAAACATGGAGAATGTCGAGCTCTACTTCAACATTCAGCTTCCTCTAAAATGATGCTTCCCCCCTGGTCCAGGTGTTCACATAAGTTATAACCTGAATCTACCTTTTTTTCTGCTCAGCTACTTCATTTATGTATGGTCTTTCCACTCCCTCTCCTTCCTCCAACAGATAGAAGGGTGCATGATTTCCTGTGAACTGCTCAGGCAGCAGCTACTACTTCTGGCCCAGGAACCACGATTCAACTGGCATGTGCCTTTTTTGTACAAACCGGAACACATCTCTCCTCTCATTTCACTGAGCACATATCCCTGTGGGCCAACAGCAGCCTGGAGACAACCAACTTCAGTGAGCCTAACGGGACGACCACTCAGATCAATAGATGGGTCTCTAGGTTTGTTGCAGGTAAAACAAAACAAAACACAAACAAAAACTCAACCAACTAAAATTAATAACAGACAGCTGTTAACAGAGCCTTTCAAAGTGCACGGTATAATTTAGTGCCTGCATACATGTTAACACTTAACTAAGAAACAGCAACTGATTGGCACTCTGGCTTCTCTCTTCAGTGTCTTGTTACCCATTGCTGTAGCCAAGGTCTGCCATTTTGATTTAGTGATCTTTAGTCATGGGTCTGTTTTGTAGGTAGGAATGGAGCCAACCACAGGGCAAATTGTAAGGTGATGTGCCTACAACAAGTCATTCTTCAGAGTCAATCTTTATCATCTTCCCAACCTTCCAGAGTCCTAAAACCAAGATTCAGTCTCTTTGTTTGGTGCCTCCTTCCTTCCATTCAGACTGACTTGCCTCATACATTTAGGCATTGGGTTGCTGATCCCTAACACCTAAGGGGTGTTAATTAAAGAATGTTAAGAGGGTCTGAGGAAGAGCTCACTTTGGGAAAAGTGGGAAGGTCTGGGGAGGAAGCTGAAGTCCATGTTCCTCAGAGCCAGAGACCATTAGAATAGTAAGTACAAAGGAAGCAGGAAGCTCTCCAAATGTCTCTCAGGTATCTCAAAGGCAACATATCCATAATGGAAACAATCATCTTTTCCTCTAAATTCTGTCTTTCTCCAAAGGAACAAAAGTGAGGTTTCTTAAGCTGAGGAGTTAGCAAGCAGTTTGTCAGAGCAAAGGAACAACAAAGAGATGGAGTACTGTTGGGGAAAGAGTACCAGGTTTGGAGGCAGGAGACCTCTGTGCCCACTTCTAATACCTACTGCTTGTGTGACTCTGAGCAAGTCGTATGATCTCTCTGAGTCCCAGTTTTGTCAGCTGAAAAATATAGATAATGATACTGGTGCCAAACAGTCAGTGGGTGGTGAGAGGGTCACATGGAATGATGTAAATAAAGCCTTTTGCCAGCCTTAAGATTTCAGACATGGCAGAGTCTGATCAGGTAAGCCAGGGCTTCTTAGCTTTTTTTGTGTGTCCTGGATAACTTTGGCAATCTAATGGAGCTTATGGACCCTTTCTTAGAATCATATTTTAAATATCTGAAGGAAATGGCTAAATTTCAGTTAGAAGTTAGTGAAAATAAAGGTAGAATTTTATTCCCATCCTATGGACTTCAGGTTAAGCCCTAAATTAAAGTAAAGATCCAGGTAGGAAAAAAACTGGTACCTTGCCCAAGACACTCATAGATAACATTTAATAGTGACCTTTTAGAGACAATATCCCCCTTTCTTGTCCAATCCACAGAAATGACTCTCAGGGAATTTCAGACCTGGTAGGGAGGGCTTGGGACACTTTTGTTGGCTAGCAGAACTTGACAGCATTCTACAAACAAGACCATCTAGGTGGCTTTTCATTGCACCGGTATGTAGAACTGATCCTACAAAGAACTTTACTAAAAATAAAATTAAATTAAGTTTTTAAAAATCCAGTTTCCCTAGACTCTTTAAAAGGAACCTAAAGGGGAAATATTAGTTATTGGGTTAAAAATAGAGACTGGAGCTCTGATTTCATTGGTGTAGGGAGCTGTGGGATAAGGAAAATCCATCAGCCAATGCATGTCAGGCAGGACCTTCTTTGAAAATTAGTCTTTGAAAATTACCTAGACTAGGAGCAAGCAGTAGGAACACACAGTCACTATGTGTTAGAGGCACTACTTGAATTCAAGTCTTGCTAGCTCTAAGGTCACTTGTATTCATTATACCACACTGCTTCTCATTAGTAACCATACTTAAGTATGAGCCAATATACTGATTTGTTAGCTCCATTGGTTCTTATGAAGTTACAGCTCTTACCCCTCTGATCTCCAATTGAATTCCCTCAGACCCGAACACATATGCAAGGTTGCGCTGGACAAGTTAGGTTCGTTTGCTTTCATTTCCTATTGCCTCTCTCTCCCTCTATGCAGATGAAAGACCAGGAAATGTCTCCTTGGAAAGGATCCATTTGGCACTTGCTCGGATTGCTCTGGTGAGCTCCATGTCCTTCCAAAGCATTTGGCAAAAGAGATTCTCCTTCACAGACACCCAGGTGTTGTCCTTTACTAGCACAGAAGGTCTCACACTCAGAGTGCCCATGATGTACCAAACTGCTGCTGTCAACTACGGTGAGTATTTTCCACATAAGGATGGCTAGGTAGATAGACTACCAAGCCTGCAGTCAGGAAGAACTAACTTCAAATCCAGCCTCAGATGCTTAATAGCTGTGTGATCCTGAGCAAATCATTTAAGTGCTGTTTGCCTCTGTTCCCTCATCTATAAAATGGGGATCATCACAGCACTTACTTCTCAGAGTTATTGTGAGGATCAAAGGAGATAATAATTATAAGCTGGTTAGCACAGTTCCTGGAACATAATAGGCACTATGTAAATGTTAGTTACTATTATTAGTAATAGTAGTAACAAAATTTCATTTTATTTTTTCAATTAAAAAAAATTCATTTTCCCTCCCACTCACTACCCAAACCCATTGGAAAAAGAAAAGCAAAAATTTTGTAACAAATGTGCGTAGACAAGCAAAAAGAATTCCCAAAATGGTCACAACTGAAAAATTCGTGTTACTCTGAACTCTGAGTCTATTACCTCTTTGTCAAGAGATGAGTAGCACTCTTCCTCTCGAGTCCTCTGGAACTGTAATAGGTCATTTTGTTGATCAGAATCCTTAAGTCTTTTGAAGTTATTTGTTTTTACAATGCTGTTCTTATTATAGAAATTGTTATCCTGGTTCTGCTCATTTCACTTGGCATCAGTCCATACAAGTCCTCCTAGATGTCTCAGAAATTGACCCTGTCGTCATTTATTACAGAACAATACTACAATCACAGAATTATAAAGGAACTGTTACTTAGATGCCTGGAAAAATCATGCTCTCTTATCACAATTAGGCCTTCACTACTGCATGGAAATGCTTTTGTTGTTCCTAGATTGAGTTTTGTACTTTCCCTCCTCCCCTATTCCTCAACAAAGGCTGTCCTAAACTTATCCCTTAAGCCCCTATAGTCAGTCTCTCATTATCAACTATCAACATTGGATGTCTCCCCAGACGTCTCTTAGGTATCTCAAAAGCAACATGTCCATAATGGAAACAATCGTCTTTTCTTCTAAATTCTGTCTTTCTCCAAACTTTCCATTTCTGTTGAAATAAGTGATTTTTAAGGTTCATACCCTCTTCCCTTTCCCATGTTATCTCCCTTCCAAATCCAATCAGGGACCAAGTCTTGTCGATTCTACCTCTAAAACTTCTTTTGCATTTATCTCCTACTTTGTCCTAATACAGCCATCACTCTGGCTTGGAAACTGATTTCTACACTTATCTATTGCATTATCTTCCTAATTTGTCACCCTGCTTCCACTCTCCCCTTCTTCAATTCACTTTCCACATAGCTGCCAAAATAATCAACCTAAAATATAGATTTGATTATGCTCGACAATCTTCATTCACTCTCTATTACTTCTAGGGTAAAATACAAACTCTTCCACCTGCCATTTAAAGCCATCTACTGTCCAGTTCCAGCCTGACTTTTAAGCCTTATTTCTCATCGGTCTTCTTCATATTCCAGTCAAACTCGAACTATGACTATTCCCTAAAGTCAATGCTCCATATCTTACCTTTGTGTACTTCCACAAGATGTCCCCCGAGCTCGGAGTCCTTCCTTATTTATACTTCTAAGGGTCTTCATTTTTCTTCAAGATTTAGCTCCAATGCCATGTTTCCCCCCAAACCCTATGAAATCTTCCCTGATTACCTCCAGTTAGTAACTCTGTCTCTCTGTCTTTCTCTCTCTCTTTGTCTCTCTGTGTCTCTGTGTGTGTCTCTCTCTCTGCTTTCTGTGTCCCTTCCTACCCCCCTCCCTCTCTCTCCCTCTTCAATTATGTTATATTACTGCTTATACATATTGTATCCTACCGCTAGAATGTAAGCTCCTTAAGAAGAGGAACTATTTCATTTTGGTTTTGCATATTTGATCTCTAACTCAGTGCCTGGCACATATTAGGTGCTTAATAGGTGTTTAATTAATAAAACTGAATAGAGATCATTCCGTCTTTTGTCCCCTTAGTTTACAGATGAGACAATTAAGCCCCAAAGAGATTCAGTTATTCGCCCAATGTTACACTGCATCTTAGCATCAAATTTAGGAATAGAACCCAGGTTTCTTGACTCCCAAACAAGTGTTTTTAATCCATAGTGAAGAATTTAAATCAACCCTTCATTTTAGCTAGTGAGTTAAGTCAAATCACCACCATGTGTAGAAATGTTCTAAACACAAAAAAGAAAAAAGTAAATCTCTTGCCAACAAAACTGAACACTTTTTAATGAATTTTCCTTCAGTTACATTAGACTATAGGCAATCTTACTTGATAACTACAGAATTGTCTTTGCTGACAAATCTCATATCAAAAAAGTAATGTGTCAGCACCATAACAAGAGTTTTCATGACCACAGTTTAAAAATGATTCAGTTGAGGGAACTTAGTCTGTCTCTTGATGAGCAACAACAGCAAAAAATATTCTGCCTAGAGGTGTGTCAGACTCATTTGGGGTGCCTCCTGGCACAGTAGCAAGACCTGTGGCAATGATCCTCTTTGTGCCATCAATCCAGAAATCATCAGCTGGGGGCTGGCATGCCGACCAAAGATGACACAGGGACATTTTTCTGCCCCATGGCATGCCATTTCCTAAGCAGTCCAGAGGGATAGAAAGCATATTCTTATCAAAATATTGACAACAGGTTGTACAAAACTCTGTCAAGCTCTGTCTGACATAATCGAATAAAATACAAATCTAATATCTGGAAATTATCCTCATTTGACAATTTTATAATACTAGCAATGGCTCACAACAATTTTTGCAATACTAGTCACAAAAATTTATTAAGCACCCACAGTGTTTGTAACCCTGGGCTAGGTACTAGGAAAGTTACAAAGTCCTTGCCCTCGTGGAGCTCCCAGTCTCACAGAAGTGTACAATACTAAACACAGACAGTGATGCTAATGGACACAGTTACGTTACAGTGGGCCAACGCATGCTAAGCACATGAGAGAGCAGCCAGACCAATTGCTCCCAGCTTTCCAAGGATAAAGGCTATTGTCTTTTTCTGTTGCTTCACACGCTACACAGCCTGGGAGACATCCTCAAAGTTCAGAATGTTGCTATTTAATGCATCCCGAGAAAGGCCTCTATGCACATTCCTCTAAAGGGCAGACTTGTAAAGCGGAGTAGAGGGTGAGATCTCACACTCTTTCAAGTTTGACATTTCCCATTGCACTTTAAAAAGTAAGGAGATATTTAATAGGATGCCCGGAACCACTGGACCAAATCAACCCCCATGAACTTCCATAACTTCTTTGTACTTCTAAAAGGATCAATTTCACTGATAAACTATTTGTCATGATGGCGGGTAAGAAGTCTGAGAACTTGGGTGATTCTCCTGATTGTAAATCTTCCCCCAGAACATTCCTAGATTGAAATCCTAGTAACTGTTTTGGAATTCTAAAAGTCTCTAACTGGTATAACTGGCGAAGATTCATCAGCCACATTCTGTCTTGTGCCAGAGAAGAAGGCAGATGCCTGGAGAGGCACATTCTCCCTAGTAAATCACTGAAATGCTAGATCATCTGCTGTCCATTCTAATCTATGAAGTGGCCTTTTCCTACTAAGGACAAACAGCCCACTCACCTTGTTCCTCAATGCATGCAATGCAGCAAGAGGAGTGGACTATTTGAAAATCAATGAAACAATAAACAGTTTTAGAGCCCATACTATTTGTTTGGCACTGTGCTATGCATAGAGAATCTAAAGACAAAAGTTAAACAGTCCATACCCTCAAGTTTCTTACAGTCTAACTGAGATAGACAATATGTTCAGTATTCTGTATATGTGGACAAAAAATAGAAGGTAATTCTTTGGGGGAAAACTCTAGAAGTTAGGTGGTACTGTACTTGAACTGAGCTTTGAAAGAAACTAAAGATGCTAAAATATAGAGAAAAGAAGTAATAATAGCAATTATTAATAACAATTATAATTTCATTTATTGTAATTAATATATTATAGTTAATAACACTTTAATATTTGCAAAGTGCCTTACATATGCTAAGGCACTGTGCTAAGCACCAGGGATACAAAAAGAAGCAAAATACAGTCCTTGCCCTCAAAGAGCTTACAATCTAATGGGGGAGGCAACATGCAAACAAATATATACAAAGCAAGTTTTATATACAGGAAAATGTGAAATAGTTAACAGAGGGAAGGCACAATAACCCCACGAGATAGGTGCTATTTTTATCCCTGTTTTACAGATAAGGAAACTGAGGCTGAGAAAGGGTAAGCGACCTGCCAAAGGTTATGTATCTGAGGCAACATTTGAACTCAGGTTTTCTTGATTCCAAATACAGTATTCTTACCTACATGTCAGACATGGAGGCAGGTCACAAAGTGTCTTATATGAAGACAACATGAAGACTAGTTTGCTGGACTATGGTGTGCATGAAGGAGAAGAGGGTGTAATAAAGTAGAAAAATAGGTTAGGGGTTATATTGTGAAGAATTTTAAATTTCAGACGGTGGAGTTTATATTTAATCCTAAAGGTGATAGTGAGCCACTGGAATTTATAGGGTAAGAGAACGACATGGTTGGACCTGTACTTTAGGAAAAGCACTTTGATCTTTGGAAGAAACTAACTCAAATATCTGGAATGGACAGTAATCCTGATTCACTGAATCTCTCAGGCCAATTCCAGGTCACAAAAAAGCAACAAGTTGGGGTACTTGAACTGCCTTATCAAGGAAGCTCAGTGAGCCTGTTCCTGATACTCCCTCGGGACAAAGCAACCCCTCTGGCCCTTCTCGAGCCATACCTCACAGCCAGTGCCATTCACATCTGGACAAACAGCCTGAAGAGAATAAAGATGGATGTTTTCCTACCCAGGTAAATGATTTTGTTCTAAAAAGGGGGAGAGTGGGAAATCTAGACCTTGTCCATCTGAGCCCTGTGGGAAACTTGATGCTTTCTAAAGCCTACTCACTCATTTCCAACTCCCCAGGGCACCATCTAAGCTTCTCCAGGGAAGTAACCTATGTTAGACACTGTGACAGGAGAGAAGGAGAGCTTTCATTTTTTTCTTTTGATATTTTCATTGATCACCTTCACCTTCATATTATCTTCCATTATGGAATAGGCAGCCCCAAAGGCTAAGTCTAGAATGGTTGTGTTTTTCTTGTTTTTTAAAGGAAGCAACCAAAATTATAATGACTAAGCTTGGCCCAATGAAAAGATGTAAGAATTTGCCTTCCTCCCTTCTTTGCAGAGGTAGGGGAGCTATGAGGGTAGGGTGCTGCATATAATATCAGACCTGGATAATGGATTGCTTAGCTTTCCTGAACTGTTTTGTTTTCCTTTTTTTAAGTCTTTATTTTAAGGGATGGCACTCTGGGAGGGGAAGGGGAGAGATATTGGGAAATTAAGGTGATGGCAAAATAAAAGATCACAATACTGCTATGTGTTCATACAATTTGGTATATACACAAAACCTGATTCTTAAAAGTTTTTCTAGTTAATATTTTCAGTTTTATACATATGAATAGATCAGCAAGAGGAAGGCTCAGCTTGGGAACCTAGAGATTTTTAGTGCTAAAGGGGACCCAAGATCGTATAGTCACAAGATTGTATAGTCTTCTTCATTTTGCAGACCAGGAAATTATGGATCATGGAACTTACTTGACTTGCCAAAAGAATATAGGTTCCTTGACCTTGAGGGCAGAGAATGTTTTTACTTTGGTTTTTTGTATCCCTACAGTCTAGCACAGTGTCTAGTGTTTAATAAACATTTGAGGAATTGAATCCATATGCTCAGTAGGAGACAACGAGTTAAAAGAAGAGCAAGAAGTAGAGTTAAGTAGAATAAGAACTCTGTTCTTACCAGAGGCCAATGTGAGTAAAAAAAAAATCAGTCAATAAATATTTATTAGGCATCTACTATGTCCTAGATGCTTCTATGCACTGGGAATATAAAGAAAGGCAAAAGACAGTCTCTACTCTCAAGGAGCTTGCAGTCTAATGGGAGAAACACAGGAAAACACCTACACGCACACAAGTTATATGTGGGATAAATTGGAAGAAATCAACAGAGGGAAGGCACCAGCATTAAGAGAGATAGAGAATGGCTTGAAGAAGGTGGGATATTAGCTGGGACTTGAAGGGAAGTAGGGAAGCCAAGAGGAGGAGATGAGGAGGGAGGATAGGGAGCCAGTGGAGTTGATTGGGTAGGGAGGCAACATGGTCACACCTGTGCTTCGGGAAACTCAGTCTTGGGTTGAATGGACTGAATGGAGAATGGACTGGAGTGAGGAGGGACTTGAGGCAGGAAGACCAACTAGTCAGTGAACACTTACTAAGGCCAGCTACCTTCTGAGGCTATGTCCAAGCCTGAAGTGATTAGGGCCTACTCCAGGCTAGTGTCAGGACTTGAATCCAAGTCATTCTGGTTTCAAGGCCAGTTCTCTGATCCAAATCATAGAAGAATAAAAGAGGCTAAACAAATAAAAATTTATAAATGCAAAAATAATTTAAAAGTACCTTCCTTCTACGGATTACCTCCCTTTTATCCTATATATAGATTAATTGTACCTAGTTGTTTGCATTAGTTGTTTTCTCCATTAGACTATGAGAGCAGGGACTCTTTTACCTTTCTTTGTTTCCTTAGCATTTAGCAGAGTGCCTGAAACAGATGAGTTACTTAATAATTGCTTCTTAACTGACTTTAGTATTCTCCACTGCAACCCTGTTCTGTTGACTATGTGCTCATCTCCTTTAGGAGAAAGCAGAATCTTTTGGGGCCTTGGCAGTGAACTCTTAGAAGCTAAAAATAAGACCATGAACTATTGCAAAAACATACAGACACATAGGGAGTTAAGCCTTAAAGTCTAATGTGGAGTTAGGCAATATTGGTACAAAGGGTAAGCCTAGCTCTGAAATAAAGCCTTCATAGACATGCCACAAAATGAAAGGAAAAACTCCAGTATTTTGGTAAATCTCTCAAAAATGGAACATCAAGGAGTTTTGCCCTACATATGAGGGAATCAGAGCAGTGGGTAGAAATGATTTTGATGGCAGAAGCTAAAAGAAAATGTTCCCCTACATCCAGAATCTTCAGTAGTAAATATTGTACTGTAAGAAATGAATACAGAGAAGCGTGGATGAACTTATACCATCTGATACAGGGTGAAGTAAGCAGAGACAAGAAAAAAAATACACAATAACTACAACTGTGTAAGTGGAAAAAATAACCACAAAGAGATCTACAGTGAAAAATGCATTAAAATGACAAAGCATAAGCATGGCTCCAAAAAAGATATATGAGCTAACATTCCCATCCTACTCCTTTGCAGAGGTGGGAAGCACACAGTTGTGATACATTATACCTGTTTCAAGACTTTTTAAACATGATCAGTTTTGCTGATTTTCTCCTCTTTTTCTTTGGTTTTTAAAAAAATACTTTTGTATGAGATGGCTCAGGGAAGGGGTACTGGAGGAAATTTTGGTGATAAAATGAATAAAAGACGTCAATAAAAATTTATTTTTTAAAAAGCAAGTTAATTTTAAATTGGCAATGGGAATGAGCTGGTAGCTACTCAGCATAGGAGGAACCCCAGGGAAATGTAGAGTTCCAAAGAGCCCACTGGCTTGACCCTACTTTGGTGTGGCTTGAGCAAAGCTATTCTGAAGACTCTTCTAATACTTAGAGTGATCCTGATAGATAGGAAAGGAAACCTGAGATACTGGTGTTCTGGGTCTGAATCAGCAATCTCTTTATTTCATCTTAATGAGTTACTCTTCAAAACAGCATTTTCCTAAGAGGCCAGGCCCTTTAGCACAAGACTAGGAACAAAACATGCTCATCAAAAAAAAAAAATTTTAAAGCAAAACCACTCTACTTCTCACACAAAATCTATCAAGAATAAATATTCACTTTAAAGTGGGGAAGAAGGAAGATAGTTTTATTCAAAGCTATCCTCAGCTCCATGCCTCAGGCTAGCCCTATCCCTGAAGTTCTGGAAAAAATGCATATATAGATGGCCCATTCAAAATTTGGGTATCCTTGCATCTAGGGAAAGAAAGAAATGATGGATGTGAGAATTCAAAGAGACACAGGAAGATTTGTATCAAGATTCAAAATAAAACAAGCAGAATCAAGAGAACAATATACGCTATTACTGTAACATTGTATACGCATAGAACAGTGAAAGGAATATGATCCCTAATGGAAAAATCACTGGAGATATAAGAGAAGCAAAAATAAAGTATTCCTTTCTCCCCCATGGCAGAGAGGTGACTAGGAAAGAAAGAAAATGTTATCATTTTTCTTTGTAATAGTGTCGGGGTCAATCTGGGCAGGGGTGGGGTGCAGCATGAAGAATGTGATAGAAAAATGAGTCAGGTTGAGAGAAAGGAGAAAACAATAAGATATTTTTTAAAAATGTGGAAAAAACCAACCATGATTCCAGAGGAACAATAGTGCAGCACACTATTCACCTCCTGACAGAGAGATGTTTTGGGCATATATTTTGAGACATATTTTTTGGTCATGGTCAATGAAGTGTTTTGCTGGACCCTGCATATGTCACACGGGTTTTGTTTTATTTGGTTTTTTCAATATGGGTGGTAGAGTAGTGGAAGAGAGAAAAAAACAGATTTTTATCAATTGAAAAAAAGTTTAAGTTAAAAAAACACTATATGAAAAGCACTGGGAATACAAAGGAAAAAAAAATGACAGCTGACCAAATAGGTGAGATTCATGGAATATAAATAGGCAAACAAATTTGGGTATTCAGTCATTTATTCATTCGGCAAACATTTATTGAACATCTACTGTATTAAGTACTGAGGGAGATGGAAATGTAAATAAGACACTGTTCCAAAAGTACTTAGAAGTCTACAAAAGGGGATCCGGTTCATCTAGAAATCATTACAACAGAAAGAAGAATGTGACCAGTACTAAAAGACAGGTTACATATTTCATTGTGTGAATTCAGAGGAAGAAGACATCCAGTTGGACTGACCAGGTCTCATGACATAAGTAACACTTGGCATGAGCCCTAAAGGAGAGGTAGCATTTCAAAAGCTAGAGATTCAGGCATTGTCAAGGGGAACAGCATGAGCAAAGATATAGAGATAGGAAAGAACAAAACAATAATAACTAATTGAGTCTGGCTCAAACACGAAGTGAATTTATATAGAGAAGGTTGCAAAGGTAGTCTGGGGCCAGATCATGGACAGCCTTGAATGCCTGGTTAAGGAGCTTGATTTGGTAGGCTCTTTGGGACATAAGATGAAAATATTTTTAAATAAAAGTTGTACTTTGTTTTAGGTTCAGGATCCAAAACCACTTCAATCTGAAAGATGTTTTAAGTTCTTTGGGGATCACAGATCTGTTTGATCCATTCAAAGCTAACCTGAAAGGAATTTCAGGTAAGAAATATTCTTTCTTCTGTCACTCCTGGGTTCTGAATCAGTTTCATAATATTTTGATTTGGGGTACTGTGTTACAGCAGAGCCTTTTATGTTAATCAGATATTATATAACTGAAATGTGTCCTGTGGGTTGTCATAACCTATTGATAATATGCTGCCCGTCTCATGCAAAAATTGTGTGCTGATTACTAACAAATTTGAAGTTTCATTTGAAGGGTTAAATGTAGCTCTACTGATCTTCAGCCTCTTCCTGGAAGGATTTTTAGAGACTTCTTCCTTTTCTAGGTCAATGGCCTTAGGTACCATTATAATTCATTGCTATATTATTGATGTCATACCACAGAAGCACTTGTAAAAAAACTTGCCCGGTCTTCAAGTCATTTAAAGATAAAATGCTATATTCCCCTAGAGCACTTGATGTAATGTGCCTGGAAGGATTGCCTTTAAACTTAAGAAGGGTCTTTAAAATCCACTAATACTGAACTCAGTACCCAAGGTAAACAAAAGCAAGAGATAAGAGTAGAGAGTATAGAGAAAAGACTGGACACAACACCCAGTATAGTACTTGGCACACAGTGAGTTGTTCAGTATTGTTGACTAAGTGACCGATCTAACCAGTGGTTTTGTTTTGCTTTTCCCCGGTGAGGCGGGGCCAATCTGACAGCAGAGAAAAAGAGGCAGAAAGGGAAGAATGGTCAATGACTAGAACCAGACAAGGGAAGAGAAGTTTCTCATTTGTAAAATGAAGGGGTTGGATAAGATCATATAAGGTCCCTTCTGGGTCTAGGATATTAAAAGTCTCTGAGTCCCAGTACGTTAACGATATTAAATTAATGACATGAAAATGATATTCAAAGGTCAGACAAGTAACTTACTCTAAATCAAGATCTTCTGTACAAATGCTCTCATCAGATTCAGCTACTTATGTCATATGGGACCAACCAATCATATTCTGTCAACAGAATGTAAGCTCCTTGAGGGCAGGGGCTGTCTCACTTTTATACTTGTTTTCCTAGCACCTCTAGTACAATGTCTGCTAACAAAAGACCCGTGTTCAAAGTTTTAAAGACCTACACTGGGATATTTTAATCCGGAGATTTAATCTGGGATTTATTAAGCATGTATTTAATAAATGCTTAATAATTTGAAATTGTTTATTCTCTGTATTTATTGAGCAGTCACAATAGATGAGGGTTTGAATGATGAGGGTTCACTTCGGACTTTTTTTAGTCTTTAGTTCTAACAAAAGGCTTCCATAGAATATATGGCTAGGTGACCAGTTGGGCACCATGTTCTAACAAAACAATCTTAGGCCCTATAGCTCATCCTTAATAAGATAAAATCTTCTTCCCTAATTCTTTCTTTAATGTCTCCTCTTTAAATATAACTAAGCAATCAACAGGATTCAGTTTTATGTTCCCCAATGACAGTTAGCTATCTTGAGTCCAGAATCTTCTGCACTCCCACTATGACATACCTACCCTCTCATCTAGCCAGGATCTCATGGAAAATCAGGAGTCTTAAATAACCAGGGCCTACACTGTATGATGGTTATGACAAACAGTATTCCTCAATTCTTTGAGGTTTGGTCCTGTGGAGGATTTCTCCTCTTCATTTTCTCTATCACCCCAACATGTCCTTACAGCTCAGTTACCCCTGGAGAGGCCCCAGTTGTTGGTCACAGGAGCTCAGGTCTCAAGAGCCTCCCTTGGTTTCAAAGAAGTGCCAATCCCAACTGCAAGCTGCCCCTGCCTCCCTGATGCTCTCCAGCATTGCCTGAGGGAGGCAGCTGAGGTAGTTAAAACAGCAGCAGGTGTGGGGGACAGACCCATGACAGCTAAGGCCCCTTGGGGACTAATCCAACCACCACCTCTGCTGGAGAAGCTATCATCCCAAGACCCAGTGTTCCTACTGAGACATGAGAATGTAGCAGGTGCATCTTTGAGCATGGAAGGAATTCAACTGTTTTTAAGAAAACAAAACTTTCTGGTTCCTTGTATAACCTGAATCCCTAATGACAATGGTTTCCCAGTGCTTTCAAATTATGGATCATTCTGGGGCAGAAGACCTCAGAGACTACTTGTTGCTTACCACTGCATACAAAAACAGGGAAGGTCTGGATAGCAAGTCCTGACATTTCTACCTTTATAACATCTCTCATATACTCCCTTTCTCTCCTTTGACATTGCAGCCATTCTGGTGCAGGCCCCTATCACCTCACACCTGGACTCCTGCAGTAGCTTGCAGTTTGATCTACCTTCCTCAGATTTCTCCCCATTTGAATCAGCTGTCAAATTGATCTTCACAAAGTGCAAGTCTGACCATATCACCTCTCTATTCAGTAACTCCAGTGCCTCCCTATTACCTCCAAGATCAAAAATTAATTCCTCTGTTCGGTTTTTAAGGCCCTTCATAACCTGGCTCCTTCTTACTTTTCCAGGTTTTTTAAACCTTACAGCCCTCCATATATTAAATCATCCAGTGACATGGACCTCCTTGTTATTCTTCACATATAACACTCCAGTTCCCAATCTTGAGCATTTTCTCTGGCTACTTCTCCTGTTTTAGGAGGTTCTCCCTCCTCTTCTCCTCCTCCTAGCTTCCTTTGGGTCTCAGATAAAGTCTCACCTTTTGCAAGAAGTCTTTCCCAGTCTTCTTTCATCTTAATGTCTTCCCTCCAAGACTACCTTCAAATTATCCTGTATATATCTTGTTTGTACATAGTTGTTTGCCTTCTGTCTTCCCCATTAGACTGGGAGCGACTTGAGAGCAGAGACTGTCTTTTGCCTTTCTTTGTATCTCCAGAGATTAGCCCAGTACTTGGCACACAATAGGCACTTAATAAATGCTATTTGACTTGACTTCTAGCCACACAGCATCACTAGGAGGATATCTGGGCTAAAAAGGTGCTCTTTGGTGGTAGCAAGAAGGCTGGAATCATTAAAGGAGCTTCACATATTATTAAATATAGCAAATAAGTAACTCCTACCAGAAACAAAATAGAGATAATATTAGAAATGACCAGTACCTGGATCAATTAGATGATTCTTAGAGCTCACCACTTGTCCCAGGATCACACACTGAAAGTCACTTTCATAGAACATATATGACTAATGATCTGTGGGGGCACCATGACAATCTTTTTGAGTAAGCAGCAGCAAAATGTGAACTACCTGTGGCAGTACCACTGGCCTCAGAACCCCAGCCACTATAGAGACTACTGGACCCTTTCTATTTCATTCCAAGAATATCTATATCTATCTATCTATCTATCTATCTATCTATCTATCTATCTATACACACACACACACACACACACACACGCACACACACACCCCTTAATTTTCCAGGTGTTCTCCAAGTCTAAGAAATCATTAGATCTAAGCATGCTTGAATTTCCCAAGAGACAATACCAAATGTCTGAATTTAAAAGTGCATGATTAATTTCTAATTCCTACCCACTGAGCAAATGTTCAAAACTTCATCACTGTTTTCTATGACTTAAATAATCAGCCATCCACAGTTGGTTGCCTGGGTTGTTGAGGGAGTTAACAACACTAACGATCTCATGTCTGATGGCTTTTGAAATGGGTAGTGGTGAGGAAGGAAAGAACTATGGCCCGCCTTAAGACAACCATGTTCTATACTTTCTTAGCAGTTCATCTCAGTGGCATGGCCTGGGTGGTACATGATTCCCTTTCAGGGAATAAATGACAGGGTAAAGACAGGAAGGATAAACTAGAAGCTAGTCTTGGCACTTACTTAAAACACATACATATCTTTGAAAATTTAAAAATAATTTAAGGAAATTGAAAGATACAAGTGATATCCAATTCTCTGTTTATCCTGCTCCTTGAGATAGTCAAAGATTATATGAAAGACTGTTATGGACACAGAATCCTAGTGTTAAAAATCTTGTGTTTACATGTCATCTCATCTCAAACTCTCTTATACATTATGCAATAATAGGCGACAGGGTTGGAGTCTTCCATTGACAAAGGGGGAAAAAAAGCATTGAGACAATTATCTGGAGAAGAGCCAGGAGAGACATGTTTTCTGTGCTGCTCAGCTACAGCCAACTCCAGAATAGGAACAACTATGCAGCATAAATTGTGTAAGTGAAATAAGGTCACCTATAGTTAAATCAGGCCCAAAGGAACATTAAAAATGTACAGGTTAAGGTACTAGGTGGTGCAGTGAATAGAGCACCGGCCCTGGAGTCAGGAAGACCTGGGTTCAAATGTGGCCTCAGATACTTAACACAAAACTAGCCCTGTGACCTTGTGCAAGTCACTTAACCCCAAATGCCCTGCCTTCCCCCTTCTGAAAAGCAAAAAAACCAAAACAAAACAAATGTAGGGGTTGGGGGGGGAGGTTCTATTTTTAATTTTTTTTTTATTTATAGTTGAAGGTAGAAAGAAGGCATATAAGAGCAACATCAGGAAAGGCATGGAAGGGGAGAGGGATGATTCCACCCCTTTGCTTCAGTGATAATACAGCTTTATGGGTTGTTTAGATATATATGTGCCCAGGAAGGTATAATAGAAGGATGCTGTACTCCAAGAGAGGAGCTCTCGGTTCAGGTACCCATTCTGGTGCTCCTTAGCTTTGTAACTTTGAGGTAGGCATGCCAAATAAATGAGTTTGAGATGAAATGACATGTATAGCAGAAAGAACATTGTGTTTGAGTATAGAGCACCTCAGTTCAAATTCTAATTCAGCCAGTGACTGTGATTTTGGGCGAATCATTTCATTTCTCTGGGTTTTAGTTTCTTTCTGTATAAAAAAGAGGCTCAGATGAGATGACTATGAACCTCTCTGATCTTCAGTTTCTTCATCTACAAAATGGGGGTAATAAAATTTGTACTACTCACCTCTGTTTATGCGTTTACCTCCTATTCTTGGGAGAGAAGCATTTTGTAAATTGACTTGCCAAATAAATGGGGACCATTCTCATTATTTATTATCAATTAATGGAGTCACACTTCCCCAGCCCAGTGGCAGACTATCCTCTTCCATTAGGTTAGTGGACAGAAATGGCCAGACCAGAGCTCACCCCCTTAGGTCATAGAATTTTCCCTTTTCTAGACGAGGGGCATTTGGGTTGGAGCATGAGAACCAGATCAGAACCAGATGAATTCTCTGCCTCCACCTGGCCTTAGAGTCCAAGCTCATTTTGAGACTTCCCATGAGAGCCAGGAGTGAGATAACTGACCAATGGGTTTACAGGGCACAGCTAACAGCAAACTTCAATCTTCTGCAACATTCACAAAAGACAGGACCAGGAAGAAAAAGGTGAAATGCAGACAAAAAAGTTTCATTTCCTTGTTTCTGATGAGATACTTCTGATAACTAAGAATCAAGAGGTGAGACACAGCCAAAATACTGGGATAGGAGGAAGCAGAAAAAAAGAAACTACAGGAGGTAGGTGATTGTGGACTTAAAAAAATTACCTTGCTGTAGCTTCCTTTTTTACTGCTTCCTCCTATCCCAGTATTTTGGCTGTGTCTTACCTCTTGATTCTTAGTTATCAGAACCAGGGCAGGAACTCTGTAACAAGGGTATGTTAAGGTGAGGGACTGTATCCAGAAAACCTATCTAAGCCTCTAGCACAGGACATTCAGAGCAGATTTTTAGATTTTAGACTCAGGCCTATGCCAAGGCAGAAGCTTGGGCTCTGGAGCATGAACTCAGTACCCAGAGCACCCAGTGTGTAGTCACCTAGATGACCCCAAAGCAGATCATAGATGCAGTTCTCTTCCCTGGAAAGTAGCACAGTGTTCTACCAGAGAGACCAGGATCACAGACAGTCCCAAATGAGCTCCTATCTCTAGGCCATCTCTGGAAGAATGAATAAACAACAGAAAAGAGATTTTAAAAACTATTATGAGGTCAGGAATACCCAAAAGCACAAACACAGAAGATGAGGACAACTCCAAAACACTCATAAAACCTAACACACACACACACACACACACACGCACACACACAGGCACACACACAGGCACACAGAAGCTGATCACAAGATCAAACAGAATTTCTAGAAGAAATAGTGCAAGAGTTTAAAATGAGTTTTTAAATGGTATTACAAATTAAATGAGAGTAACAGAGGAAAGAATGTGAAAATAAATGACAGTTATGAAAGAGAGACTTGGACAGTTAACAGCTTGGCACAAGAGATATAAAACTTTTCCCAAGTAACAGGCTCCTTGAAATTAGAATAGAACAGAATCAATAACTCCATGAGCCCACAAGAAATATAAAACAAAATTAAAAGACTGAAAAAATAGAAGAAGATATAAGACATCTCACTGCAAACATTGACCTAGAGAACAGATCAAGGAGTGATAATTTAAAAATCATTGTACTACCTAAAAGCAATGACAGAGAGAGAGAGAGAGAGAGAAGAAGGAGGAGGAAGAGAGAGAGAAAAAGAGAGAGAGAGAGCCTGCATATAATATTTCAAGAAATCATGGGGGGAAACCCTGTTCAATGCTCTGAGAATCAGAGGGCAAATTAAAAATAGAGAGAATACAGTCATCACCTCCTGAAAGAAAACCCAAAATGAAAACTCCTAGGAGCATCAAAGCCAAAATCCAGAGTTCCCAGATCAAGGGGGGAAAAAATGCAAACTTTCAGAAAAAAAGGATTTTAAGTACTGAAAATCTGCAGCGAGGATCAAACAAGAATTAGCAGCTATCCTTAGAAAGGAAAAGAAAGTATGTGACATAATATTCTAAAAGACCAAAAAAAAAAAAATTGTCTAGATGCTTACGTAACCAAGAATAATTTACTCAGCAAAACCAAGTATAATCCTACAGGGCTAAAAATGGAGCTTTAATGAAATAGAGAACTCCTAAGCTTTCCTGATGAAAAGATCAAAACTTAATAATTTTAAAATATAAACATGGGAATAAAGAGAAACATAAAAAGGTAAATATAAGCAAGTAATTAAAAAGGATTTGGTTAAGGATGAGGTGTTGGAATTTTAATGGTTAAGGAGGGGAAAGATATATCATCCTCTAAGAAGCACGAAGTCAGTATAGAAGTCCAATAAGATAGCCTGGGAGTGATTTTTGTTATGTGTGATTATCTTAAAAGGAGAAATTAAAAGGAATGGAAAAAAAAAAAGATACATTAGGGAAGAAAAGTAGAGGAAGGGAAGGATTTATACTTCATATTATCAGGTTGGGATATGAATAGAAATCTATACAAAGAAGGGGTAGGAAAAGTTGATATCACTTGCATCACTTTGAAATGATACAAAAGTGAGCAGAATCAGGAAAGTAATTTATATTATGACAACATTAAAAAATTAAACATTTTTGAAAGACTTAAGAACTCTAATCAATGCAATGATCAATCATGATTCCAGAGGTCCAATGATTTAGCATACTGCCCATCTCCGGAGAGAAGGGGTGATGAACTAGATATGAAAAGTGAAACACGCATCTTTGGGCATAGTCGATGTGAAAATGTGTTCTGTTTGACTGTGGTTTTTGTTACAGAGGTTTACTTTTTCTTTTTCTTTTTTAATAGAGAGGAAGGAAGGTGGGAGGTGAGAGGAAGAGAGTACAGATACTTATTGATGAAAAAAAATTTAATGTATTTTTAAAAAATGACTCAAAAGAAGGATTCCATTTTTCTATCTAGTTATATTCAATGTGAAAACAGGGATTGAGAAATGGAGTCTTAATCATGGTTCTAGCTGTACCAAATATGCTAAAGCTTACTCTCCCAAAGCAAGACTGGTTACATCTCTTTCTCAAGGTGCTAGGGAATCCTGAGGGGTTTGCAGGGTTGTCTCTTTCTTTAGTGACACTGACTTAAACTCCCACCAGCTGTGTCACCATTCCCCATTTTACTCCCATTCTTAGGGGCCAGTGATTAGCACCCTACCTCCATTTAACCATTTAACAATGATCAGTTTTTACAAATGGATATTTACTTCATAGACAGAACAAGAAAAAACATATAGACATTTTCCCCCATACCTCAGGGGCATCCCCTTTCCATACCACCTTGGTCTTTGAGGGGAAATGGGCTCAAAACCTAGTCCAGTTCCTACATAACATTGCTCCTCATCAAAGTTCATGTCCAAAAGTAGCATCTCTGCTGGAGGGGTTCTTGTCTCAGTTACCGCTGGGCTGTGCTCCCAAAGGTCACTCCTTGCTTCTTGGGGCATCAGTTTTGCACTGGCCCTGGACCCCAGACTCTGGATGCCAGAGCCCTTTTCTGACCTTTTAAACTCACATGATCAGAAGCTCCAATCTCCTTCTCCTAAAAGGAAAAACAAAAACAAACGCAGAGGTCAAAGACCAAAGCACTTTTGTAGGGCACTATGGCCACAGAAGAGAGAAGGCTCCATAGTTTCCCCTACCCACCCCATACAGCCTTGTTTCACTGGCTGCTATGAAAGGAGTCATTAAATGAGGCAAACAAAAGGTAGGTGAAGTAGACAGGCCTTTTTGAATACCTCTAAGATTCATCTAAGGACCTCTTCTTAGACAGGTGCCCACCCATACCAGTTAGACGATGTCTCTGAATGCTCTGAAGTCCATCCAAGGTACTTTCCTTACATGTTATTAGGGCTATCCCAGAAGCAGGCTCCCAGCCTCTTCATATGAAGCAATCTCATTCAAAGCATACTAGATACGTGTCAGAGTCCAATGGCATAGGCCACTGGGGCCAGTCAGTATTTCATAAAGGAGAATGAGACCATTTTTTTGGGGGGGGGGGAGGGTATTCAGAACATGATGGAGAACAAAACTGGTAGCAGAAGCAGTTGGATTCTTGAAACGTCCTTGTAAATTTATCTTATAGTGCCTCTTTTCAACTCAGAATCTGCTATTTATGCAAGGTTATCTTAAATTCCTATCTAAATACCAATATTTGCCAGAGTCAAAAGAAAATAGAGTGATTGTCTTGGGTTTTATTCCTCCCTTCCAATAATTTTTTCCTCTACTTGGCAGTCAAAATTAATTTTTTTCAAAATTATTTTTCTTAAAAAGCTGTTCCCCTTCCTCCCACTCAATAAACTCTCGTGGCTCCTTGTTACCTCTGGGATGAAATTTTTAAAATCTTCTGTTTGGTATTTAAAGCCCTTCACAACCTGGTTCTTCCTACCTTTCCAGGCTTCTTGCACTTTATTCCCTTCCATTGTCTCTACAGTTCAGCAACACTGGTCTTCACCTATGGCACTCCATTTCCCAGCTATGTGCATTTTCACTGACTGTCCCCCATACCCGGAATGGTCTCCCTCTTCACCTCCATCTACTGGCCTCCTTGACTTTCTTCAAGACGCAAATCCTACCTTCTGCAAAAGGTCTTTCCCACCCTCCTTCTACAGCTAGTGCCTTCACTTTGAGATTACCTTCCATTTGCACAGTAAATAGCCTGTTTTCATAATCTTTTGCACCTTGACTCCTACATTAGAAAAGGAGCTCCTTGAGGGCAAGGATTGTGCTTTTTGTCTTTCTTTGTTTCAAGTGCATACCATACTAGGTGACTAGCAAGCTCTTGCTGACTGAGACCACAGGGCTTGAAAAGGGAATCCAGATCTGGATGGAGAATTTTAAGGCTGTGTAGATTTTAATTTGACACTTCCTCATTTGGCTGACTCCCTGCACTGCTCGCCTTGTCACAGACAGTTACAGAAAGGGGAGGATGAGACAGCTACATGGGCAACATCCTGTAGGTGGATACCAAGAAACTAGGTAAAAATAACCACAGAGGTGCTGGGTAGTACTACCTCTTACTATCTCTGATAATGAGGAGAGCCAGGGATAATTGAAAACCATAGTAAATCAAGCATTCCTCATTTTAAGCATGGATTTTAGCTGGCAAGGAAGGTTTTCAATAAAGGAAATGTAGAAGGAATTATTCATAAAGGAATTATCCTGTCATACCCTCAAGGGCAGGACCTTAGTGGTCCCCCATTCGACAGAGAAGAACCACAAAGGATAAAGTAATTCTGATTGGCTTTGTCCAAAAAGTTAACTTTCATCAGTGTTGCTGACTTTTCACCTGTGGTTATTTAGATATGAAAAAAAACTCACTTCTGTCCTCCATGGGAATAAGTTGCTGCAGAAGAACCAAAGCATAGAGCAAGAGCAGAAGAAGCTTAGAGTGAAATAGGGAAGGGATTGCAAAGGGGATTTGGAAGCCTTCTAAACTGTAAGCAAGGCTAGATAGAGACTGAATTTGGGAAAGGAAATTTGGGGAGACTTGAGAATTTGAAAGAGGATAGATAGCAGTTAGAGTTGAAGCAGGAAAAGGAAATGAGCCTTTGGAGCAACTATCAATACATCAACATTTATTAAACAGCTACTGTGTGCCGGCATTGTACTACACTGAAGAATTCAAGGAGAAAGAAAAAAAGAAATGTAAGTAAAAGAACCTAAGGAGAAAGAACAGAAAAAGGTAAAGGACCCGTGGAGAAAGAGAAACAGGGGAGAATAAGAAGAACTAGTTGGAAGATGTGATCCCTGAGACTTAAGACTCATACCCAGACTATGGCTCTGGAAAGAGGTAGGAGGCATGAGGTAGCAACTGTATTTTAAGGAGATACGCTCATCTGAGGAAATCCAGGAATCACTGGTAAGATATGTGGATGAAGATCCTCAGAGAGAGAGAGAAATAGAAACAATACCATTATCTAAATATCATGCAGATCATTTGGATAGAAAGAAGAAATAGACAAGTTTGGGAAACAGATGGAAAATCTGGCATGGAGGCACGTTTCAGTAGTGATGGAGGAGTTGTGTTATCTAGACAGCTGCTAGATCTCTCTTCCACTGCTGAAAGCAGAGCAGTTAATCATTTCTTGTGTTGCCTTAATGAAAATTTTATCCTTCTAAAATTGAAGGAACCAAGAAGGGGAAATTCTGTTCTAGATCTGATTCTACACAACAAGGAGGAACTTCTTGCTGGGGTGGAAATGATGGGAACCTTAGGAGGAAGTGACAACACAATCTTAGAATGTGTGGTGGAGAAGCAAGAAACAGTCTTATACCCTAAATTTGGAGAGAGTGAATTTAAAGGATTAAGAGAAAAGATGGGTAGAAATTCCATGTACTAAAGTTTTACAAGATATTAGCTCATGTGGGAAGCTCTCAAGAATGAAATTCTGAAGACACAACTTATTTATTTCCCATGACCTACCCCTCCACCCCACCTCAGCTACTTACAGAGATGGCTGAACCCTTGATCTTGCCATTTCCCTCAAATACATCACTTCCATGTTTACCTGATCACACTCTGTTATTCCACCTCTCCCTTGCAACCCCAAGCCCTGTCTTCATCCTCATTGTGACCTTCAATCTCTTGACCCCTCAGTTCTTTCCCAGGCCATCATTCCTGCATTGGCTTCATTCTCTTCTCTTCCCCATCTTGACCCTTTAGTAAGCCAGTTCAATTTTATGCTCTCTACTTCTTAAGTCCCTTGCCCCCTTATCTTATCATTGATTTTTGCCTTGCCAAGCCTTAGGCTTGAATCATTCCCACCATTTCCTGGCCTTCACTTCTACTCATACCGATGAACAAAAATGGAAAAAATCATGAAAGTGTGATGACTAGTTCCACCATAAATTTATGCTATGTAATCTCAGCTGAGCTCTTGCAGCAACAAGACAATCCTTTTACATCTCCCTAATTAACTTACTATCCCATTTGCCACAGCGGTTTTTCTAACTATTCTCATCCTTCTTCAAATTTTTCATAACTCTACTCCCTTACTCTCTCAGCTGAGAACTTTGCCTTATATTTCACTGAAAAAAATTGAGGCCATTTGCCAAGAGCTTCCTCTTCTCCCTACCTCCTTATCTAATGTCTCAGATGCCTTCTGCAACTATGTCCTTCCCTGCTATCTCATATGAAGAGGTGGCCTCTCTCCTTGCCAAAGCTAATGCTTCTACCAACACATGACCTCACTTCATCTCATCTTCTCCAGAAGTTGCCCTATCATCCCCACTCTGACTTATCTTCAGTCATTCTGTCTCCTGGCTGCCTCCTGATTACAAATGATCACGTCTATGTCTCTCTTATCCTAAAAAAATAAAAACAAAAAACCAACTCCATCCATCCCCATTAGCTATCCCATCTCTTCTTCCTTTCATGGCTAAACTCTTAGAATGGGCCATCTACAACCAGTGTCTCCTCTGTAAAGTCTCTATAATCTGCCTTCTAACCCTATCATTCAATTGAAACTGCTCTCTCCAAAGTTACCAATGATCTCCTAATTGCCAAATCAAATGCCTATTTCTCAACCCTCATACTTCTTGACCTCTGCAGCCTTTGACACTATTGATCACCTTCGCCTTGATATTCTCTTCTCTCTAGGCTTCCATGATATTACTCTATTCTGGTTTTTCTCCTACCTGTCTGACCTTTCCTTCTTGGTCTCTTTAGTTCACATTCTAAACCCTATAATATATACTAGTTCACTTTGTGATCTCTACAGGTACCTTGGATTCAATTATGATCTCTATGCCCTAACTTTTCTTTCAGCCTCCAGACTCACGTCTCCAACTGCTTATTGGACATCTTGAACTGGATGTCCTACAGACATCCTGAACCCAATAGGTCCAAAATTGTCCTCATATTTCCACTTAAACCCTTCACTCTTTCAATTTTCCGTATTACCATCAAGAGCACCATCATCCTCCTAGGCTCACAAACTACGTGTTATAATTATTTCCCCCTCCCAACCTCCACTCCTTCCCCATATCCAATTTGTTGTCAATCCTGTTGATTTTGCCTTTGTAATTTTGCTTGTATATGCCCTGCTCTCTCCTCTGACATATGCCACCACTCTGGTTCAGGCTCTCATCACCTCACACCTGGAGTCCTGCAAAAGCCTTCATTTTGATCTCCCTGACTCAAGTTGTTCCCCACTCCATTTCATCCTACACTCACCTGTCAAAGTGATCTTCATAAAATGCAGGTCTGACCATGTTATCCCTTCCCCAGGGTAATCAATTTAATATTATAACTGAACAAATTTTAGTACCTTCCTGTTGTCTCCAGGATCAAATATAAAATCTACTGGCATTGGATGCTCTTTATAACCTATCCCATTCCCACCTTTCCAGTCTTCTACCCTACTTACCCCCCACATATTCCACCATCCAGGGATATTGGATTCCTTGCTGCTTCTTGAGCACAACACTCCATCTCCTGACTCCCAGTCTTTTCACTGGCTGTTTCCCAGGCCTGGAATTCTCTCCCTCCTTCTTTCTGTCTTCTGGCTTTCCTTGCTTCTTTCAAGTCTCAGCTAACGTCCCACTTTCTGCAAGATGCCTTCCCCAGTCTTCTTTAATCTTAGTGTCTTTCTTCTGAGATTATCTCCAATTTATCTTGCATATATATCTTGTTTGTACACAGTTGCCATTAGACAGTGAGCTATTGAGAGCAGGAACTTGTCTTTTGCCTTTCTTTGAAGCCCCAGTACTTGGCACAGTGCCTAGAACGTAATAAAAGCTTGTTGACTGACACAAAAAGAAATCATTTCAGTTAGAAGGAAAAAAAGGAAGTTGCCTAGAGAATCCAAAATGGCTGGACAGGGAATGCGCCAACAAACTTACATTTTTGAATATATGGGCAACAGAATCAAGTGTGGGTAATAAAGATAATAATAGATAATAGCTGGCATGTTTATAGTGCTTACCATGTGTCAGGAACAGTGCTAAGTGCTTTACGATTATTATTTCTTCTTATCCTCACAAGAACTCTGGGAGGTAGGTGCTCTTATAATCCCCATTTTGCAGATGAGGAAACTGAGGCCAATAGCAATGAGATGGCTTGCTCAGGATCACACAGCTAGCAGTATTTGAGGCTGGATTTTTTACTCAGATCTGCTTGACTCAAGGCCTGGAGCTCCATCCACTGGGCCAACTAGCTGCCTCTAATGAGTGCAACATTGGGACATAATTCTGTAAGAATAGTGTCAGAACTATTCAAGCCCAGAATGAGTGGAGACTGAGGAGGTGAGACAAACAGAAAAGGTGGGTTTTTTTTTTTCTTTTGTTTTTAAGCTACTTGGGTATGGGTGAGAAGATCAAAGAAAGAATTAGGCCAGTTTGGGGGAAAACAGGATGCCACCAAATGACAACTGTTGAAAAGTCCTATTTACTCCACCAAGGAGAATGATCTTTGAATGAGACAGAAAAAAAATGTGTTAAGAGGAAATTAGGAAGTAGAAAAGTTGATAGGAAAGATTGATGCAATTGTGTGTACCTGAGCTGACAAAAGCATGGTCAAAGACAGTGATCCAGACTCATGTTTGACTAGAGCCATTTTCAATTATGGATTATATTTATTTTCCTTTTTAAAAAATTCTATAGTAAAAGTACCAGTCATTTTTAGTCATGTCTGACTTTTATGACCCCATTGGATGATTTCTTGGCTCCATACTGAAGTGGTTTCTTATTATCTTTTCCAGCTCGTTTTACAGATGAGGAAACTGAGGCAAACAGGGTGGAGGGACTTGTTCAGGGTCACATAGCTAGTGTCTGAGCACAAATTTGAACTCAGACCCTCCTGACTCCAGGCCCAGTGCCATATCCATTGTACCACCTAGCTGTCCCTATAGAGTACTTGCTACTCCTGAAGAGTTCTGGAACTGTTCCTGATGAACATTCCTAAATGTTAAAAGAGTTAGTAAATGTGATGGTTGAGACTGTGCAAGTGGTACTTGAAAGACCATGGAGAACATGAAATGTACCTGTGCAGGATTGGGAAAAGGTATCTGCTTTCTCAGTTTTCAAAAAACCTACAAGCTCAAGTGCTGTGACCTTGTTTTGATTTCTGAGGAAAATTCTAGAACATAGTACTAAAGAGATAGTTAATGGTATCTAGAAAAGGAAGCTGTAACACAAAAGGCTAGCGTAGCTTTATCAAGAATACATAATGTTACACTAACCTTATTTCCTCTTTTGAAAAGATTTTTATCTTGGAAAAATAGGGGAATACTGTAGAGATCACTCTTATTTTAGTAAAGCATTTGATAAAAATTTTTCATGCTCCACTTGAGGAAGAGATATGAACTGCATTGACAGTACAACTGGAACTGGCTGAATGACTGAACCAAAAAGTTAATAATTAACAGTTTGGTATCAACTTGGAAGGGTGGTTCCAAGGAAGTATGCTTAGATCCATGTTGTTTTATTAATGACTTGGATAAAGAGATGAAAAACATGATTATCCAATTTTCAGATGACGCACAAAGGTAAGACAGCTACCACACAATGAAAGGGCTAGAATTCAAAAAGATCCTGACATACTAGAACCTTAGGCCAAATCAAATAAATTGAAATTTGATGGGGATAAAAATCTTATATTAGTTTTTAAAACAAATTCAACTTCAGGGTAGCCAGTGGCATGGTGGTCCTAGAATCAGGAGGATTTAGGTTCAAATGTGATTTCAGAAACTTGACACTAGCTGTGTGACCCTGGGCAAGTCACTTAACCCCAAATGCCTCACCTAAAAAAAAAAAACCAAAAAGCAAAAACTAGACAAGTAAAAGTGAAGGCATAGTTGTTCATTTGAAAGAAAACACTAGAGATTTTTAGTAAACTGCAAGCTCAATCTCAATCATTAGTGTGATATGGCACCTAAAAAAACCCACCTTAATATAATTTTATGTTTGTATTAAGAGGTAAAGTATGAAGCGAAATCCATGGAGCTTAACAGCTTTGCTTTTCTGTGTTTTGGTGTAGATCACTTCTGGAGGTAATAAACTCAGTCCTGAGCCCCACATAGTCGTAAGGGTATTAATAACCAAGTGAATGTCCAGATGAATGCAATGAGAATGGTGAACAGAATTTGTTGTTGTTCTGTTGTTTCAGTCATGTCTGACCCTTTATGATCCCATACAAGGTTTTCTTGGTAAAGTGGTTTAGTGTTTTGGGGTTTTTTTCTTGCAATGCTTTGCCATTTCCTTCTCCAGCTCATTTTACAGATTTGGAAACCAAGGCAAAGAGGTTTAAGTGACTTGCTCAGGGTCATAGAGTCAGTAAATTTCTGATACACATTTGAACTCGGGTCTTCCTGACTCCGAAGTCCAGTACTCTATCCACCATGCCACCGAGTTCATGCCAAACGAGGGTGATTTTGGAATAAATAAGAATATTTAGCCTGGAGGAGAAAAGGCTTTAAGGAGAATGTGATTGTCAAAAATGTCAAGGGCTTTCAAGTGGAATAAGTCTAATTTTGTTCCAATTGGCCTAAGTGAGCAAAGCTAGGAATAGTGGGTGGAAATTGCATAGAAATTAGGCTTGCTGTAAGGAAAGACTCCCTAACAATTAGAGTCCATATAACTGCCTAGGAAGATAGTGGGTTTTTCCTGACTGGAAATCTCAAGCAAAAGCTGGGTAGCCACTTGTAAGGTACGTGGGAAAGTGGGTTTTTGTTCAAAAGTAATCTGGACTAGACAGTCTCAGTTGTCTTCCAACTCTTGAGTCGTGATCATGCTCAGGTTGCTTATTATTAACCTATAGTAATTCCATCCCTCTCCTCCAAAGTTCAACATGGTTAAGGACTTATTGGTAAAATAAATCACAGAATCTTCAGTTTAAGGGAAAGTAAAGGATCACTTCAGATAAAAATGGGAAGAATGAAATTGAGAACAAGCTATTTGGGAGCTGGATATCTCTTAACAGGGAAAATCAATCTGGAAGAATGACTCCTGGGAGCCATCACATAAAATAAAGGTGTCAAACTCAAGGCAAACAAGTCACCTACAAAATTCCCAAACGCTGTGGGAACCAGATTAAAATGTATTTGGGAAATATTTAACAAAACAAATTTAAAAATACAATGCAACGTAATATTTGTGGTTTTTTTCAACTCATGATGTGACCCTATTTCTGAGTTTGGCACCCCTGAAGAAAGGAAATGAGGGTTCTGTTGGATATATCATCATTTAGATTTCAATATGAGTGCTAATTTCCTTAATCTGTACTCTTGCATTTACCCAGCGAGGGCTGATTAAAAAAGATAGTACTCTAATTTGCCTATTAATATTCCATTTCTCATCAAATACTCCAAGTTCCCTTTCCTTTGTTTCTCAACTGACTCTTCTTGGTGCTATAAAATAGTTGTTACATTCCCTATAGGACATAAGAATCATTTCTCAAATACCTATGTATCTATTACGTGGATATGTAATATATTTTAAATTCTAGGTTATCCTATTGTTCACTCTACTTATGTGCCTCCTCATGTCAGGCACAAGGAATACACAAGCAATTTAAATTATTAGCCAAAGAAAAACCTAAAGAAGTAAAACAGCTCTCTTCCTCCAAACCAAATCACATGTTCAAATCTTGAACCTGGCAATTAGTACTTGTGTGACTTTGGGCAGGTCACTGCACTGGTCATGTTTTTGCATCTGTAAAACAAAGTGATTGGATGGGACAGAAGTGCCTTAGCAACTGAAAATCTATCATTGTAATGCAAACTATAGCTAAATTAAATTTGGGATTATCTTTGTTTACTTTATCGATGCTACACTTTCTCTTAAGTAATAGCATGGATTGGATTAACTAAAATTACATTTTAGTGGTTTCCTAGTATTGTATATTTGAAAATCCACAAAGTATCTTAAAAGTCTGTGGACAGCTGTTTAAATTAGTAAGAATATAATTTATTTCATTTTAGCTATGAACTGAAAAAAAAAAAACTCAAAAGAACTAATGCTGGAGGGACAGGTGGGGGGTGGAGAAACTTTGATTCTACCCTCAGATATTTCTATTCCAGCACATTCGCAAGGATAAAAGCTTCTCCCTAGGACATTTCTGGTATATCTGATCTGATAAGAGATCAATATGGTATTCAGGTCTGCTTTAATTTGGGCCTACATTAAATCCAAACTCATACTTAAGTTCCTAGTCTCCCAAGATACTTGAAATGACATAGCTCTTGACTAGGTTGTTCTGGTTTAGAATTCACCCCATTCCAGATTCACACCTTCTGGGCTTTGCCCGATTCAAAATGACACTTAACATGGAGATGGCTTGCCACTTGCTTCAACATTTAGTCCAACATTGTATTACTAAAATGAACATGTAATATAGCTCTATAAATAATCTGTTTACTATACTCTCCTCTAAAAAACAAACAACCCAAACTTTTGAGTATATTTCCACTTTTACTGTTTCCCTTATCCGAGACCACAAAATTCAGTAACTTTATGACTAGATTCCCAACAAGTCTGTGCTTTGACCTTGAATCCTTCCATACCTGTCCCGCTTTTCCTATTTCCTTGGTACTTAATTCTACTGTTTCACTTGCTCTCCATCCAATCTAGTCCTGTTGATTCCACCTTCACATCTCACACCTGTTCTCATTCTCTAAAATTCCAGTTATCACAGTTCAGACCCTTATTGCCTCCTCACCTGGACATTCCAGGGCAAATTCACAAAGGAGATATCAAGTGTAAGGAAGAGCAATTAGGATTGTGTGCCTAGAATATTGTGTGGAGGGGAGTTAAGTGGAAAGGTAGAAAGGGGCCAGGTTGTGGAGAGCTTAAAAAGCTAAAGAAAGAGCTTTGTATCAGATCCTGGAGGTAATAGGAAGCTACTGGAGTTTCTTGAATAGATATATTGTTAGATCCATACTTTAGAAAAATCACCTTGTCAGCTATGTGGATGACGAATTGGAGGGGAAGGAGGCTTTAGGCAGGGAGAGCAATAGTTATTGCTAAAGTTTAAGAGAGAACTGATAAATGCCTGAATTAAGGGTGGCTGTGCATTCACACAGCCAAGGAAGGGGGACATAGGAAAACTGTGAATAGAGTCAATGATAACACCCAGATGACTGGCAAAATGGTAGTGCCTTTAACAATAATAGCGAAGCTTCAAAGAAGGACAAATAGAGAAGTTAGACAACACGTTAACAGATGCCTACAGGACATCCGATTCAAATGTCCAACGTTAGTGATGCAAGGCTGAAGCTCAGGAGACAGACTAGGGGAGGTTTGGGAATCATCTGCAAAGAGATGATAATTGAACACATGGGAGCTAATGAGATCACTAAGGGAGATAATATAGAGAGAAATGGGAAGATGGCCCAGGACAGAGCCTTAGGGGGATATCCACAGTTAATAAGCATGATATGGATGAAATTCCAGCAAATGAGATTAAAGAGCAATAAAGCAGGTAGAATCAAGAATAACCTCATGAAAACTCAAGAAAAGAAACCCCTCTCTAATCCTTCACATTAATTACCAAAACAATCTTCATGGTGCACGAGTCTGTTCACATGATACCTGTTTTATTGTTACCTATTGTCTATAAGATGAAATAGAAACTTCCTTGCCTGTAAACCCGTCTGTAATCTGTTACCTACCTTTCGTCTTATTTCACATTGATCCCCTACATGCATTCCATCTTCCTGCACAACTGTACTACTGTTTACTGAATTTAATAGATGTTCTCACAAGGCATCTCACAATTGGAAATTTACTCTCTCCACCAACTAATAATGCCTTTCAGAATCCCAAGCCCAGCTCAGGTACTACCTTCCCCATGAAGTCTCAGATGGCTCCTAACTGAAGGTTCTCTTCCCTGCTTCCATCACATTCTACCTTAAGTAACATCTTGTCTAGGTCATAACCACCCCCATTATCCAGGAGAATTTAAAAGTCTTTGTCTTTGTATGGCTAGATTCTAGTATGTCTTACACATAGCAGGTTCTAAATTCTGTTGTATAATATATCATACCCTGATAATCTTTAATTTGATGTTTGTAAACCACCTGGATTATATTTTGAGGCCTACGGTGTCAAATTCATGGGCTTTCCTCTCATAGGATTCATAATATTCTGGATATTCAAAGTTTAGGGAGAGACCAATGTTATTGGCTAATATTCGAAGCTTTTTGGCAAAAGGCTAAAAAACAATGGATCCTTCTTGTTTTCTTGAAATGATTTTGGTAATGAATTCAATTAAGCCAAGGATACGAGGCAATCCCTATCTATCCACTGAAAGTTAAAAAATGTAACTCCACAAAACCCTCACTGATCCTCTCGAACTCACAAATCATTTTATCACCTCTCTAAATACACTTAATGTGATACTCACCTTATAGGATTGTTGTCATAAAAGTCCTTGGTAAATCTCAAAGCGTTATATAAATGTGAACTGTTGGATTTCTATATTAATTTTCTGTGTACATCATGTTTCTATGTTAAATTAAGCTCCATGACAAGGGACCATGTCTAATCTCAACTATTTCTTCCAGAATCTTGCCCAGTTGCACAGAATTGGTATCTTATGAATGTGTTAATTCGAATTATATTTATGCTCATTAAACATCTTTTACTTAAATGACACAAATTGCTTCATGCAGTGGATCTACTTACTGCTGGGGGAAATGCAGGAGCCATTTTGTCAATGTCTAGTACTTTTAGTTCATCAGATAAAATCTCAACCTCAGCAAATGGTTAACAGTCTACATTTCCTGGAAACTGACGTCACCTTTCAAAAAAACAAGTTCTAAATGAAAATCTCAAGGCAGAGCCCAGATGTGCACACACCAGATACTGCAAATGGACTGTTTCATACAATGTCCGATATTAAAACCCTTACATCAAACTTAGCCATAACACAAATAGGTAACGCACAGTTCTGTCTTGCCCTGAAAGTAGGCCAAGAAGACCTTTATGTTTCTGAGGCAATCCACAATGCCAGGATTGAAGTTCTGGAGGATGGTACCAAGGCATCTGGGACAACAGGTACGCTAGCACAAGGTACAGAAAAGGGAGGATTTGCTAGTGGCACACCTACTTTTCTTAAATATACCAAAGTTCCAGTTGTTGTGTCGTTTTTGAACTTTAAACTTTATTTGAAATATCAATGCCACTCACTGAGACAGCAATGAGTTTTCAAAAAACGAAAATGAAGTTAGGAAGATGTGGACCATCTTTTAAAAAATCTTTATTACTAACTAATAGTGTGTACTGATCCATTCAAAATTTAGTTTCAGCATAAAGGAACTTTCCACTTAGAACCTATTACTAGAACTAGGAGACCTTAGCTCTCTCCTCATTCCTGACACTAACTTACCGGCTGGTCTTCCCCAAGTGTTAGGTTAATTTGAACTTTTGCAAAGATCCTGAAATTAATGTCATTAGGATATGTCTTATTTTTAAAAATCCAGAGATACATTTTATTTATTCAATTTAAATGTAACCTTTCTCCTGGGATGCTCTGAGAAGGAATGGGTTTCCACTCATTGAACATTTCCAGTAGAGGCTTAGACATGTTAAGGACATTGTATGATGAAGATTTCTACACTGGGCAAGTGGAATCTCTTAGATGGCCCATCTTCCATCTAGTTCCAGTGTAACCATAAGAACAGATTATCACATTAATTCCTCTATTTTCTCGCATCTTTTCTGTAGCTCTAGTGTTACTGAGAAGATCTAGGACTCCAATTTTTAAGGCAGATAGACCATTCATCTTTTTCCTGAGAGAATCCAATACAGGTATTTCAATAATTTCTTGGATGGGATTCATGAGGCAAATTACACACAAATGACTGGGATCTCCTATCTAAACAAGTGCTCACCTGGTTTTATTGTTAGATTTAACCTGTCACCCAATTAAATGACATCTCCTAGAGTTTATAAAATAAGATAACCCATCAACATTCACTCTTATTAGTCAACTGTGAGGCTTTGACTGTGCTGTGATTGTAGTTGAGGAACCTCAATTACATCTACTGCTCCCTCCACTGATCTGCAGACTCCTGACTTGAGCTCAATGGCTGTGCTTACAAATTAATGTAGGCACTAACCCTTATGATGACTGTGTGATCAAAACAGTTCAGAGGCATACTGACTGTGGCTTACACTTTTAGAGTGAACAAAGTATGAAAGTATATTGAGAAAATTTACTTGGTCCATTGGTTGTTTACCAACACTAAGTTGAATATCTTAGCAACTGAGGCTACTTTTAGTTCTCTAGAGCGCACCAGAGCAATTCTTGACTGACTTGAGGGGACGCCTAACATCATGAAAAGGAAAGTATTAACCCAAGGAAGGCACTTTATGAGGTGCATTTAGTTCATTATTTATTTATTTTCCTGAATTTTCTATACTGATTTTCAGCCAAAGAGCTGGACCACCCATCTTACATTTTCCACTCTTGTTGAAATTGCACAGGAAACAATTATTCTTTCCCCTAAGCACTTTTGGGAACCACATAGCTTTACACAGGCAAATTTACAATATAAGGCCTTGGCAAGTCAGAAATAAGAGGTAGAACCTCTCAGATTTGGCAAAATTGAACAGTGTTTTGTTTCTCTTTGCATGCATAGCTTACTGTTTGCTTTTTCCCTCCTTTGGCAATCTTTAACATCCCAAGAAGGAAAGGGTATTTTCAGCAAAGATTGGCATTGGCAAGTAAAAAGGAACAAAATGGAATAAGACTTTAATGAATTAGGCAAAGGTGATCTAATTGGACTAAACATGAGGCATGATTTTTATCAAAAAGGAAAACTATAATATCTAAGAGTTTTTAAGAAATCAAAAATAGGTATACTTAGGGAAATGTTTACTACACAAATCTGCTAGGGAAATTCCATCAACAGCATTTTCTCTGAGAATTAACTGAATATTGTACCTCAGGCAGGAAATAAAAAGAGTATTTTCTAATAGAATAATGACGTTAATCCTTCCGTAGAAGACAATGTCTGTAAGAAGATTCGTAAATACGCTCCCAGAATTTTGGCTTTTGGCAGTTTTGGAGTGAGTAGGGTGGATGTGGAAGGAAAAGGAAAGACATTAACTTCTCATAGGCAAGCATTTAATGATCCCGCTGTTGGAAATGGCTCATCCCAAAGAACATAAAGCTCAAGTAATTTTAGGCTGTCTCCCTAAGAAAGCAAAATGTAACGGGGTAAAAATTGATCAGAATTGTCAGGGACAGAGCACAGCTGGCTATCAGGGCATGTTCAAAGCCAGAGGGTCCCTTTGGAGGAATGTAATCTCTCTGGAAAATGACATCAAAACTTTTGAGATGTGGAGAAAAGAAACTGTTGCCTCAAGTGTTTGATGAGATGCTGGAATCACTACCTTAGTCAGGAATTGGCAAGTGAAATGTAAAAGTCTAATCAAAGACAATTTCCCTCGAGAGTTTAAATGGCCATTTCAAAATCTCAAATAACTTTGAATACATACTAAAGCACTTTTAGGTTCAATTATTATTCCCTCTCCCTCCACCCGTAACAATGACCTCTAAAAAATTAAATATGTAGGGTCTTTGCTAGTGCCTCAAATTTGAAGTCTTTCATGAAGGAGACAACAAAAGTAGTAGAGAATTTGCCCTGGCTGCATTGTTTCAGTTTAAAATAATTAAACAAGAACAAGAACATTCTAGGTATAAGTACACTTAAGCTGATCATTTTTATCAGGGCTGTCAAAAGTGAATTCCAAAAGAAGGCAACGGGCATGATAGCAAATAGAACACAACAAAAAGGACTAAGGAGTTGGGATAATTTAACTTGAGAACAATAAAATCTTTGGGGTCAGTCTTACAAATTGATTTGAGGGGTCAAAATTACCTCTCTACTGTTCCATTTGCTGACAATTAAAACTGCACAATTAAGAATCTATTCCTTTGGCTTAAAGGATTCCAGCTTGCTAAAATGCAAATATCCCTTTAGAAATATCTTCAGGCTTGAAAGACAGAACATAGTATAAATGAATTTTTTTCAGTTCTCTCCTGACACCAATGAGAGACACAACAGAAAGGCATTGAAACAGCAGTACAAGCACTGGAAGCAGGAGGACATGTTTAACTATGCTGACCTGGAGTGATGACAAGGAGGGTGAGGGAGACTGGGAAAGAGAGGAGGTCCTTTTGCTAGGGACAGTGCTGGGGAGCTAGTTAATCTAATTTAAATTGAGTGTGATGACCCACAGATCTTCCAACAGATAATACAAAAACAGAACTGACATGTTAACTATATGGAAAAAATGGTTTTGATGATCAGTTATTGAATTCCAAAATGAAGTGAATCTGTTCCCCAGGTATTCTGATTAGGTGTATTTCTATCTAGAATGATTGCTAACTAAAAAACCTCACTTATTCTATCCACCTCACATTCTGCATTTTAAATTGAGACTTAAACAGCAAGTCAACTACTCTATGCTTAGTTTTCAATTTTGCAATGGGATTTTAAGTGACTAACTTCTCAGCCTACTGAATGAGATGCTACTTTACTGATAGGCATTTTGTATAAGCCAAAGGTTTTTAAATGCCTAGAAAATAAAAAGTAGCATTGTATTAAGTATTTGTTTTTATTCACAGGTTCTGTCCTCTGTGTTGGAAGAGTTACAAACCCCCTAGAATAATAGGCCTCAAAGGTGTTTTCTTCACTTCCTTCTGTGCATTGAGCTTTCTCCTCAACAAAATCGTGACTGTACTTTTATCACACCTGAATTTTCTAGAGTAAAGGCATGTGACTTATATGAACCTGAAAACACTTACAAAAACTGCTTACATGTTATCATGCACTGTTTTTTTTTTACCATCAATATTTTTTTTCCTTTGTTTATTAAATACACATGGGGAACATTAGCAGTGAACCACAGTTTTAGTGGCCACTAAACTTGAGTGTAGAGAAGTAATAAGACTGAGTCTAAAGCAGTGCACACAAAGTCATGCTAAGGCCCCAGGAATCGAGTATACTCTACCTCCAGTTGGCCTGGACTAATCCATCAACTGTTGACTGCTACTACTTATTAGTAGTCTAGAACTTTGTGAGTTCCTGAATTCAGCAAGGATATGAGCCAAAACTATGATCCAGAAAACCAAGTTCCCCTTCTTTGCTTTGTCATTAAAATCTTGAAACATGGAAAAGTAATCTTAAAATTTGTCTCAATTCCTTTAGCATTCAAGCTCAGTATTTAATAGGCTGGTAGGAAGACTAGATCCCTTTCTTGATTATACAAATCTCTGAAGCTCCTGTCTGGCTGGTAGGAAGACTAGATCCCTTTCTTGATTACACAAATCTCTGAAGCTCCTGCCTAACAAATGATTGGAACCTCCACAATCTTCAATTCAAAGGATTGCCTAGATAGCTGAACCAACATATGGTGTATGATATGTCCCAAATACCTGCTTCTCAACCTCTATTATCATCCGTTTAATTAACTGTTATTGCCAAACTCAGAGGATAAGGAGCTGAGGGGAAGTACAGGAGCTAGTAATTAATGCTCCAAGCTTTTTATTTCTTGAATTCCTTCAGAGGTTCTTTCCAGTGCTTTATCTCTCTGGTCCTAACTATGCCTGCCTGTGGGCAACAGGTATAGTTTTTTCCTGTAATCTGGAGATGGAGTAACAATGGAAGTAAGTTTAGGCCAATATCCTAATGAAATAATCAGATTAATGTAAATATGTTGCAAGGATTTTGATAAGACTATGTGTTGAACTCTAACAAACACAAACTTCAAAGAGTATAATTATTCTAATACTAAAAAAGTGATGCCTTAAAAATTATGCTGATCTCAAGAATTTTCCTTAAAAGGAGTATTTTAAATTTGACTACTTCCTAAAACACACAAGATTAAAATAGAGCATTTATTGATGGAATAACAAAAGTGCTTTTCTTAAATATTCTTCAAAATACATTTGTACAACTTACAATAATATATCCAAAATAACTGTATATACAAAACATTACCTTGTTTTTATGTATGTGCTTTTTCCCCAAAAAATTACAAAGTAACTTTTTTCTTTTTTTGTCTTTTTCTTTTCTTTTTTTCTTTTTTTTCCTTTTTTGGCAAAATTCAACCTTAACAGAGGTGACAATTTTGAAGGTTGGATTAAGAAAATAGAACCTGAGGGAAACTGACACGCAAGAGTCAATGACAAGCAAGAATTTCTATGGGATTTTTTGTGTTTTAGTTTGTTAAATAAAAACGTTCTTGAGTGATACTTTTCACATTACAAAAATAAACCAAAATGAAGAAAGGTCACTGTAAAATGATGGAAACAGGATCTGTAGACTTGCTGCTTTTAGTTATTTCAAATAGCCAACAGTGCTTGTCAAAAACGAATGCAAAGATCACAGCAGTGTACTCCTTCAGTCATATTTTTACTTTGTGTTTGGGGGGAGGGAGGGAAAGAGGTGGCCACATTCTAGTTTCTTTTTAGTTGCTATTAATATGGTTTATCTGATTGGATCTGCGATGAATTTCTTCCAAGAAGCCCTCCAATTGCTCTATTAGCATTCGCTTTTTAAACCTGTATGAAAAAATAACAATATTAATTAAAAAGTGGATAAAGAGTATGATACTATCATCAGAAAAATATTTTTCAAAATGGCCTATTTTAGGACTGCAGAGGCATGAATATAAAAACAAGCCTGACAAATTACTGTGAAAATAAGACATACTCTGCAATGACCAAATGATCATCTGAACCTGGATACTACCTTAACAAAAACCTGGTAAAATTATAAAAATATTATTTCTAAGAATATGGCATAATGTAAGGTCTCAAAGTAATTACTGAAACTTCCGTCTTCTTGGCATACTGCAATGATGTAAACATAAGCAAGGCATGGACATTGATACAGTAAGAAAAATTAAAATTGAGCATCAGTATGGAAAAAAGAAACCTGTTTCTAAAGCTGACAAAGTTAACCTAATTAGAGCAAACTACAACAAATTCAAATTTTCCAAACCATAAGGAACCCATTATCATCTTTGTCTTAAATGATCTACAAGCCTGGGATCAAGCTGCTGTAAGGAATCAAATCATCTAATCTGCAGATGAGGAAAAGTAAGGCCAAGTGAGATCACTGACTAGCCTAGCCCCAGGTCTCAAAAGGGAATAGGGAACATCAGAGTCAGAATGTGAATAGAGGTACTTCAACTCCAAATCCAGTGTTGATCTGTACAAATCTAAAGTCCAGTGCCCTCATTTTCTAGATGAGGAAAAAGTGAAGAAACTTGGCCAAGACTACAGTGAGAAAGCTGGAACCAGAGCCCCTTGGACTTCTAGGTCCAGTGCTATGGCAGAACATGACCTATGCCCCTGACTCTATAAGTAAGCTATTTTCCAACAATGAAGAGATGCTCTATTCCTTCTAAATTATTGTCTGGGCAGTACAGAGGTTAACTAACACAGTTGTTAGTTAAAGTTTCTTATTTGTATTATTGAGGAAATTGAACTAAATTATCTCTAAGGTTCCTTTCAGCTTTAAAATGCAAAGATTTTTAGATTAAGTCAACAGATTTATTTTATTCCATTCATACAAACATCTCAATTTGTGTGACTATTTATATCAACCATAATAACCTGATCTAGATTCTTCTCACTACTGTTTTTAGGCATGTAGGTCAGCCAGAATTCTAGCTGCACCACTATTGGCCCACTTAATTTTGAGAGGCTCCTCCCACCTAGAAACATATTCCATTCAATGTCTTATTTCTAATCACTAGCATTTATGGTGATATAACTACAATGACTAAAAAAAAAAATCAAAGGCGGAGAAACAAAGATGACAAACAAAGCAACAGACTGAGAGAAATGATAGCTCAAATTCCTCATGTTTGCTTACATAAAAACATTTATCTCATGGTCTCTGAGGAGTACGAAGGTTTTCTTTTAACTGGTGAAATGTCTGTTAAAACAAAACAATGTACATATATGCAGGTCTATGTATAAGGTATACATCCATCCACAGGCCAAAGTCAATACTCCGCAGAATGCTGATTGCATACGTTAGACCAGGGATGGGGAACCTGTGGCCTCAAGTGTGGCCCTTTGACCGAATCCAAACTTCAGAGATGTGGCAAAGAGTCACACTTGAGGACACAGAAAGCCACATGGGACCTTAAGGCCCCAGGTTCTCTACCCTATACTAGACAGTCATTTTATAATGTTTTGATAGTTTTGTTGTTCAACATACCTTGATGCTTCTTTAATGACATTCTGTAAAAATATTAATCTTGTTTGCAAACTGCCTTGCACATGCTTCAGTAATGTGAAGATTCTTTCATACTCTTTAAAAAAAAAAAAAAGATGAAAAGCAGAATCTAAGTAAATGGTTTTCATGCAGGTAACTATTTGCAAAATTATCTTTTGTAGGTGCTTGTTCTAACAAAGAAATACTGACACAGTAAAATATGAAGATAATTCTGTATAAGTTTAACACTTTGATTCATGATTCCTAATGCACACCAAACACGTATGGCTAAGGAAAATAAATGTGAACAAGAAAGTAATTTATCCAACATTAATACTTTGAGACAGCTCCTACATCAAAGTAATAAGTAAAAAGCCATCAATTTTGTAGATAGCTGTACATAAGTCCAACTGAAATAAGAGGTAAATAAATTTCTTTACTCAAGTATTTCTTGACTGTTAAGAAAAAAATTTTAAGTAAAATCAAGTGTTTGTTAGGCATAGAGAACAGATTTAAAAAATTCTACTTCAAGCTTTATGTGTAAAGATTTGGAGGATTTCAAATGATTATATTATATGTTATATATTTCTTGAGGGCAAGAATATTTTATTTATTTTTGTACCTCCCAAAGTTTTACAAATAGCAGGTGCTCAACAAATGTTTACTAAAATAAGTGAATTAAAAGTTACTAGAGTGAATTGAAAGTTAAAATAATTTCCATTAAATAGCTATGTATTATATTTGGTGCGGTGGATAGAGCAGTGGGCCTTGAGTCAAGAAGATGTGAGCTCAGATCTGGCCTTTTGTGCGAGTAGGTCATTTTGCCTCTGCCTCAGTTTCCTCAACTATAAAAATAGGGATCATAATATCACCTACCTCTCAGAATTTTTGAGATCAAATAAGACAATAATTGTAAAGTGCACAGTATAGTGCCTAACACAGAGCAAACATGTAATAAATGCCTCCTTCCTTCCCCACATCACTACTGTTAAGTTCATACACTAAATACATCCCATTCTCATGTTTAATCATGATATTCAATTTCAACAGACATTTATTAAATGTCTACAATGTCATAAAGCACTGTGCTATGGGAGACACAAAGATTAAGTAACACAGGATCTTGGTCCTAATGGAGCTGATAAGCATATGAAACACTATCCTAGGCACAATTAACTTTCAATAAATGCTTGCTCCTTAACTGAAATAAAAGTATATACAGTGCGAAATCACAATTTTGCTACAGTTACGTCTGCACGCTGGGAGAGGAATTTCAACTACGGAAGAGCTGACTACAGTCAAAATGGAACTAAGAGGGCAATGAAAGTCACTAAGCTCTGACTCAAAAGTTGCCCAATTCTGAGATGGATTGAGGTCTATATCGTAAGTAGATCATAGTCCTCTATGGTCACATAAAACAATCAATCAAATGTGAGGTATATCTGTACTAGCACATACTTCTTCCTGGCTTTCGAATTTCCTTCATTATTTGTGCTTTTAATTCAATGTTGACCTCCTCATGGCTTCTGCAATGCATCAGTTTTTTCCCTTTGTTGAGTGAAGAGGCTGGTATGTTATCCTCAGCACATTGTTCTTTATCTCTTGGTTCCTCATGATTTTCTAAAAATCCACCCACAGTAAGGTCATTAGTTCCTAAATGATCATGGCCAAGAGCCTCTGTGTGATTGGTTGGTCGATCCAGTAAACTGACTGGAGAAGAAGATGTTGAAAACTCAGAATCCATCACATTTGGTGCAATGTCTGATGACAGTTGGTCTGCAACATGATTCTCAACCACATCATCCACTGCCATATCATTAGTGGTTTCTGAAGCTAAAATCAAAGAAGAGATAAGAGATCATAAAAACAGAGCCAAATGAGATGCATTTAATTAGAGACTACAAAAACATCATTCTAAAGCCTATCAAATGATCTCCTGTACAACTACAAATCAACAATTAGGCTGAAGTGGTTATGTTTTCTTCAAAATAAATGTATCGACGGTGGTTTTTCATTTCTATCATGCATCATACCTTTTAGAGAAGGTATATTACCTCATGTTAAAGAGAAACAATCTATTTAATTTGTTTTTATATTTAGTCCTTTGATTATTTTGCCTTAGTGGAATTTATGTTACTCCTGAGATCTATCTCACTTAAGGGAATGGACCATACCTGCCTCTCTCGTTCTGTCCTTGTGACCTACACCTCAGGTATGCTAAGGAAAAACAATTAGACTTTATCAGCTATTATGATTTGAAAACAGGTGATATTATGAGGCTTGCAAAGAAAGAAGATCCAGTGTCCCCAAGTGGGAATGCCAGTTCTAGCTGATACTACCTGCCTGACTCTGGGGCAAATTTCTTGACTTCTCTCAACTTCAGATTCCTCCTCTATAAAACAAAGGGTTTAGAAAAAAAGACTCTGAGGTCACTGCCACCTCACAATTCAGGCCTTGAATTCTGATTGAACAGAATCTATGCCACCACACACACTGCTTGGTTCCAGGTAACATAACATGTTCTGTGGACCAGTAGATAAAATGCTGGTCCTGGAGTCAAGTGAACTGGAGTTTAAATCTTGCCTCATGAACACATTAGTGAGGATCCAGGACTGTCACATCACTTCTCTGGGGCTCAAGTTTTCTCATCTCTAAAACCCTTACACCTCAAAGCTAAAGCTATAGTATGTATAAAATGCATTACAATCCTTAAAGTGGTATGTAAATGTTAGCTATTACTATTCCCAAACTGATGGTAGTAAATTCCCAAATTTAAACTGTATCATACCATCTTACAGGAATCATTTTCTAATGTGTATAGGTTCAGACAGTCATATTTTATAGACCTATGATTACAACCTTTGATAAATTTAGGAGTTACAAACGACATTTTAAAAATGTCAAATCCCCTAAAACAGTGGCATTAATATCCAAGTGCTCAGGAAATTTTATCCTTGAGGAAATGGAAAAAGAATTAATGTGCACATGAAGACAAGGAAAAATAATCTTTAGAAATATGATTCATAATCAAATCACTATATCTAATATACAGTAAGAAATAACTGAAGAGGAATCAAAAGGCAAAAAACAATAGAAAAAAGGATCAAAAAGTATAACAAACTTTTGTGAAGAGGAAGAGGCTTAATAAGATCTGGCTGTGCTTGTGCAGTAGGTACAGGAGGCCCTTTCCCTCCAATATGATTGTTCGCAATTGGAGGAGTCTGCTGCCTTCCTCTTAGAAGTGGAGACATACAACGACGTCTTTTGGGGATCCCCTGCATATTTGGTTCTCCAGGTCGTTTGTGTTTATTCTGAGGTCCAGATACAAATTCGTCTGCTTCATCTATCATCATACCCTATGATTAAAATTGATTAGTCAATCAGTCAACAAGCCCTTATTAAGCATTTACTGTATGCCAAACACTGCTAAATGCTAGAGACACAAAGAAAAGGCAAAAGACAGCTCCTATCCTTAAGGAGCTCACAGTCTAATGGGGAAGACAACATGCAAACAATACCATTTCATAATTTATAATGGATCATATCTGGCAAAATCAAGGTTCCAATTAAAAACACACAATATACACCTGTAAGACCACTTACTACATATTCAATGATCCAAATAGGAAAATAATCTGTTTCGTCCTGAACAAACTGAGATACGTACAAAATGGAAAACTGAATACCTTTAAATTCACTTTGGTTTAAGAAATGGATGCCAGTTAATTCTCAGTCTATTGCTTAAAAACACTTTAATCTTCATAAGCTTTAGAAAATATTACTCCAGTATGGACAAAATGCCATATAAAGAAATGAGGCAGGCAGAAAGATATGGAAGCTTTTAATGCCTAGTTTATGGGGAGGTACTGAGAAAAAAAACACAGAAAACTGAACACAAAATAAATTTTTAAAAATTTCTCAAATGAGTTGAAAAAAAAAAAAAAAAACAGAAGCCACCATAATAGAAACTGAGGTTAATTTATTCCTGGAAAAACATATAGAACTCCTAATTACTTAAAGAATTGATGCTAAAAATACATGAAACATACATGGCATCTTAAGTTTTTGTTTTATAAAGCAAAGGTTATGGGAGTACAGAGGCAGGGGAGATAGAAGTGGGGTTTTCTCTTCATGCTGAAATCAGTATTAAATACGCTCACTATATTACGGTCTGTGGGTTTTTCCCCTTCTTTTAAACAAAAATATCTTCGGTGTCAGAATCTGTCCAAATTGCTATGCTAAGGACTGGTTCCTTTCATTAAAAAGGAAGAGAATGAGGGGAATCAAATCAAATTTTCATTTTGCCTGAAAGGTATGCGTTACTATTACTTCATTTCTATTGCTGTTTTAACTTCTGTAATAAAAAGTTACCAACATTTTTGGTTTGTGTTCCAGAAATTAGTTATTTTGAAATTATGCTGAAATTTACTTTTGAAAATGATTCCCAGTCATATTAAGAAAGACTTAAAAACAAGTTACCTTTTTGTCTAGCTTGAAGGGGTTCCCAAATGTATGTAGCCTTCGAGGCTGGTCAGGGTCAAGTTCTCTAAGAGGAGAGGGTATCTGCTTGAGGTACTCTTGGTAATTCCCCATTTGTGCTATAGGAACACTGTGCACTTGATCTAAGAAAATAGAACCAAAAAAGAAAATTCTGCAAAATTAATTTCATCAGATTGCCCATATAATCAGTTATCAAACTTTCATCAGAATAAATTCCAACTGAAATTATTAGTGTGGAAATAAAGTCTTTAAAATGCAAAATATGTTGGCATAATTTCTATTGTGGTAATTTTCCTCAGAGTCTTCGGAATATTATAAATATTCTCTGGCAAAGATTGAAGTCCAATGAGAAACCCTACTATGAAAATCCATGTTTCTTCCACTACACCTTCTATCAACACAACTTTCTAGAAACAAACAATAAATGTTACTTAGTAAAAGGAGAGAATGCCTTGGATCTGTGACTAGAACTTCCTATAAACCCTGGTGTTCTATAGTATCAATGGTACCTCAACAGCATCACTTAAAGTGCAGGTCTTTAATTCAGAGAAAATGTACTAAAACCTCATGTAAACTCGGTAGGAATGACATCATGTTTATATGAACCACAAAGGAAATAAAAATAATTTATTGGTAGTCTAACCTTCATCTTGACCTTTAAGATATTTACGGGTAGTCTTCAAAAGATTAGATCTCATCCTTGTTAAGTGATCCAAAAGATTTCGTCTGGGTATATCATAAGCATTTCTAAAGGTCTGCGGCTTCAAATCCTAAGGTTAAAGTATTAAGAGGGAAAATTTAAATCAATACTTTCACAAATGTAATAGAAATACAGTAAACTCTCATCTGTGAAATGGTTAGAGAACACAACATTCTACTTAGCCAGTTTAGCCTGCAAAAAGGGGAAGAACGTTCTAATAATCAGAGGTATACAATAATGGAATGGGTTGTCTAAAATAGTAAACTTCCACCATTGGAACCACTTGAGCAGAGTTTGGGTGACCGCTGGTCAGAGGCCTTTATAGCACCTTTAAGGTCTTTTCTATTACTACCCCTTGTGGAATGTATGGTTAATGGAGCTCTATGGTATACATGAATTATCAATTTTCAAAGAATCAGAATAAATTATTTGAAACACAAATGATACTAATCTTTGATATTCGAAAAAATATTTCAGAACTCTGCAGTGCCTCAGGTCACCATTATGAACACCATAGACTACCATACTGTAAATGCGTGGAAGTGCTGGTAACAGAGTTCTGATAGGCAGAACGTCAGATAACAGAGAGTTTCTTGTACTGAACAACAAAGGAGCATATTGGAGGTGGTACTATTATGTACAATTACCTTATTCAGCAAAGCAACTTGGAACCCAGTGTATTCCTTCATGTTGAGGTCTAGAAGTCTGTGAGGAACTTCCTCATTAATTCCCTGTAGCAGATGTTGAAAATCTTTCCTATATGCCATTGACAGATTGTGTGATCGGCTTCGGACCTTAATTCCAGTTTCCTGCACTACTTTTTTGCCTACAGATCCGATGACTCTATCAGATTCTATTTTGGCCTTAATTCAAAATAAATAGAAGTTGACATGATATATTCTAAACATTTTAATCAGATTATAAAAATAAAAAAATTAGTTTTAAATCTTATGTAAAAGATTCAATAAAAATGTGATACACTATGAAAAATCATATATAAGAAACAAAAATCTCATTCACATGGTTATGGATTACCACAATTCTAAGTCATCTGAGCATGGTAAAATTTCACAGAGAGGAGCTAAATTCACTACATAAAAATTCGTTTTTATTTCCTAAGACTCCCATGTAAACAGCTACTACACTACACTATGGTAGCTATAGAATGTCACTGAACCATACATGATAATATATAATCACACTCAGGAGTGATGAGAAAATAGGGAAAAAAAAAAAATCTCACCAATATTTACCCAACATAACTTCTTATCCCACACAATGAAGTTTTTAGACATATACCAAAAAGCAGAGAGTGATATAATTTTATAAAGATTATTAGAGAGAGAGTAAAAAAGCATTAAACAGAGATCTTTTTTTTACACAGAAGCAAATAATCTTTTGACTTTTACTAGTGATCCATTAGCATTTTAGTCAACAGCCAATTTCCAATGGGAAAATGTTCAGTTCCCAGCTGTTAGAAGTCCTAATCATGTACTATATTTCATAGCACACTAATAATTTGGTAAGATAAAGCATCATTTGTTGACTGTTTTCAGTCCCTACTTCACTGATACAATATCTTCATTTACTTTGAATTATGGCCATTATGATAGAACTTACTGGTTTCTTTTTTTTAGTGTGCCCAAGAAACTTTAAAAAGGAAAAAAGAAAACCCACATATTTTAATATATGCAAAAGAAAATAACACTACTTCCAACAAAAAGAAACAACCTCCAACAAAAACCTCAAGTCAAATACGCAATGTCCACCTCAAAGAAACTATAACATGAGATCACAAATAAGGAATCAGAAAACCTTAAGACTATAAATTCAGTGCATACAGACCACATGTGCATCACCTTATCTAAGATTTATTCCATGAATGATTTCTCATTTTCTTATAAATTTTAAAACTACTTAAACATAAAAACTTTTAATATCAATTTGGGATCTAAGTACTGAGCTATCCTAATAATGATAACTGAATTTAAGTGAAGCCAAGCTGTCTGAACCAGTTAAGACTGGCTCGTCTTATTCATCGTCTTAAATCTCAGTTTAAAATTTTTAGTAGTTTCCTATCTAATGATACTTCTATTTATTAACATTACCTGTTGACTCAATTTTTTGAGGTATGAAATGACACTGTAACTAAGTCCATATTCCACACTGTCTGCTATAAGGTTAGGTGCTCCCATCATTCTAACAGCTTTCTTCAGGGGCTAAGAAGAAAAAAAGAGATAGAAATCATTACTCAATAGTGAATCTTGACTTAGATTAAAATATTAAAAGAACTTTTAGGATTGAGTTACTGGATGAGAAAAAGTCATGTTAGAAAACTTAAAGCAATCTCTTTCCCCCTCAAATATTATAGTAAGCAAGAAAATGCAAGTACAGAAGAACAAATAAAAGAAGGCAAAATAATTAGACAGTCATTTAACTATGTAAAAGGCGTAACTATTGGAGATACTATAAAGGATTTATAAATCTTCAATCCTATTTTCATCTTTTCCATTACATACCAAATAACCATTATTAGTATTTGAAAACAAAAGATACCATATTACATCAAAGTCCAGGGGAAAAAACTGATGAGTCATGTCCAACTCCTCATGAGTGCATTTCCTTCTCCCATTCATTTTACAGATGAGAAAACTAGGGCAAACAAGGTTAAGTGACTTGTCCAGGGTCATAGTAAGAGTTTATGTGGCCAGATGTGAACGTAGGTCTTCCTGTCTCCAGGCCCACACTCTATTCATTGTGACACTTAGCTGCCTATAGGTTAACTCATTTGATTTAGATACCTTTGACAAATGTATCACTACTACTAGGAGTTTGTATATTGGTGCTTTTCCCACCCCTTTCAAATTATCCTGTTCTTGTCTATAGAAATGTTGCAATCCCTCTCCCTCCTAACTCACTAGGGAAATAGAAACCTCATTACTTTATTTTTCAAACTTTTCTTTTCCCAGAGCCTTAGCACAATAACTTAGAAACAGTAAGCACTTAATAATAAATGCTGGCTGAAAGACAAAATATTACCGATAATAAATACTGTTAAGCACACAATACTTGTTAAATATAGTCCTTGGTATTTATCTCTCTTTGACTCTCAGGCACACTACTTTACAATCTTCCCCGGATGGGATGACCTAGGACTCACCAGAGTACTGTGGAAAGAACAATGCTGCTGGGGACACAAGACTTAGGTAGGAATCGTTATCCTGCCAATTACTAGTTCACTGTAACCTTGAATAAGTCATTTGACTTGTCTAAGCTTGTTTCCTAATCTATAAAACAAGATGAACAGTTGTACTACCTACTCAAAGGGCTGTTTTGATTGTCAAGATTTTGTGAACTGACACATATGTGAATAGAGAACCAGGAAAACAACATATACGATGACTCCGACAATGTGCAGCCCAACCCCCAACTTTGGCTATGGAGAGGTGCTGGGACTGGGGGTGTCTGCTGGGTCTATGCATTATCAAGAGTGCCTTCAATCTCCAGTGCCTTCTTTCCAAGGTCAAAATCATGTTGGCTCTGGAGACCAAAAACTTGGTTTCAAATATTAATTCTGTCACATACTCCTACTTTTTTTAACTCTGGCCAAACCACAACTTCTCTAGAACTAGCATGCTCCTCTAATATGGACTAGATGAACTCTTTGGTCCCTGCTACCTCTGGAGCTATGGTCTTATAATTCTAAGTTATAGATTCTCACTTAACTGGGAGTATTATCAGAAGAAAAAATTAAGTGGCATCAGAAAAAGTTAACTTTAGTTGCTAAGTGGAAGAATAAAATCACTAGCATTACACAGAAGCATTCTGGCTATCTATTCTGGCTATGTTGTTGTATTTAAATGGTATCTAACAATGTTTAATGTTAATTTGGGAAGCGGTTCTTGGGTCACCTAAAGCTTTGGAATGGAATTCTCTTCATCCGTGTTTCAAATAACCTGAATAAAAGTTAACTGAACCACTCAACTTTAGCAGTTATCCAAAAGCTCTGTGACAGTATTACTGAAATATTCTCAATACAAATAAGTTGACTGTCTGTCAATGGAAGGATAAGTGGAATGGCCCCATTTCCTTTGGGTACACCATGCCTGAATTTCCTAATTTGTATAGGCTATTGAGCAGTTCCAACACTCATTTTCAAAGCCCTGATAAAATGTTTAGTATTTTATATTAGTGTTCATTTAGGTACAACTTTAACACATCTAAAATTATCTATGATAGAATTCCACCTAAGAAGAATTTAAGTTCCCATTCTATATAAATCTACAAGTTTATTTGCTATAACTGGCCCCTTTATTCTACTCAAGAAACCAAGTTCAACTTACTGCCTTCCATTCTCATTTCACCAATCCTAGTATGAAATTTCCTAGATAACCAAGGCAATTTTGTGAAAATATAGTTTGCTTTATGAAAACTCACACACATTTACCTGAGAGATGTTCTAAAAGTATTAGTGAACTCTCTTTTCTCACTGCGGAATGTAGGACAAATTCTGAGGCTCAGAGCTGAGCAATGTGTTCATATATGTTGCATAGCTAATAAGCATGAGAACTGAGAGCTAAACCCTGGCACCATGACCCTAATATATCAATTCACTGCAAATTTCTCAATACTCTCCTTTGCAATTACTACACAATGGTCATCTAAACCTATGATAGTATAAAGTGATAAACTCAAAAGGATAAACTTCCATTTGAAACAAACCATTAAATATATAATTGACCCTCTATTTTAAAAAAAGTGTTCATAATCTTACCCCAAGATAATAGGGAGGCATAGTCTTCAAATAACTTTCAAATGACTGTCTCCATTTTATTGTTGGCTTTGCTTTATGCACCTTGAACAAGTCATCTAAAAATGTATAACAAGTAGAAACCACCACAATTCAGTATTTAGAAATACAAAAGCCATTTTCAAATTTATTATTTTAAAAGTATATACCTTTAGATTTATAAAAAAGGGAAGGCAGATATAAGCCTGAACCTGTTACCATTAAATGAAATTCCTGATTTCTAGTCTTTTCTCTTGGAAAGACATTTCAAATGCAGACTGAAGTATGGGAGAAAATTCTGAATAACTATAAGGTTTCAAATGAAATTTCGTGAAAAGAAAGGTAGAGTTATAAAAATACAGTGAAAACCCATTATAATACATCACCAAAATACTGCAGATCTAGATATAACAGATCCCAGGAGTTACCAACATGAGGGAGAGGGCTCGCCACAGAATATATAGATAACAGTGCTGTAACCACCATTATTTAGCCTGAGATGATTGTAGGGGTAGAAGGGGGTCATCTCTAATAGTTGTGCTGCTTAGCATCAATATTAGAGGTGTCTAGAAGCCAACAATTTTGAATGTTTACTATATCATTATTTTGGGTGAAATAACACTTTGATTTTTTATATCTGTCAGAGAGAAAATAAGGCAGTTAAATTCATGCAAAGAAAAACATTTTCAAATTAAAGTACATACACACATGTATACATACATATAAACCTTTTCATTTTATAAAGATACAAACAACTGTTGCAGACTTCCTTTGATTAACACATTTTCAGTAATGTATACACTTCCAAAAGATGATCAAAGGTTAATTTAAGAAGAAAAATTACTAAGAGAAAACAACTCTCAAAATTTGTTTTTCCAAAATTATTTTTTCATACACTAAACTACAAGAAATTTCATAAGTATTACTTACCTAAAAGAGGAAGAAGGACTGGATAATTATAAGGCATCACAAATAAATTGACACAATTCAATGCTGTACTAGCTTTCAAGTAACCAAAAGGATGACCAAGTTCACTATATTTTGCACTATTGCTCACATATACCTGTTAAAAAAGAGTCATAAAAACTTAGTAAAACTGATAAACATGGAATTTAAACTGCTACTAATGATTCATAATTTAAAAATTTCTAAAATTTATAATTTATTTCTAAATCACTATAATGTTTAGCTTACCTGCCAACAGGTTTGAGGGGATTTCCTTTCCAGGATAAACTGAGTCAGTGGTGAAGGTTCTAATTCATATTTGTCAAAAGGCAGTTTATCAATAACCATTGGTTCACAGTCAGTACAAGAAAACTTCACCACAGGGTGTGATGTCCGAGGTGGCTAAACAGAAAGATAGGACTATCATCATCAGAACACTTCAACAATTCTTATCCATTCTCAATGAAAATACATCAAGAACAAGAAAGCTACATCAGTTATAAAATAATGGAATTGGTGTGGATAACCACTAACAGTCACTTCTAGCTCTAAATCTATCAATCTTACAATGTACTTATGACATTTAATAATACGATTAAATTGCATATCCAGAGGAATAAAGATAATATTCCTTTCCACTTCGAAACATTTAAGTTTCTCTCCTTTCACTATTATTAATCTCTGTCTCCTAAAAACCCCAGTATAAGAGAAAACTTACATTTCACAGAAAAATCTTTTTAAAATTTACATGGGGGCAGAAGGGAAAGTGAGCAGGGAATGAATCCTTCAGGATACTTAAGACAGCTTTATTATATTAAAGAAATCACTAAGATAATTTTTCTGGAATTATAGTCACAAAGCTGACTATAATTAATGACTATATTATAGCATATAATAATGCTTATTAACGATGGACCTGTAAGGTAATGAAAACCACAAAGCAAAATTTCTACTGCTTGTGTGGTGGCAATGGTGACCTAATCAGGAAAGCAGAATTAAGTGATAACTTGTTATCAAGTATTTGTTCCTAATAAAAATTCAAAACACTGACTTATGGGCAAACAGGGGCTATTCATCACCACATTTTTAAAGTTCATTTTTTAACTACTATCAAAACCCATGAAAATCTCTCACTGTGATCAGAGAGCATGGAATGATCAAGAAAGCATATGCTTTACTAACAACTGGGAACAATGGAAGTTAAGACATGGACTATTCTTTTCAAAGGCAGTAAATACACTAAATTGTTATCTAAAACAAAATTATTTTCCTGAGGCAGATAAAGGCATTGACTTTTCCTGCGGGCATACTCATAAAACAGACTAAATAGTGCACTTTATATTTTAGTGCCTAACTGTGTTCAATGACATCACTGAAACTTGTAAATGACTTAATTGAAATCTTTTTTTCCATGTCTAATAAACTTGACAAGACTTAAGACTGTGGGCTTCTCAAGGGAAAGATCAGCTACAGCACCTAGTGCCAAATAGGTGCTGACTAAATTTATTCCTAATACAGAAACAGAAAACATCTTCTTGCCTCAACTCCCCTCCTTCCTCTGGGCAATCAAATCTTAGTTCCTGTAATACCTAAGAATGCAGTTCACCTGGACCAAGCAAAGATTGGCAAGTTGCTCTTTGTTAGGGTCTCCTTGTCTGTCTTGAGTATCCTATCTCCCTGTAATAGTCCTATTTATTCTGTCCTTCCCAGACCTTGGTTGGGCAGAGAAAAATATAAGCAACATATTAACCAGACAACTCTAGCTTCTTTCTGTTGTCAGTTACCTCATCTACTCACATCAGCAGACCTACTGTCACTTCTTTGATCTCTTATCCACCTCTTTTCCTCCTCAATATAGCTGCCCCCACACACACGCCATTTTCATTGTCTTTTAGTTTTCTTCAACACTCTAAATCTTATCCTCCCCCTCACTTCATTTCTAGACATAAGCTATTCAATCCAACCCAATGAGCATTCCTTAAGCTCCTAGTATATGCAAGATATACTAGGTTCCGGGAATAAAAAAAACAAGATGAAAACCTGTTCTGAGACAGTTCCACACAACTGTCCATGGACAGTTGGATACTGCATCTGAGAATACAGAAAGCCTACATCTAAAACCAACCTGGTCATCCTTTTCCCACTTGGTACTCCCAAGCTCTATACTCTTCCATTAATGGAATCACCATTCTCCTAGTCACTCAGCCTCAAACTATCAAGAACCACTTTTTACTCTTCCTAGACCATTGTATTTTAAGTAGCAAATGCTATAAAATCTTCTTTTGAAACACTGTTCCTATCTTTCCATTCCTTCTGCTATGTCTGCTTACTTTGCTTACAGACTACTCTAAGAACTTCCCAGTCTCTGGTCCCCATATTTTTTCCCTCCCAATAATTAACATACAAAAATCCTCCAGCTTAAAAAAGTAGAGATTTCCTCTTTTCACTTTCCCACTAAAAAAGAAACTTAAACTGCCTCTCAGTATCTATCGAATAAAGTCCAAACTCCTTAGTCTTTCAGATTGTGGGTCCATATTAACATTCCATCATAATGGTCCGCCATTGCCTGCACACTAACACAAAACCCATGTACCTACCAAACTGGACTCACCTTTACTAGAAATAATATTTTTCTCTTTTCCATACCTCTGCCCACACGGTTCCCTCTATGTGGATATTGGATCTAAATTCTGTCTGTGGAAATAGTAATTCAAGACCTCACTTAAATAAAATTCGATTTACAGTCATCTCTGATCAACTCCAATGGAAGGGATCTCTGTTCCCTTTTCTCACTTCCCATTGTATTTTATATCACTTTTATGGTACAAGCTGACTCAAAACTATTTATGTTTATGTTTTATCTGGAAAGAATATTTGAGTCTAGGTCTGGGCTGTGCCACTAACTTGCTATGTGACCTTAGGCAAAATGATTTATTTCTATGAATCATAGTTTTCCTCATCTAAAGATCAGATTATGATAGCTTTTAAGATTCCCTTCTCTCCTTCCAGCTTCGGGGCTATATGACTTTACTAAATTATATGCTTCCTGAGTACAAAGACCTTCATCATCTACTCCCTAAGCACAGATCTACCTTTGATGCCATCTGGTATCCCTGTTGTTACCCTCCACATGTGAACTCAACAAACACGCCAGTTATGACTGACTTCGTAAAACACTCTAATGCAACCAAAATACAATAGTGCATGTATTTCTGGTTATTGTACCACATGAAAAATGCAACAGATTCATAAAAGAATCAGAAAGCAATTAACATAAAATAATCAAGGGCAACCAAGGGACTTCCCTTTTGAAGACACAGTAAAATAACTTGGAAGTTCAAATGTTAGCAATGCTGATACTATGTTGAAGAGGAATAACAGAACTTTCTGAAGTCACCTGTGATCTTACTAATGACCAATACAGACCCACCCAGGGAGAGGCTGAGCAGTAAACGGGAGATAACTGCAAGCAAACATATATGCTATGGATTTGCATTTGGTAGTTTCCACACTGAAATTCCAATGGGAAAATTTCAGGTCCAGAGCCACCCCCAAATTAACAAAATAATCCAATCTAGTTTACTATAAAAGCACATTCCTATATTCAAGATACCAAACTATGCAAAATTATTGCATAGCTATTCACAGTTTCGTCCCACACTAACATTCTAACCCACCATCCCACTATCTCAACACATAACTGTCTTCCTACCAAATAGGTTAATAAATGAGTACATAATACAATAATATACACAAAAACTTCTCTACACATCGAAGATATTTCCAAAGCAATTTAAAAACCTATCTTCAATTCAGTTTACTTATTACCCATCCATTTTATACTATATCAATTAAAAAGCAGAGATCTATGATAAATTCACACCTATACACTTTTTCAAACACTAATAAGACTTACATACAAATTATTAATACGATTTTATGCTCATTTGTTGAGGATGTTACAGAGGGAAATCTCAGTTGAGAACTGAAGTGTCCTGTTGCACTAGGTGAACTATTAAGGTCCCTTCCAACTTTAAGATTCTGTGTTGTTGTTTTTTTATAAAACAACCTAGATTAAGAGTGAAACAACAGAAACTGAATTCTAAATATTGTCACATTATAAATGTCGCAAAAGAAGAGAAAACTAAGATTGTCACAGAAGAACAATGATATTGTAAAAGAGCATAGAACTTGTAGTTGGAGGACCTATGGTCAAATACAGGCCCTCCTACTTTTTTATCAACATGAACACAGAAAAGCACAATCTTCCTGATCTTGGTTTCTCCAATAGAAAAAAAAAAAGAGAGAGAGAGAGAGAGAGAGAGAGAGAGAGAGAGAGAGAGAGCACATTGAATTCAAGGGTTCTTCCAGAGTCATATCCTCCATCTTATGGACATTGATTCCATAATCTTACGGAACTCAACTTTTCTCACAATTTCTCTTTCTCAAGCTGCCTATTAATAACTATCACTAACATTTGTTAAATTGTCACCGTAATAAGCACAATGAATCAAGGAGATCTGATTGGCTGAATGACCTCTAACATCCTTTCCAACATTAAGTATGATTCTATGATATTCCAAACAGTGACTCTGCTCCTCCATCTTGAAAGATTATTCAATTCACATATCAGAGTTGTTATACGAAAACATTAGGAAATAGGAGGGATCATCTAATCTTATAATTTTATAAATGAGGAAAATGAAGCCCAGAAAGACCAGCAGAAAAGGTACTCGACTAAAATCATACAGTTAAGTGAATAAAAAAATGGGGATGGGTGGGAAAAGGAGAAAAAAAGGGAAAAACCAGGCTTCCAATTCCCAATCATGAAATATTTCACTACACTAGTTCCACTAATACAACGACAAGGAAACCTTTTCCTGCTACGGGAACATAAACAACGGGTGAAGAAAATGATGGCATTGTTCCACTAAGTATAACTTTTAAATCAGAGAATTTCTCACTTCCAACTATCTAACAGATGATGCCACGGAAAATAAGATGAACAGTTCTCATTCAAATATTCTCCCTTATTTATATACAATGCTTATTTAAAAAAAAGGTCACCTTTGCTCAGGATGATATAACAAACAGAATGAATACTAAGTATACTGAGAAAAAGCAGTTTTAGTGAAAATAGAATTTTCTGGGTGCTTGGCAGCTTTGCTACTAGTTACTATGTAATCTTGGATAAATCATTTAACTTCCATAAAGTGAGGCAGCAGGTTTCTCTTTCAGTTCTGACAACCTTCATTCTGGATCTTTCAGTTTTGATTTACTTATATTTTCTTCCAAGTAAAAAAATATTTGAAAATTTGAACCAAGTAATTTTTCTCAAATATTATCTTTTATTTTTTAACATCCTTTTTAAAAATAATTTTTGAGTTCCAAATTACACCCCCCTTCCCTTCTTCCCTCCTTGGGGAAGGCAAGCACCTTTATATGGTTTAGTTTCGGCTTCATATAGACTAAATCATATAAATCTTAACCTCTATACATGAAACAAAAAGAAAAAAGACAGTAGCAGCTTAATGCAAGGATTGCTTATAGGTTTCCTTGGAGAGGCACATTTATGAGTTGATGGGGTTGGTTTTATCAGGCACCCACAGGTAAAAATAAACATCATTTCACAGGAGACGTGGTCATCTCCTATTACATTATTCATGATAAACATCTGCAAAATAACCACCAGGAAAATAATGGTAGTTTATGGGGCAACATCTATTGCAGTATCCACATTTAGACTCTAAAATTACAATCCCTGATGTGCTATACAAGAAGTAGAAACAGCACTAAAGTAAAGAAGGATGGGAAGATAATGAACTGGTCTAGACCAAAGCTTCAAGGGTCCAAGCTGGAGTAAATACAATTTGAGAGCATCAAGAGAATGATCCTCGAGATAACTAAAAAAGATAAAGAGTAACAAATTCTTGGAACAATCACAGACTTTTCTTCAAATAGGGTATATCAGAAAATATCATCAACTACTAACTCATATGCTTACCTTCCAATTTCTACACAATGATCAGTTGCTGGCCACCTGCTTCAAACTATGTGGTTTATATTCTATCAACCAAATCCTCCTCTCCCCCGGTCCCGCCTCCCCACTATACTATATACTATTAATAAAAATGGAAATTGTACCTGCATTGCCTGTTTATATTCTACTTTTTAGCTGAGGGAAGGGTGGAGATTATTTTGGATTTAGTTGAATCAATTACAAATTACTTGTCTCAATCTACAAAGTACCTTTGAGTAATTTCTAGGGTATTAGAGAACACTCAGAATTATTTCTTTAGTCTTTTTTTTTAATATACTATGTCAAACACAGGATCACATCCATACAAATATGTCCCCAAAATGACATGTCCTTGAAGGGTATATACATGAGCAGACAGAGACATATGTCTACATGTTTGTCATTCGGTCATTTTTCAATCACATCCAGATCTTTGTGACCCTCTTTTTGGGTTTTCTTGGCAGAGATACTGGAGTGGTTTGCCATTTCCTTCTCCAGCTTATTTTATATATGAGAAAACTGAGGCAAACAGGGTGAAGTCGCTTGCCGGGGTCACACAGCTAGAAAGTGCCTGAGGTCATATTCGAACTCTCAAAGAGAAGGGCCTGACTTCAGGCCCAGCACTCTATGCACTATGGCACCATCTCACTGCCATGTGTCTACACACATATATGCATACAAATACACAAACAAGCAAAACCATCTAAAGCTATTTATCAATCTCAGCTTATTGTCTAGAAACTCCTCCTAACAATGAGAACGTCAAGGATGGGAGGCTCTCGCGGGTCCCATTCTCCTGGATGAGCACTTACCACATGTGCTGCAGAGGGGAGATTTGGACCAGATCCTTCTGAGGTACATTCTAATGGTGATTTGGTGAAACTTCAAAAATATTTATTTCCATTCAAAAGTAAGTTGTGTTCCTTTATAGCATCACTACTATTTTCATTTTCATTACCTTAACTGTGAACTCAGATTTTGTAGAAGGGAAATCTGGTAGTGTAGTTGAGGGGAAATATGGCCTATTTTTGGACTAAAACAATAAATACTGAAATCAAGTCTTCATGTTTAAAATCTAGAGATCTAAGGAGAATTGCATTTAGGGTCATGTATCCAGATGTCAAAAGTAAAAATCTTAAGCATAGTTTTAGTTTCTAAAATAAAAAGATGACTCTTTCCTATAATTACTCCATAATGAGCAATCTGGTGTACTAATTATCCTTCAAGATCTTATTGTAAAACTTTGAACATCCTCTAACAGAATGTATTTCTCCCTCAAAGAGAACACACCCTTTACCTGTCTTGATTACATATACTGACCACCCACGATTTAAAACTACCACGATGCAACAAGAAGAGATTTGTTTTTGTTTGCCTCTCATCACACTATTTCTGACACTTACTAGTGTTGGAGAATTCTGATCTGGCCAAAAGGATTCTGGAACAGGCCAGTGACCTATTGGAACCCCAGTTTTAGGGTTTGGTCTGACGTAGATAAGCTTATGACAGCTGTGCCAAGGTTGAGATCCAAAAGGTCTTGATAGTTCTGTCTGTCCATCTGTAGTTAAGAAAGTATAAAAGATGTATTTATCATTAAAAATTTGACACATAAATTTAAATAGGAAAAGCAAAGTGACTATGCATCCCCTAACAATTTTTGCTACAATGTAAGAAAATACACAAAAAACAACTAAACAGTGAAATACTACCTCTATCATAGTTTAAATTCTCCACTACAGCATTAAAGTCCTATGGTTACCAAATCTGCAAAGTATGTATGTACCTTCTATTCCTAATAGATCACCTCTGCTGGCAACTTTCAGACTTTTGAGATAGACTCCTTATAGCCTCAAAGAACAGAAACGTAAAATTTTGCCTGTTGAGTTCTGTCTCTTCACCCATGCATGGCTTTTAAAGTCCAAAAATCTTATCGTTTATAGACCTAAGAGACTGAGAATGAGTCTAGATGAAGGCTGCATACAGGTAAAGAAGTAGATCTAACAGTCAAGGCTCATCCCTGACCTTTCAAACTCAAATAAACGATTGTTTTTTCCCTCCCACACTGTCAATAACAAGTAGGTGGTAGAGAAGTTATTATCCACTTTATATAAACACTCTCTCTTAAAGTTTTAACATCTCAGTATATTGCCATATCAAAATAATTTCTCAGTTCTAATTTTACAACTGATGATGTTTACTTTCAAATTCTACTAGGAAATTACAATACCTTCTATGGGGGAAGGATCTGGACCTGCTTTTTCAAAGTTTATCACCACCCCACTTTGCACCTTTTGCACCAAGGACTCCAGACACTGATTAAGCATTCTTGGAGAACACACAGAATATGAGCGGCCTAAAATGCAAAAACAAAAAAACAAGACAAAAACTAGTTAGCCATCAAAGTCCTTGCCTTTACCAGACAGATCAAGAGCTATAAATTCTACAAGGATAGAGATGAAAACTTTTCTAAAATGTGCCCTTCCCAGAGTTAAACTCCCTACTCTGACCATCCCATTCCTGACTAAAATCCATTTTAACCGATTTCCTTACTTTATACAAGAAAGGAGTTTTATAAACAATAAGCAATATTCATAATATGAATTTTAGAAATTTTTACTAACTTAATTTCTGAACCAGCAACTGTGATCTCTCCACACCACAACCCTATCACAAATTACATATACCTAATGCAAATTACAATTATTATGTGCAATGTAATATATATTTTATTTAATGGCTATATAATAATTAATTTACTTCTAATGCCTTGAAATAAAAGCAAAATGAAACTTGAGGTATACCAAAGCTAGGAATATTCAATTCAATTCAATTCAACATTTACCATGTCAACTATATGCATAGCAATGGGGGAAAATACAAAGTTATCTATAAATACAATTACATAACACCTTAAGGTACACAAAATGCTTTCCTTACAAAAATCTGGCAAGGTATATAGTAGAACCACTTAACTTCTTTATGCGGATGAGGAAACTATAGCCTAGAAAGACAATTACTCCTACTAATAAAAACTTACATTTACATAATGTTTTAAGGTTTGCAAAGTGCTTTCTATACATTATGTCATTTGATCCTATAAGAACTCCTTGAGATTAAGTGCTACAGATATTACTCCCTTTCAAGAGAGGGGGAAACCAAAGGTTTCAAAAAGTCAGTCAACTCAACCAGCGTCACAGAGTAACATCTGAGGCAGGATTTGATTCTAGGTCTCTCTGCCTCCAAGACCAGCACCTCTAACGTCAATGCCATACTGCTGGCTTCCTAGAGCTACTGACTAGCTATGATATAATTAGCATAAAAATCAAGATTTAAATCCAGGTCTCTACACTCCAAGTCCGTACATCAAAATATCTCAAAGAGATCAGTATGGTGTCAAAAGGATCACAGGTTTAGAGCAAGAAAGAACCCCAGCCATGCCCTTATTTTACAGATGAGAAAACTAAAGCAAAAAAAGCCAGGTGCCCAAGTAAGCTGAAGGAACATGTGATATGGGTGGGATCTGATCCCAAGCGCTCTTTCCCTTACACTGCACACTGCCTCCTCTAAGTCCCTGCACTCACAGACTTCAAAACTTGTAGAACACAAGTCACTATGGTAATGGAACAATGTGTGAGCATCAGAGAGGCAGCCCAAGAGAGGAAGAAGGGAATATTATATAGTACCTACTATGTGCCAAGCACTGTGCTAAGCATTTTGCAAATCTCATCTCACTGGACCCTCCCAACAACCCTGGGAAGGAGGTGTGATTGTGATCCTCATTCTACAGGCAGACAGAGCTAACGTGTCTTGCCCAGGGTCACACAGCTAGTATCTTGGTGCTGCATTTGAACTCATGTCTTCCTGACTCCAGATCTAGCACTCTATCCTCTATGCCACCTGGGTGCTTCTTAATTTAGATGGAACAGAAGGAAAGTTTTTCAAGCCATTAAAACTACTCTGAAGTGGAATGTGCTGCCTCCAAAGACGGTTTTTATCTGTATCGATGGTCTTTTAAGCTGAGACCAAACAACCACCGCTCGTAGAAGAATTTCTTGTGCAGGTATAAATTAGGATGCATGGCCCTTGGAAGTCTCTTCCAGTTTCGAGATTCTGTTATAAAGCTGGTAATAAATGATTATACCTAAAATTTGTGTTAACAAGCATTTATCAAGCACTTACTACATGTGCCAATCGTTGTGCTTAGTGCTGGGGATACACACATACGCAAGCAGGATGGTTCTTGTCTCCTGATACTTACATTCCAGTGAAAAAAAGAGCATATAAAAGGGAAGCTGGACATTAAAGCTTACAAACGATTTTCCTTACAACGACCCTGTGATGTAAGTAATGCACCACCTCCACTTTACAAATGAAGAAGCTGACAGATATATTAAGTGACCTTCTCAGAGCTGTCAGAATTGAGACTGAAACTCAAGCCTGTTCTAGGTCCAGTCCTCTTCATACCAGAGGGTCTTACCTTTTTATGTTCTCTGGTGAAGCCAATGGACCCCCCTTTCAATATAAGGTTTTTAAATTCATAAAATAAAATACATAGGATTACAAAGGGAAGTAATTATACTGAAATACAAATATCAAATATTTTTTAAAACAAGTTCACAGACACTAGATTAAGAAGCATCCTCTATAGAGGACATTGAATGACAAGCTCTTTTATTCAGCAGGTTACGAAATCGTCAAAGGGCATGTGGCAGGCATTTACAAGCATTTCTTAAACTGAATGGCAGCCACTCTGTGTCTTAGGGCTGCCTTTCTCCAAATCCCTTCTTCATCAGAGTGAAGATTCAGCTCCTGCTTCATTCTTTTGCTATGGAACAAACTGTCCTCTATGATGTCATTTAACCTTAGCATGAGTTTACATGAGAATAATTAATGTTAGCCGAGGCACACATGCACAAATACTTGTATATATATTTTGGGGGTATTTTCCCCCAACTGAGATATTTAAACTTCAGCCCTATCACAAATGAACTCCCCCTTTTGCATTCTTAATGGGTTCTTTGGAGTCAATTACTTGAAACTCCAAGAAAACCTAAAACATCACAACACAGCAAATAATGATCAAGAAATCCAATAAGGGGGGGGCGGAGCCAAGATGGCGGCGTAGCAGTAGCAACATATCGCAGCTCTCACATAGCCACCCCAAAATACCCATAAAATAGGACTCTAAACCAATCCTAGAACTCCAAAATGCACACAAAGATACTTCCAACTAAAGTCAGCTCGGCTACGAGGAACCATCAACCATATCAGCACTGCGAACCGAAACCAGCCTGGCCTGAAGCCCCGGCTGTGCCCCGGGGGCGGCTGGACTGGAGCAGCAGAGGAGCCTATCAGGTGAGCGGATTAGCACCAGCTGCGAGTGGGGATTGTGAAAGGGGGAGATAAGCAGTCGAGCTGAAAGGCCTCCAGAGTGGAAAAGCGAAAAGGCAGAGGTTTTACACCTGCCTCTGCGTTGTAGCTTCCCGCCCGCGGCCTGCAGACAGCAGGGGGACTGAGCGATTGTTCTCAGGCCAAGAGCTCTCGTGTTGAGCGGCCTGGATCTGGATCGCGCTCTTGGGCCTCAGTTCTGGAGTCTTCACTACCCA
>CM053588.1:86960532-87026586 GCA_028646515.1 Pseudochirops corinnae | reverse complement strand
GGTGGGTGGGGGAAAGAGGGGGAGAAAATATGTAACTCAAAATCTTGTGGAAATGAATGATGCAAACTATAATAAAATTAAAAAAAAAAAGAAATGCAATAAGGAACGACAGTAAGTTGCTTTCTTCAATCTCAGAACTATACAAAAATGTGTTCTATAAGTTCACAGGCAACAGAAAAGAGATCACCTACAGAAAAGCCAGACCTCCTTGCTCAAGCCAACTCTTTAGATTGGCAAGACACATGTAGCCTGAAAGGCTCTATATCCTGAAGTCAGTGTGAACAGAGTATTCTCCCAAAAAAGGTCTATGGTGTTTGGGAACCTACAAGGTAGGATGTTGGAGGAATCTTTAAGGAGACCAGTAGAGGCAGGAACCATAAGGAGCAGAGGCCAGTATGGGCATGGCAGCATGAAGAACAAGACATTCCAGACCCTTAGGACTCTGAATCTCAACCCTGGGAGGTAAAGCAAATGAACCTAATACAACAAGAGGCGAAAGATACAAAGGCTTACAATTAAAAAAATAACAACATACCTTATAAAACTAAGTATAAAAAAGTTGACTTTTAAAGGATGAGGATTTCAAACATTCCTGGGGAAAAAACTAGAGTTTAGTAAGAGCTCTATGATTATAACAGACAGCCTTCTCATTTTATTCTCCCAACAACTCTTGGAGGCAGGCACTATTATTATTATCATCCCTATTTTAGAGATGAGGAAACTGAGCCTGACAGAAGTTAAGTGACTTGCCCAGAATCACACAGCTTCTAAGCCTGAGGACTGATCTACACTTAGGTCCTCATGATTTCAGATCCAGCATGCACTCCATCCACTGTGTTACCTCGCTGACTCTTAAGACAGTGAAGGAACATCATTCTAATATGGGAAGAAGTAAAGGTCCTTTCAGAAGTTTAATGCTAGAGAATTAAATAAGAAAAAGGATATAAACGTAGACTGGTTCAATTGTGATTTTTAAAGGTGGAAGAAGAGAAGGTGAGAAGCAGAAGAAGAGAAGGTGAGAAGCGGAAGAAAGAGTGCAACTTGCTGCTTCTCCTAACTTGAGGTGCATAAGAAGTGTTCAGTGATTTCAGATGTGTCCAACTCTTCGTGACCTCATGTGAGGTTTTCTTGGCAAAGATACTAGACCAGTTTGCCATTTCCTTCTGCAGCTCATTTTCCAGATGAGGAAACATAGGTAAACAGGCTAGTGTCTGAGGCCAATTTGAATTCAGGTCTTCCTGACACCAAGCCTGACACTCTACCAGGGGTGGGGAACCTGTGGCCTCGAGGCCATATGTGGCCCTGTAGGTCCTCAGGTGAGGTCTGTTGACCAAGTCCAGGTTTCACGGAACAAATCCAAGGATGGTAAAAAAATAAAATAAAAGAAATCAAACCCTGAAACTGCTGAACAAATTGTGGCAAATGAAGGTAATGGAATTTAACTGTGTTGTAAGAAATGACAAAAAAAGATTTCAATGACTCCCAAGAAGCAATATGTGATGCAGAGTTAAGTGAACAAGGGCAAAACAACAATTTATACAATGAGAATGACATTGTATGATGTCATACAATGATGACTCTGATCAAAGCGATGACCAACCCCATGTCCAGAGGCCTAGAATGTTATACATCTGACTTAGAGAAGTGACAGGCTCAGACTGCAAAAGGAAACACACATTTTTTCAATTGGGTATTATGTGATTTTCTTTGTGCTTATGTGTTACAAGGTTTGTTTTTTCCCTCTGCTTTGAGAAAGAAGGGGAAGAATCTGGAGGGCACTGATGGTGCTGGGGGGTACGTGAGGAGAATGAATTTTCAAGAGAGCCACTGAAATTTTGTTTAGAAGTACATGGGAGAACAGAAGACGACACAGGCAAGCAGGACAGTTTTGAAGATAGTGGATAGAATTTAGTAAATTATTTTTTAAAGCAAGTAGTGTGAAATAAGAGATTCAGTTTCATATACAACCCTCTTTTTGTGTTCTGCTGTATAGATGAAAACAGTCATTCTTTTGGAGTTTAGCTCAATGTTAACAATGAAATAAGACTAGACATCAAAAAGGACATTGTAACATACATTTCTTAAGAAGATATTTGTAGGTTAAAATTACTGTAACATAGCTCAAAAAGCCCAGGAATATGAAAATCTGCCTAATAATCACTAATCCAAACCATATCATTTTAATTGTTACAAAGTCAATAGAGGTTGTGTCCTTTTCACAAACGCAGTCAACATTAGTTGAAAGACATGATATTAAAAAAAGACATATTAAAGTTCTCAAAGTAGTCACAACCTATGCATTTAGTATATATGACCTTTAGCAAAAGGTTATTTTGAAAATTACAAACATAGCAGTCAATAATGAACACAAACTCAAAGATAGCTTTGCTTAAAGGACAAAGTATAAAGAGGCCTGGCATTAGTGTAGATTAGAAACTATATTTATGTTGTGACTTGTTCATTGAGTGTCACAGTGAAAACAAGTTAACAAAATTAACTTTACAAAACCAAACTGGTTTGGAAATAGAGCTACTGTACTCAAATGATGGTGTTGTCACCCAAAATATATGGGGTTCATGTGTGATAGGGAAGGAGGAGGATTATGTATAGCACTGAACAACACTTAAGTCTTGTACTAGTACTATATAGTGACATCAACAGATGCTGCTGAATTCACCCAAGGCCTCTACTATTTCACTATAACTCGTTTCATCATCATTCTATACATATTAGTTAACTATTGGCTCTATAAACCACAGACCTTAATGCCAGTCACAAGAGATAGGTAAGGAACATTTTACTTTTACAAATGTGCCAAAATGCAATGCTCTACATTAAAAATGAGCTATAACCACTTGAAAATTTTTATAAAGCATCATTTGTCTTATGGTGAGAACAGATCAAACCAAATTTTAAATAAAACTTGTCTTGGTACACTCCAACAGTATGCCAAATTTCATCAAAATCAATTAATAATTTTTAAAGTTATTAAGAAATCTTGACAAGAACACACAAAATGCTAAATCCTAAAAGTTAAGCCTTCACTTGGTTTGGTCAACGATAGCTCTGAGACCAGAGCAAACTCACGCACCAAAATGTACAACCCAGAACAAGGACCTCTAAGTGTGTAAATTCTCTAGTAGCATTGTAATTAAATCTGGGAAAGCAAGAGAAGAAAAATTCTAATTTTTGAAACGAAAGGCTAAAGATGAATTTATCTAACCTAGGAAAAAGTTAGGGTTAAGCCTTTGCACACATAAAAAAGGTGATGAAAAGCAGCTCTCCTCTATTTCCATTACTGTCAATATAACTACAAGGATCTGTTACATTTTAAAAATAATTTTCTAACATCCTATAGTTTCTGAGAGACAAAAATACAGGGCCAGGGAAGGTTGCGGAATCATCTGTTTTGTAGGTTAAACAAAAATTAAGCCCCCCAAAAAAGGGAATGCAAGAGATAGGTAGCAAAAATTGCTTTGATACAGAACTGCCTAAAGGGGAAGGGAGTCGGGTAAGAACGTGCATTTATTAAGAGACTGTATGCCAGACACTGTGTTAAGAACTTCATAAATATTATCTCATTTGATCCTCACTACAATCTTGTGAGGCAGGTTCTATTATTACCATCCTATTTTACAGCTAAGGAAACAGAGGCAGAGATATTAGGTCACTTCCCCAGGGTCACACAGCTAGCAAGCGTTTGAGGCCACATGTCATCCTGACTCCAGGCCCCAAAGCACTGACTACTATGACGGCTAGCTGCCTAAGTGGAAGAGAGATTTATTATGTGATAACCTCAAGCTTTTTTCTGGTCGTTCTATGATTATGCCACTTTGTTATACAATCATGAATTTATCTGAACCTTGCTGCCCAAAGTCACTCTTAATATTCCTACAATTTTACACTAATTCTACAAAAAAAACTTTGAGAAAAATGCAAAATTTTCAGCCTGTATATATGACATGTGTACAATCTTGGGAGTTTTTCAATCAAACAAACCAAAAAAAACAAAAAAAACAAAAAAACCTGAAAAGTTGTGTACATCTGAAGTAGTATTACAAACACAATTAACAATTATCTAATTATCTAGAAAAAAAAAAGAAGAGGTTGGACTATACAATCTCTAAGGTTTCTTCAGGCTCTAAATTCTATAACCTGAGGTTTCAAAAACTGTGTCAGGCTTGCAAATGGCTCCGGACAGTGCAAAATTCTTGAATATGACTGTATAACTTGTAAGGGAAAGATACGATGAGACGTGTGACAGGCAGATCAAATCTCCACACCCCCACTCCCCTGGCTACCATTTAAGCAAGCCCAGTGGAAGGGGCATCAATAACAATATCAACCAACTGCCGCTGATAGGGAAGGTAATAATAGCAACAACAGACAGCTCCGGCTGGGTCAATCCAATCAGCTCTACCCCTCCCCCCAACACGACTTCCAGCCTGAGACTAGGAAAGCAGCCCTAAAGAGGTCAGAAATGATGACTACTTCTTCAGGGGCTGTAACCCTCGCCTTCTCTTCAACCGAGTACTTGAAAAACAAAAAAGAAACTTGTCACCAAAGTCCTTGGAACCATCAAATGGTTCACCAAAAGAAAAAAAAATGTTTTTATTCATGGAAATGATATCGGTCTCACATACTTAACACTTACTAGCCGTGTGACCTTGGGCAACTCACTTAACCCCAATTGGCCTGCTTTTTCCCCTCCCAAAAGCAAAAAAAGGAAAGAAATTGTATGAATGATGATCCAGGCTAAGGGATGCTGGGCCTCAACATCTGATTTACAAAAGAAGCTGTCTATATGTGTCTCCTCCCATGACAAAGTGACGGTTCTTGGGAGCAAGATTTTTACTTTTTCCAATTTGTATTGCCAGTGCTTTGTGCTTAGTAAATGCTTAATAAATCTTTTTTCATTCATTCACCCACATACATATACACGCACACACAACAATTTAAGACGCCGTGGTCAAGGTGAAGAGGTAGGTAACAATAGTACACCTGGCTTTTCATCTGAGTATCTCAAATTGACTCATGACAGAGTTTGCAAACATCTCCCGACCACTGTGACCTTGAGTTATTTATTAATATCCACTGAGCATAATAATTAAGTAATCTGATTTTTAAGTGGAACATAAGGTGGAAAGAGATTTTTACCTACCTCCTTTGTCTCTAAGACAAACTGTACACTTATGTTCTTGGATATCCTATTCTTAAAATATTTTAAATTAGAAGTATTATTCAATTTTCTCAAAGCTCTTCCATACACCAAATCTAACTTCAATGCTTCCAACTAATGTGGGAAGGACTCTCCCCCTTTATACAGATCTTCATTTTAGGGCTCACATATTTAGATCTGGAGGGACACTCAGAGGCATCTAACTGAACCCCTTCATTTTACAGATGAGAAAACTGAAGCCCAGAGAAGTTAAGTGACGCCATGGTCCCCTGGATAATATCAGAGAAAGGATATAAATGCATGGCCTCTGACCCCAGAGTTAGATTCTTTGCACTGTACCAATCTAGTAACTCTGCATTGTAAATCTCACACTAGTTATTCAGTACTTATGAAAAATATCTAAGCAGCTTGAATACTTCTATTTTCTAGTTAAAGAGCATGAATCACTGCTATTCAAAGTGTCCATGTAAGCCAGAGGCCCTCAGTGACTAGAGGAATTTTAAAATGCTCTTAGGTTAGCACCAACTAAGAGTTTTGTTTTTCTTTTTTAATCAAAAACCTTACCTCCTGTCACCTCACACATTGGTGTGATTGCAGAATCATCTAGAGGCACACCTGTCAACTGCTCTGATTCAACAGCCATGGTGCCAGGCAACCGCAACACTAATGCAAAGAGTCTCTGATCCCAACGGAAAGGTTCCTTGGTCAATTCACTTCCAGGCAAAGGTGAATTAAGAGGTAAATGGAGCTACAAAGAAAAAAAGAAAATTACAGTTTTACAGTTCAAATTATATGTTAATATAACATTAAGATACTCATAACACATAGCAAAATTGAAAATTAAATGCCAGGGGAAAAAATACTTTGCAAGCCTCACTTTGAGGACCTCTGCTGGGAAGTCTGATTTACTACAATGCTTTTGCCACCAAACAAATGTGCCTCATTTCATACAATTATATGTTCCTGAACTATTTGAAGTAAATTTCCTATTTTAAAAGTCATACATGCATTAAATACACTAAGGAAACTTATTCACTTAAAGGAAACATGTGGTAAAGATTTTAAAAGTCAAGAATTCTTCTGTACTGTAGATAATAATCTTCCAAATTTATCTGATTTTAATTTTTTCTCATTTCAAGAAACAACACATATGCTTACTATCCCTATAGATAATCTTTGCTAAACCAAAAGTAAAGGATTTTTGACTTTACAAAATTGGTCATTTAGGGACAAACTTGTTCCACATTGTTATTAAGATTCAAGTTTTTTCTGTTAATTTATCAATTGCTGGAGAGGGATAAGCTGGAAGAGAGTGACAAGAAGTCAGTCTCTCCCTTCCTGATATTATCTACACCTTTCAAAAATCCCTTATTTTAAGAAAAGAGGTCTCTTAAAAGTTATTTTGATGCTATCTTTCCCCAAATACCCATAATAGGGAGATAATGCCAGCAAGACATTTCCCTATGTAAGATCAAAAGGCTGGTACTTCATTACTGTCAGTTAGTGGCTACTGCTTATCACCATCTGGCTCAGTCAGATGGCAGTGGTGGTGGGGAGCAACGTAGAGGAAATATGGTCCAAGGTATACTAGTAAGATCCCTGACTCCACAGGCTCTTAGCTACTTCAAAAAGCAGTCAAAATCAATATGCCATTTTGGTTCTTCCCATTCTGGTTATCCATGCATGAAAATGCCACAGGTGATGCAGAGTTCTGACCCTTCCCCTGTCAAATACCATCAATCCTGTAAGTTAGGAAGAACCTGTGCCATGTTCATGAGTACTTTTCTTTGTAGCAGCACTGTCTCTACAGAATCTACAAGATGCACTTGATAAATACAAGACCTCTCTAGACCTCTATGGACTAACATTGATGCTCACAGCACATGGTGTCTAGGATATGAAACAGTTCCCAAAGACTTGATAGTTCAAGGTCTAGGTCAAGGGCAGAAAAAAGACCAAAATGAGGAAAACAGCAAAAGCAATGTTGACATAGAGTATACAGGAGAAAAATGGAATCAAGTCTACATAAATATTATGATATAAGGAAAAGTCAAAGTATAAATAATCCATAATGCAGGTAGATTGATACAATGCTAAGTCTCCACTAGTATATTCCCATAGACTACACATTCAAATAACTGAAAAGCTAGAAAGGTCTAAAGAATACTTCCAAATAATAAATACCCACATAGACTATATAGTATAATCTCAAGCTGTTTTGAAATTTAAAGATTTAGTCATCTTAACAGCTGTCATTTTTTGGTTTTTCTGACTTCTTATGCACTAACCAGAATTCCCAGAAGTATGTGGGCAGTCCAGAGGAAACAGTCAAGAAAAGAGTAAAAGTCATAGCACAAATCTCTGCTAATCAATTATCGAGCATATATTAAATATCTACAGCATCCCAGGGACTGTGCTAGGTGACAAAGACAAAAAAAGAAACATCTGCTGATCTTATAGAGCTTATGTTCTTTCAAAAGAGACATGTTTATAAACTTAAGTATATAAACTGTAAATAGAAGATAAGGGAAGAAGGGAGAAGGCCCCAGGAAGAAGAAAGAACAGGAAGAATGAGGAGGAAAAGCCTCACACAGAGGATGGCATTTGGTTTGAATCTGAAAAGAAAACTAGGGTTTTTTAAGAGGTGGAAGTAAAGGGGAAGTACATTTCAAGAATAGGGAACAGTCCATATAAAGTAAAGGCACAAAGATGGAAGATGGGTTTGTCTTGTGTGAGGAACATCAAGAGGCCCAGTTTGGCTGGACTGTAGCAAAAAATAAAAGAGTAGGAGAAAACTGGAAAGGTTAGCTGGGGCTAGGTTTTAAGAGGCTTTAAATGCCTATGAGAGGTGTTTATATTTTATCCTATACGCAGACTTATAATTTAGGAATATAATTTTGACAGTTGTGTGGAGGATGGATTGGGAAGGGAGGAGATCTGAAGGCAGGGAGATGGCTGAGAGAATATTGCAATAGTCCAGGCAATTAGGTATTGAACTAGGATGATGGTTGTGCAATTAGAGAGAAAGAAATGGATATAAGAAATTTTATGGCAGTAGAAATGTCACAGAGGTAACTGGGTGGCTCAGATGACAGAGCTGGGCCTGGAGTCAAAAAGTGGTGTTGAGTTGTTTCAGTTATATCCAAGTCTTCATGACCCCTTGTGGGGTTTTCTTGGCAAGGATACTGGAGTGGTTTGCCATTTCCTTCTCCAGCTCATTTCACAGATGAGGAAACTAAGGGGAAAAGGTTAAGTGACTTGCGCAGGGTAACACAGCTAGCAAGTGTCTTTCGAAGCTAGATTTGAATTCAAATCCTCATGACTTCCCTCATGGGAATCTAGCCACTGTAACACCTAGCTGGAGTCTGGAAGACCTGAGTTCAAATTTGGCCCCAACAGTTCCTAGCTGTGTGACCCTAGGCAACTCACTTAACCCTGTTTGACTCAAGTTCCTCATCTATAAAGTAAGCTGAAGAAGGAAATTGCAATCCCCTCCAATGTCAGGGAAAAAAGTTGCAAATGGATGTAACAAAGATCCAGATGGGGAGGGGAGGAGAGTGGAAGATACTAGTATTGCTTTAAATGTAAAGTATGTAATCCATTTAAAAAAAAAAAAAACCTTTTTATATCTTCCGCCTTAATACTTTTTCCTTTTTTTAAAAAAATTGTCAGTTATACTGAATGGCCCCTAAACTCCCTCCCTGCCCCCAACATAGATGTGAATGAAGGCTTTTATAAGTCTCCTTGCAAGTTTTGAGACTGGTGCCAGTACTTGGGGAGGGGAGATGCTTTACCTGTACACTGACTTAAGACCAGACCAAATAAAAGTGCACGTTAAAGAAAAGACAAGTCCCAGCCAATCACAGAGTCAGACACAAACGAACCAAAAAAGTCAAGATTTGGTAACTGACTGGATATGTTATGTTTCAGGGTAAGAGGCAGTGAGGAGTTGTGGATAACTTTAAGGTTGCAAACGTGGGTGGACTAGAAGAATGGTAGTATCCTCAACAGGAACAGCAAAGTTTGGAACAAGGGTACAACCAATGCACAAAAGATGAGTTCACTTTCAGACATGTTGAGTCTGAATTGCCTATAGGATGTCAAGTTTGAAACGTTCGACAGACAGCTTGGGGATGTGTAATTTGATCTAAAAAGAGATATTTAGGTCAGTAACTGTTGAAGTTGCTAAGTCACTAATAACCCCTAAAACAGATTTATAACAACGTTTCAGGAAATTCAAATTCCCCAGATCTTCATTTTTAAGCACGAACATTCCTTAAGTCTTAAAAATCAAAATATCTCAATGTCCACAATTTCACGTACATGAAATCCTGGGCAGGCAACTATCTGAACCAAGCTTTGATGTCATTCAAACAGCTACTCCTTAAGCAGTAGAACCAAATCTCTTAAGACCAAGTCTAAGTGCTCTCTTTCCCAGCATGTGGCCATTTTTGAAAGCTGTTTGAAAACACCAAACTTCAAAATGATACCACTGACGGTGATATTTTAACATTTAAGAGGGAACGTCATCTCGGCTTACAGCTTTGCTCAGAACTAATTGCTTTCTAACCTAGAGAGCTAAAGAAGAAGACAATTTAGAATTTTTGCTATTATACAACTACAGCACTTTTATGGTTTAACCTATGGTGTAATTAAGTGATTCCAATGTGAAATGAGTCAGATTCATACAAAACCCTCCAACTTTCAGGAACCCCAGGGGCCACCTACTGGCCCTAAACAGGAGTCCCCTTTACCCAAGCAGACAATCAGACTTTGCTCCAAAATCTCCACCAAGAAGGCACCCATCACCTCTTGAGGTAGCAACAGTCTTTAGGCAGTTTCAAGTGTGTTAACCAAGGTTTTCCCTAATAGTAAACATACATCTACCTCTTTGCAACTTTTACCCACTCTTTTCTAAGACCAAGAACAAGTATAATAGGTCTTCTTCCAAGAGACAGTCCTTCAAATAATTTAAGTACTGTTGCTTCTCTCCCCCCCTTCCCCATCACTCCCATTCCAAAACCTATCCCACAAAGTCTTCCCCTTCCTCATGCTAAACATTACCAATTCTTTCTGATGCCTCTGGAGGAGGCATGACCTTAAAACCCTTCATCCATTTGGTTGTCCTCCTTCTGACACTCATCAGTGGATCAAATGGCTTTCAGTGTCTAAAGCTGAACACAGTACTCCAGATGTAGGCTGATCAGGCCAGAAGCTGGCCCTGTCTTAAACAAAGCCCAAAGTTGCAATGGCTTTCTTGGCTACTCTATCACTCTTGACTCTGATGGAGCTTGCTCTTCACTTAAATCCCCAAAGCACTGTCAGATGAACAACTGCCTAGCCATGCTTTCCCCACTCATGATACATGTTTTGAAGCCATGTGTAGGACTTAATATTTATCACCATAGTTTATCTTAATTGATTTGTCCCAATGTTGAGATCTTTTTGAATTCTGATTATCATCCTATATGTTAATGAGCCCTCCCAGTTTCATGTCATCTATAAATTTGTTAAGCATGCCATGCCTAGGCCTTTAGAACAGTACTAAGCACATCTAGAACCCTGAACCCTGAGGTCCTCCTGTGAAGACATTCCTCCAAGAAGACATCGAAACATTAATGACTCCTTCTTTAGAAGTGGTCAGCCACTCATACAGCTCAAAATTCATTTAACTGCACTATTAACGAGGCTACATCTCATTATCCAGAATTTCACAAGAATAGAAGATTTTTTTCAAATGTTTTAGATCTAGGCAAACCTTGTCTAGAGCATTCCTTTTAACTTATTAGTCTACTAACTCTCTATCAAAAAAGGAATAAGATTATTCAGTAAGGCATGACCTGGGTTTCATGAAGTCATATTGGTTCCTTGTATTCTCTACTTACTAGATGCCCACTAATAATCTCTTTACAATACATTCCAGATTTTTTCATCCAGTATTATCAATGTCAAAAGTGAACATTTTAAGTTTAATTTTTAAGTAATTCATATATATAGTTAGTAAAAATAAATTAAGATTCTTTTTTAAAAGCAAGGCTATATATTATAACATGGGCATACCAAAACTAAACCAACATGTTCTTTTTCAATCACTTTAATATATTTAAACTGATATCCCCAGTTACATATACATCTAGCTGCATTCACAGTGCTGAGAAAAAAGGGGATGGCTGGAAATTATTAAAATCACTGGTAAAATTTGCTTTGGTTCTATAAACCCAATTCCACCAAGTTAGCCCTTTTCACTGAAGTGGTACTTAGAGCAAATGAAAGTATGATACTTCCCCTTCCTTTCCTCACTTACTACAACTGTTAAGGACTACAAGGGGAAAACAGAGGATGTACTAGTTTAGAATTCTAAGGTCCATCAATTAAATGACTGGGAAAAAAAAAAAAATCACACATGATTTTCATTTTCAAAATGCCCACGTAAGGGATGAAATGTGTTTTAACTTTTATCATGTTAGCATTTTCATTAACCAAATATATAGGTGCTAACACATAAAATTAAAACACTATTTTAACAACTAATTTGACTCCAATTAAGATTTCCTATGAGGGTATTTTTAAAAGGGCAGACATGTTAGGATCAACAATTCATATTATCTTAGATTAACACATTTCCACTTTAAAATTGACAGAATGGTTCCATTCTCTGCTGTAGGTCACATCAACTCTCACTTCTGCCCCCGCCCCCCAAGCCTTCCTTTCTTTCCTTGTAATTTTATTTCATGTTCTTCCTCCCTCCACCACTCCCCACTAGAAACAGAAGGGAAATTTTCTTCTATGCACTCACACACATACAGTAGAACACATTTCAAAATTCCAGAGACCCTAGCTGATGACAATTGTATTATTAGTATACCATCAACTGAGAAAATACAGGGAAAAAAGCTGCAATTAATTCCATTAGCTTGCATTTTCTTCAACACAAAACACAAAATCCCCTGGTTTGGCATTTAAAGACCTTCACAAGCTAACTTATTACACAATGGGTGGGAATGGGGAAAGGAATAAGCATTTATATGGTGCCTACTACATGCCAACCACAGTGCTAAGTGCTTTGTAAGAATCATTTCATTTGATCCTCACAACAACCTTAGGAGGTAGGTGCTTTTGTCATCCCTGTTTTTACAAGTGAGGAAAAAGAGCCAGGCAGAGGTTTAGTGACTAGCCCAGGGACACATAGCTAGGATGGGTTTGAGGACCAATTTGAGGTCAAGGCTTCCTGACTCCAGGCATTCCATTTGACTCTGATTTCATAGCAACCTACAATCAATGTTGACCAACAAGTCCTTTGTAACTTACAGTCAATCTTAAAAAAGCATACAAGCAATTAATACTTCAATGAAAACAGTCCTCTCATCTATGTCTTGAGGCACTTTCGGCCAGTGCTGAAATTGGTTACCATGAGTTTATGTAATTGTATAAATAACATTTCCTAAAAAAAAATACTACAAAATTCAGATTTCCTACTAATTCAGGCTAATTCCTTCGAACCAGAGAGTAATACTGTGTATCATTTCTAATGTCCTTTGGTCTCATTCTCATACTCACTCAAGAAACAATCATATATAAAATATTGAAAATTAATAATTCAATTCATAATGTAAAATATTTAGAATAGTATACACACACATTCATCAAATTGCAGTTAATTTACATTTCACTGGTATGAGTTTTTAAAAAAAACAAAGTAAAGCAAAATCTTTAACTATCCAGAACATACAGGGACTGAGTTGTTCAGGCAAGCCAGGTTTTCCATATAACCCAAAGTATATTCCTTCACATAATCAAAGTTTATTAAACATAATCTAACCTTTTCTTAGTGGTCATCAAAAAATATATACATACATATAAAAAAAGGAATGTGCTTCTCTGAATCTCAGTTTCCCTATCAGTAAACGTAGAGGAAAGGGCCTAAATGAGAATTCAACCATTCAAAAAGATCAACAAAAGATTATTATTTACATATAAAAAATGAAGGGTGATACATACAAAAATAAATATAGTACAAGACAAGACTCACTGGAGACAAAGGAAAGATCCATACAAAGTGGTTTAGGAAAATTTGAGATTTTTGAGAAAATTAAAGCTCCTAAGTCTTTTGATCAAATCCAAATTCTTTATTTTACAAATGAGAAAACTGAGATTCAGAGAAGCTTAGTGATTCATCTAAAGTTATTAAGCTACTTGGTGACATTTGAGACCATAACCAAAGGATCCTAACAGTGCTCTAATCTGCAGGACACAGAAAATAGATAATTAAGCTTATTATACCTCTTTGTAGGGTAAGGGTAAATGGCTTCTGAGGGTCTAAAATCCTAACTCTAATACTTAAAAGCTGTGTAATCACAGACAAAACATTTAACCTCTGGCTCTGCATTTCCTTATTTGTTAAATGGAGTTAATACCTGTAACAGATACCTCATAGAATTATTATGAGGATCATTACATGCTTTGTAAAATGTTTTGCAAACTTTAAAGCAGCATATAAATATCAGCTACATTTACTCCTATTAATAAAATGCAGTTTTCATGCATGATCTTTGTGACATTTAGTCTGACTACTTATAGACCTTTCCCCCTCTTAATTCCTAGTGCTCACTTGTTTCAAATGTCTCAATCCCAGACAGGTGAGTTATTATCATAAGCTTACACACCAAATAGCGAAGGGATATTTACTCATCACCTCGTAAGGGTTAAGGTGCTACTGTGCAACTTATGAGAAACAAAAAATTTAAGACAAGAACAAATGATTTGAGGCCATATACGCTTAGGTGAAGTCAGATTTTCTGAGTCAGTCAGAAGCTTTTAAATCAAATGGGAACTTGGGCATCACCAAGTACCAAGTACATAATGTTCTAAACCAGTGGTTCTCAACCTGGGGGTCGAACGACCCTTTCACAGGGGTCACAGGGGTCGCTTTAAGACCATCAGAAAACACATATTTCCGATGGTCTTAGGAACTGAGACAGGGCTCCTCTATCCCTCTCCAGGTGGGCCCGCCCACATGCAGATACGCCCACATAGGAGTATTAAAGGGTCACGACATTAGGAAGGTTGAGAACCACAGTTCTAGATGAACAAACTCCGGCCCACAAGTTCTAATGGAGAGCCAAAGGTGTCCTGCCTTCTTGTGTAGCACTTTCTCATACTAGTCTACATAGCCTCTTTTACAAGGGAGGGCAGTAGCATCATTCCTTCAACAAAGTTTATTAAATGATGCCTACATACAGTGTATGGTATCTCCAGAATAACACACTGTTTTACTAGCGGTATAGATCGTATAAATTTCTGCCTTCCAAACAAGAGCAGAGTCAATCACAAAACATTTATGAAATACTTGGGGCACCTAGCACTGTGCGATGTGCTGAAATATCAATCAATAAATAAATGAATAAATAAAAGACTTCACACCCTTGCACAAGAAATTTGAAATAATTGGGAAAGACAGTAACATATATGAAGCAGAGTGGTAATAAATGACAATATTTCAAGATACATTTTTATGGTACATTAAAAATGCAAAAAAAGAAAAGATCATTGAGCACTAAAGAGCAAGTTTCACAGAAGGGCTAAAGCTAGAGCTAAGGATTTCAAAAGATAGACAAGATTAGATAGGTAAAGAGGAATGGAGAGTACATTCCAAGCAAAGAAAGCTTTGTAACCAAAGTCATGGAAACAAGATTAGCTAAGGGTGAAGGTAGAAGACAGAAGCAGAGAACTAGAAGCATAAGGTATATATCAAGGTGCAGTCAAGATATAAGGTTGCAGAGGCAGGGCAAGGGCAGACTGTGGACAGTCTTGATGAATTAGATGTGAATTAACATTTCATGTGACAAGACAATTAAACATACTTTAGCAGACTTAACATAGCAAGAACAAGAAGGGAAAGAATACAGAATGGGTTTTGGGAGTAAGTCAATCGGGAAAAGGGTAAAAGAAACCCATGAAAACCAATCCAATCCAACCCAATCTGCAGTTGACAAGCAAGCAGATAACTCTGGAATATAAGTACAAGGACTAGCTGGCAGCTGGTAGTACAGTGGAGATGGCATTGGGTACAAGAGTCAGGAAGACCTACCAGGGTTCAAATTCGGCCAGAAATACTAATTAGGGCAAGGTACTTATCCTCTATTTGCCTGTTTCTTCATCTATAAAATGGGGATAATAATAGCACCTACCTCTCAGAGTTGTGAGGATCAGATGAGATATTTTAATAAATGCTTAACATAGCATTTGGCTTATAATAGACACTATGTAAATGCTTATTCCCTTCTTGTTCTCTCAAAATAGGATTAGAAAAACAATGTATTTAAAAAGAACTAGAGGCAAAAGTATAAATGGTTATGAGTGCATGGTACTGAGTGTTGGGAAATACTGTTAGTTTGGGAATAAACATAATGACTTTAGTTTTGGACAAGCTGAATTCAAGCTATAAAAACATTTTGGTGGAAATACCTTCTAGGTACTTAAAATAAGAAGTCAGAAGACAAGTCTGACTAAAAGATAAATAATTTTTCATTTTAGTTATGGAAAAAAGCAAGTATATCTGCAACAAACTTATTTCAAAGCTAGTAGTGAAACCACAGGATTGAGCTCTTGCCGTGATGGTTATTAAAAGATACAAATGCTTTGAAAAACTTAGTCAGAAAGACTTTGGCCAAAAATGCACAAAGAGTTTACCTAATGTATCTGAAGTACTTAATTGCATGGTATAAGAACCATAAAATCACAGAATTTCTGACTGAGATGGGATTTTTATTAGCACCTGGTCACCCAATAACTGAAAAAAAAAAAAAATGCCTATATAACTCTTAAAAAGCTTTCATCAGAAGCTCTGCTCAAGGACCTATAACAATAAGGAACCTACCACTTCAAATTTTCAGAAAGTTTTTCCTCACTTCCAAACTCTTTCTTCCAGGTGACTGCCCTGAATGCCTTTTCCTTACTTTTACTCTTCTCCAAGTTAAACATTTCTCTCTTTCTTTGTACAAGCACAATATTCTAACCATAGTATGACAGCACAGCAGGACTATACTTCCTTGGCTCTCAAAAGGTGCTAAATTCAAATGAATCTGGTACCTAAAGGATCCAAATGTTCTCTCCAATTGAAACAAATCTACTGCCCATCTCAATCTGCAATTGACCATGTAGTCCCACTCTTAAGATCACCAAAGGTCATCCAACCAAAGTATTGAGGGTCTTCCTTGCTTTCACCTGACAATGCACTAGGAGACTGAGAGGCATGTGGTAAGGGCAAAGAACAAGAGATGGACACTCTGAATGCTCCACTGGCAGCCTTTGCCCTCATCATATGACCAACCCATCTTTTCTGCCCATACATTTCCCTGATCCCATTGTCTATTCTTCTTCTTCTTTGAAATCTCTAATTTGTCACATGCTGTAGTCTGACATCCCCCATGAGCCTCTCCAATGAAGACTTGTGTGTTCCATGACTCAGAGCCATGTAATACCACTGGCAGGATAGTGGTATTAAAAAGATAGGCCTTTGTTGAGAGGTTTAAGATTATTAAACTAGTCTTGCAATTTCTGTAGACAATCCTACTTGCTTTCCTACCCTCTTTCTTAATTATAGGCCCAGTCCACAGTGTATTTGTACTGGCTGTCACAAGAACATATAAACAAGCTCTGTATGTTAACCATACAACCAATGGAACATGGAACCTTGGGAACAGTGTTTATATACTTCTGTGTGGATGTTTCTGTGTGGTAATACATCTCTTTCACGTGCTAGGCTTGAGACTATCATAACAGCATTCACAAAAAGGAACATCTGAAGATACCTGATGCCAGTAGGGAATCTCTCTTCAATCTGGACTAGGCTGCCTCTCTCATTACAACACTGAACATCTTTGTCAAGGGTTTGATGCCTCATCTGATGCTAACAATAAGGGTATGTGTGTGAGACTGAAAAAGATTATTTCTGTTGTAGCTTTCCAAAAATCTTAAATAATTATGATGTATACCTGATAGACATTCTGCTAGAAGACAGCCTTTACAGGAGCATTTGGAGCTACCAAATCACATGCTTTTTCATAATCACATGCTTTTTCATAATCTGAAATACACACAGTACTATCTTGTACTCTTTTTTATCTCTTAGGCAATTGTAAGATGATGAAAATATGGTCTACCATAGATGATTACTTTAAAAGCTTACCAACTCCATATCCATATCTTCATGGGCCTGAATGAATGAAAAAGCATTTAAAGCACGTGTCTAGTAATGTGCTAGGTCCTTATAAATGTTTCACTGATTACTGGCTGATATGTGCGCATGCACACACACACACGTGCACGCGCACACATACACATAGATGAGTTTCATAAACATTTTATAGAGATGAGAAAGTTGCCATGCAGTTGGCAGCTCCTATTTTCAGTTATTTCTGGGGGCATTAATAGAAGTTCAAGATTCTTTACAAATCTTCAGTATCTTCTTGGCTTTCAGATACTTGGTGAAACAAGACCAGAACGCCCTCACATTTGGGTCACCTCCTGTGACCCAATATATATGTATGTGCTCTAATTCAGCTGTTTTTCCCATCTTTGTTCTCTTTAGTACCCTTTCTACTTTCTCACTACATCTGGTAGTGTGGTATGGTTGCTCAATTGTCATTGGTGGTGAAAAAAGTTGGGACAAAAATCTTTACAGATCTTTTTCATTTTATTTGTGGGTTTTTATGTCCCTTCATTTTCATCCTTAAATGCCCTCACAGAATGACTTTGCTTTGTTGAGTCCTGGCCAAGTTTTCTCTAAACCTGTTTGACCCTCTATAGCTTATAAGGTAATTCAGCACAATCTTCCATCCTTCTTTTCTGTAAGATTTTACAATGAGTTAGCATTTCAAGCCAGTTGTGTCATTGGCTACCATCTTCCTCTGCTTGCTGAAGGTTTGCTAACAATAAAGCATATATGTAAATTATTATAATCAGTCATTTTTCTTTCTTCTGTCAGCAATAACTTGTTGAGTACCAAGAACAAACTGTTTCAATTTCATGCGATATCTTTTTCACATTTTCACTGTTCTCATTTTGTGGTAGTTTTAGTCTAACATGTCAGTATTCTGACTGTACAACTGATTCATGGATGACTACCATATCAGTTAACATATCATTTCTATCTGTCAAAATATCATTAGTTTCTTTTTTTGTGACGCTATCCAGTCCTCTCAATATGTAATACTAATTCTTTTCTCAAAGAAAAAGCATGAAGCTTCTCAACAGCCTAAGTCTTTGGTCTCTCTCAATCTTCATTACACACCTATGTCTTCCAATTACCTAACTACGTGTTGAAGTCACCAAGCATCAAAAGGATATGATATGCTGATGTATCCTGGAGGTTTTGGGGGCTTTTTTTGAGATTTTCGTAGACTCTCTACCTCTTCATCCTCTGCAACAGATACTAGTGCATTAAGTGCAATTATTTTAATGGTGGACTTTTTGCAAATACTTATCAAAAAAAGCACTACAAGATGACAATATGTCCTATGAAATTATGTGTCTTATAGCCTTTAGGTATGAAATAAAAACTCTTTCAAAAACTTTTATTTGCCTCTCCAAGGAGAGCCTGTCAGACATCCTTTAATTTGGCAGCAACTTCCTTCTTATCTGTCTTTGTTTAGAGCAAGAATGTCAGGGTTGATATAGATTATGGATCTACAGGCAATAATGTCAACTCATATTTTACAGACAAGAAACTTGAAGCCCATGGAGGTTAGGTAATTCAGGTCCTACAGTCACATGGCTACTTGTTGATCACTGGACAAGAATCTCAAATTCATAATATAAACATCAAAATTGTTTATCTAGAGCAGCGGTTCTCAAGCTGTGGGTTATGTTCAATTTGTAACAATGAAAATACATCCTGCATATCAGACAGATTTATATAACAGTAGCAAAATTACAGTTATGAAGTAGCAACAAAAATATAATTTTATGGTTGGGGGGTCACCACAATGAGGAACTGTATTAAAGGGTCACGGCATTAGGAAGGTGGAGAACCACTGATCTAGAGACAGTACAAGAACTGTGATTCTCAGCACATATTGACTCCTTTTGCCACTTTCACTGAAGAAAAGGAAGGAGACTATAAAAGGCTGAGGATCGTTTTATATTTTCGTTTGATGGGCTGCCATGACCAAAGAATTCATCAACAATTTGCCAACCTCCTGGTCATGAACTTCTCCCTACATAGGTAGCCTAGCCCTCAAAGCAGAGTACTGGTAAAAGGGAAAGGGAAAGAGAATGAAATAAGCATTTATTAAGCTATTAATGCCAGTGCCTGGCATTTGCTTCACAAATATCATCTTCTCATTTGATCATCACAACAATCCTGTGAGGTAAATGCTTTTATGATCTTCACTTTATAGATGTGGAAACTGAGGCAGAGAAAGGCTGAGTGACTTTCCCAAAGGCTGGCTCTGAACTCAAGCCTTCCTGACTCGAGGTCCCACGCTCTATCCACTATATGACCAGCTGCCTATGACTTGACTGAATGACTTCCCCAGCAAGTGAGACCCTGTCAGAGCATATGTTCCTATTTACATAGTTTTCTCTTTTTCCCAATTTTTTTAAATTTTAAACTTAAATACACAATAAGAAAAAGAAACATATTATAAACTTAAATACAAAATAAAAAAGTATTGATAAATGCACAGCAAAACTTGAGAGGATTCAAAATATAAATTTCCATTTCTAAAAAGTCTATATAATAAATACTATGCATTGTGTTCAGAACTGTCCATCTTTTCTTTGCTTCCTTGTAAGTTTTCTTTTGTTCTCTGCTGTGCATTTCTTACTTTGTTCTTTTTCCCCCTTTCTCCTCCAAGAAGGCTATGATAAGTGTGGCCATACATCCATACATACATATATGTATACACACACATACACATACATATATACACACATATACAAGCATACAGATATACACATATATACATACACATATATATATATATATATACACTCACGTACACTTAGATATCTATATCATATTCATATATAAAGATATACATTCATTTGCATCTATGTAAGACTACACTATACTCATTTGTCCTGTTTCCCTGAGAGTGGGTAATCTCTTCCTTCATAAGTCTAAGTCTTTCCGTATTTTTCTAAGTCCACCAACTCATTTGCTATACCACAGCAATATTCCAACCCTGTACTGTCTAGTTATTTTAAATATTCTAAAACAACACTAATTAATATGGTTGAAATAGTATAGCTTCCCTATTTTTCTCTTTTAATTAAATATATTTTAGCTTTAACTTTGTCTGAGATCATGATTACTACTGCTGTTTTTTTCCCTAACAAATTCTACTCCTGATCTTTATTTTATATTTGTGTGTCTCTAATTTCCTATCCCTCCTGACTCCTCTACTTTACTTCTACCCCCTACCTTGCACTCCTAATACTTAACCTACCCCCTTCCCCTCCAAGGATCCCTCCCTTATCCTCTCCCCCTCCTTACCTCCTTAGGCTTTTATTTCTTTTTTAATTTAGAAGACTTTTATACCCATCTGAACATATATGTATTGACACAGTTTTCAAGAATTCAGTTTCACCTTCATAGCATGATGAAACTTCAGAGTATGACTCTGTAGAAGAAAAGTAAGCCTGGAAGCTTTTAACATTATCTGAGAGCCAAATATCTCTTTTTGGCTATGAATCTGTTAACGCAGGCTGACACTGCAAGCCATTAAAAACCCAAGATCATTTTCAGAAAAATGACAGCTACACTTCTCCCATCTTGTGACTCAAAAGTTGATTTTTTTTAAAGATTTTTTATAAGTCTTTTTACATTTATCCAAGTTAAATGTCATTTTTATTAGGCTCAGCCCAATGTCTGCTTGTCAGAATCTTCATGAATCCTACCTACAATAAGAAATTGGCTAGCTATCCCTCCTAGCTTTCTATCACATGTAGTGCATTACACATGGTGGATGGGCACTTAATAAGTGAATGCAGGGCAATGCACCCTAAGGGTAATGTGGGGTGGGTATGGTATGAAGAAGAGAAAACGGTCCCTGCGCTATCTTAAACTTGCAGCACATAACACAACTTTCAGAGCTATTTCACATATAGCCTCACCTAATATTCATAGCCCTGTGGTTAGAAAGAGCATACATCACCCTCATTTTATAATTGTGGAAACAGACCAGAACACAAGTGACATAAGGAAGGGACATAATTTGAGCTAGAACTTAGAGTTCAATTTTTCAGCTATTTTTTTTTTTCCGCTGCAGCATACAAATAGAGGAAAACTGTTACTTTACGGAATACTAAGTACAAATTGTATAACTGTGAAACTGGTGAAGAAAACACACAGATTTAATATTTGGAGAAAGTTTTACACTTTCTATATAGGTGGGAAAGGCACTAGGGTCTAACATGAAAAAGATTTTGGCAAGTATTTAAAGGAAGGGAAGGATGAGTTCAGTGAATGGAAAAGGGAAAAGTGATGTGGACAGCTGGAGCAAAGGCTATATACCCAAGAGAGGGTGGGAGGCACAGCAGGCACTCCAGGAGACCAGACCATCCACAGCAGACTGTGTGCAGCTATAAAGATCTGAGAGAGTAAGCTGAACAAGGACTAGCTACATAAGAGGCTCAAAGGCCACAGCCAAGAGTTCAGAAAAATTTCAATGCTAATAAAAGGTTTTGGAAAACATAATAAAGCAGCTTGGAGCACTGAAAAGAACATGGAATTTGGAGTCAAAAAAAAAACGTGTTTCCAAATCCTAGTTCCACCATTTAATAGCTGGAAAGTTACTTCGCTTCTCTGAGACTCTTTTTCCTCATCTAACCAATAAGCAAGAAGTTGGACTGGATGTCCTGCAGAATTTCTTATAGCTCTTAATATATTCCCTTATCACATTCACATGATTAGGAGATCAGGATGACATTCACACATCAGGAATTAGAAATGACCAAAAATGAAGCAAGTCAAGAAGTGGGCCACTGAGAATCAAGTTACAGTAATTCATGAAGAAGATATTAGAACCTTTAATTGATTTTCAAAGTCAGGATAATGGGTAGAAAGACAGAGTATGAAAGGAAGTTTAAAAGCTATGATGCTTTATATTCACAGGGGAATCAAAAGAACAAAACCAGAGAGAGCTCTAGGATTCTATTAAGAAAGAGATGACAACAAAACAAGGAAGTTAAAACAAATGAGAATATTAAGACACAGTGAATAGATAAGAACACTAAGCCTGGAATCAAGAAGACCCGAGTTCAAATCCAGCCTCACACACTACTTAACCCTGTTTGCCTCAGTTTCCTCACCTGTAAAATGAGCTAGAGAAAGAAATGGACAAACCACTCCAGTATCTTTGCCAAGAAAACCTCAAATAGTGTTATGAATAGTCCAATACAAATGCAACGGCTGAACATCAGCAATGGATTAAAAAATAAGAGAATCTGTTTTCCCCTGCTGATTTTTACAACATGGTATTATATCTATGAAGAAGTCCAATTATTAGTAATATGTGGATTTTGACACAAGGGAAATCAAGTAAAGTTAGACAAACATAGGCATCATTCACAGAATCCAGAACTTAAAGAACAATCTCCCCTATAAAGTGAGGTCCAGAAACATCCTCCAAATTAAATCAACATACACTTTGATACTTGGTGACTTTAACATAAGGGTAGCAACAGTTGAGGACAGGAAGAAATAAACTGAACAAGTGGCATGACCAGGACCACAATGGCAGTAAAACCATAGAGCAGGGAATGGACTCCAGGTTCTCTAATTCCAAGTCTGGGGTCTTTTACAGAACACCATATAGACCACAGGAACACTAATCACAAAGACCAAGGAGTTCCCCTAGAACGCACCTTTTTTTCTGGAAATACACAAACTTTCTATAAAATGGTATAACAAGCACTTTAAAAAAGGTTTTCACATATAGACAGTGGCCTGAACTAATAATGTGTTCCCTTCTCCTTCTCACCTGGACAAAGGCCACACATCACTGGACCTGTTCTCAAGACACCAGCTATACTCACCCTGGGTTGACCCTACATGTGTGACACAAGGAACTGAATCTGAGCCTCATCTTCCTACAAAACTGTACTCCCCCTTCTTCCACAGTACTTCATAGTTCATTCCAACATAGGCATTCCCCCTCACAACTACTTTAAACATCTTTAAACTCCTTCCTATTTCTCATTTAACTCTTAGCCCTACCATGTCAGGAAAACCTTTTTCAGTTTCTTTCTGGGTACTTTTAATCATGGCTAATAATTTTAAATGGGGCACCTAGGTGGTGCAGTGGAGAGAGTGCAGGAGAGAAGTCAGGAAGACCTGAATTCAAATCTGACCTCAGACACTTAGAAGCTGTGTGATCATGGACAAGTCACTTAACCCTGTTTGCCTCAGTTCCTCATCTGTAAAACAAGCAGGAGAAAGAAATGGCAAACCACTCCAGTGTCTTTGTCAATAAAACCCCTAATGGGTTTGCAAAGAGTCAGACACAACTGAAACAACTAAACCACAATAAATAATATTAAAGTATTCTTACAGATGTTCCTTTATCAATGAAAAGGGAAAGTTCTGAAGTGAAATTAAGACAAATGAATAAAGTTACGAACTTCTTAAATCTCTGCCTCCTACTTTGATCACTCATCATGAAGTGGAAGTGACCATTAGTTAGAGTGCCAAATCCTAGCAAGGAAAATTTGGGAAGGTTTCAAATACTTCATGATGATGGATTGAAACAGGATTTTTGGTGTAATGACTTGAAGAAAAGTAGTTTCAATTACAGCAAGTTGAAAACTATTTGTTGGAGTTTTACTCTTTGCTTGCATACAGACAACTAATTATAGACTATTCCTTCAGTAATGAACTGGAACACTTTGTGTATGATATGCAGTAAATTAGTATGAACAGCTGCATAGTAGATCACAGAAGTCCCCAGTTGAAAAACCACTTCATAATTGGGTTATAGAAGTTTGAAGGAAAAGGAAAAATTCTGAAGTGTAATTAGACAAATGATTAAAGTTTAGGAACTTCTTAAGCCTCTGCCTCCTTTAGACAACAATCATCATGTCAACTTGACAAACATTAGATGTCTCCTATGCACAAAGCTCTCTACTAGAAAGCAGGTAATATAAAGATAAAAAAATGATAGACCTTTCCTTCTAGGAGCTGATAGTGTAAAAGGTTGCATACTACACGTACACAAATAAGTATGATATAGGAAAAAATGTCACAAAGGCCAATAAGAACCAGGCAAACTTCTAAGAAATTTGAGAAGGAAGAGGCAGATGGAGATGTAAGCATCCAAGGTGGAACTCCAAGTATGAGATTTTAATAGCAAGAGGAATGGAGAGAATAATTTATAAAGAACACAGAAAAAACGCTATCTATCAAAGCCCAAACATAGAAGAAGGAAGGACGATAGTGAACTAGAGAACAGTTCAATTTCACTAGGAAAACAGAATGTGTGAAGGAGAGTACTAAGAAGAATTTACCTATAAAGATATACTGGAGACCAAGCAATGCCTGGAATGCTATATTCCAGCTACACTGTCCAAGAGAAGGAAACATTCATTAAGTACCTACTATGTGCCAGGCATTGTGCTAAACATGTTACAAATATTACCTCATTTGATCCTCACAATAACCCTGGGAGGGAGATGCTATTATTACTCCCATCTTACTGTTTAAGAAAACTGAGGCAGAGGTCAAGTAACTTGCTTAGGATCACATAGCTAGAAAAGTATTTGAGGCCAGATCTGAACTTGGCCCAGTACTCTATCCACTACTTCTTTTATTGTCATTTAAATATATATTATCAGTAAAAAGTTTTGGAAACCTAAAAAGTTTCCAAATATGAGAAAGGTTAGATACCTGAGAATTTATTAATATGAAAACAACCACTCTCCCATCGTTATTTTGAATTTCCGGGGTTGTGATGTTTTTGGAAAAATTTCCCAGGTTTACAATTTTAACTGAAGTAAGATCAATAGAAACTCAAGCTTACCTACCATTAAAATTATAACAGTTTCAATTCTTATGCAGGAGTTTTTAAGGTTTATTCATTTCATGTGAAGAACATTTGTGAGGTCAGTGTATCAAGAAAAGCAAGTATTTTAAATACTTCCTGTTTTTCAAAACATGAATACTGTTCTAATTATTAAGCCTAAAGAAAGTTGATAAAATAAAAATCACAACTTTTGATGTTGACTACCTATTCTTCCAAGTTATTCTGTGCCTTAGTAGTAATACCAGTTCAAAAACAAACTTTTATTTTTCTTTCCCAACATGTCTTTTGGGAATATAAACAAAAATTTTCAAGGAGACATGTATTTTGGGGGGCAGCTAGGTGGTGCAGTGACCACAGTACCGGCCCTAGAGTCAGGAGGACCTGAGTTCAAATTTAATCTCAGACACTTAACACTAGGTGCAAGTCACTTAACCACAATTGCCCTGATTTCTCCCCTCCAAAAAGAAATTTATTCTTTTAAAAAGTACTTACAAACAAGAAGACAACTAATTCTAACTTCCTTTAAGCCAAAAAAATCTATTCAACCTATTTTCTTTAGTAATTATCTCTTTGAAGAGATTAAGTAAACTATCCCTAGGACTCTTTAACTTCATAATACTCTGATCTAATATAAACAACTATAATTTTATTTCCACCTGATCAGAAAAAGAATTTAAGAAACCATTAAGATGGAAGTGACTTACAGTCCAGTTTACGCCCCTTTCAAGTAGAAATACAATTTCCTATCTCATCCAGTTCGCCCCAATTGGGAATAACAACGTGTTTTCCAGGTCCACTTAATACTGATAGACTCAACAAGATTCCTTCTTCAGTATTCAACTTCAAAACTACTGGATCATTTCTAGATATTACTGTATGAAGCATGATTCCCTCTCCACAAGACTCCCCTTTCACCGCTACCTTTACAGGTAATAAGAGTACACAGAGACACTTTAAAATATGAAATGTTAAGGAAAGCACTCCAGAACCACTGGTTAGACATTATCTTCAGAAATGAATAGGTCAAATGGAGAACTCTGAGACTATGTGCCACTACAGGCAACACACTACTGATAAACGCACATAGAAAACTGATTTTGGCAGATCTCTTCCTACTCAGTTAATATCAGATTCAGTCCAAAGTGAACAATCACCTTAAAAATAACATCATTAAAAAGTTTCACTTCCACAAATTTTAAAAGTAAATCTATCTGCCTTTCAAAGTTTGTCAGTAGAGAATCCATACCTGGAGATATTGTGCCTACCTCAAGAGAGAGAGAGAGAGAGAGAGAAAGAGAGAGAGGTGAGAAGTGAATGATCAATAAAAAACTATCATTCATGTAGTTCTAAGACCCAACGCCTATCATTTAAGCTCTCACCTTGTCAGAGTAGAAATCATTTTAAAGGTTCTGGAAAAGTCCATCCTAGTAATTATTAATATAGGTTAGACTGGTTATTATGAAGTACCTGAGAACTGACACTTACTCTTTATTTCTGTTCCCAAAAGTTTGTAATTCAGACCATAGATTCCAGAATGTGTTTAAAATGCAAGAGAAAAGTTGACCTTTCTTTTCATTCAGAGCAATGGTCAGAAATTTAAGAGCCCACTTTACCATGGGAAGTGCTAGTGTCTAAAGGCTCATAATTCTAATACTGTAAGTATAGGGAGACATATTGTTCAGGAAAACTATTCCTAAATAAGTTGGATCCCTCAATATCTACATGATCCTACTATAAACTCAAATTGAATCAAAAGAGGCTGTGTTGAAAGGAAAACCTATCCAAACCAAACAACAATGTACTACAAAAGCTCTCCAACTGCTGAAACTTGAAAGTCAACAGTCTGAACAGAACTGGTAAATATATACCAAGTTCAGGAGATATATACTACTAAAAGTGCTATAGTTTCTTAAAAAGCCATAATTAATAACTGAGTTAAATTATGCAACCAAAGCACTGGTCAATTCTCATTGAGCTGGACACACCTAATTAAAGCAAAGAAAATTAGCCTAATGCTCCTACAGCCTTACAATTGAAATTGTGGAGGCATATCAAGAGCCCTTCCTTTAAATGGGTCTTGAACTTTGGGGGTGGTGGGGGTGGTTCTAATACCTCAACATTGGAAATGAAACATCGGTTTTTAAGATCAGATTTTATTTTCTAATTCAACCTGGTTCTGCTGGGTCAAGTTTGTGCTTAAAAATGTATTCTCCAACATATATTCACAGCCCCCAGAGAGAACTACACTCTACTCTGCTCACCTTTAGGGCTTTTTCTGAGGCCTTCTGTGTGATGACTAGCATCAGACTTTTGAGAAGAACTGAGGAAGACTAGCCATTAGACAAGGCATTTCCCCCACGATCTGACTGCTTGAAGTGACATCCAGGATCAGGTCGATCCTGTATCCAGGAATCATGACCCTCCCTGAGGCACCAGTCATCATGAGACAGTCAGTGCACTTTGGCACTTCTTGAAACCACTGGACTGCTCCTTCAGCTGAAAGGAAAGAAAACATCAAAACCACAACAAACAAAACAAAGGGGAAAAAAAAATCAGTGACTCAAACAGAGAAGACAAGATGTGGGGTATGGGAAATAAACCAAAATAGCCTTGTCTAGATAAAAATATAGCCTTGCTTTGATACAATGACCAAAACTCTAACACCCTGTTGAAGGTGCTGAACAAAATTCTTCTTAAAATATGGCTAAAAAGTAAAATTGCTATCCCAAATAAGAAAAGGATGGAGTAGGAGAAAATAGGAAGGAAAATATCAGACTAGCAAGAGCCTAGAAAGCTAAACCAGTCATACCAAGTACAATACTAGAAAAAGACTTCTGATGCTAGATGTAAAAAGCACAAGGCCTAATGACAATAGGAATTCACATTAGCACAGTGTTTCATAAGTTTTACAAAGTGCTTAACCCAGTCAAGAAACACAAGGAAGGTCTTAGTGCTACAAAGAATGCTCATGAGAATATGTTCTTCCTGTTAGCAGAACCAATGCTCTGTCTCTAATTCTGTCTCAGAGGAAGTATGAAATGCACTAAAACTAAATATAATTCCAGAATTTTTCAAGGACATATTAAAATATATAAGCTTAAGAAAAATTATTTCCCAATCACCAAATCTGAATTATGAATTCCATGCCATTTTTTACATCCTAATAACTAGCTCTGTTGCATTCCTAAATATTGTAAAATAACCAACCACAGATGAATTAGGAAGGTCTCAGTCTTTAAAAATGCACACCCATTTCCACTAACCTATAATAATAGATGTATTAAAAATTCTTGTCCTATTAATCTAATGAATTTCAATTTTAAAATTTGTGATTAGATAATTTAAAACACTTAAGTTATTAAATTAAATCTGTAAAAAGAAAAGCTCTCATGCTAAATACAAAAAAAAGATGATTCGAGGTTTAATCAAACTGTTTCTTAAAGAAAGATCTACTGCAGCCAAGGTAAATTTTTTATTATTCCAATAAACCCTCATAGATATAAAATGCTTTCCCAATGTATTGTTATTAGGATGATACTACTCCTTTTAGGCTGTTGCTTTAAAGTAGTGAGCCTAGGGTTTCTTATCAGATATTCCTAATAAGAGGAGAACAAATAGGGATCTCTTATATTATCCTAATAATTTCAAATTACTATTATCCTTTCTACTTTCTAGAAATTTTTCTATATAATTTACTACACTTCACAAGAAAACCAGTGGTTAAGAATAATCTAGAATTTCCTATTATGAACTCTGAGTCTGAGTGACTGATTCTTAAAATAAATACTTTTAACAACACCCTATAAAACAAGTACCCTCACCACTACTGGGTCATTCAATATAAATTACAAGTGCTTTAAAATGCCTTTAAGAAAGTATTACTTTGGGGCAGCCAGGTGGCACAGTGAATAGAACAGCGGTCCTGGAGTCAAGAGGACCTGAGTTCAAATGTGACTTCAGACACTTAACACTTACTAGCTGTGTGACCTTAGGGAAGTCACTTAACCCCAATTACTATCCTGCAAGATGTTAGGATATCTGGTCTTTTAAGGCAGGAACACCTAAACCATATAGGATAGTTAAGAATTTATCCTATTTTAAAAAACTTCCTGAAAGAAAATTCCTCAATCTCACTTGGTAACCTGTTCCAGGATTTAACAATTCCCAAGACTGGGATAGTATTCATTTTATCTAAACTAAATTCTTACTAGACTTCATTGGTGAAAAACATTTCTCTTAATACTAAAAGAGATTATCTTGGGAAATCAAATGTTTTTATATTTAATATTGCTCATTTTCACATTTTTTTGTATAGTCTTCTATTTGTAATCATATTGTGTATATTGTTTTCAGTTCACCGGCAGTCTATGCAAAGCAAATTGTGATGAAAAAGAAGGGTACATTTCTAAATGAAACTTTCCTTACATGAGCAATCTCTTATATTTATTTATTACTTACTGGTTCTGACAAGTCAATAAATGAAAGGTGAAAGTGCTTTCATCCTCTAGAAAAAATGGTTAGATTTATTTTCCTAAATAATCACAGAAATACTTAATTCAATTATTACTGCATTTCTAATTTTTCTTTAATAAGTAATAATAGCCGGTTATTCTATAAACATAATTTTAAAAAATACTATGTATATACAGAAACATTCCACTTCAATATCTGTTCCTAAATGACCACAATGAAAAGAGTGAAAGAATAATGCAGTGGCATTGTGGGAACATAAAAGTATCCTATCAGAGAAACACTTTCCATGTAATTATAAATCATTGGGAATTTACCAACAGAATGACATTAAAAGGCTTCACCTACCTAAAAACAAACTAAGAAGATCATCTTTTTCAAACGTGAAATTTCAAACGTGAAAAATTACTTTCACAATATGCTGGCAAAAATGAGTAAACTTGTACTCCACCCCAAAAGGGTAAAATACAACCAGACAGTAAGCTGAATAAAAAGTGGGTAGTCTGGATAGAGGAAGAAATTACTTACACACAATAGGCATTAGCTAAATAGTGCTGAATGGCTGAATAAAGAATGAATATATACCACAGAACCAGATCTGACACTCTCTGGGGCAATTTTGGATGAGTTTCTGGTTATCTGATGAAATAAAAACTATTCTTATAAAGTCAGCAGTAAAGAAATTAAGTGCTGCACCTAATTTTGCATTTCTATCAGTATGGATTCTTAAGAGAGACAGAAGTTCTAACAATGCCTACCAACAGTGTGTCAGATGGTACGCTAGAAAGGCTCTGCCCTAAAAAACCTCAAATTCTAATGGGGAAACAATATGCAAATAATTATCTAGATATTAAGCGGCACAGTGGTTTGAGTGCTGGGCCTGAAGCAAAAAGACTCATCTTTCTGAGTTCAAATCTGGCCTTAAGAGACACTAGCTGTTTGCCTCAGTTTCCTTATCCATAAAACGAACAAGGGAAGAAAATGGCAAATCACTTCAGTATTTTTACCAAGAAAATCTCAAATGGGGTCACGAAGAGTTGTACACACAACTGAAATGACTAAACAACAACATACAAAATATAAGACAGGAGATAAGATGAGTCTTGAAGGAGAAGACAGGAAAACTGACAGTTACAGAGGAGAGCACTCCTGGCACGGAGAAGAGTTAGTGCAAAGGCATAAAGATGCGAGTATCCAAGAACAGCAAGAAAAGCCAGTGCCAGTGTGGTTGAATCAAAGTGTATAGAGGAGTAAAGTCTAAGAAGCCAACAAATACATGAAGTGGCCAAATTGTGAAGGGATTTCAATGTCAAACAAGGGATTTATATTTGACTATGCCAGTAACAGGGAGATCCTGGAGGTCGGGAGAGGGGTGACATAGTTTTAGAGGGGCTTGTGGCAGGGAGACCAGTCAGAAGGCTCCTTCAACCCAGGAAAGGTAAATGAGGGCCTGAGCTAGGAGTGGTCGCTGGGTAAGTGGGAAGGAGGTCATGTAGGAGGGACACTGTAAAGATGGAAGATAGACTTGAAGAACTAGAAGGGAACTAAGGCTCAGAGAGGTTAAGAGTTGAAATCAGTAATTTCAAAAAATGAGGAAAAAAAGAAATTAGTAAAATCAGAAACTAATACCTGACACTTGTAGCTAGAGATATTTTATAAAAATGCACAGTATAATTATAGACTTTGACAGTTAAGGTTTTCTGAATTAAAAAAAACACCCCAATAACTTGAAATGGTCTAGGGCAGCAGTTCTCTGTGGGTCATGACCCCTTGGGGGGGTGTCGAATGACCCTTTCACAGGGGTCACAGGAGTGGTCTAAGACCATGGGAAAACACATATTTCAGATGGTCTTAGGAACCAAGACTCGGGTCCTCTAGCCAGGTGGGTCCGCCCACATGCAGATACGCCCACATATGCATATTAAAGAGTCAAGGCATTAGAAACATTGAGAACCACTGGTCTAGGGAAATCAGCATTAATGACAATATAAAGTTCTAAGGAGTCTAGTTTATGTCCTTTCTTTCACCAAAACTCTCCAACAGCTACTAACCTATCAAATACAGGATAAGACACTAATTTAGGATCACTGTAGACATTTCCTGTAAACCTATATTGTAATTAAATATCTACTTTATAAATTAATGCACTGGGCCTTGTGAGAAGGTTAGGAATAGAATTTGATAAAGAAGTTTTGAAGGCAAAAACACTGGTATACCTGATCAACCTGAATATTTACTGAGAAAACTAATGAGAAACAATAGCCTTTAAGTCAACACACAATACATGTTCTTTCAATTGCAAATTTCATCAAAACAATTTTGGTAAAAAAATGTTTGGTAAAAAAATGCAATCCTAACATTAATGAATATATATATATACATATGAATATATATGCATATACATGAGTGCATATATATATACATATAAAATATGTATACATATGTATATATATATATATATATACACATATAAAATATATATAATTATAGGCACATGTTTCTGCATTTCAAAGATAAACCATTATTGCCATCTATGAGAAATTTTTAAAAAATGCTTACGGGTATGCCTATCGTAGAATCTCACCACTATGTGCTAATGAAAATAATCGGATAGTTTCTGGACTGCCTACTGAACAGTAGTATCATCAACTATGTCCTCCTGGATGCATGATATGGTAGAATGTTTTAGTTAAAATGTAGTTCTGCAGCAGTAGTATTCATCAATTAAACAAAAGGACTTATCAGGAGAAGGCAACAAGGGAGTTCAACAAAATCTTAGTTGACTATCATATTGTAATTTGACTGGTTGTGAGAGTTGGTATCTTTTCTGAGCTATACTAATCAGTGAGAGGATGGAAAATACGAAATGAAAATTTTACATGATTCTGTCCGAAAATGTACAAAACCTATACTTCTAGTCAACTAGAAAATTATTCTAGCAAATTTTGTGTTATCACCAAAACTTTTTTTTTTTGGTCTTTTTTTTTTCAAGGGGGAAAGGCAGGGCAATTGGGGTTAAGTGACTTGCCCAACATCACAGAATCATTAAGTGTTAAGTGTCTGAGGCCGCATTTGAACTCAGGTCCTTCTGACTCCCGGGCTGGTCCTCTACTCACTGTGCCACCTAGCTGCCCCTCACTGAAACTTTTAAAAATAATCATACATAAGTTACTATATTAATGTTCTAGAAAAACATGCAACACATTTGAACATCAAATGAAGACAAATGAAACAGATTAAAACAAAACAATCATATATATATATATATATCCCAAGTTTTTAATCCGGGATACAAAACAAGGTATCACTCAGCTCTACCAACTTGGCAACAATTCCGTTCAAATGATTTTACCAGTTAATGTCACAGAAGACACGCCTTTTGTCAAACAAAATATTGCCTCATATGGGCCATTATTCAGATCAAGTATGTAATTTACTAAGTCAACAATAAAGAATGGTTTTTCATGAATGGCTTATTGTTTTGTAGTGAAACTTTGTAAATAATGGCAATTTAATAAAAAACTGGTTCAAGGTAAAAGAAATTAAGGAAAATCAACTAGCAGATATAATAGTAAGAGATAATTTTTGTCTTTGGGTAATACGCATTCCTCTCAAATCACACAAAGGAACTGCATTAAAGTCTCTTACAAAACTTAACAGTTCACTTAACTACAATGTACATGTTTCTCTTTCCTGTGTGTATGTAAATAGATATGTCTCTCTCCTCTCTTTCTCTCTATCCATCTATTTGTGTATGTGTGCCTGCCTATTAAGAGCACTACAATCTGCCTGTATGACATTTGCATAAAGTCAAAACTTTTCCTTAATTTGTGAGATAAAGGCATGAACTTGCTCTTACACAAGAACCATATTGCTTCCCATGAGCTTATATTATATGGTTTTCCTTTCTCTAGATGTTGTCTTGAAGGCAAACAAAAGCAGCACCACAGACAAATGGAGACAGTCAATTTAAAGCTTAGGAGTACAAAGCATGCCTTAGAGGTTACTGGCCACAACACTAATTTGTCTAGGATCAATCAACCCAGAATTGACTGAGCATGTTATGAATCCAACATTCTGGTAGGTATTATGGGAAATAAGTTATGTCTAACTATAAATAGTGTGGTGCAAACTCTAAATGTATAATAGCTGTTGGGGTCTAGTAGAGAAAACACTAGTTTGTTTTTTTAACTTGATTTTCTGCCTAAGAAGACTGGATTTGAGTTCAGAAGCACCACATTCATATCTCAGTTCTATCACACAAACCATGAAACTCCAGACAAATAATGTAACCTTATTACTGAGGTTTGGTTTAGTCAGTGTTAAAAAGGGAATAATTAAATTTTACTACTTGTGTAACAGGACTATTTTAAGTATAAAATACAGCACATTTTAAAGCCTAAAATACCATATCAATTCTTTTTTATTGTTATCACTAATGACAACTTGAGACGAAGATTCTTAAAGATGTGTAAAATTTACAAAGGCTTCAAGGAGAGAGGTGAGTATTATAGGGTTGGGGCATAGCATAGATAAAAGTTTGAGGTGGGGATTCATATGACATGCTTTGGACATGGTAAAAATTATTTGACAGCAGATGAACTGGGGAAGATTAGAAAATAAAGTTGGATATTGGTAGGATGTGGTAAGATTACATGTAGAGGCCCCTGAAGAGGAATTCTTCAGGGTTTAGATCCAGGCATAGCAAAGGAAGTAGCCTGAGTTCTTGAACAAAAGACTGGTATGTTTCAGGAGAATGATTCTGCAAGTGGCGTGCAGCTTCCTTGGGGAAAAAGAGAATGATGAGCTACTCATGAAGGAGAATAGTGGTATCAGGAACAGATAGAAAGTAACAAATATGCAAGATGTGACAAAGGAACAACCAACCCAATGTACCAGTCAGTGTTCACTAATAAGAGGTACTTCAGTGAATTATTGTCTTTCCAGGAAATACTCAACACCATTTATATTATACATCTCTCTTTTGATTATCAAATAGCTTCCTTTTAACATGTGATCTGAAAAAGCCTCCAACTTTTCCTTTTTTTCATTACTCATCTGGAAATAATCAAGCCAAATGGTTTCTCAGTGTAATTAACTAAATTACATGCAGTGAAGAAGCTCCAAGGGAACTTCAGCTACTTTAAGAGTTCTCTGGTCAACAAAAGTGAATAATCTCTCCACCTGATTAAAATACATCACACTATCCACTAAAGTCAATTCCACAGGTTCCAGTTTAAAAAAACAAACACACAAATCCCATTAGACCACAGTATCAACATAGTTGTAAAGTCCAGAGGTTTCTCAAAAATGGAGAAAATCTCAATCCTCATGGGAAAAAAAAATACTTCTGTCAAAGCATAGCATAACAATAAAAATCTGGTGTGATAAGCAGGTAAATTGTATTAGAAGAAAATACCAATTTTCCGATCTTGAGTTTACAGAATACCTCAGCTTAGTGTTAGTAATGCATTATTACTGTTATTTTCATCACCAAATTTACTAAACATGTCACTAATGATACTAACAGTCTACCTTAAGTAATCAAAAGCATCAGATCTCCATAATAGTAATCATTAATTATACAGAAAAGGCAAGAGTAACAGAAATATGAAGTGTTATATATGCAACAAGTTTTTAATGCCATAATGTATAAAGAACCAAAGTGTGACTACCAAGCCATTTGTTAGTATTTAACAAATAACATCTGTAGAGTGTTTCAACTTTTCATATCTATCACATCATTATGCTGTGGAAATTATGGATCCTTCTGTTTTGAATCACTATATCTAGATCTTTCACAGCATTACAAGATTATCAGTAGACACTTCTGAATTCTTTTGATCTTTTGGTAAAAAACTCTCAGTAGAAGGGGAAAAAAATCCACGTTGTCCTAGATAACTCCAAAAAGTACTATTGTTTATGTAGCCCCAAAGTATGCCTACACTCAGTACGTTATTTTAGATACTGAAGAAAAAAAGATGACAAAAAGACAACAGGAGTCAGAACTACATCAAGCAATAAAAACAACGTAACTCAGCCTCTTACAGCCGTATTAACAGAAGAACAAACCGTAGATACAAAAAAAGAGCTCAGAAATATCAAGTTTATTTTTCCACATGAGTATAACATGATCCATATTTCTAACAGTGTAACTCATCGTGTAACACTGACGCAGGGGCACCTTTCCTGCCCTTGTCCCAGGGTTAAGTCGACAATCAGATCTCTCCCAATATTTCTCCCAACAATACAAGACATTTTGATATAAGCTTGCAAATCAAAATACTATGCAATATATAAATATATAAGAAAAGGACTAGAGAAGACCAAATGAAAAAATAGTCCAAACAAAGTAGACACTGTGATTTGTCAGATAAAACCTAATTGTATGCTCAAAAGGTATTTTTGTGAAGGGCAAAAAGCACACACACACACTGAGATACATGCATATATATGTATACACATACATACATGTGTATATGTGTACACACACACACACACATCTATAGATACACTGAAAGGAATTCCTCACCAAAAGTTAAAAGTAGAAAGCAAAAAGAACAATTTTTTCAATTATAATATGAAGTTAACCGAAAGAGGCTAAAAACGAAAACAGGAAAGAGCTATTCATTTACTAAAACCAAGGAATAATGTTTAAAGAATGCTCATCACACCAAAACAATCTTCTCCCATTTTCTGGCTCTTTCACATTTTCATCAAATTTCCCAAAGAAAGCCCAATAAATAGAGAAGGAAACAAAACTCAAACTCAATCTGACTACTTAACAGCTATCAGAAAAAGACAGATAGAAAGAAATTTAAAATAGCAAGAAAAGTACAAGTATTATCTGTGAGTTAAATTTACACATGCCTCCTATTCCCCCCACACTGACATAACTAATTATCTACAGGTCAATTCCTGCCACAAGAGGTGTATAATTCAAAATTTTGGCCAAGGAACATTCTTAAACTGCTAATATGATATAAAAAGGCCCCCTTAATTTTGGATTATAATCTAAACAAAACTTTAACTTTGTTTTAAACAACCATGGTCTCAGTTCCCTGTTCTTCCTATACACTGGTAAATTCAGAAGAAAAAATTTTTTAGCAATCTTTTCTAATAGATCAATACCATATTTCCATACTATCTGGTAATTTCATTATTTAATAACATGTGACTATGAAGCTGGATGTCTAACATTACTGAATATACTTAAAATATTTAATTTTTCTCTTTTTATTCAAACCCTTATATAAATAATCTAAGGGTTAACAAGATTCTCAAGCAATGCTATTTATATATATATTAAGAAGACTACAGTTTAAATATATTTTTTACCTAATTTATTTCACACAAAAAAATACACAATTCATTTTTGGAACTTAAAAGGAAATCTAAGTTACTTCTGTAAAAATATCTTATGCCAAACAGAGATCTAAGATGCTCATCCTATTAAACTGCATACAGTCAACTCTCAATTTCCCATGCTAATGGAGATGTTAAGAGATGAAGCAACAAACTGTTCCTGCCACATTTGGTTTTAGAAAGCAGTCCATTCCCCCGCAACTCCCCCCCCCAACACACACATTCCACTGATCTAACCTTTGGCAAATAGGCAGAGAGAAAGATGGTTCTGGATTATCACACACAAACTGAAAAGATTAAATAGTCCACTAGACGATAACCAAGAATTGACTGTATACTGAAAATTGTTTTTAAAAATTGCATTTGTATTATGAATGCCAAAGTAAGCAAAGCTTACCTCCTCCTGGACTCCACTGGTAGTAGTCAACTTGCTCCCATCAGTAATTGTTATAATTATTGCTGGCTCCAGGAAAAAAGGGTTTCTTCCCTAAGGGAGTAAAAACAATCAAACTATAATTATTATGTACAATAAGTTTTTAATAAAGCAAGTTTTAGTCTAAATTTCTAGCTTAAAATCAAAAATTTAAAAATCTTATCATTCTTAAATATGTATGTAAACATGTAGTAAGTAAGCCTAGACAAGACACTGTATAAATTATCAATAATAGACACAAGAGTAATCACTTCCATACTCAAAATGGGAGAGACAAAAAATAATAATAGTAATAGCCCTCTGCAGTGCTTTAAGGTTTTTTAAAGTGCTTTACAAATATTATCTCATTTTATCCAAACAACCCTGGGAAATAGGTGCTATTATTATCCCCATTTTACAGATGAGGAAACAGACAGCAATTAAGCAATTTGCCCAGGGTCACACAACTTGTATCTGAGACCGAACAGGATCTCAGGTTTTCCTGATGCCAGGTCCAATATCCAACACTGTGCTACCTACCTACCTCTAATTCATTCAAAAAACAGAGTTATAAAAAAAAAAAGGCAACAATCAACATAAAATAGAAAAGGCAGCTTAGAAGGACCTCATACTTCACACACATCCCGCCGCACGTCTCCATCCCCCACCAAAAAAGCAGCTAGGATGCTAGTGTCAATATCCACCTTCATTTGGGATTAACAAACCCTAAGTAAATGAAGTTTACATGTGTGCGAAATCACAATCCTTTTGTTAGTTTATTCGTTACTTTTTATGTCAAACTATAGCTGAGGACCAATACTAGCCTATAAAGTTTGAAGTAAAATTCATATAACCTACACACACACACACTCTCTCTCTCTCTCTCTCTCTCTCTCTCAACTCAGCCTTGGAGAGCAAGAGAGGCCTGTGTTCAAGTTCCACCCTTAACATTACTGGCTGGGTCATCCTGGGACACTCCAGGAAACTCTGATATTAATTATACCAGTTGCTGATCTACATTGGTAGAGAAAAGGATTCTCATTCTCTTACAACACACACACAGAAGATCTTGTGTACACATGGAGCTGTACCAGGTACAATGGGAAATAGAGAGCAAAAACAGTCCCTGCCCTCACGGAACTCATACTCCTTATCAGTAAACACTTACTGAGCACGTGATGTGCCAGGTATCATGAGGCAGTAAAGACAAAATGATAAAAACGACCAAGTCCCTGCCCTCAGGGATATTACACTTTCTCTGGAGAGGCACTGCACACATCTAAGAGTATATAAAATAAATACAAGGTAATTGGGGGTGGGGGAAGAAACACTGGCAGCAGCCTGGGGGTGGTGGGGAAGAGTTTCAGGAACATGAACACAACTATAAATACAAGGTAAAATGTGAAAGTGTAATAAAAGTAGTACAAAGTGTTAAATTTTAGAGAAGGCAAAAAGTATTTCTGGCTATAGGGAATCAATAAATGCTCCAATGAAAAAAATTCCATTTGACCTAGGCTTGGGAAGAGTAAAAACAAGCAGAAAAAGGAAAATAAGCACTTGCTATCTGTCCTAGGCACCCAAAAAGCTGTTTGAGAGAAGAGGTGGAAGGACAAAAGATGACTGACTCCCTGGAAAAACACTAGGGCTGTTAAATAAAAGCACAATTAAGAGCTCCAGGTATTATACTGAAAACTACATTTTAGATGGAAATTAATGGCCATAGGAAAACCCTGTCTACAACAAGAACATTAACAGAAACAAAGTAGCAACGTCAAGAAACAATGGAAATGCTACAATAAGTAAGTTAAGGGGAACTTTCAATAGACTTTATATGCTTCATTTTAGAATTCTATAAAATCAAAATTTTGTAACTGACATACAATTTAGAAATGCTTTTTATTTGTTAAATAATTATAGCTCATTGATGCCTCATATTACTCATATAAAACTAAAATCAGTGAAATATAGGCTCTCTTTTAAAGCCTCATTGTTTATAATTGTTTTTTTCTTTCCTGAATTAGGGTACTCATAAGTACCTAAAACAAACTTTCAATATCTAGAACATTCAAATTTCTTTAATCTGATTTGTGTCCAATATACATCAGTATAAAGACCTTGTAAGGAAATTCTTATCTTTGCATAAGCTACCTCCCATATCGGGCTGCTTTCTCTTCACTCCCATCTCTTGGAACCCCTAAATTCCTTCAATATTCATCTCAAGTACCACATTCTGAGGGACCTGTACTGGCCCCTCTCAATCCTACCCCTTAACTGCCAGTGTCTTCCCCACAAAGATTTTCTGTTATCCATTTTGTACTTATATATATACATATGTACATACAGAAACACATAGACATGTGTCATCTTCCCAGTTAGAACATAAGCTCCTTGAGCAGTTTCAATTGTCTTCATTTCATATAGCAGATGCTTAATAAAGGCTTGAAAGACTGCTCTACCAGCACAAATCCATATCATCTCTGGGAATCTCGAGCCATGTGACGGCAGAGATGTGATGGTACATCACCTAAGGTTATAGAATAAATGTGCCAGAGACAGGATTTGAACCCAGGTCTTCTGATTGCAAAGCTACCTATCTATGTACTACACTATATTGCCTCTCATAACATTCTTCAAGTTGCAATAAAAGTTACGAAGATGACCAATTCCTTTAAGGACAAAGTTGTTTTTTTTAATTCAGGATTTTTGCCATTTAACTTTAATAATAATTAAAAATATATTACTTTTTAAGGAAGACTTCAAAGTGTTTATTTTCTATATGTACACTGTATATGTATGTATGTGTGTGTATGTATGTGTGTGTGTGTGTGTGTGTGTGTGTGTGTGTACATTTGTTCTAAACATACTTCTGAATTGGGACTACAGACATTATCATCCCTCATTTTACATCCAGAGTTCAGACATAGAAAGTCCATATGGGTATGGAAATAAAATCTAATTCATGGCTTCTGGTATTCAAGCACTCTATGTTTTAGGCCAAATGGCAACTTTATAAACAGAATTTGGAAAATTTCTCATAAAATGTGTAGGTCATTATTAATCAAAAAAGAATTAATCAAACATAATTAAAAGATATTATTGTATAATCATAGACACCAAATCTATTTATTGTCATTTTTAGCAGAAGATAATTTAAACATTACTACCTCACCAATTTTAAAAGCCTTGACATTAGTTTTAAATTATAAAACACACACACATACACACAAGCCTCTCCTCTTAATCGCTGCTTGACATTTCCACTTGGATGTTATACTATCATTTCCAACTATTTTCAAACTAAATTCATCCTATCCCCCAAACCAATCTGTTTTCAAATTCCTTGACAATGGTAACTCCATTCCCCTATACCTTCTGTACCTTTGGCTCATTCTATTCCTTCACTTTAATCTTCATACATTTAGTAAGCAGTTCTCCCTATGACACATCTCATTTGCATTCCTGCTACCATAATTTAGGGCCTGAATTCATCATCCATACTGTTACTCAGTTCATATTTTTCATGACTTTAATATCATTATGTTACTCAGAAACTTAGAATTCCTATTTTTCTATATCAAATTACATTTCTCTGCCAAAACAATCCAACCACAAGCCATTTCTCCAACAATTTCCTGCTACAGCTTAATTTTAGAAGAAATAGAAAAAGAGAACTCAACTTGGATTCAGCAATGTACCTTATAAATTAGACCACCTATAAAATTATTTTGGTTTTAACTGAACTTTTTCAGATGGCATTCAAAACTGATATCCCCAGCTAATCTATAATTATGTTGTAAGATTCTAGTATATATGCTATTTAATGAAATTATACTAATGCCATATTACTTAATGTATGTCATGTCAGTTCTTAACCCCATCTGTTCTTGCTTTTTTTTAAATTGCCTATCCCTTGGGTCAATATCAAATGACAAAGCAAAAACTTTCCACCAGTCTGTTCCATTCACCCAAAAACAATTCCTAAGATAAAGTGAAAATGAATGAAACCAAGTTTATGACATATATACACATACATGCATATATGTATATGTGGGTACATACAGGAGGTATATATATATAAAAACATACACTTAACACACTGAATCATTTTTAAGGGTATACTTTGATGCAAATAAGTCTTCAGTAGATTCAAATGTTCAATGTCTTAAGATATAAATGAGGAAAACAGATATAGATCAATACCTTTCCAAAGCAAAGACCTGATTTTGAATATATCTATTCAACTAAATCTGAATTTGAACCCACCTAAATGATTATAAATTCAAAAGCCTTAATCAGCAACCCACCTTCCTCACAGAAAGACTTTTGTTTCATGAAACCTACACAAACCTACACCCTTCCAGGCAATACAGTGGCAAAGTGGACAGAGTCTGGTTGCAGAGTTAGAAAACCATGAGCTCAACTACTGCCCCCAAACTTACTAGCTGTGTGTCCCTGTAGAAGCAAAAACACCTCCACATCTCATCATTTTGCTTATTTATGAAATGAGGTGGCTGGACTTTATGAATTCCAAGATCCCTTTAGAGACTTAAATCTATGAAAAATATTGGGTCAGATAAACAGATTCTTCATAAAATGAACACATTTAAAAATGTTGACTTGTTAAAAAGCTTATGCTTACAGGATAGATTACTTCAAGAAAATTAAGCTTTTCTGCAATTTCAGGAATCTGACCATAAATTCATGACATGCTATTTCGACTTTCATATTATTTTCTCCTAGTGGCAATATAATAACCACATCTTACTATCAACACTCTGCTAATCAGAACATTTAAAAAATAAGTACCACAGGATCAGTTTTTATGAAAAACGACTCAACATTCAGAAAGTCTAAGCTACAGTTACAATTAGATAAACTGAATCAATATTGGAAGACAATGGTGTTATCTCCTAAGTAATAGGCTGTTTGATAAGGTCTCAAAATCCCTGTATTTGCGACCAATAACATTTATATTTCAAAAATTTCATTTAACGTGGGATACTGGAAACAATTTTTTTCTAGTAGGTTGTAAATAATTAGAACCCAAATGGAATGCAAGCTCTTCAAGAGCAGGGATTATCATTGTGGTTTTGAATTATACAGTGCCTGATACATAATAGGAGACCAATAAATACTTATGAATTAATAACTACAATAGAAGAGAATCCCCCCCAAAACTAAGCTCTGCTATTAAAATGTTTGCCAGTAGAGGGACTAAAAGTTAACTTACATCACTCCTTGTTCTCTACTATCATTCAATAGGGCAAAGTCTCACATTACAATGTTAGAAAAGGATTTCTTGACAAAAAAACATTCAAGTTTTGGTTACTATGTAGTATATGATTACATTAACTTATCATTCTAACTATAGCTAGTCCCATTAGCTCATTTACTAGCACTCCTTAGGCATACTTCAGTTATCATTTCATCATGTGAATAAAAACACATGGAACTCAAGGAAAAGCATACAGGAAAAAGAATCTTTACTTCATTCAAAAAGCTGCTAGAGTATTTCTTAAGAGCAGAAATGTTATCACACTATTAAGTAATTAAAACATTAAAATTCTAAGTACATTAAATTTTTCACTATTCAATTAGCTGACAAATTTTCTGCTTGTTCACATATGCAGCTATAGTATAATTATGGGACATTATGAAACTGAATTGTATCCCATTACAGAAATGGAGATAATTCCCTCTATAAATGTTTTCAAATTTTTAGATCACATAAAATAGATATTAAAAATGAATGAAAAATTAAAAGGAACATGAGAAAACAATCAGGTACTAATAGTAATGTCGTAACTATGAGATGAAAATTCTAATTAGTCACAAACAGAATAAAAAGTAATAAAGCTACCAAGTATCCTTACTGATAATATAAATAAAACTAAATCCAGAGATAAGCCTCATACCTCAATTGAGCCATTAAGTTTTGCTTCCTCTGTTGCCTTTACAACAACTGCTAAAAGATGGCAATTAGCTGTTGCATTTGATAACATTTTTCTTTTCCAAATGAGTATATTAAGTTAATTTTGATCTTGTGAATTATTTTAGTTTTTAAAAAATGTGGGTCATAGACACACACAAGAGTACTAATTCCCCTAAATGCCCCCAAATGTCAAAAACTAATAAACTGTATTCTTGATTAATTCTTTACACCATATCATCTGAGGTAAGTTGTTTCATACTTTAATTATGGCAAATCAATTATATTTTTTATCATCTAGCTAACAGGCCTTCTGTACAAAAAAGAAAAAATTTACCTAAAATTTGTGTTTAAAAACAATCTATTCAATTCCCTGCTACCACCCCTCTCCAAATACTGACCCAAGAAAAAGATCATTGTATATTTTTTAAAAGTAGCTTTTGAAAATAAAACTTTAAATATGGGCATAATCATTAAAAATTCTAAATAGTTCTTTTAGTTACAGAAGGAAACCTATTCCACCTAATTCTTGCCTGTGTGTGTGTATACACATACATACATGCATACACATATATACATATACACACACACACACACACACACACACACACACACACACACATATCTGGGAGCAAACAGGGACAGTTAGGTATGTTACCATCTTAACACTTACAATGGAAATGTAGCCATTATAATATCTCTAAGGAATCAATCACTTCTATTGCTGGAAAATGATGAAGATACTTGTTCTATCTATCTTAGATAACTTGTGTGAAGTCCTCTGGTAACTAAAGTACTACATAAATGCCATCTATTAGTATTTCCAATTGTCCAACACGTCTATGAGCCTCAGTACTGAAAGGTGTCTATAGCACTGCAATGGTTCTCAACATGCTCCATGAAATTGGTAAACATGATTTAAGGCAGAGGTGCCAAACATGCCACCTGCCTGCCACAAGGGCTAAGAACAGTCAAGTGTGGCCAGAGTCAGATTAAAATGTAATTCAGTTATACTTAACAAAATAAATTAAAATACAACAAAACAGATCACGTTCTATTTGAAAACTAAGTGTGTGTGGCCCACAATGACCCTCATTTACAGATTAGTGCCCTCACTCTCTATTTCAGTCTGATACCACTGGTTTAAGGCATCAACTACTACCAGTGCTACTGCTGCAAAGATTCCAGGATTGGCACTGGCTAGGATAAGCAGTATTAAAGGGGCCAGGATTCCCAGCTTGCATCCCCTCCTGAGTCAGGCAAACAGGACACCTACCACACCACCTTCCATCTCTCCTTGTCTGGTGGTCTTGGTCTAAGCAAAGAGGAAGGAAGAAAAGTACTTTCTACAAGGAACACCGACAGCTAAGATAGTAATAGATATGTTCTTCAGGGCAAATTTCTATCTAAAAAACAAAACCGTTTTCCAGCTTTCTAAGCAACTAGAATTATGAGGTGATCCCTACCACTCGTCTTATGAAATGGAGAAATTAAATTAGATGAAGCCTCAGCTTCATGCTATGTAACTTGGACAAGTTTCTTAATGCCTCTGCTAAGTGTCGGTTGTAATTTAAATTTCCATCATGGGAAGATAAAGTAGACCAGGTGAGAGTTTTAAGAACTAGTGTGTTCAGGTATCTGGTACCTGTGATTTGTAAAATAACTTCTTTAAAATGATTGTAAATGTTGCCAGATTATTTGGGTTGGGTGGTATTTTAAAATTATTTTTCCATAAGTGTTAAGTAGCAGGGAGCAGAATTAAAACTCAGATCCTGGCTCCAATTCTGGCTCTCATTCTCCTTTGCCACACAGCCAAGGTTTCCATATAAAATTCATACTACCTTTATATCATTCAAAATTCATTACCAAATACCACTGTTTTTTTCTCATGTATACAAAATATAAAAGAAAAAAATTTTCAAGTTAACTAGAAAAAGATGGTCCACTTCCAGTGCTCTTACTCAATAGTTTACCTAGATATAAAGTCAGTTTCTAACACCTGGCATTTCTATCATATCCATAATAAACCTTGATTTCATTCAGCCTTAAGGATATTATCATTGAGCACTTTGGCTCTTGTTAATAGACCAGAATTGTTCATTCCTACTAATGAAGCCTATAGTCTAGGAGGGCCTGAAATGAAATTTAAGATTCCCTTGATCCTGGTTCTGCTACATATTATTTATATCATTTTGGGGAAGTCACAACCTCTCTAAGCTTCAGCTTCCTCTTGTATAAAATAAAGGAGTTTGATTTTCTAAGCCAGGACGCTATAACTGTTATGACTGGGAGAGGGGTTACAAATAAACTATGAGAAAATTTCTTTTACAACGAAAATATTTAATTTCCCTATACCCAAGAAAGGTAACCTACACATAGGCAAGCTTAGTAGAACTCTACTGAAATTAGGTGCTTTTTATCAATCTGAGATAATACTAACCCCAATGAGAAGATAGTAGAGGGTGAATGATTAATTGGATAGACAGGTTTCCAGTTCCTCCTGAGTGAAATCTTCAGCTTGGCTTCGTTCTTCATTAATTTGTTGTATACAAAATCCCAAGTTATATAAACCATGTAAATACAAAATATAAATGACTTGTACTATCTATATACGACTTACACTATCCTTGGCTTAAAACAGATAAAGAGGTGCATGCATAGTCCTCCATGTCAAACTCCATGGTTTATTTAATTACTAAACCTTGAGGCTTTAATTCCTCATACAATTTGGCAGAGCCCAGAATCCAGAAGCAGATGAAAATGAGGGCATAGTTCTACATGATCTCTAAGGCCATTTTTATAGATAGATATAGATATACAGATATATACTGTATATACAGATAAAGATATAAAATATATACATAGATGTATGTATACATATATACATATCCATATATACACACTAACATTTTCCACTTAAAGCTTTTATTTAGAATACTAACTTATTTATAATATTCAATTTATTATAAGCCAGCAAGTCATAACTGAAAAAAATTAGGAAAAGACAGAAGGATGCTTTTGTTTTAAGTCAGCAGAGCAAAAACAAACCAATGAATATAAATAATCCAACCAGTAGTTTCTCTATAGGACAGCAGCCTCAGGAACATAGATTTTAAGTGAAAAACTAAGTGGATTTGCTTAAAGTCAAAGGAAACTTTGGCGTTTTTTTGGTAGCAATCCTATCAGAATTTTAACATCTGTCAAAACATTAACACACATTTTTGTTCGTAAGCCTAACAAAAACTTTAACTAGCTGGTAAGTTAAAAAGTGGCCTAGGACCATTCTTCCTTTTAAAAAGAGCCTCTAAATCGTATGGTTCGGCTCCTGATTATGAAGGAGACCTACCAAGCTTGTGTACTTTAAGCTCAGCAGACAGTCTAACCCACAGCAGGGAAGGAATGCAAGTGGGGACGCCTCTTGGGCATTACTGTCAGCCCCCAGAGATCATTTATAGACAGCAGCCTAACTGCTACCCCTTGATTTTTTTTCTAATACTTTTTAAACAGAATACTCTGTCTGACAGACTCAACAGGCAAACTCCTTAGCTATCCAAATCCCAGGCAGAGTTGACAGTCATAGATTAGGCACAAGAATTTCTGCTTCATAACTGCATTTTGAGGTTAGAAGACAAAGAATCAAAAGGCTTAAAGAACTCAATTATTTACCCAAAGCATCTGCTGTGTAAGTGGGTTCGTTTATCCAGAAAAATTAGAGGGAATATCCATACTTCCTTTAATGAAGTTAGCATTAAGTCTCTGATGGGTTAAAAAGTTTTTGTTTTAATCAAAAAACATCTCTTCCAGACAAGTTTCCACTTCAACAACAGATATGTCATACATCTACCAAATACGTTTACAAAGCTATGTACATATTTAAGATGAGAATTACAGTTTATGAAACTGCAAGCTTTCTCATTTTGCTAATTATACTAGCTTTCCACATAGAATTCCAAATATCTATGAATGTACAGGTTTCAATATATCATCTGGGCATTAAGAAATTACTTCTATAGTCTCTTTTAAATTGAAAAAATGCCAGCTATTAAAATCATTAGGAAAACTCCACTTGGTCAATAAGAATTTAAAAGGCTATTGAGACTGGAGTCAGAGGACAGGCCATTCTTTAACCTGTGTGACTTTGAATGATACTTTACACCTCCTTCCAGCCTCAGTTTTCTCATCTGTAGAATGAGAGTACATGACTATGCCCCAAATAACCATTATGAATTCTAAGGTCATTTCTAACTCTCCAAGTCTATGATCCCATCATTTTGGTAGAGAGATAAAATAACTAGAAAATGCCAACAAAAATAAATCATCACAAGTGTTTTTAGTTCTGTTTCCTCAAACTGCTAGGGATTCTATACGTGATGAAATATGGAAAAATATTTTTAGACACATGTCCCAGTGATAACTAAAAAAAATGCAACAGTTCATTTGACTGCTTTTCTGTTAAGAATCATGTCCATGAGACAAGCCAGAAAAAAATGCTGATTTCATTCATTTTATCTATGTATATCCATGGGAACAACATTGGTAATCTTTCTCTACCTATCCTATTTATAAATTTAAATTCATATTCTATAAAAAAAAAAAACCCACCCTATTTTATCATTATGTGTTTTGTGGTTCCAGCATGTAAGACAAATTTATAATGAAAGCATTCTTTAACAATTTCTGAAATTCCACCTACAAAAGAAATCAGGATGGAAAAATGAAAACAGAACAAAAACAATAAAGGAAATCTGATACATATCTGACATAACGTACACAATATAAAAAATTTTTTAAACAACAATGACTTCTTCATTTGGATACACTAAAAAACAAAGTTGTTAACTAAATCTAATGTGAAAGAATAGATATTCATGTTGGCCAGTGGGTAGGGGAAGAAGAAAAGGAAATTCCAGGGTACATATCCATTGTCCAAAGGGATGCAAGAGGTCCTTCACCTGTCTGTAGTCTATGATCTTGTTTAATATTTTATTTTGTGTATTTCAGCATAGTTTCCTTTGTAAAAAAAAAAAAAGAGTCCACAGGCTTCATTAGCCTTCCAAAGGAGTCTATGACACACATAAAGATTAGAATCCCAGGATAAAGAGTTCCCAAAGTAGAAGGGCTCTCAGAGATGAGTCACATAGTTCAACCTCTTAATTTTATATTTACAGATGAGGAAACTGAGGCTCAGGACAGTTAAATGACTTTCTCAAGGTCACTGGTAGTATCAGACGGGAAATTCAAACAGGATCCTCTACTCCAGAGCCTCTAATTCAATGCTCTTTCTACTGTACCATGATGATCTGACAACTTCAAATAAAAATACTGAAAATGCATACATATAATATTTAGTAGTTTTCTTAAAAGTACTCACTTTTAAAGCAAGAAAATATTTTTTAAAATCAGTTTTAGTTTAGAAATTCACATTTCATCATCTCTAATCCATCCTACTCCTATTCCCTTACAAAAGGGAATATTACCTAACAAATGCTCATTTTTAATTTCATAAAAAACTAAAGCAATTTCCAAATCTATTATCTTTCCAATAATATGTGACTGTCCATGGAAGGTGCAACAATATAGAAATCAAATTAGTAAGTGAATTTTTTTTTCTTAGAATCAGAAGAACTACACAGATTCAAACGTATTGCAGATCAGTGTCACAGAACATAACAATTATATACAGTATTAAAACTCACAGACATAACCAGTGTGTGTTAATTCTATCTCCCAAGACTAATACTCTTATTTTCACAGATCATTTTCCAACATTCAATAAGTTTTAGGTTTTTGTTAAAACCTGTTTTAAGACCAAAAATAATACTAAAATAAGAGGTAGTGTGGTACAGTGAAGCAAGAGCTAGTCTGAAGTCAGGAGGACCTAGGTTCAAATTTTGCCTCTGAAATGTACCAGCTTGTCACGTGACCCCTGGCTAAGTCACTTATGATCTCTCACTGTCCCCAGCAACTCTTAATAATGAGCCCTCAGAAGGCTTCTAAGGCCAAATCTCTCAATTCTTCCCATTTCTAAATCTATGATCCTTTGAAATCTTGTAAAGATTAAGTTTTTAGTAATTTGTCTTAATAAATCAAGACTTTTAAAATTTTGATTTCCACTCAAAATGGAGGTGAGGAAGAGAGAAATTAAATGTTAACGTTTAGAAATCCAAGTAGTTAGAATACATGTAAGAATTTAAATTATATATTTAAGCAATTTACTATTTTTAAGTGAATATCAAATTAATAACAATCAATATCTAGGTTAGATCCCACAACTGCAGTACAGAAATGCTTTCCTTTAGAAGTGGCATTTTAGACAAGAGAGGGCTAATAAGGATGGAGGACATGGAGAAATGCAGAACTTGGTGGTAGGGATGGGGTGGGGGTGGGATTAGGGAAAAGAGCCACACACTTAAGATAAGGTCCTAGAAGTGACATTCAGGACTTTGAATAATGGATCAAATATTAAGCAATCTAAGGATAAGGAGGATTAAAGAATCATTCCCGGCTCTGTGAAAAAAAATTAATAGTAGGAAACTCAATAATTGATAGTGTTAGTATTAATGCATCAAAGGAAATGAATGGAAATAACTAATAATTTGAAATATTTTAAAATATTCACTTTTAAACTGAATTCTGAAAGGTTTGGATACAATTACTATAGCATGAACAGACTGCTAGATATGGCAATAAATGAAAAAGTACTGGGAGGCAAACAGGTCTGACATCTAATCTGGAGTCAGATTGACACTGGGAAAATATCAATGTATGATAAATAAAATGTTATTTATGAATAGTTATTAATAATCATAAGCATAAATACACTTATAAAATATATTAAATGGATAGACAATCCTAAATTTAAAGGAATCCAAACCTTTATGAAAAAACACACAAATCATATAAAATAAGACTAAGCCTAAGAAACATGACAAGAAAAAAAATGGAAAAAGTAAAAAGAGCTCTGCAATGGGCATGGGAAGCTAAACAAGTGTCAAAAGATTAGATTCAATTTCTGCAAATCTCAATTTACGATGTTATTAAAAACTGATCTATATTGTACATTACCTATTTACAATATGGAATGCCATGTGAAACAAAATATTATGAATGAACTGCACCTTTAACTCACCTAGTTTCATTACTGAAGAGTGTAGTAACGTTAAGATGGCAAGCACAATTGACTCAACGTGGTATATGAAAAAATTCAAATTTTTAAAAGGAACTTCCTTCTAAATGTATTCACTAAAAATCATCAAAACTGAGTCAGCACTATGAGATGGAAATTCCTACACAAATATTTTTTATATATTAAAGAGGATTTTGTATGATTCACAGGAGACAGGAAAAGTAATACTAGTGAAAAGCTAGGTAGACTTGGGAGTTGGGAGAGATAAAGGGGTTCGATCTTCTGACACTTAATGACTGTGTGACCAACAGTCAGATCAATAAACCACTCTGATCCTCAATTCTGATTCTATAAAACAGGGGAAATACTTGCACTATCCTTATAGGACTGCTTTGAGCATCAAAAAATGCATGCAAACCTTAAAGTGCTATATAGTAATCAGCTCTTATTATTGTTGTTGTTAGGCAGACAGGTAACACAGTGGATAGGAGGGCAGAGCCTGGAGTTAGCAAGACAGGAGTTCAAATCTGGCCATAATAGCTGTGTGACCCTAGGCAAATCACTTAACCCTACTTGCCTCAGTTTCCTCATCTGTAAAATGAGCTGGAGAGGGAAATAGCAAACCACTCTAGTATCTTGGCCATAAATGCCAAATGGGGTCACAAAGAGTGGGACACAACCAAAACAACTGAACAACATTACTATGGAGCACAAAAACAAAGTGAAAAATTCTAACTGGAATTTCATGGAGAGAAATTCAAGACTGATGTAAGTTTTTAAAAACTACTGGTGATACAATTTCTATTACTTTTAATTTTGGAAGAAATACTGATATTAGTTTTCCCCCAAACCCTAAAACACAAGCATAGAATTTGGCAAATATTATCAGAATAGGTTGCAGGATTATTAACTCTTAAACTGGGTCATGATTTGAAAAGAAGCATTTAAATTGAAAATATCACTTAACACTGAAACCTTCCCCTCCTCCGCCCCCCAAGAGCGACATACTAAACAACTTTATCTTTTATCTTTGAAATGTGCCCAAGAGCCTTCAAGTCAAATTCTTATCACCAAGCAGGTAAATTTGGATTTTGGTTATTCCATAAACTATTATTACATACAATTGATAACTTACAGAAATGCCATGATACTCCCATAAAATAAACACCAGCTTTGCTATAATACCATAATAAAATAATACCCCTTTCCTAACTTGCCTCCAAAATCAAAATACTTCCTTTCAGAGCATTACACCTTCATTTAAATTTTGAAATACCACTAGTATATATGTGCATATGTACACACAGACATTTATGTCAATGTGTAGGGGTCCTTTGTGCAACATGCCTAACTGGTTCTAAAAGTGACACAAAATATTCTATAGGTGAAAACAACGGACAATTTCAGAATCAAGTTTAGTAAGAGGGTTTAATCAAGGTTTATAAATATACTCCACATGCTTAGACATTTTGCAAACTAAACAATCTAAAGTTTGAGGAGCACTCTTGAGAGATCAAATTTCAAATTATACTTATATTTTAACTATAAGGAGTATTTAATATTTTTTGATCAATCTCTTTTATCACCTAGGAACACAGATAAGCAAAGTACAAAATGCTTATTTTTGATATAAAGGACAATCTAATAACTGTAGTTTTCAATCTTAAATACAGGGTGATTCCTAAATTCAAGACTCTAACATACACAAAAACTGAATCTTTTTTTTCTTCCCACTCATTGGATTAGTCACATGTGGCTAATCATTCATTAGTTACATGATTTATTACTAACTGGAACAATCTCCAAGATACTTTTCAAGTTGTTTCTCACATCCAGAGACTTCTTTTAATCTAACAAGTTTCTTAAAGGGAAGATCATGAAGACTTTTACATTTCACATGGTCTTCCCCACTTAATTTATGGAACCCTGAAGTTCATATTTTTAATATTCTTTCAGCTCAAGAGGTTGAGTACAGATTCACTCAACAAAACCATGTTTCGATTTTATAAAGTCCATTTAAATGGCTTAAAAGTTACTGAAATGTTAGTTTATATACAAATATGGTGGTAAATTTATCAGGAAACAATACTTTGCTACTATACTGAAGCAACAGGAAAAGCATACTACTACATTCCTGCTACTGCTATTAAACTTTTTAACCCACATAATTGTATGTCTGAATGTCTTCATATCTACTACATAATAAAAAGAATTTTTAAAGTTATATAACTATAGTAACAAGTCCTTGACTTGAACTCTAATTTTGGGGGAAAAAGTTACTCTGGCAATCACACCATACCTACAGCTAGGAATAGGAAGCTTATTAAACTAAGAATGGGTTGAAAGAATGATGCTTCAAGGGGGAAATCTCTTGTAAATTTCAGTTGTGAAACTTCAATCTTAAATGAGACCACTTACTTGTAGAGCAGTTTAAAGTCCTACAATTTTAACACTCTTGCCTAAATTGTGTCCATGTGGCAAGAGATTCTACCTTCAGGTCTAGAATCCTTCCAACACCACTCAACAGATTACAACCTCCTCTAGAGGTTCATTTTCACATGTATATTATCTTTTGAGAACCCTGTTCTGCTACTCTCACAAACACTTTCAAATTTAGTAACCTTTTATGCCATTAAGACCTCAACAACACCCATGAAATCATTTCAAATTTGGCTTTTCAGTAATGAAATCTCAAATGCTGTTAAAGAAAATATCTTGAGGCCAAAATGCACAAAAAAGTATGTTCTAATACCACTATAATCCAGAGTTATCACTTCTTAATATAGCATGGATTTCAAAGAACCATGGTTTGGCTTTTTTTAAAAAAGAAAATCAAATATTAAACTCCTTGAGTTATCACTTATTAATCCAGCTATTCTATCTAGTATATGGCTTTGGGAAAGTTAAGATTGTCAGCTTCAGCTGAAATATAGGGATGTAACTTCCAAACTTTGAAAAAAAATTGTATCATATTATATGCCTTCAAATATGCCAAGTCTCTTAAAATATTTAAAACTTAATTCAAGATAATCTACACATCTTAAACTAAAATGGTAATAATCACCTCAATACACTCCTCATTGAAAAAAATTTAACCAAATTAGAAAAGAAGTACTGAATGCTACTTTGTAAAAAATTAATAGCGCTACAATAGTTAAAATGTTACATATAGGTTAATAGTCAAGCCAAGCAATTAATACAAAGGGATGAGTAGCACTCTTATTTAGTAAAAATGTTTTGCTTTCACAATAAAAAGTGGTATAGATACTATAATTGTGTCTTTCAACTGAAAAAGAAAAAAGAAACAACCCTTCAACATAATTTATTTACCTAATATGCACAGGTCTTAAACTGAGAAATTCACAATCTCTGGGGTTGTCTCCTCCAGTATAAAAGGCTGAACTAAAGGATCTCAAATACTACAAATTCATAAGCATAATAAAATAGAGAATTCCTTGGAAAAACAGCTTTTCAGTGATGGTGGAACTTCTATACATATTTTAAGATAGGCATTGTTGTTTCAACATATCAATGGGCAATGATGTTAGATGGCCTGAGCTTTTTGTTCCCTTCCTCCTCCCCAAAACCAGACCCATACTCCAAAATCAAGGTGATTCAGAATTATGAAAAATGTGGTTGTTATTTAAACTACAGAGATCAAATTACAAGACAGTGTACAAGAAACTTCTATACTTAAAACTTAAAATGTAAAATTTATACCAAGTGATTTTATCTCTTTCTCATCACACCTTGATTCCCCCCCCCCAAAATGTTTCAGAATATTCCACTTTACTTTCATTCAAATTTAACATTTGACCTTCAAAGCTTGAGTTTTAAATACTTCAGTGTCTAATTAATAAGCTCTCTTCCCCTGGAATCGTTCACAGTAAGAAATAGTAACAGAAAAGGAAATGGCAAATCATTTCAGTATCTTTGCAAAGAAAACCCCATGGACAGTACTGGCAAGCTATGGTCCACAGGGTCACCAATAGTTGGACAGGAGTAAACCACTTAACAACAAAAGAAATAATAAGTCTAGTATTATACTCATTAGGTTTGGATCTCATCTTTGTTACAAGTACACCTCTTTTTAAACAATGTGCTTTTAAAAGTGCTAAGGGGCCCTCCTCCTGAGTAGGAAAACCATTAACAATCTATAAAACACAGGATATTTTTTCAACACAAAAAGTCTCCAAAATGTGTACCTTTAAAAAAAAAAAAAAGATACTATTTCCATATGTATCATATATATGCTCCTAATAAACCAGGAAAACCTTTTTTTTATTCCCTACTTTTAAGTAACAAACTTCTCGGGTCACACTTTTTATCAATATAATACTGCTACACTGCACAAAGCTTTGGTAAAACTTTATGCTTTCACACAATTCAGTAGAAGAACCAAATTATTTTTTAAGAGAACATAAAGCAGAAAATGTTTCCTGCTTCTATTTATAAATTTAAACAAAAAAATCAGATCACTTATAAAAATAATCATTGATTTCCACTTCTGACTGGCAATGGAACTAAATTTGGTAGTAATAAAGTATCTGTCTATAAAGCCTGATGACCTCTAGGAATTCCTCTATGTTTTACCTTAATGACCTAAGCATATCAGTTTTGCAGTTACTAGAACTGGGTGAAATTTCAGCTCAGCTACTTGAAAAAGTGTCCTGTTGCTAAGCCTTAGTTTCTTCACACATATGTGAGATGAGGGGGTTAGAAATGATCTCAAAAGTCCCTCCATTTCTGAATCTATGATCCTGCCTTACATCTGTATAGCATTTTATGCTCTGAATTAAATCGTAATTCTCCCATGGTTCTCACAACAATCCCATAAGGTAAGGAGGGCAGGCAGCATCACATCCATTTTATAGTAGATGAAATTGAGGAACAGAAGGGTTAATTAAGTAACTTTGCTAAAATCACACAAATCAATGAAAGTTGGGACAATAATCCAACCTCTAAAGCCCACGGGCACAATGCTCTTCTCACCACACCAAACTACTAGTAGCAGGAAAATGTGCATTCTAGGGCAAAAATTCTGGAAAAAAGTTATGCAGCTGCATGAAGCAAGGAAAATAACTATAATGGCAGTGAAAAGGTACAGGGATACAGAGTGCTTTCACCATTACACTAATGGCTTAAACTCTTTTCATGAATATAGAATATTTGATTGTCTCCAAAAAAAAGATCACAGCCAAAAAGTAATGCAGACTTTCAGTACTTCAAAAAAGTAAGGTATAAGGACAGGAGTGGACATTTGCTTAAAGTTAAATTTCATGGATAAGAAGAGATAAAATTATTCATCATTTAAATGGATTTTTATATCAAATGGGAGAATAAAATGTTTAAATGAAGTAATTCTACCTAAGGATCCTTCTATTTGAGTATTCTAAATTCCATCATTTCATCAACAAATAGAAAAGCATAAATAATAAAAAGTAAGGCATTTTTTAGGCATTGAAGGCACCAGGCACATACACATTCCCTTTTTCCCCCCTCAAATGGATCAATTTTAAAATGGAATTCCACATTATACATACATAGCCTGTATAATCCAGTTTCATCTACATTTTAATACTTGAACAATTATAAGAACTAGGCATTTAAAATTATAATCAACTTATATAAAAAATTAATAGGGCTATCAAAGCTCATAAGAGTAATTTTTTAAAAAAAGACCTGTGATTTCTACAGTGAGTTCATCCACCAATAATGTATCTTTAATTTCTATAGTCTAAAGAGGTTCTTGGATACTAAGCAAGCTTAAAAGATTTGCCCACACTATGGATTAGAGATAAAATTTGAACCTAAGTCTTCCCATTTCCAAGGCTGACCAGAGACTCTACTACAAAACACATGACTTTTAAAATTAGCCATCAAGTGTAAGTATTACCCTTTTAATAGTGTAATACTTTAGCAGGTAAATTTTACACAGCATGTGAACAGACTAATTTTATATGTCACTAGTTAAGGGAATCAAAAAAGACAGTAAGTTGGGGATAAAAATGTCAAGTTTCAAATGAAAATAGCCTCAAAATAAAGGATAAAAAGCTAAATATAGCTTAGAAATTCTTCTTAAAATCTGTTTCACTAACAAGTGACACTAGGAACTTGAAAATTAAGGATTGAAGTACACTTTAACTTAGACTTCCTCTTAAAGTTTTAAACATGTTCTAATTTTATATATAAAGACAGAGATTCAGATCTTTAATAGGAGCATAGAAAGGATCTTTTGAAAAAATTTCTTTAATATTTTAGTTTAAAACGGATCTGCAATAGTAATTTAAAGATGCCTTAAGTGTATATATAGTATTATTACACTTTAAATAAAGATGTTGCTATAAGTAGAAATGAAAAATTTGGTTATTACACTAGTTTCACATTTGGAGAAAAATACCTGAACTAAAAAATATGTTCATTTGATTGAATATTTTTTAATCAAACACATTCAACTGTTGGTGATAGTCGTGCTTAGTACATACTATGTAGAGGATTGGGCAGAGGTATTCCATGGACTATCAATAAGAAATATTCCACTTTCCCTTAATAACTTCAATTCCACAACATCTGCCTGTAGATTCTACCAATGGTCAAGGCCAAAAAAGATGTTTTATTTGTACAACTAAGACTTCCAACAAAGCAAAATGGGTAGTGGTGAAAAAAAGTTTTCCAGCACTTTTCTGGTTCAAATCACGTTAAGATTATAGTACATTTTTGCCTGAATGTAATTTGCAGACACACAAGTACTGGCTTTGTTATCCAAAAACATGTTAGAATTCCGGTACAGTCACCTACTGCCTTATAACCACAGGAAGCTAGCTCATTTTGGGATCTGCATTGCTAATCTACAGAGTAAGCTTGGAAAAAAGAGATGATCCCAGAGATCTCTTCTGGCTCAAAAATCCTCTTAATTCATACACCCAGTTTAAGAGAAAAGTAAAATGCAAAAAGTTTGATAAGATATATGGGAATGTGAAAATATTTCATGATAGACTTTATCATCTAAGATCTTTCAGTTTACTCATTTTCCCATACTTTACCTAGTTAAGACTATTTACACACCTGCCTAACAAAGTTTGCTAGAGTTCCGAGAATCTTAGAATTTCTCATGGGCCCACTTGACTTCAGGCATAACAAAGGTACCTGGGTAAAATGGAAACCTAGAAACTTTACTTGTATAGTCTTAAATATTTAAGTAGGGATTTAAATGTGTCTGAATTTTTGAGGAGGCACTTTATTTAGTTCATTACTCCCTTAAATCATGTAAGCTTTCATTTGAAAATTTTTTTTCAGCTACTTAAATAGCAATGTCTTAATTTTTTCAAACTCTATTAATATACTACTTAAAAGTATTGATATAAACTCCTAAATCTACTTTAGCAACAGGGAGATACCCTCCATAAGTCAAATGGGGATCAAGCCTTATCAGGTTTCTTTTAGATTTGATGTGGCACAAAAAAATTCCCCACTCAGTGGCCAACTTTCCAGTGATGGCTCTCTCTGACCTCAAGGCTGACTTTTGGAAACTGAAAATACAGTCCCAACATTAAGTAGTCAAAAACCTTTCAATCCAGTAAGGACCTGCCACCACTTATGATCCAACTGGAACAACCATTGAGAGGCCAAGTTGATCTTCACATTATGATGAAGCATCTTAAGTATGGGCACTTTAGTGCTCCAAATTCATGCCTATTCTTCAAAATATGACTACAGCCATCAATCTCCTCCTACATCTTTACAAAATTCAGACATGCTAAAACTCAAATCATCTCAAGGGCTCTTCCCCTATCCCAGCTATGCCAAATACAGCAAAACCATCATACAACTTTTATCAAGTTTGAGTTTAAATGCTAGTGTGGTCCAGGCAAGAGTTTCTATCTGCAAACAACAAGATAAAAAATGAACATAAGCCCCTCCACACCATTAGACTATTTTTTTACATATGAGAAACTTAATATTCAAAAAACTTTTTGAATTGGTAAAATAAGATGAATAAGGGACCTGATAGTTTTTCATAAATTAAAAACTTTAAAAATGTAACAGGGGATGATATATTGAATTAGATGAATTTTGAATCTGTGAAAGATCATGTTATATTTTACCATATGAGAGAGCAAAAAAGAAAATCATTACCCTTTCACAGTACCAATGACAAACTCACAAATTCCTAGGCCACAAAGTTATTAACTGAAGAGAGCTAGCAGAAAGTGAACTGGGAAGTTGGGGGTAGAGAACAGAGAAGAAACTTAGACTGGAAGAGATATAAAAAGGAAAAACAGAGACATAATACAGGAGAACAACAGTAATACAACTAGGTAAAGAGAGGATTCTGAAATGGTACATTACATTGAAGGATATGCTCTCAAAATTCATTTTGAGGTTGATCTTTCCAATAATTACCATAGTAACCTTGTGAGAAATTCGTATCACTTTTTCCTATGGGGACACCAAAAAATACTTATCTCAACTGAATTCAGATATGTTCCTTCTCCTACAGTAAACTTAAGTTTATAAGAAGCAAAGTGGGAGAGAACAATCTCACTAACTGGCAGTCATGGTTCATGGGAGCTGAGTGGAGCAAAGGCAGGTATTTAACTATAACAGATCCCTGTGGTAGGAGTGGAATGCACTTCCAGGTAACAACTGAACCTCTTGGGTCTTGGGCAGATCTTTTATTTCTCAGGCCAACAGTCTCATGGAATGTTTTAATGGAGCAACTTGATTACTCCATATCGAACCATCACGCTGATTAGAGAATGATGTTGCCAGGCTCCAAAAGAGGTCTTGTCTGATCCTCAAATTGATGAGCAGCAGCTGTAATACAGGGACTTAGGGGTTAAGGGTTCTTCCATAGCTTCCAGAGAAACCCAAGGGGTTGATGAAAAAAAAAGCTTAGGAAAGAGCAAAAACCTTTTGTTCTCTGGACCTAAAATTTTTAGCTCATTAAAACCAGTAGAAGCCAATTCTGGATCCTTCAAAAAATAAGTTCAGAAATCCTCATGTATTCAAGAGGCTGTTTGAGATGTCTGCACTTAGGTGAGAGTGTACTTTTCTTACCCTTCAGACAAGTAACATACATGGAATTGATAAGCACTGGTGCAGGAGAGATCAAGTTCCCTATCTTTTTTTTTTTTATTGACTAACAGAATGAAGAAAGCCACTAAGCACCCAATAATGCCTGTGCCTCAAAGTCAGCACAACAGTTGTACACATGATCACAGTGGAGCACTATAGTAAGCAGGTGACATTAGGACATAACACGGATTTTCCTTTTCTTAATCACAAATTAACTTCAGTATTCTTGAACTGTATTAGTGTAGTAAAATGTCAGCTTATTAAATAAGAAACTGAAGTTGAGAAAACAAATGCTTTTTCCAAGAATAATATGAGGGGACAAAACTATTCTTAGGGTGCCCCTAATATGTGTATGTTCCCCCCAGTTAAATCTGCTTTGAAAGTAGGTATATTTAAACACTTCATAGTTTTTGAACTGGAACTGCTTCTTCTGAAAAAAGGAAAATGAACTAGTTTCCCCGCTTTAATATTCAACCTACCTGCCCATAGTTGTCTATGCCAGTTACTAATCTATTTAAATTTAATAAATCAAAAGCTGTCCTTAGGGATTGGCCAAGAGTCGTAAGTCCTTCAGCTTGAAGGTTTTTCAGTTCATTCATAAACGTGGCGTGGTTTTCTTTCCATCCAGCCTGAAAAGAGAAATGCAAAATTGTTTATTTTTCAACTATTAAGGGCAGGCAGGAAGGCAGGTACACATGGACAGCCCACCAGTGGGCTGCACCCGAGACAGCTGCTCTGCTTTACACCACGGTTTCAGTTGTTCACAGAGCACAACAGCGGGCAAAACCCAACGAACCCCTCCGCACCCCCCCAGGCCTCTGGGGTGCTTCTAAAGGCTACTTCCTGGAGCCGGGAGGAATGACCGGGACCCCTCAGGAAAGGCTTGGCCCCGTCCCAGGGGCATTCATTTGGGGCGCAGGGGCTTCCCAGCACTCTATATCCGAAACCCTGAAGAGCTCCGCTCTGTTCCCCCCACCCAAATTTCCAAAGAAAGAGGGGGCCTACAGGCTCTCAAACTTGGGCGGCCCGACGGGGAGTGGAGCGGAGCCGCAGGTTCCTACAAGCATCTCGAGACCCGATTTTCCCTTTAATGCAAAACTTGAGCCCGAGTTGCTGCCGCCGCCGCCGCTGTCACTTCTCTAACTTGAATAAATATCCCCCACAGTGCCTTGCTGCCGCTGCTGCTCACACCACACAGGGGGAAATGTCGGCCATGTTGATAGCAGCGCCGCCGCCGCCGCCGCGGGCTGCCCGATCCGGGCGGCGTGCAGGAGGTCGCGGCCGCGGCCGCTCTTCTCTCAGTCCCAGAAGTATCGAGGGCAGGGGGGGAGGGGGCGGAGGCCGAGGGACGGGAAGAAAAAACGACGGGGGAAAAGGGCCCGAAGCCACGACGGATGGGGGAGGGGAGCATAATGAAGGGTGAATGGGGAGGGGGGAGGGGGAGCAGGGCGAGAGGGGAAGGAATAAGGAAGGGAAAGCAAGGCAAGGCAAGGCAAGGCTCGGGCAAGAGAGCGAAGGAGAGAGAGAAGCAGGGAGGGCGGGGGCTATTACCTTGATAGCATAGGGAGGCTCTTCGAAAGTGACCAGCATATACCTGTCTCCTCTGCTGGCTGGATCCCGGGCACGGAGCTGCGAGGAAGCGGGAGAAGGGGGGGAAGAGAGAGAGAACAGGGCGGGCAGGGGGAAGCACACAGCCTGGGTTACGAGGCATCATCGCAGGCAAACCGAGCACCCCCTTTCCCCACCGTACAGCACACACGCAGGGTCCACCCCGTCCTCCCCACCCCCACCCTCTGGGCTCCCGTCTGCTCCCGGAGCCCCCCGCCCGACCCCAGATCCCCAGCGCCCGCCCGCTCGCCCGCGGGGGTGGCGGGAGGGGGGGTCCCCACGCCTGGCTGTTCCCGCAGCCGGGTCTCCCCCACACCCTCGCCAATCCCCCCCCCCCACCCCTTCCTCGTCCGCTCCCCGGGTCCGCCCCGGCCGTGTTTGCCACCGGGCTCGGTCAGTCGGTACCTTCATGAAGGTCTCTACCGCGCCTTTGGCCGTGTCCAGGTAGGTGGTGCCCAGATGGCTGCGCTGGTTCATAGAGGCGGACGTGTCTATCAGGAACAGTAAGATGGGCATAGTGCTGGCCGGGGACACCGGGGCCCGAGGTGGTGGAGGAAGAGGAGATGGTGGTGGTGGTGGTGGTGGTGGAGCTGGTGGAGGAGGTGGAGGCGGCGGCAGCGGCGGCCGCCGCTACGTGGGGCGGGGGAGCGCGGCCCCCGGGAGGAAAACACAGTCGGGGTCTCTCCTCCGGCTGAGGGGAGTTTCTCCCCTTGATAGTTGAGAGGAAACTCCCCTCGCCCCTGGCCGCCCCACCAGACCCCCACCTCCTCCTTCTGCCTGCCTGCTGGGCCGGGCGCCCGGCCGTCTGTCTGTCCGCCTGCCTGCCTGTCCGTCCGTCCGTCCACCCGCCTCGGGGGTCCCGTCCCCGCTCCCGGCCCCTGTGTGTGTCCCAGCGGGAGACGGGCCTGGCTCCCCACCCCACCCCCGGCGCAGGGAGTGGGGACTCGGGAGCTGGCGAAGAGGGGGTTGGGCTGAGGGGGGGAATTGGCCCTGGGGCTGTTGGGAGAAGTTTCAGGGACTCCCCCCGCTCCCCGGCGGTGTCACCACTTTCTCGGCCCCTCTCGCTACTGAAGCGCTTTTCTCTCTCACACTCCGGTTTTAACTCGGGCAGGGGCTGCTCGGGCTCCGCCCCCCTGACACGTCCCCGTGCCATGTGACACGTCGCCCCGCTCTTCTATAGGCTGTAGACTGTTCCCTAATTAGAATATTCAAACAGTAGAGGGGCGGGGGAAGTAGGACGGTCGGCTCGGGGGACAGTTATTGAGCACGCGCGGAGGCGAGGCGCCCGGGTGCGCGCGAGAGCTAGCGAGAGAGCAAGTGGGCTGGTGGGCAGGCGCGGAGGCGGGCCTCGGGCGGGCTCCGGGCGGGCTCCGGGAAGGGGCGGAGAGGGATAGCCGGGTGGGGGAGGGGAGGCGCGCTGGGGCTGGCCGGGGCTGTGAGCCTGCGCGGCGGGGCCAGGCGGCCTCTCTCCTTGGCTGTTGGAGGTGATGGGGGTCGGGGGAAAATGGAGGTTGGGCTGAACCTCCCTCGCCCCCTCCCCCTTCTCTGAGGTGACTGAGAGCAGTCCGGGGCCTGGGAGGCGGGTGACGAGAGGGGGAGCGGAGTGGGGCAGGCACTCTGGGAAGGAAGGCAGGGCCGTCGCCGCTGCCGCGGCCGCGGGAGGAGTCAGGCCCTGGGCCGGGCCTCAGCAGCAGGCGGATCCCGGGCCTGGGGGAGGGGATCGCGGGGCTTGTTTGTGACCAGCCATCAGTCTCCGCCCCGAGCCCTGCTCTTTCTCTTCAGGCGCCCGGTGCCCGTCTAGGGGGCCACACTCCCGAAAGGAGGCTCCAGTGCGCCGTCGGGGAGCTAGCCCGGGCGAGGCGGGGCCGGGCCGCGTCTGGAAGGTTTTCAGGGGCCGACCCTCTAGATGCTCCCTATTGTGTGTGGTAAACATCCCCGCGGGGAATGGTGCAGAGGCCGAGTTTTACCGCCCCTGCGCCTCCACCCAGAGGGAGGCGGGTAGGTAAGGGGAGCTGCTAATGGCTGAGCTAGATTTCGTGCATACCGGCACTTGGCGTGGTGTCGCCTTGTTTACCTGTTCGGGCCGACGCTCCCCGGGCCTGCGGCCTCTGGGCCCACCTGAGTACAGTTCTGGACAGAGTGGCCCCAAACACTGTGACAGCAAACTGGCCAGACGTGCCCTGATCCTCGTTCTCCAGGTAGTGACCGCCTGCCCCAGACCTCACCCAGGATAATTTCCTCAGTTCACAGAAAAACCCTTAACCGAAGTCCTTCGTATGGAAATGTAACCTTTCATATGGTGACTGGTGACATGTTAAAATTTGGATATTTTGTGTATACCACAACTCAGAAATTCTTGCTATGTAGAAACAGCAAAGAAATTGTTCACACGATTTGGATTAAAATTTCGACCTAATTTTCATGGCACCTTTTTTGTTATTTAAATAGAAACTCTAGCACTTAAACTGTTTTCCTGTACTGTTTTAAGATTTGACCCTTACTATTTTGTTAATTTACAGTGGAGCTCCTTAACCATTTGTCAAGCATCTAGATATGTACTGCACCATTCCAGCTGTGAATTGTACAAAGATGAAATAAAAATTAGACTTTCCCTCAAGGACCTTAGAATCTAGTGGATAAGACGAGACTATAGAAATAACTGTAATACAACTCTGTGACTATTTCAAAGGAGATTTTCAGTCCACGAGAACATTTCTCAAGGGGTATATCTGGGAAAGTTTCATGGCAGAGGTGGTTGCTGACCTGAGTCTTGAAGGATTTGAGCAATTGGCCTGAGGGATAGAATTAGTCTCAGACGTGACAAAGGATATGACCAAAAGCATATAGTTATGAGAGTATTGAATGAGATTAAGGAATGACAAGAAATTCAATTTTGTTGGAATAATAATGGCTCATTTATATAGTTTGAGATTTACAAGGCACCTTCACAACCCAGTGCAGAATGTAGGCAATGTGGAGAGCATTCTGAGAAATAATTAAAAATTATATGTAGATGATAAGGGCCTTCTCCTTGTGAATTTGCATTGTAATATTATAGCTATACAATTAGCATAAAACCTAGAATATAAATTCTAGAGTTTGTAATCATAAAAGCCATATGTCTTAATGTTTCCTCATCTTCACAAGATGTATGGCCCTCCTGTCTTAAAATCTACAGTATTAAGAGTTAAGAACTGGAGATAATTTAAAAAAAAAAAACCAGGTGAAAAATGGCAATACATTGGTAAAGAAGGTCAGAGTGAACAAGGTGAGATACACCAGTTCAAAAACCAGACATCAGTATAAAGAGCAACCCGGGCAAAGATGGTTTTCAGTGCTCTCTCCTTTTTCAGAATCAGAATCACATTCCTTCCTCTTCCTCATTCAGTGTTCAAAGCCTACTCTGACCTACCCTTTATCCCATTCTTAATCTCAGCCTTGTGTCTATACAGCCTTGCAGCTAATACCTTAAGGAGTGATGGGGGGGCGGTGGAGAGGAAGAGAAGCTTGTGACAAGATGACATATACGTCTTAAAAGGTTCAGATATGTAAGTTTTAGAACCAGTGGAATGAGACTATTATAGTGGAATGACAATCAGTGGGATTGATATCTTGGGATATTATCTATTAACTTTCCTAGTCACAGTGACTAAGGTTTTAGAGAAAAATGAAGTAGTAGAATCTGAGGTAAGAGCCTACCCTGTAAAACTGATAAGGGCTAGTTAGAACTCATGGATCATAAGGGAGTAAATTTATGGCAACTTGGCATAGTTCTTCTCTAAGAATGTGCTGATCCATGGATTAAATGGTGTTCTCAACTATGGAAATAAAGTTAGCTAGAGTTTTGATCTAATGAATTAGACTTACCTGCAAGGGCCAACAAGAGCCATTATAAATTACCCTAAGTCAATTAAGTAATGAATTGGGATATACAAAGGTGCTAAGATTTGGGTTCGTGGTGTTTGAATATGACATAAGAATCATGCAGCCTCAAAGTTGAAAGGCACCCCAGACCATTTAATTCAGCTCATACCTGATTAAGAAACTTTCTACAAAATTCTCAACCACTAGTCTTCTAGCTTTTGCTTGAAAACCTGTGAGAGAAAATTCACTACCTCCTGAGGTAATGTATTCCACTTTCAGATAGCTCTATTTACTAGGAAGTTTTTCTTTAAAGGGACCCAAAATCTGCCTTACAAAATTATCATTGAGCCTAGTTCATCCCTTTGAGGTAAAAAACAAGTCTAATCCTTTCTAATTAAAAAAAAAAAAATCTGACCTTAAAAAAAAAATTCCATACAGCAGAACACAAAAGGGGGATTTATATGAATCTTGCTTGCTTGCTTTTTAAAAAAAGTATAATAAATTTTAAACATTCAAAACTTCCCTTATCTGTACTTCTCAATTTCTTTCTGTTCTCTACATTTCAAAATGTTACAAAGGCCCTTTTTTTGGCATCACTATTGCCAAACCTCCATCCCTGTGAGTTTCCTACTACCACCACACCACCACGTTAGCCAGAGAAATAAAAGGTGAAAGAAAAAAAAAATTGAAAAAAAAAATTGTAATCAGTAAGCATAGTCAAGCAAAACAAATCTATGTAATGTCCATTTTAAAAAGCCTGTACTTTTGAGTCCATCACCTGCAGGCAAGTAGGTAACATGCTTCATCATACATCTTCTGGAGACATGGCTGTTCATTGCATTGAACAAAGTTCTTAAGTCTATCAAGATTGTATTCCTTTGTAGTGTCTGGACTTGTTTAAATTGTTCTCCTGGTTTTTCTCACTTCACTGTGCACCCAGGAATCTCTTAAATTATTCCTTGCAATAATTTAAATTATTATCTCTTAAATTATTAATAT
>CM053588.1:86944626-86960032 GCA_028646515.1 Pseudochirops corinnae | reverse complement strand
AAGAGGGTGAGAAAATATGTAACTCAAAATCTTGTGGAAATGAATGATGCAAACTATAATAAAATTAAAAAAAAATAAAAAATAAAAAAAAATAAAAAATAAAAAAGAAATTTCCACTCTCAGTGGCTCATGATTTATTTCTAAAATTTCTGAATTCATAAGACAAATTTATACAGATTAGTACCACTCTCCAACCTTGACCTAGGAGTTTCAGTCTCACAGTTCAGCTCTTGCTGACCAAATCTTTTGACTTCCTAGGATAAAGAATGCTTTCTCCCAATAGAATACACATATAGCTTAACATTTCTTCAAGTCAGCAGGGTTTTTGTGGTCAGTAAATTATATCTAAATTTAAAGCAAGATACAAAATAGACAAGCTAGCACATTTGGCTAACCAGAAGGAGGAAAAGTGGCTTTGCTAATATAGCACCTTCTCTGGAGCTACTTTCCCAACTCCCACTCTTGGTGGCTCACCAAGCCAACTATTTAGAATTTAGTAGTAACCTTGAAAGGCCAAATTTCTAGTTCTATTATTCATGAACCCCCACTGGTGTTCTCTACATCGTCAATTGACCAGCCAAACTCAATTAGCTTTTTTGGCAAGATATTTTCTAGGCTAGCATAGTGACAGCAAAAAATCCTGGTGTACTCTCTGCTCCAAGGTGCATGGGAAGAATGGACTAAAACTTTAACTGTGATGGTGATGAGGTATATGTCATATGACAAAGGGTAGCTCACAACTCTTGATTTCTGGAGGTTCTTTTTTGAGTTGTTTTGTGGAGTCTTCATGAAGTTCCCCCTGGGCTCCAAGGGTGAGAACCCTTTTAAAGTAAATAGCTAACATTTCTTTTTGCCACAATGGGTCATACTCCCTGGAAATGCTTCCTTCTTTGGATAGCTTTATTTCTATATTTCTGTCTGTCTAGTGTTTGTTGCCAGTGTGTCCTCGGTGTATTCTAATCTGTTTCCAGCTAGATGTATTGTCTCCTACTTTCAGTTTATCTTATAATATGGTCACTGGTTGGTGTAGGGGCAGGGGAGAGTTCTAAAAAGCAATTATTTCTCAACTGAAACTTGTTAAATACTGGACTTGTCCATCAATTAACTGCAATCACTGCTGGATTATAATTTTTATATATAGGTGACTGTTTCAGCCAATCAATCTATTAATCAATCAAACAATAAACATTTCTTAAGTACCTACTATGTGTTCAAGAACTTGCTAGGATCTTGCTGAGGAAAGAAGCCAAAGTGCCTTCAATCATTGGGCCAGCTCTAAATGATCCAGAGCTACAGGAGCCACCACCTCCTGTTCCTGCTACCTGGTTAGTCCAGTTAGCTACCAGCTCTTGTGATAGGCTCTCATGGTTTATCTCTTAGCAGCTGCTCATTTCTAGCTTGTTTCTTAAATCTCTTCTTCCAGCCTAACCAACTCTTAAGGCCCCTCTTCCTGCTAGTAATGCCAAACAGAGGCAACTTCTAGGTTTAGATTATGAACGTGGCAAACTCCATTTATTCAGTGACAGACTAAGGCAAAAAACTCAAAATACAGCATTCACCATGTGCAACTCAGTAATTTAGTAAATCCTCGATTCAATCACAAAGTACTAAGGACCAAGTACTCCACCCCTGGGCAGTACATTCATTTGGTCAATCCCAAGGTCTTCTCTCTATTCAACTGGAGATTAGTTTCCAATCATAAACAAAGTACATTCATTTGGTCAGCCACAAAAGTACAAAAGTCATTTCCTCCACTGGATCACAACTGAATTACAATACCATCCATCACCACCAAGCACCCTCTCAAGAGGCAGCGGGAGGCCATTCACCCCTAGGTCACAACTAGGTCACAATATCATCACAACATTCAACACCCAAGGAGAGGTCTTTTCTTCATCTTGACCTGAGGCAAGTTGTCAGCAGTTTCTGTTCCTGGGAAGAAACAGCTTAACAAAGACACAGAAACAAACATACACATTGCTGGGCTCCTCATCAATTCACTCTCTGCCTGTGAAATCAACCTAGACCCAACAACAAGGTCTGAGGAATCAACACAATCATCAGTACAGTCCCAGGACCCTTGAAAACATAAGCAAGACTCTCCTCCAGGATTTCTATAAACATACAACAAGAAAATCCTCTTTCAGGGCTTCTGAACCAACAGCAAGGTCTCAGGACTTCTGCAACAACAGCAATGTCCTCCATCAGCAGACAAATCTGACAAAGTAACATCAAAACAGACAGAACAAATACTGGCACCCCAGTCTTGCTTCTTCCCAGTTCAGTCCTCAGTTCTCATTTCTCTCTCTCCAGGAGTAGCAGCAGGCTCCCGATGCTGGCTCCCAGAAGTTCTGGCCTCTCTCTGCTTGGACCTCTCTCTAAATCCATGGCACCAGCTCCTCCCAGTTCAGCCCCCTCTCTTTATGTCACAAGTCCATCCCACAAGTGAGATTCACAAGCTCCGGGTTTTAACACCTGAAAACCAAGCCAATACAATGGGAGCTTTAAATTCCATTACCATTATGCTGCTTGGAAATCAAAGCTAGTGTTTAAGTCTCTCCACCTCCAAGGCAAGTTATATATCAATCTCCACATTTTACCTAGCATCAAAACTGGAAGAGAAAAAGCAGTTATAGCAAAAGAGAAGGATGGTTCATGGGTATTTCTTAAAAGAGAAAATATAAAAATTTCTTAAAAGAGAAAATACAAAAATTATAAAAAAGAAAAAAGAGAAAATATAAAAAATATAAAAAGAAAAAAATATTTAAAAAATATTTAAAAAAATAATTGAGTTGGTTTTATCACATACCCAAAGGCAATAAGAAACACCATTTCTAGGGACATTTGGTCATTTTGTATTTCAATACATGTGATTTTTACTTATTTATTTTTTGCAAAAAGGCCTCCATGAAAATAATGACAACCTATGCACCAATATCTATTGCAGAGGATGCAAAGATAAAGAAATTAAATGAAGACCTCAATAAGACCCTCCAAAGCAAATCAATATACACTTTGATGTTCAGTGGGTTTCTGTTTAATGATGGGGATGGTGAGAAATATATCAGAAATAAAGGATAAGTGGAGATGATGATTTGTAGACTATATTGAAGTGTCATGCCTATACATAATGAAAACTTACTTTGTGAAAAGAATTTAAAGAAACTGGATAAGGTGATCCCTGGATGACATCACAAAAATGAAATTGGACTTTTCAGCTAAGATGGCTACTACCTACATAGAGACAAGCATCCCAGCTCCCAAACAGACCCAATAATAATCAAGCAATCCAAAGAGAAACTACAGCAAGTAATTTCATCCACCCTAGGACTGCCTAGAACAAAAAGAAGTTAGAAGCTCTCTGGAAATAGCAAAGGGAGTCAACTATAAAAGCCAGATCCAGGATATAATATAGTAAATAAGACCAAAGCCTTTCAGAGTGACCAGAGACTAGCTGGACATGTAGCTTATAAGGTTCTGTATCCAGAAGCAGAAAGAGTAAGGAAATCTCATGAGAAAGTTCCAGAGTGGAGAGAAACCCACAAAATGGACCTTGGAAGTGACAGTAACCAGTCTCAGTACAGTAGTGCTTAGACCAAGACACCTTAGTTCTAAGGTCTCTGAGATCTCTAAGAGCCCTAAAGATGCATAACTCTGAACCTCTGGGGGTTCAAAAAAAACTACCCACACTCAGTGTAGACACATCATTGGAGGTGGCAGTCAACATAGGAACATACTTGACCTATGCTGAAGGCAAACAAGGCCAACTTGCCTATCCAAAAGCCCCGCAGAGGAAAGCGCTTGGCCTTAGAACAAAGCTTCAATTCAGGAAGTAAGGCTGCAGATATGAGTATACAGAAGATACTGACTCCTATAAAGAATGATTAGGCTCAGATACTCTTAAAGAAAATTTATCCTGGAAGAAAATAGTAACTCTTCCACAACTGAATACAAAGACTGAAAAGGGGAAAAGTGTATTTTACACAAGGACTATGGAAGAAATTAAGTAAGATTAAAAAGGAAATGAAAGGACCAGAGGAAAGACTTGGAAGGAAAGTAAATAGATTAGAACAGAAAATAACAAACTTTAACCAAGTAAGAGACTTCATGAATAGATGTAATAGAAATTAATGGCTCCATGACACAATAAGAAATAATAGAACAAAATTAGAAGATTCATAAAATAGGGGGAAATGCAATATCTGCAGTCAAAAATAACTGACCTAGAAAATATATCAAAAGAGATAATTTAAGAATCATGACACATTAAAAACCATAATAAACTTACAAAAAAAAACAACTTGGCCCCTATGTTTCAAGAAATTTTAAATGAAAATGCCCCAGATCTGTTAGAGCTAGAGCACAAAGTGAAAATAGAAAAAACCTAGTGATCTTCTTCTGAAAGAACCCCCCCCCCCCAACAAATTTTAGGAATGTCATAGCCAAAATCCAGAGTTTTCAAGTCAAAGAAAAATACTGGAAGAAGTCAAAAAGAAACAGTTCAAGCACCAAAGAAAGACAGTAAGAATCATGTAAGACCTAGTAACTTTCACAATGAATGAGAATGATACCATGTCCACGTAAGGACAGAGTTAAAAGCAGAGTGACAGCCTGCCCTCTGAGAGCCAGAAAGAGTTTTTTTTATTTATCCCCACATTCTTCCTGGTATTGGTTAATATACATGACAGGGATGAGTGTTTGATTGATCTTCACTGTTGAAGAGAGTTAGTTACTCATCACAGAAGCTACTAATTATACCATCCAAATGCCTGCATTCACTTAGCCCAAAAAAAGACATGAGGAGAAATGTGTGTCTGCCTCACTGTCACCTTTGGGTCTTCATTATTGGTCTGGTTATGGGAAATGAGGCTTTACACATAACCAGTACCCAGACTATAGGCTTTCTATCCATGCCAAAGGTTGATTTGGCGTACTCCAGAGTGGGTTAGTGTCTTTGGTGCTTTATATACAAGTAAATAAAAAGGCAGAGCTCCTTATAAATTCACCACTCTAGGGTAAGGGGACTTCAGGTACCTCTGAATACACCAATCAGGAGTAGGTAAATATAGACAAAAAGATTGGTAAAAATTCTCTTACTACATGGGTAGACTCATTAATCATGCCAGCTGTTTCTATCTACATTTTCCCCTTTCCTTCCTCTGGGGAATGAGGTTAGATCTAACCAACCTATATTGAAGGTATAACAAATAAGACCCTGAAATTCACAGAAGGGGAAATTGTTTTTAACTTTGTTTTTTCCAACTCAAAAATTAGGTAGTCAGAGCCTGAACTATCACAAACTTTTAATCTTAATTCACATGTAATTTTAGTATAATTCCTCAACTCTAAAAGAAAGGAATCAAATTATTTAAACTATTTGACCAAACCATGACAGCAAAAGTGTGGACCTGGACAGCCCTTAAATTCCTGCTTTGTTGGAGATGAGGCTTGCTTACTGAATTTCTGGTTTTCATTACTACAGATGATATGAGGTAAATGCTTGTGAGAACAAATGTTTGGTTTCAGGCTGTAGTCTAATTTAATATACTTGAAAAAGAAAAGTTGATGATTCAGTTCAAAACCTCTGGGGAGGGAGGGGTGATGGCAAACATTACGAAAAAGGGCAAGGGAGCTTAAATATAAAAAAATATCTGGAACCCTTTCAAAGGCATGCCTGTCCAAACTTGATTAAACCCTAATTTTCAGGAAACATTTTGTCTAAGAAAATAGGCTGCCAAATTCTCCCATCTTTTCTCCCTATAGTATTTTTTTTGGTAGAGGTGGGGGAAGAGGGAATAGTTGTGGCCATTTTAACTGTCAGCTATTCCCCTAATGTGAGGTATTTTAATGGAACATCACCATGTGGTAAAGGATGCTTACCTAATCCTAATTTTCCTCAAAGCAAGACATTTGTTCATGATTTTTTTTTTAGGGGCCATTAACTTCATTCAATCTTCTGCAAAATTTTGCTCAAGAAGGAAAAGACATGGAAGCATTATTGAAAATATAAGCCACAGCTTGAAGCAGAGATGGCCTCATGAGTAGGCAGAGTAAACAGCTGCCCGTATGGTGTGATTTCAAGGCCAAGGGAAGGCTCCCCTGACTGACTCTCCCACCTCCAACCACACCCCCCCCAAACCTCAAACCTCACTCTCTGACTTGCTGATGCCTGAAATTTAAAAATTGGAGACTCATTCTCTAAGGATTTCATCTTCTATTAAAATGCAAATACTACCAGGAGGACATATTTATTAAGCCTTATCAGTCATTTATACCTTAATGTGAATGAGCTTATCATATTCTTTCCTAAGAAGAGATTTTAATAGGGTTTATATGCATGTGCTCCTACATGACCGACACTGGGCCCTATATTGAGGTCCAGTTGGAAGGGAGGAGGAATATTATTGAGCAGAAATTTGTTAATCCAGGAAAATAGAGCTATCACCAACTCTTAAATCATCCACTTGTGAATTAATCCAGTTTGTGGGCTATGCAGAGCAAATAAATACTTTAATTCCAAACTGATTTCCCTTGCTCCATAGGTTACAGCTGGTGTATGCTTAGAGAATGCAGATAGCTTTAATATTAGTTTAACCAGAGCGTAATTAGGAAGGGAAACCTGTTGCTCAAAGCACCCTACTAGTGCTTCTCAAAGTAAAGAATATCAGAATTGTTCTTTATCTGTTATTTTTGAGTTATCTGTTGTGTATGCCCCCAGGGTGGATGATTGAGAGCAACTTCATTTTAAAATGTGGTGTATTTCAGAATTAAGGTTTAGGAATTCACCTTCATTTCTCTTGTGTCCTGGACACAGGGAGGAGGTGAGTCACCTAAAGCTCTCTTCCTATACTTTCTCTGCCAAGGCACTATAACAGTATGTACATTTCAGGCTGTCAGCACAGACTATAACAGGCTGGGGAATGTGATTGTGGGAGCAAGGATTCCATTTCCTTCCTACAGGCCATTTTCCCTGTAGGCAGGAGGGGATGAGGCTGTCCTGATAACATGGAACCAGTTTGCCAGGGGCAGTGATATATTATAAGAAACTGAACCATTTAATGACTTTGATAATAATTTACTCATTACTTGAACAGAGATTTCTTGCTATCTTTAGCATTTTCAAAAGCATCTAATAAAATAATTGTGCCTCCAAGGCTCTCTTCCTCCTGATGCCAAATTGTAAGGACAGCTGACTGACTACATTCCTACAGGAGAACAACATACATACTAGCCTATGACGTGACTTCTTGGTTCTATCAGTGAGAATTTATTTTAGATTACTATCATTTAAGAATATTTTCCTTCATGCAACTTCCAAGATAATTCTGTCCTTAGACAAAATATTAACATGAAGTTGTGTTCATTTAAACACAGTTGAAAATGATTCAAGTCGAGCCAATTAGCATTTATTAAACACCTCTAAGGTTCTAGGTGCTGTACTTTGCTCTGGGGATATAAAGGGAAGGGGATGGGAGGGGCCAAAAGAAGTCCCTGCCCTTAAGGAGCTCACAGTCTAATTGAGGAGATGACATGCAGACCATGTGCATACAAGATATATACAGAACAAACTGTAGGTAATATCAGAGGGAAGGTAGCAGCACTGAGGGAGACTGGGAAAGGTTCTTGTAAAAAGTGGAATTTCAGGAGAGGCTTAATTCACACCCAGTTATTTCTAACTGGCAGAGTGGCTAGGTGCTGAATTTAGTCAGGAAGAGCCGGGTTAGAACTGTGCATATGAAATTTATCAGCTTGTGAACATGGACAGGTCACTTACTTTTTTTCTGAGCCTCAGTTTCCTCAACTGTAAGATGGGAGTAGTCATAATATCTGTCATACTATCTTATAGAAGAGCCTGGTACAATGTATAGAACATTGAGGGTACAGTCAAGAAGACCACTTCCACGTCTCCTGAGCAATTCACAGCTTCATTTTACCTTGCACTACTTTGTCTATCGAAAGAATTGCTGTAGGATGTTTTGGTTAAGGGAAGTCTTATACCAGGTGAGCTGAAGAAATGACAACCCCTTCTTCTCTTCATAGAGTTTTAGGAAGATCAAGTGAAATAATATACGTAAAGTACTTTACAAATCTTAAAGCATATGTAAATGCTGGTTATTATTATTCCTAAATTTATAGCACTATTGTCTTTTTTTAAAAAAATTCACTACTGTATAAAAAACTATCCATATTTTCATTGCATATTGCATAATTACATCATTAATGAATGTGAGATACTTTGCTGATTTGTGACATATTGTAATATCCCCTTTTGTTTGATCACATGAATGCTTTTCATACATTATTTTTGTTTTACTGGACCAGCTGGGACACTCCTATTTCATGCTGAGACCCCTGGAATAATGATCCCAGGATCAAGTTGCTCTGTGGGTCCACATACCCTTGCAATGATAACTGATGAGCTACCACGTACGTGTTTGCTTTTACTTACCCTGGTCAGTCAGAGGATGTAAGCATTTCAAAACAAAGACATCTAGTTTAATGGCATACTCAGAAAATCTGCACTAGAACATCTCCCCGTTCCCTAAAGCTAAGGGGCACTTTCCCACAATATACATGCTATCTATAAGTAGGGAAAGTAGACATGCTCATGCAAGATCACGTATGAAAGGCTATTGTTTGTCCTCCTTTGGAAAAGGACCAATGACATCATGGGGTTGGATTTAAGTGAGGCGGAATTGCACAAAATTTTCAGCCTCACTCTCTGATCCAGAATCATCAAAGTCCAGTGGCAAGACAAAAATCAAGATGACTGACCATGGCCTGGGATGCAGTGGATGACCTTGACATCTTCAGTGTCTGACCAAACTCTAAGTACTCCACAGCTCCTGCTTCTGCCACCTCCATGGCCATTGGAATAACTTGTTCTCACCCACCCATTCCTCTGGAAGAAGTTTTCACATACTTGGGGTAGATATCCCCCTAACTCGCTGACAAGTTTGAGGCCTGTCAGTTACCCTCAGCCTGGTTTAGCCTGTCTGCCAAGATGGTTTTATAGGGCTATGGTCACTGTGCATATTATACCTTCTTGGAGCCACAGGTAAGAGTTGGGTGAAGGTGGACACCAAAGGTAAATGAGCAGCCCTGAAAAGGGCTAGGCAAGTCTTCACACCAGATGTGTGAACACCCCCACACTCCCACATGAAAGGCACATATAAGGGGAATATCTGTGACCAGAACATAGAGGTGGCCACTTATACTTTTTTTTTTATTTTTTAGATGCTTACTTTTTTAAAATTTAATTTAATTTTTTTTGCTTTTTTTTTGGAGGGCAATTGGAGTTAAGTGACTTGCCCAAAATCACACGGCTAGTAAGTGTGTCAAGTGTCTAAGGCCACATTTGAACTCAGGTCCTCCTGACTCCAAGGCTGGTGCTCTATTCACTGCGCCATCTAGCCACTTAGCCACCCCCTACTTATACCTTTGATGCTGTAGGACCATCAATATCTTCTGGCAATGTCATTGTGTTTCTCTCACTGGGCATGTTGGGTGGTTGCTTCCCTGATTCCTGATGGTCTATGCTGAATATCATCCCTAGTTATGTGACTCAAATCTCTTTAGGGACACCTAAGCCATCTCAGCTGTAGTCAGCTAGAGTATAGTGTCTAGAATATTTCTGGGAGAAGAGCCTGATGACAACTCTTTATTTATAGTAATAACATCAAACTAACAAAAGCAAGGCAGAGGGCCCACCAGAGAAAGACTGTCATTTCTTTTTAACTTAAGTGTCTGGGTAGAGACCAAAGTTAGATAGTTATCTAATTTAGGGTTATATATTTCCTCCAAGATCCTCTCTGTCTTAGCATGGAAATTAATTTAAATAAGAACAAAAGGTAAAGTAAGGAGGAAAATTCACCATTCTCCATCCTCCTGGCAGTTATTCTTGTCTTTATTATGCATATATATATATATATATATATATCATCAGCAAAGCCTTCTTGCTTTGGTACTATGGTTTGATCTGTGAAAATCCTCAGTCTTCCTTTATCACAAAAGAAAAATTGAGATAACAAAAGGGCAAGAGGAATGATGGAAGTGGTGAAGTAGACTGAGCACTGGGCTAGGAATCAGAAGATTCATCTTCATGAGTTCATTTCTGACCTCAGACTCTTACTAGCTATGTGACCCTGGTCAAGTCACTTAATTGTGCCTCAGTTTCTTTTCTGTAAAAATGAGCTGGAGAAGGAAATGGCAAAACACTCCAATATATTTGTCAAGAAAATCTCAAGTGGGGTCATGAAGAGCGGGATAGACAGAGCAATGACAACAAGAGGAATAAATGCGATGAATAAAGAATGTGGTAAAGGAAATGTGACAGCTACCTTTGAAAGTCACTTCTGGTTCACAGCCTGCAAGAGGCAGGGGGATGGTGTGTAGATGTTAGAAAAGAGCAAGGAATACCTAGAAATTTGAGAAAGTATTGCCTTCCTAGGTTTTCATGATGCTACTTCTTCCAGCTTTTCCTGTCTGTCTGATCACACATTCTCAGGGATCTTTGCTAGAGCATCTTTCATGCCCCAACCCCTAACCATGGTTGCACCCCAGGACTGCACCTCTTCTCATCTCTCTCTATATTACCTGTCTTGGTGATCTACTAAGTTCCCATGGGTTCAACTAATATCTTTATGTAGATTTTCCAAAATCTACTTATCTCATCTCACTCCTGAGCTACATTCCTACCTCACCAACTGCCTCTTAGACATTTCCAACTAAGTAGCCCATAGGCAGGGCTGTGCCAGTAAATGTTTACCAACTGGTTTTCCAAAAAAAAAAAAAATGTACTTTAACACATTTTAAAATTTAGTCTGCATCATCAACATTTCCTCCAGCATTTTCTTAAGCATAGACAATCAACAAAATAATAAATCAAACCCTCATTTGTAGCATTTTCCAATTTCTCAGATATAAATATTCACACTGGAAATTTAACAATTGGCCCATAGGCCTCTCAAATGAAAAACATGTATAAAACAAAATTTATTACCTTCTTCTCCCTACTCTTCCCTCCTCTCTGCAAAAATACCAAAAAAACAAACCCTCCTTCTCTTAATGTCCCTGTTTCTATCAAAGGCAGTACCATCCTTTCAGTCACCTAGGTTCACAATCTCTGAGTCTTCTTTGACCCTTCACTCTTCCTCAGCCTCTGTGTGCCAAGTTTTACTGGTTCTACCTTCACATTATTTCTCACCTCAGTCCTTTTTTCTCTCCAATTGTTTGACTACTAGCCTAGTGTAGGTCTTTGTGAACTCTCATATGGCCTATTGTCATAGTCTCCTGACTGGTCTGTCTTCCTGCTGCCATGCTCTCCTCTCACAAGTTACTAGACTGATATACCAAAAGCTTGGGTTTGGCCATGTCACTCTCTTATTTATGAATATTCAATAACTCTTTATTGCCCCTAGGATTAAAATACGTATATCTTTAACATTTAAAATTCTTCACAATCTGTCTCAAATCTATCTGTCGTGACAAATTTCTCACTACTCCTCTTTACAAATTCTAAACTGGTCTGTTGGGTATTCCCTGGACACAGTGGTCCATCTCCAGCCTTCATATGCGCATAGACTAGATCATGGGCTAGGTGACTCAGAACACCTTCAGTAAATAATCCCATTAACCATTCTTCTTAGGTCAAGGACCAATAGGACTTTCCCCAGAGTGGGCAAGTACATTTAATCATGTTCTATGCACCCTTATGGTTTGTTATAAACATTTACTAAGTGCCTACTCTGTTCCAGGCACCCTGCTAAGCACTTTAAAAATATTATCTTATTTGATCTGGTGCTTTTCCTTATGCTGTCCTCTGTGGTGTGAATGTTCTCCCTCTTTACCTCTGCCTCTTGGAATCCCTAGCTCAATTCCTATGCTACCACCTGTCACAGGCCTTTTCTCATCCTTCCTGGTGGTGTTGCTTCCCTTCCCCCACACCCATTGCTTTGCATTTTAAAAATACTTATCTTTGTACTTGTTTTATCCCCTCCCCCAAGTAGGATGTAAACTGAGGTCTTGAAATATTTTTTTTGTATTCCCACTACAAAGTAGTGTCACATAGCAGGTAATTAATTAATTAACTGATTGATTGATTAATTGATTGATCTTGTCATTGTTCCTCTCTCTATCCCCACCCCAACCCCCAACAGAATTCAAGGCAATTTTTTGACTTTTGCATCCCCAGAATCTCCTGCAGTCCCTGGCCCATAGTAGGCATTTAGTGCATGCTTGTTGAATGTAAAAGAGAATCTAAAGTAATGATTGGCGGATCACCCTCCTGGGCACTTGGCCATTTCATGAGTTTAATTGTTAGCTTAATAAAGTGGGAGTAGTTACAGTGATGTTCTTGGATTCTCCAAAGTTTACACTGCTAATCGATAAGAGCCGAAGGGCCTCTTAGAAGACAGGAAGAAAGGTCGGGTTCAGCTCTTGGAACTTTCTATAAAGTCTCTGGGTGGAGGAATGTGCCAGAGAGTGTAGCCCCTCAGAAGTGGCAGCATTGTCTATACACCAGTGACTGGGGTGTGTTGTGATGTTGTGCTCTTTGTAACCATGTAATGCCAGAGGGTACATAGAGGCCTTAGAAAGGAGCCTTTTGTAAGGCAGAGGAAGTCTGCAGCTGGACAACAATAATTAATGATGATAATAACTAGCATTTATATAGAACTTACCATGTGCCAGACACTGTGCTAAGTGCTTTGTAATTATCATCTCATTTGATCCTTGCAAAAAACCCTTGCAAGGCAGGTGCTATTATTATCTCCATTTCACAGTTGAGGAAACTGAGACAAACCCAAGTTAAGTGACTTGCCCTGGGCCACACAGATAGCAGGTATCTGAAACTGGATTTGAACTCAGGTCATCCTGACTTCAGGCCTTGTGCTCTAGCCACCTAGCTGCCCCTGGACAAGGAGAATTGAACCAGAGATCTCAGTCCCCTAGAGTGTAGCTAGAGTGAGCTCACTGGGACTGGGTGGTTACTTTCCATCTCCTCTGCATGTATCTTGTAATTGCCTATTTATGTATATATCATCTCATCCATACAAATGTAAGCTCCTTCAGGAAAGAGACCGATTGCCGTTTTTCTTTGTGTCCTTAACTGAGCACAGGCTTGGTACAAAGTAAGTGTGAATAAAAGATTGGATGTTTTGGATGAGTGAAACCTTGCATCAAGATTGCTAGGGGAGCATGACTGATCAACATCCTTGCAGGGAACAGGAACAAATTCTTGCTTACAAAAGTGAGGAGAAGCTCCTGACAAGATAAGGTTTTTGAATTCAAGTCTCTGTCTCGTGTCCAAAAGCCTGGAGAAAAAAAGCCAGATCAGTTTATGACAGAGTTGATGTTTCTGGCAAAGCCCTGAAGATCTTGTAGTTCAGAGGGGATCCCTGAAGTAGCCATAGACACAAACCAGCCCTTCTAGAAAAAAGACAAGGAGGAAGATTCGCTGGAAGAGGGCATGGAGAGCACCGAAATATATGATGCAGGCCTTTAATTATGCAGAACAGCTAATACTAGAAAAGGTGGCCAACGGACAGCAGTCGGCTTAAGTAGACTGGCACCCACACAGCACTGGACAGAGGCAGGATGCCCATAATGACATACTTTCATGATGAGCCAGTACATGTAAGGAAGCCAAGGGACATCCCTCCCCTTTCCCCATTCACCCAGCAAGTCAAAGGAGGGAGGGAGGAAGGACCTTAGAAGAGGCTATACTATTACCAAAATCCGGAAAATAGGGCATTTGAGCTGGGAGAGCAGGAAGGCAGAAGAACGTTAGCCTCTCTCCCACTACAGGGCTGCCTGTGGGTGGATCATAAAAATCAAGTTATCTCGGGACTAGGTGTTGTTCTATAAACTGATGTACATACTAGACCTACAGAACTGCATGTGATCATAGGAGGGAGAGCAAGAGAGACAGATGAGACCCTATTGCAGAATCACGTTGCTAAGACGAGGATGGTTACCTGGGTGACTTTTCCCATGTGTCTCTATTTTGCTAGCTATGGTGTATACATCCCTGGAAAAAGGTCTGGTTCATTATACTGTGTGTGCTCTAAGCTGCTTGAGGTCTTAGGCACAAAATACACCAATGCTTGGGACATAGACCATGGACTCTGTGCAAAAGGAAATCTCTATTTTCCCAATAACTTCTTCTGAGCTTCCCCATTTCTATTCTCTTGATTATACCTGTGTCAGCAGTTTCAAGATCTTAGCAGTTGGTGACTATAGGACCTGACAATCCCTTTAAATCATTATTCATATAATAATCTTGTTATATATTTAAAAGGAAAAGCAAGTTTTACATAATAGATTTGTGGTTTCATGTGCAATCCTTTTTTTTTTCTATTCTATTTTGTTATGGAAATGCTTGTTTTATTTTTTAAGTTCAGAATAAAAATATTTAAATAAAAAAATTATAATTCAAGGCAGTTCTGATCAGCCTGGGCTGAGGAAAGTTTATAACTATTGTTTATTAGATTAATATAATATAATTAATTAGTATAATATAATATTGATAATGGTTTTGGGGTTTTTTTGCTTTTTAGAGGGGGAGGGCAGGGCAATTGGGGTTAATTGACTTGCGCAAGGTCACACGGCTAGTATGTGTTAAGTGTCTGAGGTCACATTTGAACTCAGGTCCTCCTGACTCCAGGACTGGTGATGTATTCACTGTACCACATAGCCGCCCCCATAATATCAATATTATATGTTATGTAATATAATAATATAAATAAAATAATATAATATAATTAGAAAGTTTGCTAAGAATTCAATAATGTAAATGAAATAACAAGGAAAATATTCTTACCAAGTTGGTACTACTATATATGCTTGAAAATAATAAACTTCTATTTCTTTGAGAATTTTTCATAATTTAAATGCTTAATCAGTTCTGGCTTACCTTCCCTATAATTGATTTGAATTACATTTTACTTTATGTATAATTTTTTCCAGATTCAGTGATTTAAAATGTGTTTTTAAAGAAAACATTTCTTTTCTTTCACATCCTATAATAGTCTAATAATCAACACATCATTTTGATCTAACATACTTATGAACTTGTTTATTACCTAAAATATTTTCCTAGCACATTTCTGCCTAATATCTATTTAGTCAAGGAATACCAAGAAGAGAAAGCTCTGATCCATGTTAGATGAAATTAATGCAGAATCCATATCTGTAGCTATTCATTTTACAGAAGAAGAAACTGAGGCTGAGAATGGTGAAATGACTTGTCCAAGGTCATCTACCTAGTACATGGCAGAGTCTGGACTCAAACTCAAGCCTTCTGAGATTCTAACTCCATGCCTAGATCTGTTTCACTCTAGCATGTTGTTCATCCTTCATTTCAAAGAGGACCAGTGACAATATATGATGATGTCTTGACTCGAGC